>OX381704.1:84252002-85452002 GCA_947462335.1 Harmothoe impar | reverse complement strand
AGTTATTGACTCAGGTTTACTCTGAGTCTTGTGCGACGGGTAGCAGGGGGTCTCTCAGCCTAAAATTTAAAACAGCTGTCATTCCTTCAAAATTGGAGCTTTTTCTCTCAATTTTGTGTCATTAGATGCGGTACAATGTTGTCCTTCCTATGTAATCGCGCTTTAATCCATTTTCAAACGCTTCCCCCTGAAAAGCATGATTTTAATTTTGTGTCTAAAATGGTGGTAATTTGCTTCAGCATAGAGCCCTATGGGAGCCTGTAGATAACCCTTGACATTTAACAGTTACATATTGAACGGGCTCAGTGCTAAGTCAATGGGACAGATCTCGGCAGCCGACCAAACCGGGGTGAGACACTTTTTTTCAGCAAGCTTTGACTGGATCCAATGGTAATTTAACACAGGGAAGTACTACACTACTTCCCAAAGGAGATGCCATCCTATATCATATACTAGGCCCAACATACGCTGCAGTATGTTAGATACCGGTATGGTAATTTAATGGTAATTTAATATATATGTTGCTGTCCAGTGTTGTTCAATACATGACAAATATTTTGAGAACAAAAACAGACAACCCTGTAGTAGGATATAGCTCAGACCCTACTAAGCACTATTCGCTGTTACTTACAATATGGACATGGGAGCTTTTTATTCAGTGTGTGTCTGATATAGACGTGAGAGGACAAAAGACATAGATAGCCAAGATCGGGGAACATGAAAATTTGAATTTGGGCCTAAGTACCCCCCCAAAAGAAAGTCAATGTCCACATTTTTTTTGAGTATACCCTTCTTTTGCGCGGCTTGCCTCACTCGGTGTGGCTTTCTTAGGGCACCTGCGTCATGCGACCTATAGGTTGTGTGGTGCAGGCCTATAGGTAGTTGTGAGTTCCTGACTTGTGACGCACAATTTGGGTATGCTATCCGAAAGAGTCCAGCCAGGATATAATAGGGGGAGCAATGGATGGATATGGATAGTGGACTAGGGTAAACCAAAGGTGCTGAATTCATTTCTGTTATGTGTAGGATGATATCTAGGTCGGAAAAAGGTCAAAATCAAGGTCAAAGGTCACATCTTAAAGAATCCCATTAATACAAGAGTGCACCCTTTCTCTTTCTTACTATGATAAATGATACATTTCCCTTCACACCTCTACCTGACCCTGAGTCTAGTTAAAGGGGGAAGGGGAAGGGGAAGGGACTCGGGGTTGGGACTCGGGGGTGAGACTCGGGGGTGGAACTCGGGGTTGGGACTCAGGGGTGGAACTCGGGGGTGGGACTAGGGGTTGGGACTCGGGGTTGGGACTCGGGGTTGGGACTCGGGGGAGGGACTCGGGGTTGGGACTCGGGGTTGGGACTCGGGGGTGAGACTCGGGGGTGGGACTCGGGGGTGAGACTCGGGGGTTGGGACATGGGGTTGGGACATTAGCTTGGGATTTGGGGATGAACAATATTATTATATGTATACTCCTATATGATGATACTACATTTCCCCCCGAACCTGAGTCATTTGTGATGCAGTCACACGTTCGATTTTATCTTGTATTTGTTGTCCAGATGAATGCAGTTACTACATTGAATGATTACGCCCATATCAAGTGAGGATTAAGTTTGTGTCCAACAGAAAATATAGGCATTGGATGAGTACTCACCCTGCAATCATTACACTTAGATAATGATCAAAGTAATGATGTAGTGTTCGTGGGGGACTACGTTAACCGCGTAGAATTGAATTTGTAAATGGGTCACACAGACCGTGATACGGTTTAATCCCAACAACAAAAATAAGCATTTGCAGCTCTGTTAAATTGTGCAAAAGACACGAACCCTCCTGAATTATGGTGATGCCTTTGAATGATGGACCCGTTTTTTACGAAACACTATCAGTCCTACCCGGCATTGTTTCAACGTGCCATGCCATTGGGTTCTACCATTTGTCCCAAAATATTATGATAGACATAAAAGAGTTTCCAGTAAGTCTATTCTTCGTATAGTAGAGAAACGGAAGGGAACTTTTTCCGTGATCAACATGTGCAGGCAGACACTGTAGGTCTCGTGAGATGTTGGCTCTGCTCTCAGGCAGTAGCTTGTTCCTGGTGATGTAATGTGTGTGGGTGTTTGGTACTCCGCAAAATCTCGTTATACGAGAATCAAAACTTCAGTTGGGTAGGATTTGCCCTCATATACAAGGGCTTTTGTATGTACACTGCAGTACCATGTGTGAATACCCATTTCAATGATTCTAAAGGGGCAGTCCACTGTGTATAGGCAATAGGTAATGCAGTAGGAGGAGGAGTTCAGGCTATATTCAATGATAAAGTTTCAGCGGCCCAATATGTGTTGCTCGGTGAGCTTTAGTTGACTTTAGAATATCAGCTCCTAAGAAATTTTCAACAACAGCATGCTCATAATGACGTCTCCCTTTCCCTGATTCACGCATTTTTGGATTACTTGTCTTATTAGCTATCTGCACAATGTAAGTCAACTTGGCACACTCCTAACGAGATATTCGGCATCGATTGACGTCATATTTAATCATGTAGAATTCAATTTGCAGTTTTACTTTGGTCTCATTCATAGTTGTATGGAACAGCTGTCAGAGAAATCCAGACAAAAAATAGAAATTGAACGGTTGCTCTGTGTGTGATGGAAATAGGTTTTTAGCTCTAAATGTTTTGAACCAATGGACTCAATTCCTCATGCATAGAGCAAGAACCTATGAAGCAGTTGCAAGAATCTTTCGCCAACAAGTAGGAGCACATTTCTATTCAGTAGCATTACATTGTAGACAGGGTGTATTCTACTCCACTACAAGGTATCATTCCTGACTAAATTCATTTTGATGTGAATAAATTATACAAACATCTGACATTGGGGGCATTAGGAGGCTTTTGAGTGAGCAACTCCTGCCAACTGAATGAGCAGTTCATACAAACTGAGCGTTAGAAAGCAGAAAAACAAAGGCTGTAATATTGAGATTCCTTCGGCATCTACTGAATCACCCTGAGCGTTCCAAGTACTCCATGGGACCCCATTCACTGATTTACTAGTATTGTTAAAGTGTCCGCTGCTAGTTCCAAGATAAATACCGGTAGTTAAAAAATCCTTTATCATTTCAACTTGACCTGTTGGACTTGAAATTGAGAAAGAAGATTAGTGTAGTAAAAGTACAAAAGCTTGGTTTCGCAGTACTTTTTCCATCCAGGTTATACTAGTTACATGTAGTAGAAATCTGGAAGTGGAATATTCAAGACAATGTTAGAACAATGTAAAGGTCAAAATAGTTTAAAGTTTACATTGTATTGCACTTGCGTTTCGATAAGGCGTTCTTCCTAGTCATTTGATACATAGAACTTGTTCATTTTTTTGAACATCACACTCTGGATATTTTAATGCTCTTATAAACTCAAAACTAACTCCTTATGAGCTATTTGTCTGTTCGTTTTAAAACAATAGCGTAAAAGTAAAATACCGTTTTGTTTAAACAGCCTTACTCGATGCCAACACTATTATTGTGATTGCGAGGCTTATCATTGAGCAAGGGTAGTCATATATTTGATCAAGTGCATCTTGTACTTTGAAGATGGCATATGTTTTTATATGTGGTTCGGATATGTATGGTGTTGAGATGATAGATTAAGAAACATAGAATCGATAGTTCTTTTTTTTCCTACCGTTGATTGATGGGCTACCTTTGTAATGCCTATATTCTAAGTGGTTAATTAATATCTACAAAAAGGTTTATCGGCATTTTTTGTCGTCTCTGTCAATAATATATCATCGCATACACGAGTAGCCCTCTTTCAAGCTGATCTCGGGAGATCATCCTTCATTGCTTCATCTTTTTCTGAGCCTAAGAACTGTAAGCCTCTGTGTATTTCGACAATACATTGTATAGATTTAGCAGTAAATTGAGAAGAGCTGGGGAACTATGGTTAATCAAATGATAATTGTACGCCCAAATCAGATCACATTTGTCACCATTGAATGAGTAAAAGGGAGCCCATAAAATAGGGGGTATGGAGCTGCTATATTTGGCTGACATTCTTTCTATGACATACTCTATCCAAGTTAGTATTAAGTCAGAGGTATTATTGTACGATATATATTCCTTGGTTGAAACAATATGCTATCTTAGGATGTCACGATTTGAGTGCTGACATAATTATACGAATATATAATGTGGACTTAGTATACAGTGTTCAAATAGAGATATGAAAACAGATAGGTGTTTATACCTTTTTGAATCGCCACATTAGCAAAGGTGAACAGTGTGTCCATGATCTAAGAATAGGACACACAGTGTTTACAACACAACTTCCATAGTAAAAAGCCTTATTGTCCTGTTCAACAAAGGCTGTTTACCTCCAAAGAGGACATAAAATGTGTCAGGTGCATTTTTGAGGGATGTGTGTCTGTGTGCAGGGGAGAGGACTCAGAATGATGACTTAAGGGACCCTCATGTCATTGTGTTAAAAGTTAAGCCATTAATGTTTCCAGCCAAAGGAGGGCTCACTTCAAGGCTGGACAGAACTGAAAATAAATGTTATTCCTATTTAGAAACCGGCACCTTTTGGATACCAGCAGGGTTGACACAAAAGTGGCTCATCTTAATGTGAAACATTGTAAGGAGATTAAGATACGCCTGCTCCTCACAGGTTCCACATCTGCTTGTGAATTGTACAAAAACTGTTTCTGTCAGAAATCAGGCGTCCATCCAGGAATCTAGTGAAAAACAAATCCCAACGTCTTCTTGTCAAATTATGATGGGCCATAATGGCTGAAGACTGCTTTTCCCACCCATTGCCCAATCCTCTCCTGACATAAAAGGCTATTTTATGGGGTAGCGAATAATGATAATAATTGGGCACTGGCGATACGAATTAAGCAAAGGAGTGGGCCTCAATAGGCAGTTATGGCGTTTTGTCTGGTACACCAGAAGTTGATTTTCTTGCTGTCACAAATTTGCATGCTAGAGACAAAAATACAGAAGACGCAAGGTTACCTGATTAATACTGATAATAGCTTTGTAGTTGACATTTGCATCTAATAATCTGCAATAGCTTCAATTACGAGTTGAAAACTCGTAATTGCTATTTCAATCGTATGCAAGGCATTCATATTATGGAGCCTTCTCTACTTACATATCATATTTCAACATATCCTGTGGGTGTAGTGTACAGAAATGTCCAACCTGTGTTTCTGATCAAGGAAATAGAAGGTTACAGCCAGCAAATGTGAATAGTTGTGTGCTCTACTCACCCACCATGGTCCCACTGCAGGAAATGTCCAATAAATCTATACTTTACCCTCGCAGATTTCTTACATGTACTCCTGACACAAGCAGGATTTGACCCACTCCTTTGCCACCTTACCCTTTTGTAGTTAGTTCCTTTCCTGTCTATGAAGATTAGACTACAATACTGAGTTGGGTCTGGTAGCCTTCAACTACTGCTCGGGCCGTAGGGGATAGGTCCTGATGGCAAGGCCGGAGGGTGTGTGTGCCATATAGTTTAGGTAAAGGGGTTAGGTGGAGATGAGAAGCAGGACTTATTACATAGGTTGCCATCGCTGACAAGTTTAGTAGAGCAACTTGTCCACTCCCTTATTCAGCGCCATCCTATTACTGGAGGTGTTCGGCAAGACCCATCAGACGACTCATCGTTCTCATGTATAAGCCTAACCCGCGTATACATAAGGCGCACCCTGTATTTCAGGATATCCTATGAGGCGGATCTTTGGTTTGGCGATGACTACTTTTATAGTGCTGTAGTATACTAGCAAAAGCTCTCGTATAAGTGGCACTGTAAGTTGAGGCAAATGCTATGAGCCACACTGGGGTTCCTTACAAGCAGCAGCTTCTATGCTAGAATCTATGGTACAATGGTATACATGTCTTTATTGTAAGTCCCTGATTTGTGAGAGCATTGTTTCTCCTTTTTTGAAGGTGAACCTACTGTGCAGGAGATATATTCAATGTATTCCATCCTAGTCCAACAGTTCTAAAACTCTCTTCTAGATTAAACCCTAAACATATCCGCTATCATTACAGACAGATTAGAACAGTTTTTGCCCTTTGTTTATATACAGATATGCCCAAATGTATGTACTGCCTTCTATCCAATACATACTCGTGGTAAGATATCTTTATAAATGGTTGTTGATGTGAAAGCTACAAGTTAATATGTGGTTATTGCCCTGTCACTAAGAAGATTAAGTTCACTTTAATCATTGTAAATAGATAATGCCAAACTCATCACTGTAGTGTACATGGGGGAAAGTGGTAACTGGGTGGAATTGGCTGCTCTAAATGGTTCAGAGGAAGAATGAGTTGGTCGGTTTAATTCCAACAATTGCATTTGCAACTGTGTTAAAATGTGCTAAAGACACAAAAACCCTTTGAATTATGGTGATCTCCTTTGAATCATGGACCTGTTTTCACAAAATATTAGCAGCCATTTCCTAGCCTTTTGTCACCTTGTCCTGTTAGTGGGTTCTACCCCGGGGTTCTTCCATATGGCCCAAATAATAGACGTCACTCTTTATGTATCGTATGTGGTAAAAATGGAATTACCCTCTCTCCCACAAATAATTGTCCATATGTAGCTCTTAATGTATTGGCCTTGGGGCGGGTTTTATCCCATTGTCTTTGCTAAAGATACTGTAGTATATTTAACGAGGGCACCTCGTTTTAGTTAGTGGGTGGTGTTGTCTGGGTGACATGGTTGTACATTTTCAATTGATGTATTCAGTGTGTCTCTAGACGATAACTAATGCAGTGCAGTGCACATCTCTTAGCTAGATCAGAATCTGCTTTCTTGACTGCAATGGTGTTTTACACCTACATTTATATGCGCCTCATTGCAGCTTAGCTGACTTCACCTGTGTGGAAAATTCCCAGCAGCAGCCTGCTAATTAATGACATCACTATTAGAAGTCACTATGACCAGTCATCTACGCATTTTGAACTGCACAATGATATTCTTTGTCCCACTACTAATGAGAGATTCAACATGTTACATCAAATTTAATTACATAGAATTTACTGTCGAGTTTTATATCAGTTCCATTTATAGGTGTTAAGACCAGCTATCACTGGCAAACTATAGATAAGGCCACTCAAAAAAAAAGTTGTTTCTCATCACCAAGTAGTGAAAAATATGACGAGGGCATTTTTCATTTAATTTTTTTTGAGTGGCCTAAGAATCCTTATTCGTTCAGTAATAAAAAAAATCTTTACATTTAAACAGCTTGGTTCACAGAGACATTTTGATAACGTCCGATGAAGAAAATGTAAAAAGGGTAGATTATTTGGTACCTAGCAGGCTAAAGCTATACGAACTCTATCCTTGAACAAGATTAATCCTGCGTTGAATAAATGGTATTCTATAGCTTAGAATGATCACCAGTAATTTGCATCTTGAAGTGTAGTTATGATAGTGAGATGATACATGTTTGGAGAGATATAAAGAAGTGAAAACAGACCATACAGGACGTTTTATATATCTTTAATTGATGAGCTACCTTAACACTGTCTCTAAGTGGTTCTCCACATTATTTCTGCTGCAAAAAACATCTTTGTCATAGTACACTGACTGGTAGTGCCCTTCTTTCACACTGATCTCAGGAGATCATCTTTCTTCTCATGGTCTTTTTCCTGCCTCTAGGAACCCCGGGCCTCTCGTTATATAATATTAAGACCTCTTTAAAGATACATCAAATGATAATGTAGATGACCCGAAGTAAAGTAAAGCAAGTCTATGCTATACAGCATCAAAGTAAATCATATCTATGTTACACAGCATAGATCTAGTTTACTATCTACCTCGATACTATCATAACTGTTTTTGTCAAGAGCCCTTATTCCTATGATCTCAAATCTCAGTATCTGATTTTCGGTAATAAAACACACACACATGAAATTGCCAATATGGTGAAAGCCTGGAAGCGTTTCCAGGAATATTAAAATCTCCTAAAAAAAATAACCTGTGTTTTCCACAGACGAGTTTAGTGCATCTTTTGTGCTTTCTACCTGAGATTCTAACTTCTATGTACCTGATTTTTCTTGAACTTCATCAACCAATCTCGCCTGTTATACCTAATGTCAGATAATAAAATATGTTGCACATAGCCCCCCCCCCCCAGGTAAATTACCTCATATGCTAAGAGTGAAGAATACCATGCTGCCGTGAGTTGGAACGACCTATCACAAGGGAGAAGAAATACTGATTATATACTAATATTTAAGATGGAGAGTAAGATAATTCTAAAAGCATTAACTCCCCTGGCATTGGTGAAATAAAAAAGTTAATGAACCTTAACATCTCAAATTGAGAACTTCTAACTGAATTATGAGCACATGTATTATAGGCAAGTACACAGCACCTATTCCTCTATTCATCACGTGGCAAGGAGAGCATGTGAGGCGTTTTCTTGCCTACCTTGTCATTGAAAGAGGATACTTTAGTCAGTTCATTCCCGTATTTCTGACAGCATCAAGGGTGTTAATGCCTTTAATCTTCCACCTGCACGCACCGACCTTGCACTCGACGTTAGAGACATATTTAATTCATTTGTTTTCCTAAGTTTCCCCAATATGCACACCTTTGCAACATGACAACTCAGACCTTGAAAGTCTGCAAGGCGTCCTTATTAGAGCTAGGACTTCACACGCGGATAGATAGATATGGAGATAAGTTTTTGATGTTGATCCTATAGATCGCAGTTATATTTGCACATCGGGAAGTAGCCATGTATCCTTGGTGTTACATTTGTACCTGCTCCCAGCGCATGTGTACATGTAAATTGTGCTGGTCGATTGTTATATCCACATGCTATGACAGTTGGATTATTAGCAAACATCGCACAATTTATCACCGTATCCCCATGCAATATGCATTCATCTTTCGTATTCTTAAACCATAATTAAACCAGGGTTTCATAATGTGGGGGCAGACCTATTTGCTCGTTTTGACCGTTGATAGCTCAGCAATGTTATATTAGTGGTGCTTGCTTAGAAAATAGTATCCAATGATAAGATGATTGATAGTAACACCTTCACAGTCATGCCAACAAAGAGTTGCAAAGTAAATGTAAAAAGATATTGCTTAATGAGCCTTGTAGAAGCCCTCAACATTTGGCAGGGCTCCATCACAGATGTCAGCACTGAGTTAGTTACTGCTGTGTCCACTGACAGTGCTGACTCATTACTGAGTTCAATGCTCAGTTTTAATCTTCCTCTGTGGGAGCTCAATCAGTTTACACAGTTGGGTGTAGTTTGGACAAAAAGGTTTATTCACAGATTGCAATATGTACTTCAAATGTGTTTCAAGAGCCATTACTGAAGCTTATTGCGAATTTTAAAAGAAAGGTATGCTTTGACATTCATTTCAGGAGAAGAGTGAATAATGACTTGTAATATGTACTCATATTGAAGTTCTAATATCTGGTTGGTATGGCAATCTGCCAGTATGTGTTTTTCATGAGAGGCAGGTAATCTGTAGTTACAAATGGCTTTGTAGTAAGTATGAACATAAGGCCTCCTCAAAGCACATATTCTAACATGGCAAGATCTAAGAAATCAAAGAGGCCCAAATGTGTCCATCTATAATTGAGGAGAGAACTTCTTTAGAGGCAAACTTCACTTTACAAAGGTAGCTAATATGTATACTTTGCCTGTACATAAATGGTGGGGAGAGACCCTTTATTGTATTGCGTACGTCCTGTCGATAATTGAACGTTGTAAACTGTTAAGATTCGCAATAACAGGATTTTCTGCACGCAATGCATATTGCGTATATTGCGTCTATCAAAGCTTTATGAGAAATGTTTGAAGTGAAGAATAGCTCTCCCATCGTGAAATATATAATTTGCACGCTATATTCAATTAAGGTATTTGTAAAACATTATTTGTATATTACTAGATGTGAGCTTACAACTTCTCAGTCTATAGTATAGGCATATTTAACAATGCCCTATGAAGTGTGCCTAAGTGCATTACAACACTACCAGGCAGTGGAAAGTCATCTCTTTCTGGAACTTACCTTTGCAATGAACAGAACACTGCTCTAAATAGTAATGTTCATGATTGATCTCTGAACTTAATTTGGTTTTGTTAGATGTAATCTATATACACGTCACAATGAGATGGAAGCAGCTTGCTATACAGTTTTATTGTATAAACATGACATTTATGGTCACTGTAGGTGTAGATACATACATTTGCCAATTACCCACTATGCACAATACTGATGATCAAATTCAGTTTAAATTCGTTATTTCATCCAAATACGTTTTAACCAACCAATTCAATGACATGCGCATCCTGACCTTGAGCCAAGTGTTATGTAAATCACATATTCAATCATATTTATGCGTGCCAGCGGTTGATAAAAGACTTGGATGGTCCTCATCAATCTTCTCAATGTGAGCGACAAATTGCCCCTTTATGCTCATAGAAATGATTCATAAGTCAGTAAAGCTTTTCAAAGATTCTGTACCATCATGTCCAATGCGGGGATTCACAGAAAATGTAAATGCCCGGCCGTTAATCTGAAGTGGCTTTGCCAGGTAAGTTATAGTGACATTGGTCAGGTGTGACCAAGTGTTATCCAAAAATGGCGAAGGCATAACAACATAAGACTATTCGCAACCTTGACAATGATGAAATAATGTAGCCTTGCTTGTAGACCATTAGCGACAATGACTCTCACTTTTCTGTGTGTGAACGGTCGTTTGACTCAAAAACAGTGCAAAATCTAGTCAGGAGCACTTTTAATAGATGAATTGAGCAGCAAAGGAATAGAGAAATGAAAAACTAGGTGTGGTTGTAGGGGGACGGGCGGGGGGGGGGGGCAAAATGATGACTTCAAGGACCCTCCTGTCATTGTGTTAAAAGAGAAACCATTCATCTTTCCAGCCAAAGGAGTGCCCATTTCAAGGTTTGGCAAAATTAAAAATACCGGCAAGGATTATTCCTATTTAGAAACAAGCACCTTGGAGGGTTGACAGAGATGCGGCTTATCTTAATATTAAAGACCGTAAGGAGATTAAGATACAACTGATCCTCACTAGTTGAACATCTGCCTGCAAAGTGATGTGTGTAGAAATGGCACTGTCAGAAATCAGGCGCTCATCCAGAAATGTGTAACAATTATAATGAAAAAACAAACAAATCCCCGAGTCTTCTTATCAGATTATGATGGGCCAAAGTGACAAAAGCCTACTTCGTCCTACCTACTTTCCCTTTCCTCTCCTCCTCTTCTTATGGCACGTTCGTTTTAAGGAAACAGCTGGGATTGGGGAGGAGGGTAGTTACTAGTTATTACACACGGTCGGTAAGTGTCTAACAATGGAGTGGGTTTTCAAGACACCTGGACACGTAGGAATGTGTTTATGTATTCCTAAAATTGGGGTTTTCTTTACTACACATATTACTCTTCAATCATAGGGTTGAATGCAACTGAAGATTTTTTTCCTTTTATTTATTTATAACATATCAAGGATCAAATGCCAAGTACATGTATAATGCTTTGGTTGAGCCCATCGGAGGACCCATGGCCACACAGCCACTAACGCCCAAAAGGGAATAGTTTTGGCAACACCGATTCTCTTTTTTTCTGTAGTCCTCTAATAGATGGCATTTTGGCTATTGTGGCAGTGTCCCATCTACTGCTTGATTGAGCCCATCGGCATGCCCATGGGCGGACAGTAACTAACCCTCAAAAAGGGGAGTACAGGTAGCCTTTTCCTCTGTACAATCCCTCTACCTCCTTATAGGTATACAAGGTACTGCTCCCCACCCACACCTTATCACCCACACGTGGCACCCACCCATGCTGGATCTGAACAGGGATGTGGTCCCTATCCCCTTATCCCTTTCACCCCCACCCTCTCTATCCCGTCCTCCATGGTCCTAATGGTAGTCCCCGCCCAGTGCTCCCCCTGGGGAGCGGCCTGACGACGAGGGACCTCCCTAGCGTCTTGTCGTAACTGGCGCTAATAGGCGTCGACACCGGGCAGGTTTTTAGTTACGGTCGGCTGGGGACGGGTAGTGAGCTGCTCACTGGTGCCAGTTTGTGTCTATGGCAAACGCAACAACCAGAGCAGCCTGTGTGATTTAACTTGTTATTATTGTAGTTTCTAGGAATGGGGGTTGTTTACCTTACAGCACACTAAGGTGTCCATGTAATATCCATGTGTCAACTACAGTAACAGAGCTTACTGGGGATAACACCTACTTAATCTTTAACTTCATACTTTCAGAAACTCCTCCAATAACCTATTACTACCTACATTGAGCTGGTGTCAGTCCCTGGGTATCACATCCCTCTTTTGCTTGCTATTAAAGGCTCAACCAGTCTTTGCGAAAACATGCAGGACAGTAGTGGCAATGTCCTAAAATGCCACCAGTCCTGCAGATTCCCAAGTGTAGCAGGACCGAATGTCCAGTCACATGTTGAGCTTTTCTAAACTAAAATAATCTAGTCAGGTTACTAAACCGAGAATATGTTTGTCAATATACTGTGTAAAATTATGTATTTATCTTGATTTTTGCCATAAATCATTACAAATATAATGTAAACTACTATTTTCAAGTTAAAATGTTGGTATCCAGTCCTTCAAAAATCTAGCCGGTCCTGCAACATTGAAAATCTGCAGGACCAAATGTCCTGTGGGATGAAAAAGTTTTCGCAAAGAGACTACTCAACACCACTAAAGTCACCTATATGCTCACCACCTAGGGTAGCCTCTTGGAGGTGTAGAGTGTACAGTGCATTGTCAAACAGACGTGGTCAATCAGGTTGAGGGTCCACAATATATATGTGTGATAGTGATATTCGGTCTGTGGGGCTAATGTGTTTATTATGGGATATAAGTAACTACAACGTGTAGCTACATCTACTAGGAACGAATCAAATCAAACATTAACATGCCTGTTCCACTTACCTACCTGGATACATGTCCATGGATACAACAGTTAAACTGATAAACCATGGTAGGACCTACAGCCAGTAGCATTCCCTGGCAAGGAGAGAGTTAAGCAGAAACAAATAACTGAGAGGTTGAAAATAGGAGGAAATGGAAGGAAATGAACAATCCATTTCTGTTTCTCTTTTCTTATCCCCTCTTTTAAACTTTGTTTTACCATACTCTTTATTTTGCACTGGCGTCCTCAACCATTTCACTGCGGAGTATGGTAGAGTGTGCTGTGTGTAGTAATGTTATGAAGGACCAGCGTAGGTCAGGACTGAAATAGCAATGATACGGGTAATTAGCTTTTCGCTTATTGCTAATAGTTGGACGAAATACCACCGTCTGTGACGTCATATCCATATGCATAATTAGTTTGACGTCAGTCAGAGTAGCATTACGTCATATCTAAGGCCAGAAATATGGTCAGGAGATTTGGACTAGGTTCATGAGATTTTTTCTCTTCAACTAGGCCCAGATATCGAAAGTAACCAGAAATCGTTTTGGGTCGAGATTGAATGGTGTCTCGCGCATCACGGTATCACCTCTCGGATTGCAGGGTCGACCCACAGACTCCGAGCTCAACTATAAAAAACTCAAAAATGAAATATAAATTCATGGCGTTCTTCAAATTTTAAAATTGATTGTATAATGAGCCCTGCTTTTCATCGGTAGGGTCATACAATGTAAATCGCCCATTCGTTATATTGGTCTTATCATAAGATGCTAGTCTATTAATAGATTGCGTCGTGCATGTGTGGTGAACCTAACTTTACCGACGCAATGAGATTTGGTGGAATAACTGGAATGCAACCTTTTATTTCAAAGTGAATGATTTGTAAGATATACACACTGCGTGATGCCAGCGGTCCTTTAATCTTCCTCTGACAATGTTATCAGTATCAGGGTGTGTACATACATTTCCTATGATACGCCTCTTGCCATTGCCAATAGCAAACACTGTCTCTTTTCTGTATTGTCTTGATACAGCTCCCTGGAGAATTATTTCTACTTACAACTCATCGTATGAGAGCTTTAGAAGCACAATTCCTAAAGCTTTAAATGTAATTAGCAAAAAATAACACATTGGAAGAAAACTGAATGTCTAGGTACAGTGCCACTTAGAACAGTGACACCATCAGTTGTGCATGTCTGAACCCAGACACTGAGGGTGCATTAGAGCTCCAGAAGCTTCTCGCATGTCTTACAAGGCAACTAAATTGGCAAAGCTAAGGTGACAGAAAGACAAATACATTGGCATGGAGACCAATGAACCATTTAAGGACACAGTAGGCCTTTGGTCGGTGTAATGCATTAGTGAAGCTCTAGGGAGTAGCTTGCCAGTGCTACATTCACGCACCATGGTCTGCTGAGGGTCGGCATGATGGCATCGGCCACGGCTGCATTCATGCATCACGACGATCAGATACATTAAAGCACTATGCGGCTTTTAACGGATTAATGGAGAAATATCCGCATACTACCAGTGGCATGCAATCTGACCATGTGATACCAAGACAACGAGGAAATTAGATTCAACATAAAATAAAACGCTTTTTGATTATATATATGCAGGGAGCTGAGGGTGGTGTAATGTATCAGCACTGCATACTCATCTCTCCTAAGGTCGTCCAACGCATAGTAGTACAATGGAAACTGCTCGTCATTCTTGCACAGAGGAAGTCTAGTTATGTGCATGTGCATAGTTTCCTGAATTTCAGGATCTATAGTTACCTTTATAGGAATTCTTCCAGATTTTGGAGTGTGCCGTCTTTGCCATGGGTCACACTTAACTGTGTGAACTAACACATGTATGTAACCCTGTGACCACTTTTTAACTATTAGACCCTAACCTTAATACCCACCCTTTTGTCTCCTGCAGGGATTCCAAGGCTAAGCTGGCCCACCTTGACACGGTGATAGGGGAGGCCTACGAGGCTGAGATGGGGCGGCTGCTGCGGGGGGCGGTGGCCCTGGACACTGCTAACGTAGAGGACTGCCTCCAGGCACGAGGCCTGGGCTTCTACGTGCCCGAGACGACGGGGTGAGTAGTCACTTAATACCATGGGGACCCATGGACTTCACTCAACTTAGCTTCAATATGCTGAAATGCTGAAATGTCCATTAATACCAAGAGGTCGAAAAAGATCTTGGTAGACTCATAGACATTATGTCGATTGTTTTATCATCTTTTATCATTTTATCATAGTATTAAAACAGATTTGCTCTTGACTTTCGTTGATTTGATGGACTGCTGATGTAGAGATAGTGAGATAGGCATGCAACTCTGAAACTAGCTACATTAGAATTCCTACACTTGTGGCGGTTTAACGTCGACCGTCAAAAACTATACGCCTAGGAGATACATACATTTGCTTTTAAGGTTTTTGCTTTCAGTCTCACTGCTTATAGTGTCTGAGAGTGTCTGGCCTCTCACTGTGCGATTGCCTTACTCTTATATCCTGTTTGTATCTCCATAATTATCCACCTGCTAACACTATGCCTCACTTGTTCAATTACTCAGCCAACTCTCACGATCCAACTGTTACCAAACCGATTTTGTAACAAATGCTATTTTCATGTTAGTATCCTATATAGGAGTAAAAAGGGGCTAGACTTTAACACTATCGGCCAGTAGTAGACTTGCTCCTTAGCTCAATGATATATGTAAGAGGTGCGTGTGGGGCCAGAAGCATAGGTCATGCAAGATACTACTAAGTAGTTGGCTTCTGCACTCAGGTTAACAGAAAAATGTATCAAGGAAGCTTGGAAGGATATGCCTTGAAGGCTGTCGTCTCGGTGCAGTGATGAGTGAAATACATAGATAGAGGTCCCAAGATTTCTCTGATGTGGCCATTGGCAAGATGGTTATGGCAAAGTAGATGGATTTAGTGAATGCATGTGTCTTCTCTACGTGCTGACCCCTCTGATGTTGGTGCTGGTGCTTGTGTAATATGGGTTATCGGGTAAAACTCTGGCTCATCCCCTATGTCTATTTCACAGACTGGAAGAGTCTAAACAGACAATTTCATTCGGAGTTGTCTCTAAATGGCATTAATGTACAGCAGATATAAATCAAATACTGTAGAATATGGCAGTATTAGGAGCATTGTTTAAAGACAATATCGACCGACCAACTGGTATGTGCCAGAACGGCATCTTGAGCATTCCATGTAAATCATGTGATAATATTTGCCCAGCGGGACATAGGTATAGCGGGATACATGTTATACCTTTGGAGTCCAGGGTTGTATTTGATCAGCACGGGATGAATAGCTGGCTATTAGTTTCGGCTTTTGGGTGGCAGAGCGAACAAAGACGTATGGCAAAAGGTACATAGCTGTATTTGTTATGCCACACCACTGTGGATTTGAAGCCGATAGTGTAGTTTTATTCTAGCACGTATACGGCACAAACTCCTGAGTTATGCCGGTTTGGGGCTGAGAAAGGGCAAAACTGGAAGTTCTTAATATGTTTAAACAAGTTTAGTATACTGAAAGGTATATATATTGGCTCCTTGGAACACTCTTTGATACATCTCTAACCCTAGCGGTTGAATTTTATGGTCTCGCGAAATTTATTGTCCATTTTTCAGGTGACTCTGTGACGAAAAATCCATGATTATGTACATTATGTCTTAGATACATTACAGCAACTAATGATTTTGTTTACAAGCTGGGACAACATATACCTTGATGCATACCAAGAATGGATATCCTCTGAGAAATAGTTTTTGAGATACAGCCCGGTGAATTTTGGACATCTATCAACAATATGAAAATTTCAACTACATACTCTCAACTTTACCCTAGTTTCCTCAAAATGGTTCCATTATTGGTTAAAATTGCCCTACAATGTCATGATCATGTGTTCTTTAAGAAATATGAAGCATCATGATATCTGGTTGGACCTAATTTGCACAGTATAGGCCTAAAGTACCCCAATTAACCAATTTTATGTCACAGAGTCACCCTGGTGACTCTGTGATAGAAATAGTTTCTTGTATAAATGAGCATAAAAATGGTGGATTTCTATATTAAAACACTAGAGGGAGTGGGTAGAACACAGGAAAACCAGAGATAACTTAAATATATTGGGTATTAACAATTCTATGAAGGTTTAAATTTTCAGCAGGGTGGCTGGTGACTCTGTGACGAACATTCCGGGTGACTCTGTGATGGAAATTATGTATGCCAATAGACATATGCTCCTGGAGGCAAGATTATTGGATTTTTTTGTCAAAATTTCTTTTTTTTCCAGCAGAAGACACAAGAGTTACCTCACAATCTGGGATACAATGGCTACTTAATTTACTGTATAAAGGTATCAACCTGAAAGGACTTTTGATCATTTTGCTGACAAAACACACTTTAATGACTGTTGAGAAAAAAATACGGTACATATCTAGTGAAATCCTCGTGAATCAATTGACTATACCATAGATAATGATATTAGGGATAGGCTATTCCTGCCTCAGTAGACATTGGAGACATATAAAACATGTCATTTTTAGAGTTTTTGCCGTTTTCAGTTTTTTTTGGGGATCACAATATCGCACTCATGTAATCTGGGCATAACCAATGGACTGACAAATAGACCTATGAGCAGTATGTGTTGTTCTTTGAGAAGGTATGCGTTCATAAATGGCACTGTATTTTTCTAGTCACATACCATATGTGCCCAAACTATCGGATTAATGTGGGCTCCTAATGCAGTTTCCTGTGGAATGTATGCGCCTTGAATGTGGGCTGACAGTTCAGGTAACCTGCTATGGGACACTAAGCAAATACTCAAAAACGCTCAATATTCAGAGTATTACTGTGGAATGGCGGGACATACCAAGAATCGGCATTTTAGAACGTGTTGCTTCTGCCCTTCCTTTAAGTTCAACCTTAATGCAAGAAAAAAAATCTGGTAAAAGACAGGACTATGCCCTTTGGGATTAAAAACGATAAGTATCGAATCCTACCAATATGAACTTTTATCATAGTATGACACTTTTGTTCTAGGTATCTATCTTTGCTGTATATATGTTTGGCATTTCTTACTTTTCTTCTCTCTTATGTTTCATAACTTCTCAGGTCGATACTTTAATTCTACGTTCATCCCCCATCATCATTAAAATCTCTAAATTTAGGCACCATGCCCATTTATATAAACCAGCCTTGCATAAGGTGTCATTTTCGAATATAGTAAAAGCTGGTATTCGATGTGGATGTATATTGGAAAAAGGATACTGTCCATTTACGTTACATAAATGTTTCGGAAGTGGACTTGGTGGTCACTTTCTGTTAGTTCGCTATAGTACACGAAGTTTTCTTTTGTAAGCAGTCCATAAATACTGGATATATTGAAGTAAGAATTAAATATCACTTCTTGTTGTATCGAGCTATTTCTGAGTATCATAATTGTATCATATGCCAAATCACCAAGCCGAATGTGTATCAAGAAAAAAGTATTTATCATAAAGAGTGTTCTGATTTATTCTTTCGATATGGGAGAGAGATCATAGGAGCTGAACTGTCGATCCTCTCGCCACCATCAAAAATGCAGTAGCCCTGACCAATGCCATGCCCAGCCGAATGGCCAATGAAGGCGCAATATCCCATGAAATAAGACCCAATGTCCTTCTCACATATGCAAGCTATATTGCAACCCGTATTTGCTGCGTTGTTTTATGTCATCATTTACGGCCAATTATTAGCCCCTCACAAATATTGATCTATAGCCTGTGATACAAGATTGAGTTGCGCACAGGTATAGCATAGAGTGTATCCCTCCTGATTTGGTCTCTGTAAGCCCTGTGTTGTATGACCGATCAAACTTCATTATAAAAACCAACTAGCCTAATTAGCCACCCCCTGACTTATATAAATGATCAGTTCTTTATTGTGTCAGCCTACTTATGTTTAATCGGAGGTTTTAATTTAAAAGAATGGTTTTGTCCTGAGTAAAGGTCAATGCCTTTACAGGTGATAGATATCTGCTGCATCAGCATTACGTAAGTGTAAGGTGGGCTATTTATATTATAACTAAAATGATTCCTTGGTGAAAGGTTTGTTGTCTGCACAATAAAGCTGTCCTTCAAATATATTAAGGACGAGAGCTACAGGCGCCTTGTGGCCGTTTTGTGAACTGCAGCTAAATTCATATTGAGAGGTTTCTAACATTTTTTTAAAGCTAGTTTCTATCATTATTAGTTCAAAAGTTAGCACTAAATATGTAAATCTGCCTCTTAATAAAGTATATAAAAGTACCTCCCCCCTCAACACCCCCCCCCCTTGTTCCCCATAGGCTTAAGCACTAAGGGACCTGTTTCTCTGTGTTTGTAGCCATATTGTGCAAAAAGTAGTCCTGAAACAATATGATTTTACTTCATAATCTTGATTGCTACATATTTCTAAGCTTAACTTTAGTTTTTGAAGGAAATTGTTTGCCTAGTTTGTGATTTATTCACTAAAACACACCAGATATAGCTACTTTCACTTGCCGAGCCCATACGATTCAATGATAAAGACATCCATCTTATGTGGCCAATCCTGGAGAAACTAGCCCTGGGACCCCACTTTTTTATTTCATATTTTGATTGCATATGATATAAAGAACAATTAATTTGAGTTTAAAGAAAATTGTTTGTCAATTAATTTTTGGGTCACCTGTATCCCTTGTCCTGAGTAAACACTATTGTCATATCCCTATAGGTGATAGGTGATGTAGTTGACATTCATGCACCAACTCTCGCAATCTCGCACCTCTTTGTACCAGGTTCCTATCGTTTTTCTCATTGTCAAGTATTCCCCCTCCTGCTGTACTCCTACCTTCCTCATGCGAACTGGCAAAACCAAAATGCCCTCTTGCATGTGCACAGTATGATCAAAAACGATGATCTGCATTCCCCCGTGCGGAGTATCCTCTCCGTGTGGCTGTTCACAGATGGTCGGAGTGATATTTAAATTCACCCAACTTTAAGATTAGCAAGATATAATTAGAATCTTTGGTTTCAACTGGAACAGAAAGATGGTAGAACATTTCGCAGACAAGCTGGTAGATTATTTCTCAGACTAATTAAGGGTCAGTCCTGAAAGGGCTGTCTACCTGTTTGATCCACCCCTTGGTTTCTTGTATGAACGAGAAGACGTTTGTGACTTCAACCATGCTATTGGAGTCCTCTTTTATATCCCGCCTGGAGTTCAGATGGCAGCCACCGCATTTGACACCCATGCGAGATCTGAAGTTAATCAAATGTCAGCAATGAAAGATATTAATCTGTTTGCAAGATAACAAATTAGAATCGGCCCGCTATTGCAGATCAAAGCAGGGGATAGTGTGACACTTTGCCTTGGTCATGTATGTATGTTAACTGTTTCTGCACATTTGAGATGACTGTGTAGGGACTCCCTCTATGTTAAACTCTTATTTAAAGACGCATCTATTCAATAAACTGCAAGGTAATAATATACATGCATTATGAATAAATGGTTTAAAATAACCAGGGAAATATTTCAGGAGGGCTGCGCATTTTAGCCCTCACTGCTTAGGCTGCAATTATGAAAGCAACGAATGTTATCATTCAAAGCGTTAAAGAAAAGTAAATGTTGATATGTTGTCTATACCTACTGATTGTTTAAATTGACGTAGGCAGATTTGTCTAATTAAATCGCAATCAAATATTGGTACTAACAGGCAATAATGTACCTGGCTGAACAATTTGATGTGTTTAAATGCATTTTGTAATAGCCTTAATGCGGTTCTAGGACTACTACCCCCTGGACATCTACCCCGGACATCTACCCCCTGTCATTTACCCCCCTGGACATCTACCCCCTAGGACTTTTACCCCCCTGGACATTTACAGCCTGGACTTTTACCCCCTTAGGACTTTTACCCCCTAGGACATCCATCCCCTTGGACATCTACCCCCTTGGACTTACCCCCTCCAGATGCCCATATGGTTTAGTCACACCATGTGGACGGGTAGATGTCCCCAGGGGTAGAAGTCATAGAGGGTAAAGTCCAAGGGGGTAGATGTCCAAGGGGGTGGATGTCCTAGTGGGTAAAAGTCCTAAGGGGGTAAAAGTGCAAGGGGTAAATGTCCAGGGGGGTAAAAGTCCTAGGGGGTAGATGTCCTAGGGGGTAGATGTCTAGGGGGTAAATGGCAGGGGGTAGATGTCCGGGGTGTACTTGTCCTGATACCGCTGCATTACATGTATTGCACAGGATCGTGCTCCCTCCACATATGCCACCACTATTAGATAACGTATTTAACAAAGTCTCTTTGGTTTGAATCGCACAAGCGATTTATGATGGTGAAATTCAAAAGAACATGCATACGGGTCAGTCCCCAATACCAGGAAAGGGCCAAGTATATAAGTCTGTATGAGTAAAATGAGCTCTGAACTGAGACAAGTATTGATGGGCCCTGTACTATGCATGGTGAGGATATATGGTTGCTTTGGGGGTTAGTTTCAGTCGGAAGTGACGTCGCACAAAGGACCTGCGTTCCGAGTCACGTGCCCGGTGCCCTTTGATTGGACCCTTATTGGCCGACCCCAGAGGCGATCACATGACTAATAAAGAACCAATCCGCACACTGATAGCGAGCCACATGGACGGTCTGATGATGGAAGGCAATATGTGCACTCAGTCATTCTCTGATCAAAGAGAACCAAAATGTCTAGTTTCAGTTTTCGTGCCTGTTATAGATTATTGCTTTGAAGGTGGGCTTGGTGTAAATAACAAGCACAGTGACAGTCGTATACCCCTGTATGTAAGGGTTCCTTCTGAGTGGTGTATGGGTTCTGGTCAGTGTACTGATAAGGGCACCAATATAGCAGTATGACTTCTCTCTATATGTCAAGTAGTATACCGGGTATGGCGATGTCTATATAGAAAACATGGCCTTGGTTCTCACCACTACACGCACGATAGGAAACCGTCTTTTGACTTTCTTTTTTGATTTTCAGATTTTTAAAAAGCATCACATTTGGTAATATTATTTTGGTATTAGATTAACGCTAAATGTGTCAGTGATTTAGGCACTTATCTACGAATAACTAACCCTTTCTCAAGGTTCCATTAAACTACAAGACCTACTTATTTACTCCCAATACCCTGTACCGCAAACCCCCAAGAGCTGTCAAAGTAAACCAATTGAAATTGATTAAAATACTCCTCGTTATATTCCTCATGGCTTGGTGATGAGAAACACGGTTCAAAGGCGTAGCAGCCTTCCAGTGCGGAGGGTGGGGGGGGGGGGGCGGACACTGGCTTTAAGCATCGGCCTTTATGGATGATGGTGCATAGCAACACGCTTATATTCGAATTATATAGAAAGTTAGTATTTGAACCCCTTGTAGTTCTGATTGGGGCGGGGCGTTTCCTGTACGCCACTGTGGTTTGTACTTTAGAGAGGCCTACCATGCTATGAATAGACCGGTGTCTGGCAACTATTCATTGCATGTGTTCCCTACGACGGGCTTGAGTTGAATTGGAAAAATCCATATTGGTTTATTCCTTTGTGAAAATGATGTTTTATCACCTGCATGACAAATCCTTGTCCCCAGTTGGGGGATTTCCTTCCGGTTTGACAGTTATTTTACGGCTAGATACGCCCTATTGCGTGGGGCGCAGCACCAGTTGCATTACACGTATTGTATGAATCCTTCATGAGACACCGAGGAGAAGGTGGCAGTGTAAAGGCAGGCACTGAGGTGCATATGGCGTGATGTCTTAGATGATTACCTGACGATCTCTGCAATCCTATTCATCAAGCTTGGCACTGGGCTCAGACATGTGTTCTGGCCTGCTTATGGCCAACCCTTTGTTGGGTCAGCACAATAGGCACATTGGCTTATTCCTAGGAAAACACCATCAAACAATATGTTCATAGTTTATTGACATGCCAACCCCAGGCCGAAGAATTCCTGCGAGGGCCATTCAAATCGTAAACCTTTATAGAAATGAGGGTCCAACTTTAGGGGTTTGGCTGAAATCTAGTACATCCCCCGAATTGTAACACTACCCCATCAGAAAAACTTATTTCCCTAGATAGCTTTGTTTGCGACGTGATACAGCGGAAACCCATCTACCTTTAATGCTCTCTATTTCTCAAGCAGAGACCCACGCAGCACTATCAACACCCTACAGCTATAGTGGATCTTAACGTCCACGAGAGGGAGTGTGGGAGTATCACAAGGCTGTAGAGAAATTGTAAAGAAGATGGGGACCCTTAAGGTAGCAGTCCAGGATACTCCAGGTGTTAGCATTTGCATGCATTATTTACCATATACAATGTATATGTTTAAACTATGTGTATCAAACATAGATCTACTTCCTTTCCTTGGAATAGCCTTATGGGGTAGAAATAGACCATAACTTGCAGGTAAGTGATCTTGGTGTAATTTCCTGGAGGCCTTATTTTTATTTATTGACATTCCAATGTTTAAGGTCCATAGAGCTTACCACAGTTAAAAAAGAACGACAATTATCTGCTATTTTTCGTTGGTTCTCAACGTTATCTGGTCATTATGGTATGCTCCGTAGACCTCAATAATTAATTGCAATGTCAATGAAAAGGAAATAACACCAAGATCGCCTTCCTGTCATAAAAGTAGATAACTATGGTCATTTTCTATCCCTATAAGGTTGTTCAATGGAGATGAAGCTGAAAGACAACGTTGTTGTTCAACATCCCACATGCACCAAAATCGAATGAAATAGAAAAGAATCTAAAGGGACATGAAATGTAGAAAAAGGTATTTATACATAGTTTCAACATATCTGTTGCAAATAATGTATACAGACGTGTTCATCTGGACTACCCTGGACTGCTACCTTAACTCTTTGATGATGCCTGTGGGCGTTAAGCTATCAATAAAGACGAATTTGACAAAGACGTTCCTCTTTCATCTTAGGTTTTGGTGCAGCAAATTGGACCATCAATAGCCTTCAGAATGTTCCTATTATCTCATCTGGCGCCACACCTACATGTAAATGTGAAGTAAAGTGCCTTTCTGCCTAGGTAAGGATCGGATCACCAATCCTTAGAATTTGGAATATATGAAAAGGTTGATAGAAAGAAACCATAGCATCAAAAGTGCAGCGTAGTAAACGATTATTACAGCAAATATCTCAGCTTGAAATGAAATCCTTCCCTTGAAGTTAACGTATCCCATCTAATGCTTTCAGCGATTTCCAGCTATTCTAAACGACTGATCATTGGTGGGGCAGCGGGTACGCCTCGAATCGTTGACAGCACTCACAAAAGCCCTTCTTGAGTTCACCTGTTCTCTAACGACCCACCCCTGCATTATTCCACTCCTTCTGAAAGTCCCACGAACTGGCATTGTGCCTCATCGGACCGACATCTTGTATGCAGACTTTCTTTGGAACGGTGTCCTGAAGGCGTCAATGCAGTACAACACTGCAAGCGCAGCCCCTCGTTTTTCCACACTTTTCGTGTCCACATTGGCAGATTTCTTGAGGTAGCGCCTGAAAGGGAATGTCATGAATACAATATCAGATAGCCAATTAGGAGATGGATGTCAGCTTCAAATATTTACTTGAAGACTAGAGAAGAAACTGTCATTGATTCTGGCATTTCTCCTGGTCTGCACACTTTCAGCGTTGAGCATTTCAGCGCAGATGTTTTTATGCCCATTGGTGTTTGTGTATGTAAAGATATAAGACGAGCGGACATCACTCTATAAGTAACGGAAGACAGGGCCCATGGTGTAGCTATAGGGTAACATTTTACATGTCTTTAGTACCGTTCTTAAACTATGATCGGCCTTACGTGCTGTCACTCAAGGTTGTGCATAAATCCTTCGTTAATGTGTTTAAATACAACAAGGCATTGTCGCGGAAATTAAGTCTCAGACATTGACTTCTAGTTCTCCTATGACACCCCTTTGAAGTTGGATGTGAGTGAATGAAAATAAATACAAGAAGTTGTAGGCGTAGCCGTAGGAGTGGTTACGATGGTAGTACATTTCTTACTGTCCTTAGTAGAGGCCGGGTAGAAAAAGTCGATAGAAATATGAATAGGGCAACGTAAGGTATACAAGATGGTGTCTGCTTTAATTTTCAAAGATTTGATTAACCTCATGGTGACTTCTTTATTTAAGCAGCCTCGTGATGATTACTTTGCAATATTTTAGATGTATTCATTGAAAGTTTGCATAATGCATTGTCGACAATCACCAAACCTAAGTGCAGCGGCTTTGGGTTACTTCCAGCCTTAGCTCCTTAATACTGATACCAATGGGGTATCCACAGATCAACCCAGGCAGCCACGTTTTAGGGCTTCATTAATTGGCGTGAATCCGCGAAGTTAAGGCGTGGAAATGAGCTTTGAGAGAACACTTGTTGGCACGAAAGTTGAATAAACTCAGCAAACATTGGGACAAGGCCCTGTCATTAGTGAGTTGTCGGAAACATCCCCTCGAGCACCTGTGAGCACCTTTTCAGGTGGAGAGCCCCTCAAGTGCAGGACTAAAAGGTGGGTGTGGAAATAGGATGCAATGAGTTGTTTCAGGTCACTTTGTGTGGGAGATGGCTTCTGAATTGGAATAAAGTGGTCCTTAATCGAGGGCCTGGGATTGTGACTCTTAGATTTGGTTGGTGGTGTCGACGGGTTTGTTACCCCGAAAACCGGTTTGTCTGGAATCGTTTTGAAAGTGGATCTCCCGGATATCCTAGTTTAATAGTTTTAACTCTCCAGTGTTGTTTACCTTACAGCACGGGAATGGTATTGCCCATGCAGCATTCATATTTCCGATTTTATATTGATGTCAGAAGGCCCCACCTTAGGCCTTGTATTTAGATCCCAGCTATTTGTAGTCCTAATTCTTTTAAAGCTTCAGCTGGCCTTATGGTTTTTACCGCCCTGACGATCATTGATTGATGGAAGATTAGACAATATAGAGCTGTACCTCACCCCAATGTATTGAAACATAGTTCCACAGTGAGGAGTACAATCTTGAGCTGTCATCCGCTGTCTCATAAATCAGACGGGTTAATGTTCTTTCTAAGACCTGCATGTGTTTTTACCTTATAGACACCTATATATGTGTTATACCTGAGCCCCCATCGCCGTGACAGGAGAGAATACAGCAGATAATTTAGGTCATCTCAAAGTCGTACGTCATTGGATCGACCTTTTAAACAGAAGAAATAATAGGATTTGTATGAGGTGATTTTGTCTTTTTAGAAATCGTATGCCCACTATTCTCGAAATTGCCCTTCGTATTTATACTATCGTTTAGTATTCCATCTTAATATCGGTATAGCCATGGCCAATGTGTAATGTTCACTTCGTATTGTCATAACCAAATTGAAAACTTGACACCATCTCGTTATAGCTTCTCCTATTTTATACTAGCGGGATTCTCCTTACTATCATTGCTGTGAAATAGGGTTCGAGGAAACTTAGGTTCCGTATTAATCGTTTATGAGGGAGACGCAGAAACATATATATAGAGGGAGAGAGGCATAGATGTCGATTTTAACCAGGTTCAGTATGTCTACGTAATGCAATTTGTTCTTACCCTAGCACACTTACCACCATAAGCTACTAGGTTTTGTATAACCCTCAACTGTGTGGTTTACGAGTGACCTTTTAACAGTGACATTACAGCAGTTTATCTAGTTATAAGATCAGTTCTAATACGTTCAAACATATGACTGTATATAAAGTTGGCACTGTGTCTATGTATTTAGCTTTTCGAACTGCAGTACATTGCTAACACACACACACGCCTGACTAATTCTCGAGCACAAGGAATAGTATATACAAATAACTAATTCAGTGTTTCCGAGTACTGACTTCTATGATCACATTGAGAGAAACTGTAGACACATAGCACCTAATTACCGAGTTCAGCAGAACCCCTTTAAGTTTAAGTTGATGATGTTGCTTTGTCCCATTCATTTCCATTTACACACCTAGTCATTCTGAAACACAAAAATATTAACCTAGTTTTTTTTCTGGTGTGAATTCTCAAAAGTGATTTCCGATTTTATGTTGAGAATACTGAGAATTCATCATAAGTTTGGGAGTCTTTTTTGACGGGGTAGATGATGACGGCTTTCTTCAGTAACAGCTAGGTCTTCACCTGTCTTGTCGGACTGACAGGGAAGCCACTGGGGAAAGCCGCAGTGCGCAGGAAGCCAGTTTTAACAAGTGTTGCCAAGTTGGTGGGTGCCTGCTGACAACTAGGGTGCCGGCCCCTTACCCGTACCATAATGGACACCCTGTGTCTCATCGCCTACACTCCCCACCCCTACCCAGCCCCCACCCTACTCTACCCACCCCCACACCTCTACCATAGAGGTATGGGGGTGGGGTGGGTCCCTCTAGAGAGAAGATGCAGGATCTACATGGGGTGTAGAAAGACTCATCCACAAATGTGTAGCATCCCAGATTAGCTCAATTGTGGCTGGGGACTGAGGCCGGGTGTGCCCGACCGAGGCGCTCTGAGCAGCTCAAGGAGCGGGACGGAGCTGGTTAAGGGGTGGCCGGGGGAGCTGCTCACGCCGCCCGTACCAGCAGCCAACAGGTGGGCCGAGCTGGAGGCTGGTGGGGCCGGGGTACTGGAGGGAGCAGTGTAGTCACCTTGCAATTAGTTATAAACAACCATGGAGGACCAAGCTAGTTCACTGTGTGTGTAAGGAGAGAGAACTGGGGTGAGAAACACAAGGTATGGTCGGAAAACAGGCCACCGTATGGTTAATATGTCTACGTAAATTCCCGCTTATAACCCGCACCCCGACTTTGGGAGATTCATATAACCCGCACCTGGGGTCTGAAAATTGCCATTTTAGTACTGTTCTATACTTTCAAAAATCCTTTATTACTCGCCCCTAGAATTTGAGAATGATGTATAACCTGCACTAGAGGTTTGGTTCGCGTATAACCCGCGGGTTATACGCAGGAATTTACGATATGCCCTAGAATTGGTACAATTGGAACTATAGTTTGGTGTATAGATGCAAAATTATACAAGAAGAAATGTACCTATTTAGTAACAAAACGAAAAACGAGAGACCCTAGCCACCATTATATCATAAGAGCTGATAATGTTCTTAGATAGTGTGATTCACAGGTTGTTTTACATAACTAGAATAATTATCATTATAAACATCTACCATATCACTTTAATATCTAGAGGTGTCAGAATCAGGTAGGCATGTCAATAGTTTGTTAATCAGCTGTTGCTCCAGCTAAAAGTCAGGCCCTTTCACACGTCTCGGATCAAGCATGTGCATCTCGCTGGAGTCTCATTTTTAATCACTGTTAAGTTGTGATCAGATTTCGTCCGACGACACCTCACATTTCTCATTACAAGTGCAGACAAGCCTGTCATCCGCAGGCATGGGAGCTTCATACTCCGCGTCGAGCCCGCCATGTTACCATCATATAAAATGAATTTCTAATAGGGTCAGGCACGTGTATGATGTCCCTTTTGGCTCACTGCGATTGTCGTCAATATAATTGAGGGGCTTGATAATTGATGACCCTCACCCCCTAGCCTCAAGCGCGGAAAAGGCAAATTAATCAAACGTTAGACTGTGTAAGTAACTACACCAACGTTGTGAGTGCCATTAAGGAGAGCCTATACATGGAGCGTCTGACCTGGCTGAAATCTGGGTGTTTGGGATAGCCGGAAACATGCTCGTGTATTACTTTTTCGTGATGTATATATACATGTAACCCTATTATGTACGATGTAACCTGCACTGCATGATGTAGAGATATCATCCTCCAAAACCCACCCAGCCTATTTGAAGGGGACTATGAAGGACAGAGTACCTATGTCCCGGCCAAACTCTGAGTGTTAATGCCGAGGCACCAACATTTGGGGCTGTAGACCCACGTTGACTGTCTTCTAGGGTTATTATTTGGAGCCTCTACCGGCCGTTTGATGTTTGAAGGCAAGTGAGTGCAGCAGTGCAGGGTCTGGCGGCCCATTGTCCTGCCTCCCCTCGGTCAGCCCTCTGGTCTGGGGCGCCGTCCTCCGCATGGCCTCTGGACGCTACATGGATTGCAAATAATAATTGAGTGGATGCTGACCTTTTGAGGTCAACCTCAGGGTCATTGAAGGTCACTTGTGGAGGTCAGAGAAAGGTCATGTTTGCCGATTTGACCTGATGAGAGGCCGTCCTTCATGGGCTGCGTGGGTGCAGTAGTGAGACCCCTTGTCCATGTGCAGACATTTTTTCCTACGTCATCACTCATAAAATGTCGTCTGCTCAAGGCCAGGGTTGCCTCTTAGGCTCAAGGCCAGAGTTGCCTCTCTGTATTTTCCTGAATTTATTTACGCAGGTCAGGTGACCGCAGCCGAGATGACTTAGGATAATGATAGGCAGCTTTTGTAGACCTAATTCAAATGAAGATTGATGTCTAAAAGAAGTATTTGTTTCAGTAGGTCGAGGAAACATTGATCTTTCGTTTACTGTCATACTTCTATCCGAGCAGGTAAACATATGGCGTAATTTATAGTCATTGAGCATGCGCACTCTGCCATTCTGAACTAAAATATACCAGGGGTTCCTAGTAACTTTACTCAGCCAATCACAAACGCAGATTACCACTCCACAGAGCATACCTGTCCTATATATAAAAGTAAGAGCGTATCTGTGTTGGCTCTTTCAATTCAGGTAATGTAATCAAGACCATGAATGTTCCCTAATATCGTCGCAATAACTGATTAGCGGTCGGAGTTCTAATATTATGTATTCCCTTTCTTTTGAAGGTATACAAAGCTTGCTAACCTCTTGGAAACTTAGATCATGAGTCAAACCATCACATGCCATGTTCTATGGTATGTTTGCAGCCCAATGGATGTTGACAATATGCCGCAATCTAATCCTGTTAAGGCCTCTACCAACACACAGCCTCAAACATCAATCCGCCACCCCTTATTACATGATGGAAATCACGCCGTCCAATGTATATTTCAATTAAATTTCAGTGGATTGTTTGTTGATTCAATTGAAAATCTGATCATATGAGCATCACATTCTTGCTGCATCTTCTACCCAGTATGGTGACCAAGAAGGAGGCATTATTGACCCTGGGATGTGCATGTACTGTTGATCTAGACACATGTATACCAGCATAGTAATTGGACAAGAAATCAGAGAGAAAAAAACATAAAACTTAAAAGGGCTTGCACGACACATACTTTTAATTCATAAATTAAAAAAGGAAAGCTAGACAATTGAGGTACCGGTATACCCTAAGGTCAAAGGAAAGAGAAATCAATCAGCATGATATATATGAGGGATGTGTAAATAAGGATGAGCCCGACCTACATGCAAGTATTCCGCCAGTGTGAAATCCTGGGGGATGTGGAAAGTGCATGCTTTTGCTAGGTCGGGTCACATGGAATTAAAACACCGTTTTTTTTACTTAACCTGAGAGTTCTCTTTCAATTCTCGCTTCCCCCTTTCATTTCCAGAAAATTCAGGAAATAGATGAAATAGGACAATGTGTTTTATTTCCGTGGATTTGTTAAAGCAAGAAGGGTTACACCTGGCTACTGGAAAGGGGGCAGGAGGTTCCATACAAGATAACATGGTCGGCACAGGGTGGCGTGTTTATCGGAAAAATAAGTTCCGGGTCGCAACAGAAGGACAATAGTCTGCAGAGTTCAATGTTCCTTTATGATGTGAAAATGCAAGTATACCAGTTATCCGGTGTTGGTATTTTTTTTTTAACAATTGGATAATCGAAATACCCTGTTTCTTTGGACAGTTGGCGATACTTATACCTTGAACTTAAGTTACTGACATCCCGGCTTGAACTTGTGCTAGAATATAACTCCACTATACACACTATGAGACTTTATTGCACTCTCTATGTATTTTTAGTCATAAACAAAAAGCCTCAGTAGAAAGGACTCACTGAAAACAAAAGTGTAAATGCAATGCAATACAGCTTGTGGATAGCCGCACCTCTTGTCCCGCTTCTGGTACACTACTGTATATGTGAGTCGAGTTTAGGTCCTTTAATTACTACCAGTAGAGGTGTAGTGAGGGCATACTAGTCGTGGGTTAGGTACAAAATGATATACTGATGATAAAGCGATGCTCTACCCGTGTAGTTAAATATGTAGGCGCCTGTCAACCCCAGCACAGCGCCCGTTGAACTTGGCACATATAACAAGCTCTAAATTGAGACCCACCTTCACAAGCAACACAGTATTGTGCTTTTTGAGCAGGATAAAAATTAGACATCTAGATTGCTGATCACCCTGCACGATACCATAGGGTACATTATATGCTTGCAATTTTACTATTTCCTGATTAATTATACAACCGTGAAGACATGAGGAGAACGAGGACTCTTTTTTTTTTTGACATGTTCATAAATGATCCGAACCGTATGCACTGCTTTTTTAGTAGTCTTTCCGCTGCGCTGACAGGGGGAAATATTGGAAATGTTGCTTTCTTACAAACTATCACCCTGGCCACATTATGTGCCCTATGAATAATAAAACGCGCTTCTCGGGGCCGGTAATGTAATATTTCATCTCCTCATTATCGGTACAATAGAGTTATGAAACCTCTTCCATTATACCCATAGAGGACTGAATATAGGTTTCTTTTAGGGGAAAAGTTGTTGCCTACAATATGGCTTCCTGTGTTTTGATTAGTTATTTGTATAGTACTTTATAGGATGGAAAGCATACGCTTATAAGGTATCGATAAACGCTGGTTTAAATGATATTACAAAGAGACGCCAGACAGTGCTTATGAAACCTCGTATAATATTTCTTAAAAATTAATCTCTGCAGTAGCCTGCCATATCAGTGATTTTACTCGTGCACAGATTATGGGACGTTTACACGTATGGCCACTCACGAGGACATGGTGCTCTGGATAGCCAGAGTTGCATTAAAAATCAAAGTCTACTGAATTTGCTTGGCTTTGGCGTGTCTTGTTTCTCGAATATGAAAGTAAGGGCATGTTGGTCTTACCCAGAAGCCCTGATTGATCTATTTGATATAGAACATGATGGGGAATTCTGGACCTCTTTCATTACAGACTTTATGCTATAAATCAGATATAATTACGGACAGGTATGTGGTATATGATATTATATAGGTACAGCAGGCACCCAGTACTGTGGTAAGTGGCAACATGCGCAATCAAAATCATGTAGGTGGGGTAGGAATCGGCAAGATGATCATCCCTTATTTGAAGTCTGTCAGTAAACAGCACCATAAGCCAGGCATTCTCTTTGTGAAATATGTTAGTAGTAAAGGAAAAAGGCACCATGAGCTGGGCATCCCATAGTTGAAGTTTGTCAAGTATAGGAAAAAGGCATCATGGGCCAGGCAGCCCATAGTTGAAGTTAGTCAGTAGTATAGAGAAACAGCACTATGAGCCAGGCATTCTCGTGGTGAAGTATGATAGGAGTATAGGGAAATGGCACCATCAGCCAGGCATCCTTTAGTGAAAGTTTGTCAGGAGTATAAGGAAATGTCACCACGAGCCACGCATTCTCTTTGTAAAGTGTGTCAGTAGCATAGGAAAACGCCACCATTAGCCAGGCATTCCTTAGTTAAAGTGTATCAGTAATATAGCAGAAAGGCACTATGAGCCAGGCAGCCCTTAGTTGAAGTATGTCAGTAGAATAGGGAAAAGACACCATTAGCCAGGCATTCTCTTTGTGAAGTATGAGTAGTATAGGGAAACAGTACCGTGAGCCAGGCATTTACTACTACTAGTTGAAGTGTGCCAGTAGGAGAAAGAATCATAAGTTATCTGAAAATTTGCCAGTAGCATAGAGAATATGTACAATAAACCAGGTAAAGTGTTCAAAACTCCACCGTGGACCAAGCAGTGGGAAGTTGAACCAAGTTAGTAGTGTAGGGAGATTACAGCGTAGAAGCAAGAGACAAATGTTCATGCTCCAGTAATATTTTAACACAATTAGAGAAAACTATTCAAACATATCCAGGTAGCTTCCATAAAGTGTGTACACCGTAAGTAGGATGAGAGTCCAGGCTCTCTTTATATTTATGCGTACAAAGGCTACAGGGGTTGGTGCTCAGTATCTGGAAAATGTGAAATGTGCTTACATACTTTAAGAGAGCTGTTTAGGTCAAATACCTGCTATCACTGATCTCATTTGTATCTAGCGTTCACGTTGATACTACAGGGTAATATAGCATGTTCAATGATGGTTACATGAACTTCTTAGCATAAAAACTTTAAATTGAGACGTGGATGGGCATTTATATAGGGACCCCAGACGGTGCTAAATATAAGTCTCCTATAGCGAAGCGTCAAAACCCAGCAGTAGGGGTACAGCCAGATGCTACTCCCCTAAAACGGCTCAGAATATAATGCTCCCAGTCTGACCTCTTTAAGAAGGCCAGACCCGAGCTGCTCCTGGCTAAACGCTGAGCGGAGCACGCAGCTCCCTGGTGAGCAGGTCGGGGTGCAGGGGGCACGCACACTGCCCCCTCTGGCGACAGGACGCGCTACGGTCGTGTCAGAACGGCCACTGAGCGGCGCTGCCGGCCAAGACGGAAATGGTTGAAGATTTGTTGAGGAGCTATCAGGGGGAGTTTCCTCTCACCCCAAGGGGCCGTGCTACGGAGCACGGATCCCCGCTGCTAGCACGGAGAGGGAGGGGGTACCCCTTTATAGACCGCATAATGCATCGATGCAGTATGGCTTTTGTTGATAGGATGCATGAATGCAGCCCTAGTGAGTAATTCGCCAGGGTTGTATTCAAAAACCATGTCGACCGCAGGGCTGCTGCACTCTCGAAGGATCGGCATGTTGCATGAATGCAGCCCTGGCAAGTTACTCAATCCATCTGGATTCATGCATCATGACGACCAATAGCTGAACACAATAAAGCAGTATGCTGCCCTTAAAGGCCTAAAGCAGTGTGGGGGAGGGGGAGGTCAGGGACCTCCAGAAGATGGCGGGGCGCAGATACAGCTCAACTGCCGTATTATCGCTCACTCCAGGCGCAGGTAACCGGTGTGCCTGATTAGATTAGGCCCCTGTCGGCCGTTACCTTGTGGGTACAAGCAGCTTGTGTGTGCCCCAACTATGTTGTGTCATCATGGCTACATACCAGCGCCGACACGACAAGCAGACCAGGCTCTGGTGGTGCCCAGTCTCAGGTACATGTACCCCTATGTAGGGTAGCGTGTAGACTAGGGGAAAGTAAAAAAAAAACACGCAGTGAGATTATGAGTCAGTGGACTCATGAGTCCTGCTGTAATACGTTATTGGACACCTTTAGACCAAAGGGCATCACTTGAAATACTTTATCTCCATTTTCATATTGAAATACTTTATCTCCATTTTCATATTCAAACATAATTTAGTGTCTTATATTAAGGCCTTTTTCTGTGTTTGAATAGTACTCAGGAAATCTCAAGGAGCATTTTCCCAAATCATTGACACTGGTCTTCTATTAAAAGATGTTGCTGTATCATTTTAGATGCTTACGCATACCAGTAACCATGCATATATATGGATTCTCCTCCACTCTGAAAGGAATAAAAGGGTGTGGTTGAAAGATCACAGAATTTCTCCCAGTGCAGTTTTAATGTTTTGTATTGTATTGTGTTGTAATGTTTTGACTCATAAAATCCAGGCTCCAAAGTCCTTACCAACAAATGTCCAAAATAGTTTCCCACCTGGATATTCTAGTTGTGGGACAACGCCTTTACTGTGGTATATTGACATTGTTGTCATTTATAAGAATATAATAAGAAGTGAAGGACACTATTTGTAAGCGTTGGCCTTTGTGTGTGGGTTATTAATAAGGACGTTAAACAAATCAATCAAGAGTCAAATGCTATAAAGAGAAGCCTGCTATGTATAGTTTGTACCCCCAAATGACCAAGGCCATCGCTGAAGGTTCTACTCACAGAGAAGAGGTACATGGCCAATAGTGGCGACCAGCTCAGCTATTTTCAAGGGCGGTGGTTGTGGTCAAATCGATGAGGGGAAATTTAAATATTAAACACTTCACCGAAACTAATGGTCTCCACAATATAGTTTTACATGTGGCTTGGGTCATACATGTACTGCTTTTCACAGTAAAGGATGCCATATATTTTGGTTAATTTTTGTTAATTTCAGATTATTGCTTCTCAATAACGCTCAATCGAAAAAGAAATTTATGTTCTCCTTCATAATGTAACATGTGAACATATGCATTATCCTATTTAGCTTTAATTCATCATAATAAAATATATGTTATCTCATCAATTACAATTTTCTCCTTTTTTTTCTACTTGCAGCAAAGTGTACATCGTTTACTACCAGCAGGAGAACCTGGGCGACCACACCACACTGAGGAAGTTGTGTCGCTGCTTCAAGCTGCTGAGTGTACCCAAGTACCCTGCACGGGGCTTACACAAAGGGATGCTAAGGTAGGGAGAAACCACTAGCTAGATGGAGATAGATATCATACTGTTTGAACCCTTTAAGAGCAGCATAGTGCTTTAATGCAGACACATTCATTAAGGATCAAGCGCTGTTTCGGTGCATTATGCGGACATTTTATCATAACGTATTAAGGCACCATCCGGTCCTTAAAGGATTAATTAATACACCTCGAGTTATAACCACGGCTGTTCGGAAGTCTTTTTGTGCATTAAAGTTAGTACATTAGTAAATATTGTTCCATGGTACCCAGCTAGAGAGCTGTGCTTGTGTATTTCTAATGGGTGGAATTTCATTCACGCATTTCAAAATGTGGACCTCGGGCTAAAATCGCACAATTCGTGGGCCAAAATCTCACTATTCCTCAGAGGAAATAAGAGTGATCAAAGTCTATAGCAAAGTAGGTATGGCCCTAGTATGTACGTCCTGACTCTTGTTCAAGAATAAATCATTTTGAGCCCTAATTATCGGATGTACTAACTTTAAAGACATGTCTATATATGCGTATGCATTTTGAGCCCTGCCCAGTGCAATTGAGCTATATAGTTAGCATGCTTACTACCTCACATAAATGGTCCTCCATCTGCTATCAACGACAAGGTAAAGCTCATTACCCTTGATATTGTATTATCTAATTCTAGAGGAAGTCCATGGATGTGTATAATATACGCAGAGAAAGGTCCCTTTGTGAAGACAATACCCGTGAACCTTGACTCTCTGAATATACTGAATGAAGCCCGAAGCCTGTCTCGCAGATAATTGATAATATATCAGCGATAGACAAGGCCATCAACATTAGGCTTTGGATTTCGACAGATATGATAATATATCGCTTGTAGAAAAGAGAAGGATTTAGACATAGGTGATACTATTGGATGGTGCCGCGTCCCCCTTGGGAAACTGAGGGTGTTAGCATTTTACCCCAGACCATCAATGCCAATTCTGGCTATATTCTGGACATTTATAAATGTACAGGATTCTGTCGAGTGACACGAAATATCTGAAATTACTAGAACGACCAGCCAAGAGACCAGTGTACAGTCGTTGGGTATGCTAGAAATAACACGTGTCTATCCCTCCGAGATCCGAATGATATCCTCATTGCATGGCATGGCAGATAATATGTGATCCAATTTAGGGACTATAAAGTCACGTGTGTGAAGTGTGTTACCATGACACAGTAGGAGGCTAGGTGTGTGTAGGTGGCAATATACGATATTTTTCATTTAATATATAAGGTACCAGTACACTATGCTTGAGTGGCATGGCAAGGTATAAATGTATTGCCTGGATAAAGAAAGCCCATATTAAATGCGCTCAGACCATGGAACTCTCCCGTGTTGACCGTCCAAGGGCAAATATTGTTTAAATCACAACCAGGCGGTCCCCAAATGAATTAGACAGTTACACAGAGCGGGACGACAGCCAGTCAACAAACACCTTACATCAGTGTCGTCACACCGACGCCTTTTTGTCACGCGCATTTTAATTGGATGGGTAGAAAAAGTGGACGGTAATGGCGGCGGAGACAGATGGCCGGTCTAACCGGCTCTGACAGGACCCCAGCCGCCAAGACATGATAATAACAGAAGAGCATGGTCTCGAAAAAGCACCCCTTCCTTCCTGCTTGGCGACCCGTGGGTGTATAGTGATAACAGGGGTATTTGTAAAGGTGAAGAAGCAACATGACAGGTGTATGTCTTATCTCTAGCAGAGCAGGGGAATTTACCAGGACGTGATATGAGCTGACTGTACATGATAGGAATGGTAGACCACCTGGAGAACTCTATTTTTACCCTCCATTTATTGGCTCTTGTCAACTAGTGATGACTGTCTTGATACCGGTGGTTGGGTTCTCTTGTAGTATACAAGTCCTTATGTCTCAGAATAACCCGTACGTGATTGGCATTTATGAGGTGGTTTTGTATGTCGTGTCCGTATGTATACATATATTTAGACAGTGTAGGAACAAGTTAGGTTTCTTTTTCGCCCCCATTCACTTATGTACCCAACTTTGTCCAGCGTTATCAAACAATATTGTTCCAGAACCTGAGCACAATGAACTATATGCGGACAGTGTTTTTGTACAGTTATTTGTGGTTTTACATTTCAAATTATGAAAGTGGAAAACTGTTCATTCTTGCCACTTGGGAATGAACATACAGATAGGCCATCCTCGTGTTAATATCGTGAGCAAGTTTTACCCAATATATCGACAAGATAGAAGTCGATAACATTGTACATAAATTGCTAGCCTAACAAGAGGATAAACAAGTTCCAAATAGCTTGGCTCTTTAATGCTTACATGCCCTATCGTATTTATTATTTTTGGTAGGAATAAGCCATAGGCAGATGGAGGTGAGATATCTGAACTAAATACTAGATCATAGAGAGGAAGACGTGAAGTGGCTATCTACTATATATGATGCCCTCCCCTAGTGACCTCCCCTCCCCCTAGCTCTCCACCCCATCATATAGTATACCATTATTGTCATATGTGCGTCAAGCCAGGGGAGCTATGTTTAAGTCCATATAAGTGATTGCCTCTGCCAGCGTCAGCCTCGGCCCTGGAGGAACATCTACAGGGCATCTGCCGGCATTAAGACCTAGGCAGAGAGGGGGCATGGGAGGGGGGAAGAGATAAAAGAAAAACACACAGAAAGTGGCGTGAGTTTAGGAATGCGGAAGAGGGGCGGTGTGCCGGGGCGTCGGCCGGCTTATTTGGCGGCGTGCGGGAATAATGGGCCGGTAAGGCGGCTGGGGGAGGACGCTCACTACCTGCGCCATTACTTCATTAATGTGGAGTGACTCTGAGCGACGTGCCTACGGCTCCACGGTCCATATACAAGCTTCTCTCCCGGCACCCTCCAGCCTACCTTCCCACCTCACCTATATCCCAGCTTCTGCTGCAAGCCCTGGAGACTGGAGAGGAGGAGGAGGAAGAACTCACAGGGTAAAGGCACACGGAATGTGGACCTCGATCCTGTTTCTTCCCATTCCTTTAAGTGAAAAGCCAAAGTATTTTATCTTAGGTGTAGCTCAAGGTCATTTAAAGAAGCATGGCCGTGGTTTAAGAAGATCTGGATGTTGGGTGTTAAGATTTCCCCTTCGCTCTCTGTGATACTATGGTGCGTCCCTGTCCGCCTTCAAGACACCCAGGACGCTGACTGTAACCCTACAGCTTCGTGTATACTGGGAGCTGTTTTGTTCTTAACACTTCTCAGGTAATTGTGCATGGGGCCCCTTTAAAGATCTAAGAAAGAGCCTGAAACTGAAACTAACCCATTAGTCGCCATGGACACCGTTTCCTGTCCATACAGGGCTGTGTTCAATTACAGGAATTGAGATGTTGCCTGGATGGTAGCCTAAGTGTGTAACTGTTTCAGCTATTCCCTGTGCTCTCTTTTGATACATGCTTAACGCTCCATTAAACACAGGAATATATCGTATGTCATTCTTAATGTATAAGGGGCTGGGAGTTTGGCGGGTAATTCTCCGTAGTATGGCTAGATATTGACACATTTGAGTATACCTACGCCACTGTTTGCTTTATAAAGGTGTTTATGATGAATATGCTTTTTAGTACACATTTTTTTATTTATCTTTGCTCTGTTATCTTTATCAGGATATAGAATATCCTTGGTTAGATTTGTTGTTGTTGTTATCAATTACTATCTTCTAGATAACGTACATGGTGTCAGAAAGGTGACTAGGTATTTAAACCCCAATTAGATAGTGGCATCACTGATAAAATTAGCAATTGTATTGATATGTCAACAATAAGTTTAAAAAACAGATTTGAGGAGTGATTCAACTATCTTATGAAAGTCTTGCCCGATACCCCTACCTCTCGTGTTAATAAATTAAAAAAAAGAAAACTCTAGATATCATAATTCTTTATGAGAGAGATCCTTACGGCTGTAATAATATTTTATGATACATTGATAGGCAAACCGAATCCATTAGAATGACTACGTGTTATATTACACTACTAGTGTATAGGCCTTTTTTTTATCATCCTATGGAAATAAAGGTACATATATGAATCTCATGGAAAAGAGCCTAAAAAGGGACGTTGTCGGTAGGGTGAATACCGATGGGTGACGCCTTGTATTGAACTTCTCATGATAAGATCATACGTCTCATCATCATCTAAGCATCGGGATACGAATAGAGACATAATATGAGCAGGATAACACCAGACATGCCATCAGATTCCAAAGAAGTGGGGCGTATGCTAGATAGAGTGCTTTATCAGTAGGAACTTACTGGTGTCTGTATGGCTGAGCAAGTACACGAGTGGATGCATATTGAGCGGAACCATTTTGTACCAACAAATGTTCGAAAATTTGCCCTCGTGACCGTCTCGAATCAAAATAATACATTTTAAATCAGCATGTAGGTTGACAACTGTGAAAGTCATGGCAGGGGTCACACAGCGACTATTTGCTGTGGTAAATTGGTGTCACCCTCTAGCTAGGACACGTTAGAATTATTTCCAAAAATGCATATGCCAACTTGCTGTGAGTTTCCAGTCAGTTTTTTCTTCATTTTGGTCTAAAGTTACTGTGTGTCAGCTTATAAGTTATGAAACATTAAAACCACAGAAAATACTTCTTGTGCTTTATATGAAACTTGCAATGTAGCCTTTTCATTTCAAATCAGTCTATATTTATCTCAATAATGAGCGATTTCTGAATAAGAAACGACTTCCTGAAACATGCCGATGTCTGAAGTCTCGCAGTTGTTGCTCACAAAATGTTGTATGGTGTCGATATTAATGTCTCTATCTATGTCGCTTCTATCCATACAAAGTGGTAAATGTCAAATGACGATTATTAAGATTTAGAAGTAGCTGGTTTGTTTCATGAGGACGATATTGAGATTGACTTGGATTTGGGTAAGATAGCATTACATGTTGTATGGTCTCTTTAGGAGAGTTATCATCCCACCATGGAGTCTTGATGGTTTTGAGAAGGATTAGGTAATCACAAGCATGCCTCGTTCACGCTCGAGGATGCCACATTCCCATGCCCTTTTCACACTCTCCACCATGCACCATCCCCTTCCACCATATATCCCATTCAGCACCCCCGATGCCCTGAGTGGTCTGCTGCCCACACACCATATCAGAATATCAGGGGGCAGTTCACACACTCCACCCCTCACCTCCGACCTCTCCTCACCCACACCATACATGCTGTCCATATGCGCGCTATCACTTCTCTCCTACCGCCCAGCGCCCTCCCCCTTCTGACTGCAAAACATGGGGCGCCTAGATGACGGTCCCAGCAACAATACCTAGCAAATACCCTCCCGGCTGGGCCATCACCAGGGGTTGGGGTGCCATAGGCCTTGGTAAATAATGCACATGGGGCCACACGCAGCAGCGTGCTCGTCAGATAGGCGTGCTTCTAGGGGTACTATTGGGTGCAGGTCACCTTTGTAGTGGACACAATGAGCAATGCCCTGGAGGAGTCTTGTGTATGTGTGTGTAAGGGGTGTGTGATCAGTAAGTAGCCCCCTATAGGCTGCAATATGTTAACCACTAGTTAATAGTTATGTAATTGTGATACCCCGATTGATGTATGCGTCGATGTACCACTCGTATGATATCTGCATATAGACATTGATAAATGTGTCCTTGGTGTAGTCTACGTTCTAACTAGAGTATGCAACTCGCCTTCGTATTCCTCTCATTCTTCATTCTCTTGGTTAAAACTACCAGATGGTGTATAATGTTTTAATGGCAATCTAATTTTCCTGGTATCAATGTTAGAGGTTTACTTTGTCGTTCTACTGAAAATACATGTCTTAACGATTTAAAGGCAGCATATTAGAACTTTCATCAGGGCTGTATCCATGCATCATGCCGACCATAAACTCAAGAGGTTTCTGCATGATACATCAATGCAGCACTGTTGAGTTACTCACCATCGATGCATTTGCATATCATGACATCAATTGAAAATCGACACCCTGAGACATGATCAGAGTTAACGGAATGCTGCATAGGGGAGGCGTGAATAGTTTTAAGTAGCTTGAGAAGCTCACGTAGATGGACCCAAGGCGGGGTGCTTGGACCACGACCTGAGGTTAAACACATAGATACCCAGGAGGAGGACAGGTGGCAGGCGCCTCTCAGGTTTAAATGAAGACAATAAAAGGGACGGGCGCGAGCAGCTCACTAGCAGTTAACGAGGCGGGATGAGCAGCTCATGGGACGGGCCTGTTTCTGATCCCTCACACTTGCGTGTGGCAGGCTCCAATGGCCCAGCTCCAAACGCCTGATGCTGCGCTGATTGAAATAGAATCAGGCGTGGTCGTGTTCTGGCCGCTAGGTGAATAGATCACCACCAAAATGTCTACACAGAAGAGGACTCTAATTAAACTAATTTATAACTGTCCTCCCACGTAGACTGAGTTAAAGGTGTGTTAGGATAAGCTGCCCATGGAGTGTATGTGAATGGACATACATGTTGTAGCATGTATCTTAGTATTGTAGGGTTATTCCTGTGGAATAAATGATCGTTTCAATCAGCAAGGATGGATCTTTCGCTTTCTTTTCTAGATTTCGAAGATGTTTTGTCTTTTTAACCTTTCCACTTTCGTGTTGGTAAATTCTATCGCTGTATTTAGGTAGAAATTAGATTTCCTCCCTGGTTTTGACTCGGGATCTTGGGATCCAGAGTATCCTTTAATCGGGATGGTTGGGTTGTCGCTGGATAGACAGATATGAGGCCCTGCAATTTGATTGATGCCTTAAGGTTTAGGCACTGACCATATACCAATCAGTTTTGTGAGGTTCTAATGGATAGATTGAACCATGGCTTTCATGTTCAGTCAGCCGCTACATACTGATGAAACAAAACACAGACATGTCCCATCGATACTCACTTGATCAGAAACAACACAAGCCCATCATCATTAGATATCGTATATAGAATAATATAGATAATCAGTTGTTTGTGGGAACTGCCCCTCCGTGAGTCTGTTTATATTGATCTGCGATTTATTGCAGTAGCTTTGATGAATTAATTTGGTAACATGCAGTAAGGGCACATTGCTAATATTTGAACATAAAACCTGTGTGCTTGATTATGTTTTCTTGTGTACTGGTAGAGTCACACAGGGCAGACTACTCTGTGATGTCGTACATTAGTGTGTCTACATACATCCCTTCCCCCTCCGTGCTCTCTTTTGATACACATAATATTGATAAAGGTATTCTGTAGTATCACATGACACGGGTTCAATATTCTTCTGAAAATAGTACCCTTTCCTTTGCCCCTTAGTAACATGTTTTAACAGTTCAACTATGAGACACTTTATGTTCTAGCCTCAGAGGCCACCCACCTGCATGTCCATCAACGCGTGCATGTCAAACATAACCAGTCCGTGTGGGTTAGCATGGCCCACAAGTAGATACCATGCTACACAGTATCCCTACAATAGGGACCTCACTTCAGTAGATCTTAAGCTAGCTAGCAATCAAACAGTATGGGAAAACGGGATTCTCTGTCCACATGCATGGTCCTCCATAGAAGTCCCTAGATGTACGTGTTCTAATGGTGAAATTAAGTGTGCATGTGGTGCTGATAAGGTGGACTAAAGTAGAGCAGCCTTTTGGTGAAGTCCACCCCCTGAGCTGCCTGTTCCGCTTGCACAAGCAGCTTTCTGGTACACTGCCTTTAAGATAGGAATGTTAATGTTAGGAGTGTATAGGGGTTGCCGAAGATACCTTGATCGAATGATTATGTGTATTGCTAGTCACAACCTAAGGTTCAAGGTGAAGGTTGATATTGTAAGAGGCCCAATTCTTCCTTCCCCTCCAGCAAGAGCCGGGTAAAACAAGGATTTGTGCTCTGTGCTCTATAGGGGAGGTGGGGCTGAAAGCAATGCACACGACATGCTGGATGAAAACAAATGGACTTTGGTGATTTATTACCCCACGTATGTCTATGAAATACAAGTCTATCATACGCTTCTGCTTCAAGTAGCTTGTACTGTAGTAGACTGTACGCAAATTACAAACCCTTTTGCATCTATGTATAACTCTCTTTTCTTATATTTCAGATTTACCTACAAGAGCAACACCGTCATGTTCATTGGCTCTGCATCTCCATATTATAGCTTCATGCCTAAGTCATACAAGCCTGTACGGTCAGCCAGCCACTCGTGACGTCCTTCAACACAAACCAGTGACGTAGTAACACCAAACCAGTGACGTCGTGCACACGACTGCATAAGCAACGACCTTCATGGAATATTCGCCACAGAGTATAAATGTGACATGTACTAGGATAAGGGGCATTCGTGCGCCCTGCAATAAGGTCCCTTTTCACTGAACGTGTCACAAATGATGTGCTGCGGCCTCGACTTGTGTGTGATTGTGTGCTCTGGTTGCCAAAGATCTGTGATTGATTAGCCTAGGGCGTACATAATCAAACCCGAGTATTCCTTCTAAACCATTCTCAGCATCATCAGACCTTTGGTAGTCCTTTAGCTCTTCTATAACTTCTTTATCTATACTTGATTAATGTCATTACTACCTACTATGTGCGCCTTTAAGCACTGCCTTTTAAAGCTTTTTTAAGGTTTGTAATGGTCTTTGTAATCCCAGTTTTTCTGTTAAGTAGGGTGTAGTAAGGTAAATGCGCCCTTAAACGGACTATATTTAGAAAAATGTTTTTCTTTGTTTGTTTCCTGATTACTTTCAATACATTAACCATACTCATTTCAATATATAAACTGCCTATCTTTCCATTTTCACAACAATCATATATATTCTCTTTCTTCTTACCAAGAAGAGAACTACACATGCACTATTATTGTTGATAGGATGATTAATTATTATAATTGTACTAGAACAAGTTGTTTGTTATAGATGAGATAGAGAGTGACCGTTGTCATGTGTACATAATGTTTGTACATAATTGTGTATCAATAATTGGTATAGTAGGATAGGAGCTGGGGGTCACTTGTACAAAACTCGAGGAGCTATTATAGATTGTATAAAGTATAACTATATGAGGGTAGGTACACAGGGGAATTGGGAAGTTTGTGTAAAGTAGATTAGGACAAATGGATAAGTTGATAAAAGAAGGGTCTTTTATAAGATATCAATGCAGGCAAACTGAGTTGTAAGACAATGACCTTGTGTATGAAAGGTATATCTAAATGTCAAGGTGGGTCATTTATGAGCTGTAGTATACATTGGGTGTGTTAGTTGTACAGGAGGGTTATTTATAAAGGACTGGTTTCTGGTCAAATAGTACCTAGACATTACAACATAGTTGATCTCTGGTGAGAGAGTTACTGAGATTGGTCTAATGCCACCTTCATGTCCTACCATACATATCCCTGTATGGGGTCCCCTGTATGATAGCCTAGCAGATAGAAGTGGGATGTCATGTTGGGAATATTATTTTTGTAGGAGTGTGTATACGAGTGTTCATGCTAGTGAGTTAATCACAACCTGTAATGATGCTTACACCACGAGGAAACTTTCTTCATCCATCATAAGTAATGGTCCTGTAGGTATGTGCTTTACAAAGTTGCCGAACTTCATTATAAATAAGTGTTGGCACGAACTAACTGGATAGAGTCTACACTGTATGGGCTCACTCCAGCGTGGAAAGCAAATACAACATGTTATCAGAAAAGTTCAGAACATTCACTAATGGTTATTTCATTATTGGACATGGAGGAGGTTATTCTATGATTATCTGTGGCCATGTTCATGGTTTACTAATGAGCAGCTCCAACAAAGGAGCTGCTCAACCAGCATTGGGCTCTCTGTGAGCACCCTCCTATCGGTCTCCCACTAGTGCGCTAACCCTATGCAAATTACAAGTACAATAAGTAAACCTTTTCTCCCACCACTCTCATGATTGTGTCATTATCTAAAAAGCAATACCTGTATTGGTGCCATGTGTGTTACTGTTACAATGCTTTGATGTCCATGTGTGTGTAATAAAATGTGCTGTGTACAATATCGATTCAGCACAGGGTCTTTATACTAGCATTGGGTGAAGCTGTGTTAGAGGTGTACAATACTAAAATGTTCCAATCTGTTTCATATCCCACTCATTGTGACTCATCGTGTAAATTACAACCATGGCCACAACTGAGCTTACTCTTAATATGTTCATCATGTCTACATAATTTCAAGAAATGTTCTCTGAGGATATATATTTTTAAATCTTGTAATACGATTAAATAGTTATCAGCTGATTTTATTGAATGGAGGTTTTATATTAATTATGACCCACCGATTTAAATGATGAATTCGCATCCAAATATCGGGTACAAAATATAGTCTACTCCTCGTGCCATATCTTGAAAACATGGTAGCAACTGTCCAGCTTCTTATATATTCACTGTTAAATCTGTCTGATGCCCCCTTAAATCATTGAGACCTATATTACGTTATATGAGATTGAAAAACAAAGAGAACAAATGATGTATACCACCGACCGCTGATATATCTTATATAAACTACCAGTAGATCAGACCGTAGGCTTATTCCAAAATGTTCAAAGCCATTCATTGTAAATGTACATACAGCGATGCAAACAAAGGTCATCATCACGAAGACTCCGACCATATTGGCATCTGAATAAAGAGCTGTGTTTGTCAGAAGGCCAACGTTAAACCCGGTTTACTACATGGACACTATATTCCTTGGCTCAGAGTTCATTCAAAATTTCATGTTATCAATTGCCTGAGGGGAATCGTCATGTTTCAAAACAATACAACGTAGAAATACAGCTCTGTGGAATTGTGTGCCATAATGACCAGGCCACTGTAAAACTGCCTTTAATAGCCAAGAGGGATGAGGATCTACGTCTGATACAGCTTATCATTTGATCTCAAAGTTTGAGTGTGGTTGGCTTATGAATGAAGTTTTACAGCAGTTGACAATGTTGTTTCTATTGTGTGTGCAGTACCACAGACATTGACACCAAATATTTCAACCTGAAGTTAAAGTTATCCCTACACCAGCTTCTCAATACAGCCTCCATTTACTTTGTATCTGGAGAGTATGGTGGCTGGCTGAGCATGTGCAGATACCATACATTACATTGGCCTTGCAAGGGAATGTTGTAGAAAGTTATTTTGAGAGTGTCTTAGATGTTACTTTAAGCTGTTAGAGTTATGGTCCCTTCAATAATGGAATTAGTGCCGCTTCATTCAAACGATCACTAACTGTATTCAAATTCTCGACAACGAAAGTGACCCGTTGGAAGTGGTACCATCTCTCACCTTATATCACACATGCAGGACCTACCCAATTTGTTGCAACATTCTGTTTGACTCTGTATTGAGTGAGCCTTTGTGGAAGATGGTGAGCACTAGAGCACTAGGCAATTTCATGGGCATAGTTGTACTGGTGCTATACCCCTGTTTAACCTTGATAAAGTTATAGAACTTTTCTCTTTGCTCGCTAGGATGCATCATAGTTTGATACACAAGACATACGGGCTGGCCTACGCAATATTTAGGTTCAGATTGTCTCTAAGTCATGCCTCAAAGGTTAGAGCCTACTTCTATGAAGTATGCACATTACCATAGATCATAACTCAAACCTCCACCTGTTTACGGAAGGTCCTGCTAGTTCACAATGAGTCACGATCACAAAATAATGGTTTGTTGGTATGTCTAGTCTTCATTGTTGAGAGCACAGCTGTCATTTTGGAGGCTCTACTTATAGTTTACCGTTGACGTTAAATTTGCTATTAGTGCTATAATTCGCCATTGCTGTCACAGTTCAACATTAGTGTTAAAGGTAAGGAAAATGGTGGTTATACAAAGAACTTGAATTGGTTGTTTGTATGGAGGTCTACATGTTTTTGTGTCTTTATGACTCTGGTTAACCTATAGAATAAGACTCGGTTGACCTCTGTTTCACTCTGTCATCTCCCTATACAATTAATGTAGCCTTTGTTGGTTACACAGCCACCCATCGGCTCTGGAGAAATGCCTCACCGCTGTAATTTTAAGTAGCAGTTTAAAAGTTAACTATGCTTTGGTGTACTGCTTATCTGTATCTATGCCCGTCCACTGGGGGAAGGGGAGGGAGGTTGGGTCTCTGCAAATGTCACCTAAGCGTTGATAACCACACAAAGGAGTGACCAGATAAGGTCACCAGGTTTACACAGTCGACGGGTAAAGGAAGGCCTTGTCTGCTGGAGGAAGGCTTCTGTCCCTGCATACCATTTCTCCTACTGACGGTAGAGGACAGGCTGTCTTAACTTTGATATACGTCAATCCCCATCAGGGAAAGGTCCCTTTGATTAGTCCAAGTCAGCACATTTGTCACGCCACAGACCTCATTGACAAGTATAAAAACTAACGCTGCAATCTATTTCTATTTTGTCCTTAGTTTTCTTTATGAATTATGTTTCCATTTTTTTTCAATTTCAATCTGATTTTGAATCTGATTTTGTGGTGACCCCTTATAGCAATGGATCATACGTCGTCCTCACGTCTCTGCTATGTTATGAATTACTTTCTAGTATACAAAAACCAAAGATGACATCAAGGGCTCTGATCCCTCTTTAAGTGTATATGTATACTTTCAGGTCTAAAGTGAGTATTCCACCAAAACCTATATACAAATAGGGGATCATCGGGTTGACATATTTGAGTGTTATGATGATATAAAACACTTTTGATATTGTCAGACAAATATTTAATTGGGTACAATCTTATTTGGTTTGGTGGAAGACCTACTCAGTCAAGTCCTAATGTAGTTTGCCGTTTCCAATTGCCCTCTTCATGTATTTCTTAGACCTGAGGCTTACCATATTATATTCCCTGGTTTGTAGCACCTGCAGGGCTTTTATTTTAGTCAAATGTTCACACACCATGCAGACAAAGAGAAGTATAGTTACCCAACCCAACCCCCCTGCTTGGTGTTGTGTTTTGGTTCTATATGTTAAGGCAATGTGTTTTCACAATTACCCAAGTAGCATTACTGGATGCAGAAGCATCCCCATCTATGAAAAGTGTAAGTGAATATGGGGACATTACCGATGAGGATGCAGGATATAGTCGACCATCATCACATTATCTGAAGGAATAAATATTACTCAATAATTGGGGATTATTGATATACATTGCCTGTAAGATCAACTATAAATAACATTTTGTATCCATTTGTATAGTGTCTACATCTGGAAGTTCAACATATACCATATCATCTTTACAACTCATATTGAGCTTTAATAACTAGAATGAGCATAAACAAGGCCAGGATGTACTCTAGCATATGAGCCCTATTGATACTAGCCGTGCTATTTATAAGTCCTATTGATACTAGCAGTACTATAATTGTGGTGTGTACATCATTTTGTGGTTCCTTGTGTTTCACCATGTAGCATTCATTTGCCGATCAGTCCTGTGTGTAGATCGCACCATGTGAGTGAATAATTAAATCATGATTTATACATTGATAGTAATAGGATGAGGCCAGAAACACTAATTACCACATAACAATACAGAGATGTTATGCTATAGTGGCATATCAAACCCGTTGCCTCTGGCATGATCACAACTTGTATATTGCTGTAGAGATTATGAATAAAGGAGCTGGGCTCACAACTGTTATCTCTGGCCATAGTCCCAATCTTCCTGTTACTGTTACCTTGTCCCAATGTAGGTGTCGGTTATACTTGATGTGTGCTGTATATGAGATAGGTTACTGTCATTCCACAGTTAATTGGATCTATGGGAATCGGTAAAGGTATATTATAGTACTTAAAGGATCACAGATTGGAAAATGGTTCAGCTTATTATAGAAGAGCAAATCCCATCATGGGCAGATTGCTGAATGTGTGATTTTCTTAACCTTTTCTCATCACCAACCTTATGATATGGTTAAATGTTTTATGCTCTCTCATTCCCTTATTCGTATAATCCTAATTTCCCTGTCATGCATATACAAGTCATTTTTATGCAATCTGTGAATGTCAATACGACTGCAGGAAATGCCATTATGTGAATGCAAGAGAGATATGTTTCTACCAGTGTACAGACTATGTATCCTATTAGGGAATGGTCATTCTTTTAGCAACGGGGGAAAGGCATGGCTGCTACTTCATACTATAAGGGTCGGCCACCACACAATTGGACCCCTCTCGCAGAGAGACAGAAACCTCTTTGGCATGTGTACGTAGAAATTACCACTCCCACCCCAACCCCTGTCGTTAGAAAATTGCCACTCCTTTAGGATAAATGTAAGGTATTTAAGGTGCCCAATGGTATAATTAACCTATTATAGATAATTCTATTACTAGTCCCCCTGAATACTTCAGTATAAACAAGATTGCATTGCATTGGAGTTTATGTATCTAAAACATAACCATTGGGTCTCTACACTTGTATTTGGCAGCAAACGCTTTTTGTATCATTCTTGCGAACACGTTTTGTATCATTCTTGCGTTGTCACAATGTATGAATGGAAATCAGTGTGATAGGGTTCTCATAAAGGTCTGTTCTCGTTTTACATAGGAAAAGGTTGTTATTGATTCACTAAGACAATGGGCCAGTTATGGACTGTCGCCCATTATGATGTGTACCTGGATGTGTATTGGAGATGTTTTAATAAACATGAATCAAATCCTTAGTCAAACAGTTTTGCTGCCATATTTACATTCTCCTTTATTGTGGGTCCACTAAAATTAGATGTGTTATGTGTTATTGACCAGTTTCCCTTACTTGTAAGGGAAAAACTGGTCAATTTAGCCGTACCGCCCATTCACTTTGCCTTGGCCGTACCCTCCATTCATTTTGCATTGACCAGTGATCAAGGGTCCAACTGTGCACATTGTCTATACCTGGACCTTCCTTAGTCAGACCTCTCGAGTCCTAGCCCTGTGTTGAGTGCTATTTAGGTAGTAGTCTTCCCCTGGCACCTGTATGCAGATAACCTGCCCCATTGGCTGCAGTGTTAAAGGTCCCAGTCCCCTACCTGCAATAGTTATATGCTTAATTGCTTGTTGATAATTGTTTACTATTATTCAGCCTGCCCTCCGTGGCCCCACCACACACCATGTCTGACCAGGTCAGCAGGAGAGTGTTGTGACGATCCTATACCTCCCAGGCCGCTCAGGTTATAATTATAGGCTCATTGAGCCGTGTCCTACACGCCCAGGTCAGCAGGAGAGTATTGTGACGATCCTATACCTCCCAGGCCGCTAAGGCTATACATGTAATTATAGGCTCATTGAGCCGTGTACCCAGGCCAGCAGGAAAGAACAATTGCAATTGCAGCAACACACTGGAGACACTCAAACTGAAACTGGTCTTGCAGTATGCTGCACCTTCCTCAACCCTAGCAACCTCGTATAGGCTAATGATTTCATAATTATTGGCACAAGGCAGCACTCAAAATGGGTTGCCAAGTAATTTTTCAACACATATCTAACGGCTTTTCTCATTTGTTCTATTCAAGCTGTATACGTACGTACATTGTTAATACAATGTCAGAAAATATCTTTTACCTCCTGTCGACAACACCATCACCACTTCTTAGCACTTAGTATTCTATGACACTGTGCCCCCTTAAGGTGGGTCGCTGCCCTTGGGTCAAAGTCTGATTTTTTTACAGGCAGTTTAAATTATATAGAATCGGAAAATGCAAAGACAAATAGGGGGTCCAGAACAACTTTCTTAGATATAAAATTTTGAAAAATTAAAGTATATCTTTTTTTTTCTGAAAGTGAGAAAAAGTTTGAAAACTTCCATGAATTTTTTTTCATATCAACCATTATGCGCAGAAATGAAAAACATCACATGTGAAACGCCTATAAGTTCCCCCTTACTGGAAAAATATTTTTTGGGTACTTCTCTTAGAAGTCAATTCGACAATATACTATGGAAACACACCCATCTATTTGACTAACGTGAATGTGTATGATGTCAATTCAGATGTCCATTCATACACAATTTAATTACAATATCTATCCTGCCATCGCCTTAGTCAGACTACTTTTTTCACTGATATAGACAGACTGTACTACTTTGAAAACATGCTACCCCCTCATATCCAGGTCTGTGTTGCAAACAAGTTGAGCCAGGCTTCACTTCTGACTGACCTCTGTATCTGTTGAGGAATATTTGAGAAATTGCATACACTTAACCTATAGGAGCAGAGATGAGACTTTCTGCTATTGTAATATATGGTTTTAATATGGTCCAGAAGTCATACAGCCGCTCCTTTATCCCCAGTTTAACACTGTGTCACAGGCCACTTCAAATCAGTTCGATTTCAATTTAATTGTTATTATACTGAACATAACGTTCTACAAACTAACGCAGATTTCAACGCCTCAGTCGGAATACAAGAATATGAGATTCATTCCTTAATAGTAACAGTCATTGTAAACATAATACAGTCATCTTCTTTTAGCTTTACAATAATGTGAAAAAATTAAATAATTCGTAGATGATATTAGGGGAGGGGAGGGGTGGATGAAGATGAATAGACTGTTTGCTTTGTCATAGACATGACTTCTTTTAGACAGTGATAATTGTTAATTTGGATAGTACTAATAGTTACTTGCACAGTGTCAAAAGCTTTGCGATAATCAATAAACACAGCCCCTATATTACCCTTATTCAGGTTCTCATATAATAAAAACATGACAAAATAAGATATATAGCATATTTGGTATCAAATTAAAGCTCACAGTGTGGCAAATGTGATTTGAAACACGCATATCTACACATTTTGCAGATCCTTGTGAATTTGGTTCCCGAGAGCTTGAAATAAAGAAAAGGGAAAAACACCACCCTCGTCATATCTCTCATGGCTTAGTGATGAGAAACATGTATATAGTATTTGGAGTGGCCTAAGACCAGGCAAGTTGGCCTTGTATTGCAGGCCAACCTTTAATTACATCTGCAAAATCAGAGACATTGACATCAACCATCTCAGCCCAAGCTAAAAGCTGTCTTTTACATGCCCTGTTCGCATGATGCAGTATATCCACCCACCAGCATCTCAATACGACCCCTAATGTGGGGTTTGATCATAACGTCCAGTCAATTCCATTTGGGTCTTTGTATGGGAGGTTTATGTGGAAAGTTAAAATCATTATGTATTGTTTCGAGATTTTGAATGGTATCCCTACGTCGAAATAATTCCACTCTATTAATACTGGCTGTTTTCAGGTTCTGTTCAATGAAGGTATGTAATTGGTACAATCCCTCATGTTGTATCCTTTTAACCTGCATAATTTGTTACAACAAAACTCCAGTTGGTTCCATGTTTGGTAGGGAATGGTGAGCCCTAAATCTTATCAAATATGTACAATATAGGAAACTAAAGGTTTAAGAATACGTATACACTGTAAATAGTAAGTGTCGGTACACAGTAAAATCGTCTGTAACTTAACAGCATCTACTGTAGCTTTACAGCAGATTCTACTGTGTACCTGCAATAAACTGTACAGGCCTACAGTAGACCCTACGGTGTCCCTACAAAAAAGAGGCAACTAGCTATGCAGTGTATAGGCCTATAGACCCACCGCAGCACGACAAGTTCAGACGACAATTTTAAAGCTTAATAAACATGAGAGCAACCTTTTTTCCCTCGGCACGAAAGTTATTTAAAAGGTTATATAAGGATTTTCTAGAATATTGCATTTAGAAGGCTTAGATATCCTTATAATACTTTAATTTCGGAGTCAAAACACTTACCGAAGTGGATTTCGACTCTCAGACGCGGTCAAATCCGCGAAGCTCATCTGCTTACTCCAATACAGTGTATCTTCTCAAAAATCAGTGTTTTGTCTGCATGCAATGTCTGCATTCAGGTTAGTTCTGAAGTTATCTGCCTCCACGATTATAACCTATTTCAATGAAGTGCACAAACATCACAGATGATAACACAAATGTTGATCTGTCTAGAGACAGTCCTTTGAGTTCTATGGCCATAGCGCGAGTTTCACCCACGATGTAATGGTTTGTTCGCACGCCTGGTTTTCATTGTTGAGAGCGCAGTAACCTTATCAATCATTTTGAAACTCTTATTATAGCCTACCGTTATCATGTACTGTTCATGATTAGTGCTAGAATTCAGCATGTTTTTTAGAGATATAAAAATATATACAAAGATCTGTAATATAATTTGTTGTTTATTTTTATGGTGGTCTTCGTGGTGGCGTTTTAATGGCATAACTTTGATTGGCCTCTAGACTTTGCGTTGTCAACTCATAGACAACTATTGTATCCTTAATTGGTTGCACAGTTATCCATTGTATCCTGAAATGTCTCACCTCTGCAACTGTAAGTTGTAATTAAAAGTTTGTCATAACTTGGTGATTTGCCCATCAGTAGGACTACAGATAGAAATGTATACCCACCTAAGTTGGATAGACGAGGGAGATCACTAGTGAGTGTAAGGAAAGCCTTGTTTGTTTGAGGAAGGCTTCTGTCCCCGTATACCATTAAAATAGCCCACTGCTGAAAGTAGAGGATAGAGTGTCTTCACATCGGTAGTCACCAAGGAAAGGTTCTTTAACTATCCCCATTTACAATCAGTATAGAAAAAGGACCGATGGGCCTTGGGCTCGTTCTATTATTCTGACAAACCCGTTCCTTTCTGACAAACGTTCTGACACGTATCACCAACAAGATGTATGTTTCTAAACACAGTAGCAAATGAGTCATCTGGGTATCGTCAAGGGAAATAGCCTACTTGATACACCTAAGTCTAAAGTTGTGATCATCTCAAGGGAGGTGGAAATACCTTCTCAACGGTCAGGAGTCAGTCGTTCTATACCGCTGAGCTAGCCCGTCTTAACACCAGAATAAGGCATACATTGTGGAATCCCAATGGATCTTGATAACTGATCCTTTATAAAGGATCTAGTTATCGCCAACATCAACAGACCATGTATGGCTCTCTCTTAAAGTTCGTTGAAACTTACACTGCTAAAATTGATCTCCTAAGTAGACACTGACACAAACAGTTTGAGTTCAATGATTCTAATTTAACAGAAGTTCTCATATATATACAATCCAGAAATGCCAAATAAACACACTCGAAGAAACATACTCACACATATAAAAAAACCGAATGATTTATGGGGTTTTCATGAAGGCAACGGCACAAGTTTCCTTACCGTAATATGGTTAGTTAAGTCAGTTCCTGTAATATCTGGTCTATAACAGCAATTCGGAAATATGTCTTTCTCCACGAAAAGCATGTTGTAATATTCAAATGTAACCATTAATTTTATCGTTGAGTTTGAGTTTAGAATTTTTATTGGCAATATAATAATCACATTACAATGGGCGCTTTTCAATTATTTGCCAGTATGATCAACATTATCATTATATTAAGTTCTATTTCCATAACCGGTTAGAGTCAGTAGTGGGTAGTGAGTATTGGCTGTAAGCCAGTCCATAATCTCCAGAGTATGACACTAATTTAAATTTGTATGGGTTCTAGTGGTCTTAGGTCTAGTGAGGTTGGTATGGCCGAATGCACGTAAGACGTCTCCACAGCGCTCCGGTAATATCTCTTCCACAGAGGAGTTTATATGTGAGCTGGATCGGGAATTTACGGTATCACCCCAATATAAAGCACTGGAGACCATCCTCGAGGATTTTTATAGTGTAGGCTGGTACAATTTGTGAAGAATAAGGCATATATATGTCGAGATCCAGAAGCCGGTAACGCGGCCATGAACTGACCTATATGTATACATACCTGTCAACCACTGCACACCTGAGCCGCGCTCTACCACACTACTGACTGCCGACACCCTCTCCACGCTACTACAAGGTATAGGTGTCAACATGGCTACTCGCAACCAGGTGGGAGAATTTATAAACGAGCTGACTCAGCCGAAATTGAGGTCTGCGGATAAGGATCCTACCCAAATGAAGATAGCAGCGTCCCTACAGTATCTATTCAATGCTGTGGAAAAAAATGACGGCAACTGGGTTAGTGTTAAACAATCCTTAGAATTTACGCAGGTTGACGTAGCTAAGGCCTTAAGAGAGACTGCCCAACTGACAGGTGAAGTAAGAAATGCTGAATGTAAAATCGCAGAACTCGAGAGGCAGGTGAGACTGAATACTTGTGACCTGAAAGAACAATTTATTTCCCTGAGCCTATTGGATAATTCATGTAAAAGGAAAAACCTGATCATCGAAGGTCTCCCCTTTATAAAAGGAGAGGACACCCGCCATGTTGTCTTTGGCCTGTTTAAGCACATCGACAAGGAAATGGATATTTATGAGATTGACTTGGCCTATAGGCAAGGACCTCCCTCAGCTAACAGAAGAAACATCGTTGTGGTACTTACAAAGGGTGATGTGCGTGATAAAATCCTAACGTACAAAGGTAACCTTAGTAAAATTGATGAGTACAAGGCAGTCTTCATCAAGGAGGACATAAATGCTGAAATAAAACGACAAAAGAATGACATTTCGAGCATTGCCAAACTTGCATATGATGCAAACCTAGATGTCAAGCCGAGGGGCCGAAGGCTACTATACGAGGGCAGGTATTATGGTTACCAGGACCTAGACGACTTACCAGCAGATCTGAAGCTAGCTAAGGCCAAGACCTTGATAACTGATGACATTGTGGCCTATCAATCCGAATTGGCGCCTTTCAGTAATTTTTATCATTGCACAGTCATAGCCTATGGTAAGACTTTCTACTCTGTAGAACAGGCCATATCATATAAAAAGGCTATCTTCGCTGGCAAACTGGAGAAAGCCGATCGTATTTTGGACACCTACGACCCACGAGCAGCCAAAAGTATAGCTAGAAGCATACTGTGTGACCAATGGAGACAACATGACGAGGCTACCCTGGAAGAATTAAACATCTTGAAGTATGAACAGGACCAGGAGCTCAAACAGATGCTACTGGGCTCTGGGGACCGAAAATTGTTGGAAGCCACTTCAGATTTATTTTGGGGGGTGGGGGTAAGCCTAAGAGCAAAATCCCTGTTGTCAGGCAAATACAAAGGGAAAAATAGGGGGGGGGAGATTCTCATGAAGGTGAGGGCTGAACTGATGAGACGTGTGAGACCAACAGATCCAGTCCAAAAGGCCTCCCCCACCACTACAGGCGAAATCGTAATACCCCCTAGTCAGGGTACAGATATGCAACGAGTGTATCAGTAACCATAGCAACGACCACGATGACCACGCCCCCTTCCTCCAGCAGTCCTGAAGTCTCGCAGAACCAAGCCAGCACAGTGGTGGTCACGGCAACCAACACTATTACGACTCCAGTAGCCAGCAGCAGCAGCCAGCGCAGAAACGCCCCCGGCCCGCCCATACACTCAGCGGGTGGAGGAGACGCGGAATCCTATGTTAACTCTACAGCGTCCGGTTCCATAGGCTCAACCCAGCGTCAAACGCCGCAGAGAGACAATGCTGAGTCTACAGCGTCTCCACCCATAGCCACAGCACTGGAACCGAAGAAGCTAGACTTTGTACTGTCCCCCCACGTTACTACCCCCAAGGAACAGAGGCGAAATAGATCACAGGGAGCAAGGGGAGGAGAAGGCAGACCATCCGCCCTAAAAGCAGTCAGAGCGGAAACAATGAGACTTAGAGAAGTCTTCACACGCAAGTCTAAAAAATAAGAACATTCTCAGGATCTTTTAATCATGTATTATTGTATTAATTATATTAGTCATTATCTCCTTATAAGAAAATGCATGATAACACCTGGGAGACTCGCTACATAAGAACTCTATAGCGTCCACCTATACTCACAAGAGTACATATACGGTATACATAAAATGTACATACTTTATTTGCTTAACAATGTTGGTATAGACTATACCGGTAGTTAATCAAAGGTCTAATAGGCTTATGCAACGACCACTTGTCCCTCTAGGGTTATATCGAAGGGTGAAGGGGTAGTGACCCACTGAACCACATATTACATAAGTGTTAACGACATATTGTGACTGCTATGACCTACAGAGAGGGCACGGGGTTGACAAGTTATAGTATACACGCGTTTGAACGGAGTGAAAATACACATGGGTTGTAAGCTAACTGCTATAAGTAAAAGATCCAAAGTATTACCGGTACTCGAGTGAACATATATTGTAATGGATTTGTGAGTGGTGTCCCACTAATAATGTATTATTATAATATGCCTAATAGGGAATAAGGCACATATCACGTAAATATATAGATAATACTACTGTGTTAAATCTAGCTAATCTAAATTACTGTGATATAATGTGTCTAAACCTTACCGGAGCCGCAAAAGCCATTCTGAGCCATACCTCTGTACGCACACTCCGAGATATTCGATCACCCCATACTAGGTATCATTGCATATCACTTCATTTGTACTTTCAAGCTCCACCAGTGTTCAACCAAATGGTTTATTTAAAAGATATTTCTGAGAAAAAAGGTCTTCTATTTGGATGTTTTAATGCTAGGTCTATATATCCTATAAGAACCAATGCGTTCAAGTTGATTTCTGGCTTAGATATAGTAGGGGTTGTGGAATCATGGCTCACACCGACCATCACTGACACAATGATGCATGTACCAGGGTACCAATTTTTACGACTGGACAGGTATCCCCTAAGGAATAAAAAATCAGGCGGACTTATGCTATATTTTAGAGATGACATAATGGCATCTATTGATAGTAATGCATCTATTATTGACAGGGAATATGAAATATTATGTGCGGATATTGAAATTGGTAAGATAAAATATAAAGTGTACGTCTGTTACAGGCCCCCAGATAAAGATGTAGATAAAAAAGCTATCTTTAAGAAATTAACTGCTCTCAAGAGTACTGTCACAAAGAATAGAAAAATTATATTTATGGGGGATTTTAATGTAAACCTGCTCGTTCAAAAAGATGCTGATGAGGCAGAAATTGATAACTTTTGCCTGGATAATGAAGTTGTACAATATATTGAGGGCATAACACGTCCAAAATCAGGTACACTGCTAGACCATATGTACACCAACGTCCATAATGTTGCTGAGTCAGGACTAATTGACTATCACATATCTGATCATGTTCCCACCTTTATTAGAATTAAGTGTGAAAGGACAAAAATTAAGAAAAAGGTTGTAAAAGCACAGTCATATAAAAATTATGATTTTTTATCGTATAAAAATGCTTTTGTGGAAAATGATTGGAATGACATCGTGTCTATTGATGACCCAGATACAATGTGGATGTCAATTATTGATGCGATGAAAAAATGTCTTGATGTTAATTGCCCGGTACGTACACTTGTAATTCCTGAATTCACCCCTGAATGGTTGACTCCTGAGATTTCTAGACAAATGAATGAAAGGGACTATCTGTACAGGGTTGCTAGGAGGACAGGCTCTGAAGATGATAGAAATATTGCAGATTTTTATAGAAATAAACTTGAGGGCCTAATATACAATAGTAGAAAGACGAAAATTAATGAACTATTACTTCTAAAAAAAGATGATCCCGCAAAATTTTGGTTAGCTATTCGAAAACTACTACCGGTAAAAACAAAGGCCACTTACATTAAGCTTAGAAATAATATGACTAGGGAGCCTGTCCCACCAGCTGAATGTGCTGAGTACATAAATAACTTTTTCTCGTCTGTGGGTGAGAGACTTGCTGAAGCCTTACCCCCTATACCTGATGATACACAATATGATCCGCCACTAAATGTACCAGCCCATGAGACAGACCTGCTGTCGCCTTTGACGTATACTGATACGGTAAAAATGATAAACACTATTAAGTGTAATAAGCCTTCTTCTATTAAACATATGAAATCACATGTGCTACGAGATGCTTTTATTAGTGTGCCTGATGTAATAATGTGTCTATATAATTTATGTTTGAAGAAAAATATTTTTCCAAATGTATGGAAACCTGCTACTGTTATACCATTGCCGAAGAAGCCTAATTCTGTTGACGTTGGCGACTTGAGACCTATCAGCTTGCTCCCATTGCCTGGTAAATTATTGGAAAAAGTAGTTTGCAATAGATTACAGAATTATATGAAAACTTTTAATATTTTGTCACCGCACCAACATGGGTATAGAGAGAACCACTCCACGGTCACCGCCATTAATGAGCACTTAACTAATGTAATTGAAAATATAATAATTAATAAACCCACAATCTCCCTATATTTAGATTATAAAAAAGCTTTTGATACGGTTTCACACTCGATTTTAAGGAAAAAGTTATCCCTTTTTGGACTTAGTAAAAATACCCAGGACTGGTTCTCTAGCTACCTAAGTCAAAGAAGTCAATGTACCCTAGCTAATAACCATGTATCCACCTTTAAACCAACTGTATATGGTGTTCCACAGGGGTCCGTTTGTGGCCCTGTTTTGTTCTCTATATATATTAATTCGTTACCCAGGTTGGGAGATTTTGATATTACTTTATATGCAGACGACGCTGTGATATCTGTACACGACTATGTAAGCATGCAACCTGTGCTCGACAAATTAGCCATAGTTTGACAATTAACGAAAAGAAAACAAAATGGATGCTATATAACGGTAATATGGAAGACTGCCCTCCTCTAATGTTAAATAATGTTCCTTTAGAAAAAGTTGACACATTTGAATATTTAGGCCTAACCCTGGACCCAAATTTTTAGTTTGTCGAGCACAGAAAGAAGGCTACAGCAGGTATACGTCATAAAATACATCAAGCTGCTAAAATAAGGGATAATATTGATGTAAATGATGCCCTAACATTATATAAGACCATGGTGTTACCCAGTCTGGACTATGTTGATTTTATTTGGGATAGGGACCAGAGGGGAGAGTCGCTTGAGCTCCAATACCTGCAGAACAAGGCGTTGCGCACTGTGTATAAGGTCAAATTGGAAAAAAATCCTAAATATAATACTGTACAATTACATGAAAAGTCCAAATGTAGAATGTTAGATGAAAGAAGAGACATTCATTTACTGTTTTATGCCCATACGTTGACTAATATTAACAAGTATGTAGATAATAGGAATCTGCCTACCCGCAGAGGCCAAGGCAAAAGGTTGCTATTGCCAAGGTCTTTAAAACCTATCGTTATTAGAAGCGCCCTTTATAGAGGCATACAACGCTGGAACCAGCTCAAGCCTAGTTATACATTAATAGAAGACCTTAATAAGTTTAAGATAGCCATTAAGAAAAATTATCCAAAATGTTTTATAAATGTAAATTAAATCATCCTAAAATGTTCATCCACTCCGCGCTCATCTCATCACATCTCATCAGTTCCTGAACAATGTAACAAGTGCATACGATACTGCTATATTTATATATTGATCCTTTTGTTAAGGTAATTATCTACAATGATTAGCCATACCTGTATTTATATGTTTCATGTTGATTATAAAAGCAAGCACAGAGGTCCTGACGGAAGTAGGGCAATGCGCCCGTGTCAGGTTTAGATACATTTACATTTATTTCAATGTAATTGCATTTATTAAACCTAATAAAACATTAAAAAAAAGGTCATGTGGGGTCAGCAGGCTTTTGAAGTGGGCCTTGTCGACTGCCTTCTGCTGGATTGGCTGGAGCCTGTTCCAGAGCCTTGCTCCTCGGTGCTCAGGACTTTTGAAGTAACAGTCCTTCTTGGGTCTCTTCAACGCAAATCTCATTTTAGCATGACCACGCAGATGTCGGGTAGCCTGTATGAGATTGTTCTCGTCGGTTGATCTTTTGTGCATGTAGATCAATAGCTGTTGATTTCTGCGTGTCAGTGTAGTATATATCGTTGATTTTGTATAACATATTTAACTCGATACGTTTTAATGAAACAAGTGTGTATTACATCATACCGATTAGTGTTAGTGAGACATAAAGTTTAATTATATAAGAATACGGTTTTCTTTCGAAGTAAGGGAGTAGGGATGGGTAACCATGCTCATCTGAAATGAAATTGACTTAACCTCAGAATAATTGACTTAACCTCAGAATAATAGGTAGGTGTACATATTATGTACACCTACCTATTTCCTATTGGTAGAGAACAAATAAATGAGTAAATAATAGCATACTTAGTTCATTAATCCAATAAAATAATGCTTTCTCTCCTTCTTCAATTAAGAAGAGGTTTTTGTACACAGATACATGAGGAGAAAATCTCAGAACTCACCTAAGAGCTGGTCATTAATTGCACATAAACTCTTGTTTCTCGTGATAGGAACGGAACATTAATGTAAGAGGACGTACTTCTATGATTGAGTACATTACCCGTAAAAGCCGGAAATTAAAATGGTATAAGAGAGAATTCATTATGCTTGGATGAAGTAATTACAATTACTACAATTGCAGTGCATTAAGTGTCCAACCAATGTTTCAACATGCCTCTTAAAATACTCTCCAAATGCCATATTATTGTTCGACACGCCTTCTTGTGACGTTTCCGTTCAGAGACACCGCCAATGAATTTCATGCTGAACGAAACCTATTAGGCGCCATAGCACCTACATTTTTAAGAGGACTGGAGGGTGGGAGAATCTGTCATGCTAGGTGAGGAAAGGGTGAGTGGGCACCATGTATTCTAACGGCAGCCATGTTAAATATTCAGGATATCCTTAGATCATGGAGGGGAGGCATCCTGTGGACACCACTCCCTAGCTTTAGTACACTTTGGGGTCAGCTACACTTGATGGGTATCAGCATCTACCCATGTTATTCGAATCACCATCAAATTGAGAAAACACGTCAACTACATTTCTGAGTGGGTGTAGCGATAGGGCATTACTTCCTGGGGAAGAGCAGTATCATAGATGAATTATTTATGAGCCTTCGGTTTCTGTGAGGTCAGAATGTCCTATATTCGATTTTGCAATTGCATTAAAATGTTTATAGGATCGGATGGTCAATAGTATATTCACTTCTATAACGATATAGCTGGATGAAACATGAAAATGGAAAATCATTATCCTATGGGCCGATGTTATGAATGCTTTTCTATTCTATAAAATGGGCGTTACATTCTGCTAAAGAGCACAGGAGGAAGTTAAAATCTCAGATTTAATTGTGATTGATGGGCTGTCCTAGTGGGAGTTGATTGCATTGATGATGAGGGCTCGCTCCTGATGGTTATGAACTAACCACCAGATTTTAAGGTCACGAATTGTGTGAACTACACAGAGAAAAGAGGGGAATCACTCAAATTCTCCCCGTGTCACAAAATCTACACTCGTTCAGGCATTCAGAGAAAGTCAGGCAAAAAAGACTCCAAGACTCCCAGACTGCCAGGGAGTCCAGCAACGCCTGACACTCCTTCCAGAGGCTGCTATAAATGCTGGAGTTTAACAACCAGAATCTATCCTCCAATGTCGATTTGGCTGACGCTCATTTCTTTGATAATCATCATGGAAGAGTTTGGTTCCAAAACACAATAAGCGCCATGTTCAAAAATGACACCAAGTTTTGAGAAAGGTGTAGGTCAGGATTAGGTAAATGCAATTTTGAAACAATTTCTCCTCAAAATGCTTTTTTATATTTGGGTCCTCTCTTGTGTACACATTATATCCGAGGTACTATAGTTACCAATATGGTAGCCTTAGAGAAATCACTACATGCTTCAAATCTGAAATGGACTTGTTGCGTTTTGCAACGAAACTCTTCTATAATGTTTTCATTAGGTTTTTGTAATTGACCATGCCGTAGGTTGTACGTTATTGATCGAGAAATCACAAGTGGCCTAAAATACCTTACCTGAGTCGATATACGTATAATCTTAATTTAGAGTAAAAATAATGCATTTCTGACAAAATCTGAGGAACCGGAACTTTAGTGCAGGGTGCACTCAGATTTTCGTTTCCAAAGATATTGTCCATAAGATAAGAAATGTTCCCCCTAGTATAGCTTAATTATTGCATTGCACTGTGGCCTTTCCATACTACTCTATGTATCCCAGTGTTGTCTGGTCATGCTTACATTGACCTGTACCGACAACCAAGTGAGCAGGTTCCGACACCGACAGCCTGGAACCTGACAAAGTGTCAGTTGCCACGAAGCCAAAACCATTGTTAACCCATACTGGGTGCTTTCCAGCTATTTCAAGACAATCACTTAAGTACATTCTTCTGGGCCAACATCTGTTGCCTCCAATAGTGAAAGGAATTGGATGCGGTAGGGCCCCTGAGATATCTATCTTATATGTCTATCAGGTACATAAAATGCTTGCCAGAAAAGAGTATTGGTAGGATATGTATTGGCTCATAGTAATGAGTATCCCAGACGATAAACACAAAACAATTTCCTCTCATAATAGGCAAAGCGTTACAACAGCTGATGTTATGTGCCATATGAAGTTACATACAGTAAACAAGGTAAGATTCCTTTGGATATCTGATCATATTCTAGGGATCATTGAGAATAAAGATAGTGCAATAACATTTAAATAAGGCTAAGACAACCAAATCCCCGGCGAACTGGAGAAGTAAATGATAGTAAATGGGATATCTAGAAACAAGTGAGCTTTTTGGATGTACATCATGGTAGTATGGGGGGGGGGCGCTCCACAATCGACACAGATGTATACTTTACTGATGATATAACATTGATCTAAGGGTGGGATCATTTTTCAATAACGGGGGAGGGGGCGAAAGATTTTACCTGTTCCCAGATAAGAAAAATCCTGTGCATTACTATGCTTCAATGGGCCTGTGCATATGCCGATTTTTGACCCGTTGGAGGGGGGGGGTCAAAAATGCAAAAATCCACCATGCATCCCCCCATGCTGTTAGAAAATGAGCTATCTCCAAAGAACACATTTCATGCTGCAAAAAGGCAAACCATGGGATGGGTGGAAACCCGATCTACAATAATTATATCCTATTTCTGCACAGTGTGTCTATATTTAAAGTGCAGATGTATGAGATATCAGTGTGTCTTGTTCAAAGCATAAAGTTTGGTGGAATGAGCTGCTCCATAGTGAGCACCAAATGAGCACTTCAGGCCTGTAAGATAAGAGAATATTAACTGTTCAGGTAACCGTTTAATCAGACATTCCTTTTCTCTCGTGTTTCTCAGGTGAGACGGGGTTGTGTTCTATGTGTCAATGGATTTATAGGAGGGATTTCTGGAATGTCTTGCTAGCCTTGGATTTAGCTGCTTTATTAGTGGGTCATCAGCCGCTCTCGTGTTCCTGTTTAAAATCAGGTCAATTCCATCTCATTTGACTAATCGTTCTACAACCTTTAGGACTCTCACTCTAGAGTGAATAACATCAACATGGACTTCTCTAAGTGCATAAATCCTCAGACAAATTTGTTTCTGTCGTACTTGCTGTAAGTTAAAATCAAGTTGGGTTAGTCCTGCCAGGAAAATTAGACATAGGATCATTGATTTTATAAAGGCAGTTAGCAGCAGCCATAGGTCTTAAGAGCCAGACTTTATAGAGTTCATTGGTCTCCACTAGTTGTTCTTTGAAAGTGAGTGTGTTGGCCAGAATGATGCCAAGGTATTTTTATGATTGAAGATAACCTGGAAATAAAATGATGACCAATAAAAAACCCGGTAACAGGAAAATTAGCCTTTTGAAAAACTGATCTACTCTCGGCCGATCCATACATTTGCGGTCAACTAACATTTTTTAAATCAATAGTCTACAACATTATTCTTGTATATAATACTCCGAAATCTATATGTGGATTACTGGGTAGTGGCTCTGCTACTATTAGGTGCCTCTTTCAACCGTATTACCGGTAATGTGAAGGATACAAGGTACACCGTACAAAGCCAAAGAACCTGTGGCAAAGAAGTTTGATCATTATCCAGAGGCGGTCTACTCAATGTGTAGTAGGCACCCTTTGTCTAAGATAACAGGTGTGTACCTTGCTAAGTGGGCAGCTGGTAGCTGAGGTGTTTCATATTACTTCACTCTATTCACTGTATGCTGGTCCCAATATAAAAGTAATCATATTCTGTATCTATGAAAAAACAACACCAACATATAGTAAGTCACTATAAACGATATAACAGTGAGATTCCGTGATCCTAGTGGTGACATTGAGAGGTTGTTTACAGAAACCAACATACGGAGAACTTTTGACAAGAGCAGACTATTTCCTTTTTCGGGCAATTCCTTTTAACCGTGGTATCAGTAAGTAAATTCAATTTTCCTAATCATTAGCTGTCGTCCTGAGGGTCATCTTGTATATGAACGGTATGCCCTGTAAACACAGATACGTAGCTCAGACGTAAATCTACGTTGATTTGGGGTGTAAACTACGTAATTTTACAAGGTTTATGAACGTCAAAACGTGAAGGTTTAGTTACGTTCAATGGAGGTTTAAGCATAATTTACGTTTTTCTACGTCATTTAGACGTAAATAAACCTTGAAATAAAACATAGATTGACATATAATTCTGGGTGGAATAACTGTATATAACCATAACTATGTGTCATTAATGTATGTTTACACTCACAAACATGATTCGTACCTGTAGATACATTGTACTACTGTAATTGTGAACCCCAATTTTATTCTATAATATACATGTGTTTATCCTCTCTGAACAGCCTGATACAGTCTTCCTTCAACCTGATACATTATTTATACATGTTATATAGGTTATGGTTGCACTAAGGCTTTGTATTTATCTTATTGCCAGCAATGTGGTGTTTGATCAGTAAAGGGCCATAGTACACATGATGTCCGTGACCTTTTTTCATCTACTCTCTTACATATGAATATCAAATTAATTTTGGCCTATTTCTATAATATTAATTTCTTAATCAATTATGAGTTTACTGCTTTGAATGTAGTAAATCTTCCAAAGTGCAGTATAATTCTCTCTATACTTGATAGTGCTGCCCCCTTGCGGAACACTGAGGAGATATCTGTACAATTCAGGTTGAAAAAATATGGTTTATAACGTTAATCTACGTAGGTTTATTACGTATATTTACGTCTGAATGAGGTAGAAAAACGTAAATCAGACACAAACGTCCATTGAACGTTAGTAAACCTTCACGTTTTGACGTCTACAAACCTTGTAAAAAACGTAAATCAAACCTTTGGTTGATAAGAGACCTAGACAAACCTGTGAGTCACGTTGGAATTACGTAGGGTGTTTACAGGGTGGTAGCATTGATACACAGTGACAATCCACCATCACATTTTATGCCAAAGTTCTATTTATCACTCATTCCTCATTCGCCATAGATAGAACATAGATAATACATATATACATTACCACCTTTTGGTACATCCCCGATTGATGTCTCAATCCGGGTCGGTGCCACCATGTGTCCCTTTATGACCTGTAAATGTTAATGAACGAGGTTTCCTCACTACGCGATCCGGGAAGTTTTGTTTGTTCGAGGCGGTTACAACCCTTGATTGTTTTTCACACTCAATCCCCTGAACACCCGAGAGAACATCATTAGTAGTAGGAGTAATTGGTTCTACGACAATTGGTAAACAATTACTAGGTAGGTAAACAACCGATGGCCCGCAGGCGTCTTCGTTTGGGCGTCACGCCCTATTATCGCCCCCTTTCTTCTGACAATCGAACATACCGTGTGTTGAAGCATCACACGTTACACACATATGCTTAAAGGCACAGCCCTCGCAAACCATGTTCTGGTTGAACTTGAAACAATAACCTTTGTCTGCTGCAATTTTGCGCCAACCCGCCAGGACCTTTGTTTTATCAGAAGAGAATTTGTTTTGACCCTGGCGAGACTGACCCCCCTGATTAGCCCGACCCTGGGTTGGTCTATAGCCCGTTTGGTTATTGTTGATGGCGTTTAGGACTGCCTTTGTACCAGCCAATCCCAATTTAGTATTAGATAAATGGGTATCAGCTCCCTGGAAGGCCAATGGGCCCCTATTTCTAGCCCTTTCTAGCATTTCCTCGTCATACGCCACAATAGCCCTGATATCATAGACACCACTGCTAGACATTTCTGACACATATTCCATATGATCTATAAAACCTGAGATGTCATCCCCGCACTTTAACATAAATTTCATCATACAGACGTGAAATTTCCACAACTCCTCGGCTGTCTTAATATGCAACTGTTTCTTTCTCTCACTGACAGGGAGGAAGCGTCTGTAGTCAAACTTACTCAGAGTCACGTCCCCACCACAGCAGCTTGAAGATCCATGGTGATGTGACCCGCCGTCATGAGGAGGCTGATACTGCTGAGAGTACTGCTGGGGGTATCTGTAGAACCCCTGGTGATCATAGTAACCACCCCGGATTTGGACGTTTGCACCCTGGGCACACTTTACAATTGCCATTGAATACGACTTTACAGCCTTCGCACACCACCATGGTGTTGCCGTAGAAGTGGACGCTCTCAGCGCCGTTGGAGGAGTGAGAACCTTGGCTGGCGCGGCAGCCTGAGGTGGGGTAGTCCCTAGTGGCGACTCCCTGAACTAAAGTCTGTCTCTGTGAATATACCACATTACTCTTCCATGGTTGAGTACCGTATACATAATCTTAATTTAGAGTAAAAATAAATCATTTCTGACAAAATCTGAGGAACCGGAACTTTAGTGCAGGGTGCACTCAGATTTTCGTTTCCAAAGATATTGTCCATAAGATAAGAAATGTTCCCCTAGTATAGCTTAATTATTGCATTGCAATGTAGCCTTTCCATAATACTCTATGTATCCCAGTGTTGTTTGGTCATGCTTACATTGACCTGTACCGACAACCAAGTGAGCAGGTTCCGACACCGACAGCTTGGAACCTGACAAAGTGTCAGTTGCCACGGAGCCAAAACCGATGTTAACCCATACTGGGTGCTTTCCAGCTATTTCAAGACAATCACTTAAGTGCATTGTTCTGGGCCAACATCTGTTGCCTCCAATAGTGAAAGGAATTGCATACGGTAGGGCCCCTGAGATATCTATCTTATATGTCTATCAGGTACATAAAATGCTTGCCAGAAAAGAGTATTGGTAGGATATGTATTGGCTCATAGTAATGAGTATCCCAGACGATAAACACAAAACAATTTCCTCTCATAATAGGCAAAGCGTTACAACAGCTGATGTTATGTGCCATATGAAGTTACATACAGTAAACAAGGTAAGATTCCCTTCGATATCTGATCATATTCTAGGGATCATTGAGAATAAAGATAGTGCAATAACATTTAAATAAGGCTAAGACAACCAAATCCCCGGCGAACTGGAGAAGTGCTATTCATTTGAGAAATGTTTATAAATATAGCACAAAGGCTAAGGCAAGATTTGGAAGAAACAAAAATAATAGTAAAGGGTACTAGGCCCACCTATCATTGGTAAACTGCGTGAGAAGAATGTCAATAAATAAATTAATGGGATATCTAGAAACAAGTGAGCTTTTTGGATGTACATCATGGTAGTATGGGGGGGGGCGCTCCACAATCGACACAGATGTATACTTTACTGATGCTATAACATTGATCTAAGGGTGGGATCATTTTTCAACAACGGGGGAGGGGGCGAAAGACTTTACCTGTTCCCAGATAAGAAAAATCCTGTGCACTTGCCGATTTTTGACCCGTTGGAGGGGGGGGGGTCAAAAATGCAAAAATCCACCATGCATCCCCCATGCTGTTAGAAAATGAGCTATCCCCAAAGAACACATTTCATGCTGCAAAAAGGCAAACCATGGGATGGGTGGAAACCCGATCTACAATAATTATATCCTATTTCTGCACAGTGTGTCTATATTTAAAGTGCAGATGTATGAGATATCAGTGTGTCTTGTTCAAAGCATAAAGTTTGGTGGAATGAGCTGCTCCATAGTGAGCACCAAATGAGCACTTCAGGCCTGTAAGATAAGAGAATATTAACTGTTCAGGTAACCGTTTAATCAGACATTCCTTTTCTCTCGTGTTTCTCAGGTGAGACGGGGTTGTGTTCTATGTGTCAATGGATTTATAGGAGGGATTTCTGGAATGTCTTGCTAGCCTTGGATTTAGCTGCTTTATTAGTGGGTCATCAGCCGCTCTCGTGTTCCTGTTTAAAATTAGGTCAATTCCATCTCATTTGACTAATCGTTCTACAACCTTTAGGACTCTCACTCTAGAGTGAATAACATCAACATGGACTTCTCTAAGTGCATAAATCCTCAGACAAATTTGTTTCTGTCGTACTTGCTGTAAGTTAAAATCAAGTTAGGTTAGTCCTGCCAGGAAAATTAGACATAGGATCATTGATTTTATAAAGGCAGTTAGCAGCAGCCATAGGTCTTAAGAGCCAGACTTTATAGAGTTCATTGGTCTCCACTAGTTGTTCTTTGAAAGTGAGTGTGTTGGCCAGAATGATGCCAAGGTATTTTTATGATTGAAGATAACCTGGAAATAAAATGATGACCAATAAAAAACCCGGTAACAGGAAAATTAGCCTTTTGAAAAACTGATCTACTCTCGGCCGATCCATACATTTGCGGTCAACTAACATTTTTTAAATCAATAGTCTACAACATTATTCTTGTATATAATACTCCGAAATCTATATGTGGATTACTGGGTAGTGGCTCTGCTACTATTAGGTGCCTCTTTCAACCGTATTACCGGTAATGTGAAGGATACAAGGTACACCGTACAAAGCCAAAGAACCTGTGGCAAAGAAGTTTGATCATTATCCAGAGGCGGTCTACTCAATGTGTAGTAGGCACCCTTTGTCTAAGATAACAGGTGTGTACCTTGCTAAGTGGGCAGCTGGTAGCTGAGGTGTTTCATATTACTTCACTCTATTCACTGTATGCTGGTCCCAATATAAAAGTAATCATATTCTGTATCTATGAAAAAACAACACCAACATATAGTAAGTCACTATAAACGATATAACAGTGAGATTCCGTGATCCTAGTGGTGACATTGAGAGGTTGTTTACAGAAACCAACATACGGAGAACTTTTGACAAGAGCAGACTATTTCCTTTTTCGGGCAATTCCTTTTAACCGTGGTATCAGTAAGTAAATTCAATTTTCCTAATCATTAGCTGTCGTCCTGAGGGTCATCTTGTATATGAACGGTATGCCCTGTAAACACAGATACGTAGCTCAGACGTAAATCTACGTTGATTTGGGGTGTAAACTACGTAATTTTACAAGGTTTATGAACGTCAAAACGTGAAGGTTTAGTTACGTTCAATGGAGGTTTAAGCATAATTTACGTTTTTCTACGTCATTTAGACGTAAATAAACCTTGAAATAAAACATAGATTGACATATAATTCTGGGTGGAATAACTGTATATAACCATAACTATGTGTCATTAATGTATGTTTACACTCACAAACATGATTCGTACCTGTAGATACATTGTACTACTGTAATTGTGAACCCCAATTTTATTCTATAATATACATGTGTTTATCCTCTCTGAACAGCCTGATACAGTCTTCCTTCAACCTGATACATTATTTATACATGTTATATAGGTTATGGTTGCACTAAGGCTTTGTATTTATCTTATTGCCAGCAATGTGGTGTTTGATCAGTAAAGGGCCATAGTACACATGATGTCCGTGACCTTTTTTCATCTACTCTCTTACATATGAATATCAAATTAATTTTGGCCTATTTCTATAATATTAATTTCTTAATCAATTATGAGTTTACTGCTTTGAATGTAGTAAATCTTCCAAAGTGCAGTATAATTCTCTCTATACTTGATAGTGCTGCCCCCTTGCGGAACACTGAGGAGATATCTGTACAATTCAGGTTGAAAAAATATGGTTTATAACGTTAATCTACGTAGGTTTATTACGTATATTTACGTCTGAATGAGGTAGAAAAACGTAAATCAGACACAAACGTCCATTGAACGTTAGTAAACCTTCACGTTTTGACGTCTACAAACCTTGTAAAAAACGTAAATCAAACCTTTGGTTGATAAGAGACCTAGACAAACCTGTGAGTCACGTTGGAATTACGTAGGGTGTTTACAGGGTGGTAGCATTGATACACAGTGACAATCCACCATCACATTTTATGCCAAAGTTCTATTTATCACTCATTCCTCATTCGCCATAGATAGAACATAGATAATACATATATACATTACCACCTTTTGGTACATCCCCGATTGATGTCTCAATCCGGGTCGGTGCCACCATGTGTCCCTTTATGACCTGTAAATGTTAATGAACGAGGTTTCCTCACTATTCATGACATGTCGATAGAACACTCGGAGATTGGGACCACTGCAACCTATCTATTGGACATAATGCTCCTGCATAATGGGTTAAAGGGTCTCCAGCCTTCTACCTGCTTTTTGGGGGGATATTGCAATTGGATTTATATGTTATTGTGTTTACAAAGTGTTGTGAAATGGGATATTATTATCAGCCACGATATTACAGTGAAATATGGTTATAACGAGGTCCTTGGGACCATAAGAGTTAATTCCTTGTAAACAAAATTCAATGTAATCTGATCCAGCAACAGCAGAGTGACAATGTGAAAATGTGCTCATTATAACAAGTTGTTCCTTGTCTTCCGGCTCGAGAGAATTCACGGTACTTTAAAATAAATGGTGTGAAATAGTATCCCTCGCAAACAATTTTTAGTCAGATTATGAATGGTGATTAATGTTTCAGGCTGTAAACATCCTTCATTGCCTATGTTGAGATAATTTTCAGGCTAATTATGGTCGCCCATGATGGGCTGATCACCAAGCTGATACCGTATCATCGCGTTAAAGTGCCCCCGTGCCTATATAATTTGAGCAATATCTACACGCCGGGTGCTTATACAAGACGCGCCCTTATTTGAGATTCTATTTAGTACTCATAAACCATTTCAAGACCCATCTGTACGTCCGGCGCATATATGCAAGAAGGTGCTGATATGAAAGCGGCGCTTAAACATGACGGTATCGCGAACAATTCCCTCTTGTTTATGTGGGTGAGAGTTGGGGAGAAAGTTAATTGTGCAGGCTTGATGTTCCCCAAAGCATAATTATTTTCTATTTTAATGGTTCTGATTTTTGTAATTAAGTGTCACGTCAACTTACTTTGAAAATGTGTACCTTCAAAGGTTTGCATTTCTAGCTATATTTAGAGTGAACAGAGTAATCTACATAATAAAAACATTGAATGGTATTACTAGCCTATTATTTTGTTATCTTCTTGTATAAATATTATTGTATTGATTAGTGGTTCTTTTTCAAATTGAATTATATATTATGCTATAAAGTATAACATACTATAATAAGCAATCTGAACGCTATGCAACGTAAAGGAAATTCAATGTGTGAGTTAGATCACAATTGACTCAGGGTCAGGTAATTGATCAGCATACATGGTGATTGATCAACACACACAGTGACTGATCAACACACACAGTAACTACTAGAGAGAAGAAATGCTGCAACAAAACAACTTTTCAAAAAGGAAAGCAAAATCCTGCTAAAAGCACTGGTTCCCCTGGTACTGGTCTAGTTCCAGCTCACAACCCTATGACGTCGCATATGATTTGACACGAAACCCCCAGTCCCATGTCACACCCACATATCACGTTTTCCTTTGTAGATATTATAGTTACCGGTAATTTTCGTGTCTAATCAACACACGCAGTGATTGATCAACACACAGGAGCTTGGGTAGCAAAAAGGTCTTACAAAAAACATCTCACACCATCACACCATTTGCTGATGCTCTACACACTCAAGAATGAGGACAAAAACGTGTGATTTTGCTCAGTGAGAACAATGCATGGTGACTGTTTTACCAAAATGTAATGCTACAAAATAATACGCCGACAAAGTTGGTAACAGGTGGCTAAAAAGGTAACAATGGCTTGCTGCCCTCGCCAATCATTCTGCTCTATACACAAATCCTAGATACATACAGCATAAAATTAATATGAGTAAGAAAGTGAATTAGTGGCCTACCATTTTCTTCATGGGTCAACCACTTTTTCATCAAGTGCAAAGCCCTGTCTAGTACGAATTACCCCTCATGCCTTTATACAGTGATAATACCAGCGGCCTTACTGGTTGGAGAGCAAGGTCGATATACAAAAGTCTCAGTCTCTGTACCCAGCAAAATGTTAAGGGGTTAGATGAAGCAGTCGGGGTGTAATTTAGTGTTGCTTTCTGTACTATTAGGCACAGGCTGCAAGGTCAATTTGGGCGTCAGAAGTGGCGCTTGTGGTAAGAGTATTGGTGGTAAAGGTGTGAGCGTGCCAAAGGTTACCCCTGGCTGAGGGAACACTTTGATGTCATCAGATCCCTGGTCGAAGCTGTCAACCCTAAAGTGTGCAGGCTGTATCCTATCAGTAGAGACGGGGCACGATGCAGGACGGCTCAAGTAGAGATGGATCTTGTTAGTTTGTCCCTTCGACTAAATGTAGTTATGAATAGCATATCAATGCACTTAATTCAATTCAATTTGAAAAGAGCTTACATCAACTTTTTAATTACGATATTTTCTGCAGATGAACAGGTTTTGTTAAGACACCCACATCTCCAAAACATTAATATGTTATTATTATCATCGCGGTTGTTTTTCCAAAGATATCAGGCGGGGATTATTAAAAATTGTTGATAAAAACGAAGGGAAAGTTACATTTGAGGTTGGAAAATGCGTGTTTTCCTATATATATATATCAACTTTGCTGCTCCCTAGACATGGATGGTGGATACTGACGATACAAGATGTGAGTGTGTGTATATATAGAAGGCATCTCCATGCACCTAAGTGGATCTCTGGTCTCTCATACTCTTTAATAACTTGAATGATGAAGGGTGTTTTAGGCACATCCCAAAATGGCTTATGTTTGACTTTATATTGAATGTCGATTAAAAAAATTGATATTCAAAGACAGATTTGTATATGAGACCAGTATTTTGAGCCCTGGATAAAAATAAGTTGATATTTGATTGTTGTTCGGTATAAGTGAGATCAGTATCTATCTTTTGTGAGATATAGCCAAGAAGATTTTCAAGGGCAGGTTGATAATTATAGCACCGCTTTAGTGCCAATATCATACAAATTATACCCATTTTCTAGGATAAAGACACTTTGTGAGAGAAGGGACCCACACGCCACATATGCGCTATGCCTTTCGTCATCATAACGCATGATGACATGCAGCTCGCAGCTGCTGCATCAAAGCAAGTAAACGGGAATGATATGCGAATAGTCGGCATGGTGGATGAGCTGAGTACTGACGAATTTCCAACAAGGGCTGCATTGATGCATCATGATGACAAAGAGCATATAGCGCATGTTTATTCACTATGTATTCCTCAAAGCACTATGTATTCCTCAAAGGCTTCAGACTCACCTGCCTCCATCCTGGCTCCTGGAGAATTTTCTACTGCATTTCTTGTGTACCAATGAAGTAGGTTGGTATTTGTAGGTAGATGTATCTATGTCACCCCCTTAGATGCACCTACTATAACAGGCCAGGGATGAACTATAAAGAAGTACAGGTGAGCAACCGCTTGTACTTCCTGCCCTTGACAGGGATAGTCCTTAGAGCTATTCTAATAGAGACCTCAGCAGGGTTGTGGCAAACACCCCATCATACATCTTACGGTACATCAACTCTTTGATGATGGAATTAGATATGCTTGTATGTTGATATTTTGATATGTTGATATTTTGATATTTTGGTGATGATGTGCAGCCATTTCATTTAAACACATTTCTGATGATTGTTTAACTTATTTGTAACTGACTCAGCGAGAATCCCCCTGAGTCATTTTAAGACACTTTTTGAAAAGTCGATGAGTCAGTATTGCAGGGTTCCCCTGCAATAAATATGTCAAGGAGGTAGTACTAGCTCCGTTAAATAAGAACTTTGTATAATGTCAGCCCAAATATTACTTGGATATACGCCTTGTCAAATGATAGGTTTAAAAATCAGGAAAACGTGGAAATACCAGTGTAAGTATTTCTATAGAACAGTGCTCGTGCGAACGATCTCAGTTTACACAGCTTAAGCTACAAATATAAACATTTGTGGAGATCCGCAAATGAGCTCTACAAATTGTGAAAGTGAAGGCATTGTCAACCGACTTGATTTTTAACATAAGTCGGTCACAGCAAATAGAGCACATGAGGTGATTCAAGTGGTTATTGTACACGCTGAAGTTCTAAAAGATCAGATCGAGCCATACCTTGTCATCTCATAAAAATAGATGGGCTCTGTTTTCTTCTGAACGTATAATTATGACCAGTACATAATGTTCTTGTGTGGGACGGGAATGGTGTTTTGTTATCTTGAAAGAACCTATTTTATGGTTTCTGTTTGCCGGATACGTGTAAGTAGGTAAAGAAGTAGATGAAGTTCTTAGAGCAGCTGCGGTTTGTCTAAGTGAGTGTCTTCTTAAAGTTGAGTCGCAGTAAACTCAGTTGTCAATCTCGATTTCAATAAAGCCTTGTACACCGTAAAACATACAATACTGAACAAAGAATTGACGAAACCAGACTTTGACATTAACTCAGCGAAATTGATGAGACCTTAGTTAGAAAGCAATATGATTATAAGCAAAGTAAAAAAGTAAATGATACTTTCTCGGATACAACTTGTGGCGTCCCGCAAGGGTCTGTGTCTGGGGCACTCTTATTCCTTATGTGCACCAATGTCCATTGCTGTTTCCTAAATACGCTACCCGTATCAACATTATGCCGATGATACAGTCCTATACTGAACACGAACCACAAGATCCCCTTACTGAGGCTATACTATACCAAGATCTAGTCAGAGTGACTGAGTGGTGCTTGAGCAATATGGTTGATTTGAAAAGGGCATAGTGTCAGGTGACTGACATACTTAAAATGAACGGAAGACTCCATTTGGATCAAATTTTTTGATTATAGTTATGATATCTTTATTACAATTTGTATAACGGGAGTTCAGAGGATGAATATAATAATAATACAGTGAGAGTTGAGCAATCTATTGTGGCAGTGGATACATGGTGCACTTCTGTGTCATAATAATACTATTCTATGTGTTTGTGATCATGTAACTTCATGATTGTACTAGGGTTGCACTAGGACTGGCTGGGAATGCATGCATGGGACTGACTGCATGCTACTGTGAAAGCACTTTATTTTGCTGGGTATATATCTTCCCGATTTTCGCGGAAATGAAAAATTTTATATGCTTAAGTATGGAATTAATGCCCGCGAAATTGCATATTTTCATTCTTCCGCGAAAATTTACACCGTGAAAATAAGTACTTTCACAGTATTATATACGGGTATGTGAATCTGGATACATCCAGTCTAACCCAGCCCATTCTACCCAGAGGCTGGATGAGGCTGGATAGAACTGGACCCTACCAGAAGGTACTGGTCTGCCCTAAAGTGCCTGAGACCAGATAGGACTGGACAGGACTGGATAGGACTGGACGTACAATGCTGGTAGCTGCCCGTCTGCTCAGGTTGGAGCAGTCCCATCTATGTTGTTATTGTATCGAGTGCACATACCACTGGTATAGAATGACAAGTGTACTTGTAAAGCTTTTAATAATGATGAAAGTGGTTTACACAGACTATGATATTACACAATATATATACACCTGACAATGGTCTTCCACACTAAGGCATTGGTTAGAAACCTATAATGTACTATGTACACCCCGGGTGTACACCACATAAGATAAGGAAAGGAGATTATCCAGTTTACACCTACATGATATGACAGGGGTGACATAAGGTTGTCCTAAAATTGTCTTATTGTCAATAGCCGACTATGCGGATCTCATCAATATGTGTTAAAACTCACTGAAAATACTGTAGATTATAACAAAAACCTGAAAAATGCAGAAAAGTTATTTTCAATAAGGCTTTTACTGATTGCATGGCAGACAGACGAGAAAAACAGGAAGCATGACGAAAAATTATTTAAAGTTACACCACACTTGCGTGGAAAGACAAAGAAAACTGTCTGACTGTATATGACGTACAAAAGCTGATGAAAGAAATAACCAACTGGTGTGGCATAAGTCAGTTTAACCAAATCCAGAGGGTTGTACGTACATTGGGTTAGTCATATATGTCCCCTCCCCCACCCACTTCCACCATTCTTCTTCTTCTTGCTTTTCACTCCGGTCCCGAAGGGACCGGCAGGCGTATATCGCCGCTAAGGCTACGCCAAAAATAAAATGTCTGGCCTACTAAAAACTGGGGAAACCTCACGATGCTAAAAAGAGGGAGGAAAGGGACTAGAGAAGGGAGGAGCCGATGGTACTTCCACCACTGATACTCCACCACTGATACTCAAGCCTTTTATACCCCATCGACGGGTTTAATCTATACAATAGGACCTGAGTGAATTTGTATCAAGAAATATCATTAGCTATAGGGGTCAGGCTGGTCGTCCTGTGGGCGGGTCCATTGCTTGATCTGGTATTGGCGAGACAAGCACTGATACCAGCGGTCACATGGGTACCAGCTGACCACTGACACAGTAATCACAATGGGTACAGGCTATTACATAATGCCCCCTAAGAATTCCGCAGTGAAGGCCAGGGAGTTATCCGATTGGTTGATAATTCAACAAGCTACACGCCTATACTTTTGCTGTATAAATAAAGGAAATAAACAGCAAACAACCTTTAGACTATAGAGAGACGTATTGCAGGTTTTTTGTCTCCCCGTCTCTTACATCAACCCGTTATATAACCTACACTGTTAGAAGTAGATGTAACTGAGCAGTAGAATCTACTGTAAAACTACAGTATATTCTACGGTACCCGTATTTCTGTGCCATCCGAGGGGACCGGCAGACGAAGAAATGTGTGGGTGAAGCTTTTCAGTAGCATATTCTACAGTATTGGTGTACATGGGCAGCAGAATATACTGTTGATTTACAGTATAAAAGGAGGTATTTTTGGTTTCACTATGTACAGTGTACACTGAGAATCTGTACCTCTCATTTCCTCAGTATCCTGGTCACCACCTGTGGGCGCTCTGGGTGTAGAGTTACTTTGCCCAATCTGAGTCGTTTCCCATCTGCTATACCGCTCCCTGAACTTCTAAACTATGATATATATTCCCCCTCAGGCTATTTGAGATATTGACAAAGCATTTATGGAGGTCAACACATTATTGGCGAAGGTCTACAAATCATTTTGCAGCCCACACATCGCAACTGACATAAACAAATTTCCGCAACAGCATCCTTCACATACTCAGAAAAGTCAGCGTCATTGTCGCTAGAACCACTCTCACGTGAAAGTCAGGCAGTGCCTGACTTTCACGTGAGAGTGGTTCTGACAAGTTTATCAAAATTGAGGGAAATTCACTGTAAATTTAAGCTTTAGATTTAGGTCTTTGTATTTACCAACTCACCCCCTGTCAAAAGGAACAATTGCTACAAAAGGTTAATTCTAAAAACTCACCAATCGTTATAGCGATGGCACAGGCGATAAAAATCGGAGCATCCCATTTATTAATCATTAGCGGCTGTCGAGAGTTTTGATAATACTTGCTTTTTCCTAAACAACCATAGGGGGTGATGTTTTCACTGTTTTCAATCAGGCGCCGGGAAACAGAGACTTTTTGACGGCCCTCCCTTGGTGAAAACTGCTGTCTATCTAATTCCCGTTAGTGAACTATGTGTGAATTCTCAAGAGAAAGCAATTTCTATTTTAGTGTTTAGTGCCTTGGCTTGGTAAGGGCAGATGACCAATATTTCCTTTAATCACGATAACCTTTATGCGTCAGCCTGTTGGTTAGAGACAGAGTGGGTGGGCCATCCCGCCCACCCATGGGTGGATCTACTTCTTGATACCAAGCACTCTGTTGGGCAGGAAGGGAGAAGCACCGGCCTTGACCAAATACTTACAATTGCAAAGTAATACTGTCTTGTATACAGAACCTCACCAATAAGTGTAATATTGAGTCAAATGGATTCCAGGATATAATATTATGTTGCCATATTGGCTCTAATCCCTTGAGATTACGGCTGACACCAGACTGTAGATATGCCGCAAAAGACAGAACCATGACAATAGCTGTAGACGTCTTGTCTAGTATAGAATCCAACTATGTGCATCATTCCCCAGTATCAATACTTTTACTGTATGGGGCTGTCTGACTTAGCCTTGCGTCCTTCGCACTTACCAAGTTTTCTGTAAGGCTATCTGACCTTTATTCCCAGCAAGTGTATTGCAGGTAATTTCCCATCACCTTTACCTTACTCTACATTCTGTTTTCACATGTTTTTCAGGGTAGACATCTCAGAAATTAAAAATGTCCTTTGACTTTAAAATACTTCATGTTTTATCTTATTGTACATCTATATTGGTTAGAAGCAGAAATGATATCACCTCTTTAGTTTACTGATAACACTCATTTTGGAAAATGGCCACCCAAATTGTCTCATAATAGAATTACTATTGCGCTATAACCAAAAATGTTGCTAATGACATAATCTACACCTGTGGCCACTTCCTTGCTTTGATCCTTACCGCTACGCAGCTCACAGATCTCCCAATACACTCTAAAAACAGTGTGTTACGTTTACACACTTTTCAACACAGTTTTCTGAAGCCACTTTTAACACACTTTTTTTTGGTAACACACGACACACTTTTGGCAAAAGTGTGTTGAATCTAAAAAGTGTGTTGGTGTACAAAGCCATGGTATTGTGGAGGTGGGGATTAAAATAGCTGTTCTACACCTCACAGAGTATGTCAGTTGCCGTGGCTGAGTTGTCTAGGTACTGGCATTGAGTCCTGTCCATGCAGGTTCGAATCCCTTGACAAATATTTTTTTCTCAATATTAAGTATGATTACTTTCTACATGGGTTAAGAGTTAAATTAGTATAGATTTATTTAATTTCTTGTTAGGGCTATTCATGTTCATACTGTGCATATACTGTGTGTATCACTTTTAAAGGCTTCTTATATCTAGGAAAAGTGCTTATTGAACCGCTCACAATAAAAGTGGGAATGGAAGATTATATCAAAACTGAGTTTGTATTGACAGTAAACAAGTCTTAGTCAACCACTGTGAACACATCCTAGCTTCTGACCCTGGCGAAACTGACACACCTGATAACCAACTGGTGACTGTAGCGCAACGTGCCATGACCGTACCACCGTCAGATAGCGTGGGATGGCTGCTCTCAAACCCTTTTCTCAGTGTCTCCAGTGGTCCATTGCAGCCTTTTCCCCTCCCGGCTAGGACCACCTTCGTCAACACTGATATCTGCTATCTCTTTACCAGTCGCAAGTGTATTATGCTTCTACGGGTTGAAGTGGATCGGTGCAAGTCTCATGGGAGACCAGGACACTGAAGGTTCACCGCAGTCTGTCTACCAACACTTACAGACGTGACTCTTGTCGGGACAACTTGTTTCACTTGGGAAGATTTGGTGCCAGGTCTTCTCTGGGGATCGAACCCAGGACCTCTCACACACTTGTCCAGCGACTTGCTCGCTAGGCCACCAAATCTCCTTGTACAATCGTGGTGTATTCCCCCCTCAAGGTACCAGAACACAGTACAGTGAGGAGACACAAAGTATTCTCAAAGATCACACAACTTCTTACCAGTTACCAGTAAGCTATATAACTTACCTTGGGGATTAATATGTTATGACATGAAGTGGTTCTTAGACAATACAAAGACCGCCCTTATTGAGGGATGCCAATGCACTGACTAATAATAACATAATTTGAAGGGCTTGATATCTATTATAAAGACAATAGTTAATTAGCTATTAATAAGTCCTGCTTTTGCAGCCTTGCAGAACCTCTAATAAGATCTTACATGTGATGGTTATTTGGTTTACGCAAAGAACATGTGTGTATAGTTGAAGAGAAAAAAACTTCCCATCTATTTCCAATATGGATTGAGTGAGTTTGCTCATTCAATGAGATTCAAATAATACAGTTTTTGTATCTATCTCATTGCAAATTAACCCCTATTGAATAGGTGTTATATCTTTCATTGTAGTAGGGGGGATTGGTTGGGGAGGGGGTTGTAAAACAGTTCAACCTCTTCTGAGGTGGAAAAGAAATTTGACCCTTCTTGAGGGGGGGGGGGCTAAAATATTATGGTCTATCTTAGAAAATAAACATTTCCATTTGACAGCAAGCCCCATTAGGATTCGAGCCAGGGATCTTTAAGTTCTCAGTCCAAAGACTTGCCTACTGAGCCACTGCGACAGCTACTATATGGCTGTAAGAATGTAGCATAGGTGCATGATAGACATTTACTGCTGCTGCCCCCTTTTGTATATGATACATGTATACCTCTCTGACCACAAGTGTGTAAGCAGGTAAGTGAGTTGACAAAAAGTGTGTTACAATTCATAAGTGTGTTAAATCTCAAAGTGTGTTGCAAATTTATGTGTGTTACTCTTTAAGCATGTTCCCACAACACACTGTTCTTAGAGTGTAATTGACGGTTATCAGCTGGACTATTATATACGTGTTTCTCAACATCCAACCCCCGTCCATAATATATCCTCCTGGCTTGGCGTAACGGTTAGCCTTTTTCTGTGCCTGTGACCTTCCTGGCCCATCTGATATCTGAGCTGTTTGTCTAGGGCCTCCTGTGTGCCCCTTAGAACTGGACACCTTCCACCTTTACTCTGATGTCCACATCCGAACGCTATCTATATCCTAATTGTCTGTCACTTTCTTTTGGGCCGCATCCTCATTTTACCTTTTGGGCAGCCATTCCATCCAGAAGGTCCTATGTTAAGTCGGGATCCGACGTTGTTCCCTCTCTGACTCTGAAGTCTGACTCTGAAGTCTGGATATGAAACACCGACAGCGTATCTGTGTAGAGATCTACACACATCTTGCTATTCTAGCAGTCTCCCAGTTTCATTGACTATTTATGAAAACTCTCCGAACATGATGCTCGTCATTGTATGTGGCTGCCGCATGCATTCACTATTAATTCCCACAAAAGCTCCTTATACTCATTTGAACCATAGTCAGTAGTGAAATGGGAGCTAATCCCGCATAAACCCTGACTTATAGTGACTGAATTGAATAGACTGACTACACCCGACCATGAGCTGCTCATATGGGTTGCAATAAGCTGCTCATATTATCACCTGCTTGTCCTGTTTGAGCTGTTCAACTGCATTATGCACTTTTCACTTCATTCAACGATCCATCTACTGTGATGGTACAATGTCCATGGACATGCATCCCTTAAATGGTGTGAGAGACATATAGTACCAGTGGGGTTTTGCACAGCTATAAATAACGATTTCGTTAGCATGAAGACCTTAGAAATGCTATAATGATGTTCACCATCTAGTGATCATTACAAGTGCATTTTCTCACTAAATAGTTATAGCTATCTTATTTAATGCTTTTATAACGATTGGTTTTAAAGATAGCATGCTCATCTTCAGTTTCATAATCCTTATATTTTGAAAATATCGTTATTTGCATTGCAACAGACCACTGAACTGCTATATCTATTCTGTATATTTGTATCATATAGCTTGATTGAATCGGTAAGTTTCAGCAGATTTGCCCTGGAAGAGGCAGGAGATTATCCAAGGAACATATTCAATTCACTCTAATTATTCATAATTATGCAATAATCATTACATGGGTTTATATTAGCGTCATATAGATCCGAGTTCTGGGATGTAAGCTTAATTGTGTTGACTAGGAGGAAATACGATAGCTGTACACAAGGGCATCTATTTTAAAGCATTTTTAGGAAGTGGGAATCCGTGAGGTCATAGTCAAATCAGACCAAGACGTGAAGAATGAGTTGTTGTTGTTTTATAAATAGATATAACACAATTACCGTCTGCATGGCCGGTGGCATATGTCGACCCTTTGGTTGACCTTTAATTGGCGGTTGAGTGCTACCAGAGATGACATTGTACATTACCAGACAAACAACAAGGGGTCATCATAATCATGTCTAGACCAATCAATGGCCGTCCACTGTGCACTGATACACTATAATTAAGAACGGCAGGAAAAGTCTCTACTCTAGAGTTAAAATGCATGGCATATAATTATTCCCAATATTGACTAATTGGCAGAATCCAGGAGGTTTCAATAATCATGCGTTATGTTATACGGACATCCATAAAGAAGATGTCAGTATCCCTGAGTGTGGACCACGTGTTTGTGAGGACCGAATAAGAAACCCATCAGCATCCATATACGGACTGTTGACACTGCTCCACTAAGATCTCTGGTGAGAATAGCTGTTTGGATAACTAACAGATTGTATTTCCTATAGGGGCCAGTTATCTAGGGGTCACTGATCCAATAGCTTACTTGACCTGTCATATGGGAGGTTATTGGCTACAGTGTTGTCCTTAAAAACATGGGTATCTCCCTTGTGATAATAACCAATGGAGACATAGCTAATAAAAGTCGCAGAGCACGTGTGACTATGCCTGTTACCAAAATAAGATAAAACTGTAATTTGCACTTAGGCATCACTAAGCAGATGAAAAATGGGTGTCTGAAGAAACGTTTTGCTCCAGACGTTTTGCTCCTAAGTTGCTCATTAGCTCACGGTTCACAGCAGAGACGGCCAAATTGACTGTTAGGACCGGTTCAGTCCGCAGGCAGGCGAGCAGTGCATGGCTTTTTAGAAACAAAATGTGCCAAAGGCGGTCACCTTTTTCAGGTCCCTTTTTGCGAGAGGTAAATCGGCACCGCTGCCTTCCCTGCCAGAGAGAGGCCTCGCTGTTGATGCCGGGGCTGTGTCTATGGACAGCATTAGGGGAAGATTCACTTTTATCCACTTAAAATGTTCTCTTTTTATTAGCCATCCATTTTTGGCTTGAGGATTTCCGGATTTTGAGCAGGGTATTGTGCGTTCTTACGTTTGTCCACTGTTTCCGGGAATGTGAGAGACTGATTTCCGGGATCATTGCCAAGTTCGCATTGAAGAGAAATCCAGGGGGCTTTAGAATATGGAGGCCCTGGGGATTCTGCAAAGACACCCGCGGCCCTTTAATAGGGTCAATGAAGCCCCAATTATCTACTTGACTTCACCTCATCGGGTTTGTATAGTTATCTTATCCCCCTCCACTTTGCCTTGTTTTTTCCAGGTTCCTTAGTTTCCCCATGGCCATGCATAAGTAGCAGTAATACGTCCCCGTGATCGATTGTGCCCAGCGTGGGTGGCCCATTATTGAACTGATGAGAAGAGGACGGTTCTTCAACATATGCTGTACAAATGTATGCGTATAAATAGTCCTTTGTGTTGGGGTTGGGGATTAGTGTTTACCTTCGTGTGGTGGGGATCGTCTCCAGGGACGGGTGTACGTGGAATTGGATCAATTCGTACTTAATGTCTTTGAAACGAGAGTAGGATGCCGTGGATTTCCTCTTTTATTTCAGCGCCCGTCAGGAATGCATCACCAAACATGAATGCCACGTTATATGTAGTTATATTGCATTGCATGCACACCTGGGATCAATCAGATGAATAACATCTGCTGATCGGTGGGCTGTTGCACAGCAAATAACGATATCTTCAGAATAAAACGATTACAAAATTGAAGATCATCATGCTAGCTTTAAAGTCAATCGTTATAAAAGCATTCCCTTCTAAATGATAACGATACTGTTATTTGCTGTGTAAAAGCCCACAGTATATATTTTATCTAGGAGATATTGTAGAGAGAGATAGCAAAGATTCCGTTGGAAATCCAAGCAGTTTCATCACAGACACCATAAACACAATTGTTGTAATGGAGTTTCCCATTTGTATTGCATCCTAATTTAAAACTGTTAGCAGGTGTTAATCATAAATGTCAAAGTCCATCGCCCTTTTGTGTGATCTTTTCAGCAGCTCTCTATTATCATGCCTCTGCCAATTGAGGAAAGTGTTGAACTTCTGAGTTAACAAACTAACCGACACCATTTACTATTAATTACAATAGCAAATGGGTAATTTCCTGTTATTTAAGCAACTGTATTGGTGTCTATGGGAAAGTGGTGAGAAGTCACTTTTTAAGATGGGCTCCCTTTCTCTGTCTGCTTCCTCTTATATTTCCCACTATGGTTAGGTGGTACAGTATACTATACACTTTCGATTTGTTTGTATGTTAAGTCTGAATTAAAGATACCATACAAAATACATAAATAACCGCTGTACCCTTTTTTCGTACCAGTGCACTGATATCATGTCACACGCATCATCGGGGAAGGAGAATGAAGAATAAAAGCTGAAGCAGTTAAAGCATCCAACACTGGTTAAAGCGGCATTCTCAGCATGGGTATGCATCAAGTTTTCTCCTGTGTCGATATCTTGGTCCCTTTAAGAGGTTAACTAGTATTGGAGTGTCTCTGTATCTTCCCTCAGTGGAAAAAGAAGTTGTTGCGCGCACTCCTACCTTTACAACATGTCTTCACTGTGAGGACGATTTATATACCAGCTAAGTATTATGGCTTAGATAAAACTCAATTCCAAAGGTGGACCTGTGAAGGGAAGAATTGTGTAATCCCTTCCTAATGATTGGCGCAATGCAATCAATACTAAAGCAAGATACCATAGACGGTACTATGGACTAGTCGGTAAATGGCCGCTCATCAAACTAACCGCCCTATTGAAAACTGGGAGCTATATCGCCTAGTTTCTAAACAAGATGTCGGGAAATATCTACTTTACCACTGCTGACAAGACCTATAAACATTAAGGTGCTGAGGTCAATGATGGCATTTTGTGGGCTCTCCTTCCGGGCCTGATTCTAACCGTCAGCTGCGTCAGGGTTATGGGGTGGGCACGTCAGCGGCTTCGTGGGTGGAGACAACAGTGATAAACGATAGTGTCTTCCTGTGGAATACTGCTTCCGTTTCCCAGGGCATATCACAGGGCGACCCGGTCGGCGGTAGGCGCCCGTGGTTACCGTGGGAGGAGGGGGTAGGCCGCTACAGGTCCTGTCAAGATGTACAACCTCTCGCCCTTAGCCTGCCCACCACGTCGGAAGTTGAGGGGCACTGTGAGCTCGTCATCCGACGAGCACTTCCTGCATGTAGTGAGCAGCTCACGGCCTCAGTCCCCCTTCCCAGAAGTTGCGCTAAAAGAGGCATGGACTGCTCACGACCGTCGTATATGCTTGGCATGTGGTGTTTGGTAGCTTTAGTTTAAGCAAAGGGTGGAATTTGTTGGGCAGGCCAATTAAGAACCACTGACTTCCTGGGTGTGATGTGTGGCATGCTGTTGTGACGAGTGGGTGGGTGCAAGGTTACCCACCACATTAATCAAATTACTTTCATGACTTGGTTTACAAGACCTCTCTACGATAATGGCTCCGATCGTGGGCTGGAGTATGCGTGCTTGGTCCCAATGAGTCGCCAACCAAGCACCTCGTTAATTGATCCATCTGCGCATCCTCCATTTAAATATTTCGAGGAATAGGCCATAGACATTTAATAAAAACCTGTACAACATTCTAAAAGGTTATTACATATCTTACAATGTAGCACTCTAATTAGAATTTTAATTTAAAATTGTTCAACGGTTTTATAAGGCAATTTAGATAACGAGGTCAAGTTATCAATTTGATGCTTGCGTTCTTAATGGTAAAAGATATAATGCAATCGAAGTAATACTGATTCAGCACACTGCTAATTGGGCTTTTCAAGACAGAGAGCACTTACAGTGGTCCTGGGTTTGATAACGTAATTCACATGTCATTATCAATATACCTTTTTGTCACTTATAGTTGAGTGTTCTTGGTCTTTTCTTGGTCTTTTCTGTTTTCTCTTTCCATGGACAGAATATCACGATGTTAGTGACATATATTGTTATAGCATCATAATTGAGATATGCACATTACTCTGTAAGCCATCATGACATGCTACATTGTCATTACTTCATATTCCAGTAATGTATTTTCCCTAGAACCTAGTAGGAGTTTTACATATATGCTAAACCACTGCCCGACTACGAATGAGGCATGGCAACACTAGATAGTTTTCCTTACGTCAGGGTTCCAGGAATAACAGACCCCCAATTGAGATCCATTTTAATTAGAGACAGGTGTCTCTAGCTTGGTAGTGACTGCAGGTACTTGATGTTGGTATTAAATCCATTTGTTTTTGTATGCGATAAATGGAGCCAGATTCAATTACTCTCTCCATGGTGTGGCTCCTTAAGTGCAGGATCTGCAGGGTGCAGTTGTTCGGCTAAGTACCACAGCGGAGAAGGCTGATAATATAAGTAATTTTATCTGTTAAATAGCAAGGCCATTGGAATCCAATTCCTCAATATGCCACTTTTGGAGGCAACGCTTTTTTATTGCCCCTCGGAGCTAGAAAGATGGCTATCTATTCTACTTGCCTTTTATAGGATATATGGGTCTTTGGTGAATATCTATATCTAAGGTATTGCTGATTTCCATAAATATATATATATGTATATTATATTCAGATGTTAGAGCTCCGATCGCTTAACCAGACACCCAGATATATAGAGGCTGCATTCCCTCAAACTGCCTCGCACGATAGGGATTGAAATGAATGCTCGGGAAATTCTAGCTTGAAGGCATTAGAAAAAGAGACGTTGGAAAACATCAGAAACTGTAATGATATCTTTGAAAGAAGGTGAATTAACTTAACAACGGTGGGCATCGGTATCACACTACCAAAGGATGAGAGAACTTGAAGCTGTCGTCTCCTGATAGTCCCTATCTTTTTCGTTAATGGCTTATCTTGTAATGGCACATGGAGCACAGATCGCTTTCTTGCGTTTAGACCTCTACGTTGCAAGAAGGTATTATTCTACCTTGCATTTTATTTCTCTCAACACTAGCAAATCATCATGGTAATTTGAATTGATATATGTGAAGCTACTTTTCCAATCATTATGCAGGCTTATAGCTACTGTCTTCCAGGGTAATGTTGGGATAAGGCCCTCTGATAAAGTCACAAAATACCTACTTTAATTATGTTTTGTTTTTATTACGAATCAGTATGACAGTAATCTTCATTGCCTTCCTTTGTATAGAAATGCCTTTCTATTAGTTGGACATAGCAATCTCCTTTGTCTTTCTTCAATGGTGCTCTAGCCAGAATAATCAGATAATACGATCGTAATTTCTATTATAATTTCCATTTCATGTGAATTAAACCTCATCTAGACAGACTATATGTAGCTGTTTTGTACCTCTGCTGCTGCCTCAATGATAATGAATATCTAGTAGTTCGCTTCATTTTCTATATGCAGTTTATTATGTATTTCCATTTGTACTCCTATGATACTTTTATGGGGAAGTCTCCATTCCAAGTATTCCAATTCCCATATAAAGGAACGTATGCCTTTTTGAGTACAGATCTACTAAATAACACAATACAGGACCTCAGCAGATATTAAAAATAAAACCAAAGATTGTCTTTATTATATCTCTAACAAGCTATTGTGTAATCACCAAACCTGAGCTGCGCTGACTACAGCACTAAAATATCTCTAACGTAGATCCAGCAAGTGAACTGTGGATGGGCATGTGATTCTGTTAGAAATAGAATATATGGTGTGGCTTCACTTATTGCTTGAACAACAGCTACAGTAGACACGGAGTAGGGTCAAATTATGTTAGAACCATTTTAATATTTTTTTATCGTCTAAAATATCTTTTCTTTTCTTTTCTAGAAGTTATAATTACAATTTCCGAAAAAATATTCTCTGTATATGTATATGAAATACAACTGTACATCGTTGCATAATATGCGAATCCTTTCATTCAAAGGACAAAGAAACAGTTTTAATTACAACCAATATACACATCTCTTCATGAGGCCTCATTGCTCTTTTTAAAGTTGGTATTTACATGCACTTTGGACTAAAAATTGCCATATAGCGATCTTCCGACTTTATCAGTTAGCCATGAGTTCTGGAAAATCAGATCATTTACAGTTACAGGTCAGCCCCCGCAGTGAACGTTATGTATACTTTAAGTTCAATACAACATTTGTGTAAGGATGTAATCAATATTGTAAGTTCAGTGCATTCCTCTTTCTGTCACATTCTTTCGAGAAAATTATTTGATGGAGGTTTCGGTGACAATTGTTATCCCAAAGAACACTATCAGTCAATACAATGTTACAATTACTGGTCTAATGTAATATTTGCATATTGACAGTCACTCCATCTTTGGTAGTTATGATGTTGGTGAGAAGACATTTACTCAGATAATCCCTCACAATAAACTCTGGCAGTCCATCATCTAACATTTTAACAGGGTATAGTACCTAGAAAGGCTCACCGTGTCTAGTTGACCTTAAACATGAAAGAATCTGATAAGCAGAAAGCTCAAACAGAGAGAACAAATATATTCAAGGGGTTCAATTTCACGGTTAGTCCAGAGCGACGTAGATATGGACACATCCTACCTTGGTTGTACTTGTATCCCCATTGTCATTAACACATTATTTCAGGGAAATATGATACTAAGCTTATCAGAGTTATTAATGCAGGTGAATTAGTGACCACCAATGTAGTCTATATCATGGTTCATTTCGTCACTTGAGAGGCCGTCACGTTTCCCCCCGATGAACTCATTAAATCGCTTCTTGCCGCCAAGGAACTCGGAAAACCTCTTCTTGCCTCCGAGAAATTCAGAGAACCTCTTCTTGCCGCCCAGAAACTCGGAGAATCTCTTCTTGCCGCCGAGGAATTCGGAGAAACGCTTCTTGCCACCCAAGAATTCAGAGAACCGTTTCTTGCCGCCGATGAACTCAGAGAACCGTTTCTTGCCGCCGATGAACTCAGAAAACCGCTTCCCCCCAATAAACTCGGAGAATCGCTTGGCCACGTGATCTGCAAAGTGTCTCCTCAATTCTTCAGGATCATCTGTAGATATGGGGAAAAGCATCAATTAGACAATGTAGATGAAAAAGACTCACTTATATGATTCCTCTAATCCGACGTAGTCTTTTTTTCTAATAAGATTTTAAAAGGTTTCAAAGGTTTCAAATTTGGAAGCAAATTAATCTGTTGTGAATGCACAGGTTTAATTGATAATTAACCATAGATTGCTATAGATTAGTGTTACTTTCTGAAGTCCTAAAGATTTGATACTTCATACACAGTATACAATTCAATCTTGTTATGCTTTCATTCATTTGAAAGGCTGGAGCGCGTACACCTGAAAGTTTCCTATTACTGTATTCAAATTAAAATCTCATGCGCTAAGTAGGTATTCATGCATCAAATGTTGATTATGTATTGCATATTTGAATTAAAAAGCTGTAGAATATGCTTCAACTAAACCTTATCCTCATGATCTTAAGCAATAAGTTCTAATGATGTGAAATAAGATTGTAGTTTGATCTTTAATGTTATTACTATGTAAAAGAATAAAACTATAAGCACATAATTGAGAAATCTCTAGTATACAGATTATGAGATACAACTACATAATTTTACTGTAATCTACCATCTAATCTACCTAACAACATAACAGTAACGCTACCTTTAGAGTTCATGAAGTTATTCCAGACTTACACTAGTATAAACCAATGCAATCAGTTCTCATGCGTCATAAACCGTGCCAACATGCATTAGAGTTTACCCAAACTATTTTACCACCCCATCTCAAAATACAAAAACAAAATAGTTGTGCTCATGCTTCATGCTTAGGTTCAGTCACTGTGTGAAGTGTGTGCATTCGTGACATGCACGCATGCGCTGACTTCGCGAGCAGTTTTCAAGATGGCGGTGCGCGCTACTGGGTCACTATGACTACTACTGCAGGAGTGACCCCTATTGGCGTGTGTGTATAATACAGCAGACTAACTAGACACATGGCATGATGCGTTAGTTAAGACTATGTTTGTGAGTAACACCGCGCTAATAATATACACTGTGCAGATACCTACGTGTAAAGAGTGCATCAATATACAAAAAAAGCTTCATCCGGAAAAAAGGGGAAGGTCTTGCTGACCAGCAGTGACCTTCAGCGCTATAGGTCAACTGTGTGCATATCTAATAGTATCTACATAAGGAGGAAAATACCCTAGAAAAGGGAAGACAAGCGCAATGGGAAGGGCATACCATATTGTGGAGTGTATTAAGCCATTACCACAACACTGGTAGTCCCATACCGGCACACCCTTTGGTGCAGATAGCCCCTGGAGGGGGACAACTCGGGGTACTTGCCTTTGGCCTCAAGGTATCAAGGCCTTCATGGTCACATCTTGTTTAGTTGGAGTGAGAATTACTGGCATCTCTGGCGACGGAACTGTCTTTTGCTATCAGGGAAGTATCACGCTTTACTTTACCAGCAGCTGTGAGAGTCTGATCTGCAGTCTCTGCTGTGGAGACTTTGGAATCTGTTTTCAATGTGGATCTTTTCACTATGTGGTTTTCGGCGGCCAGCTGCTCCGATGTGTCCCGTTTACCGATAAAGCCCGGTGCTGGCCGCTTACCTACGAAACCGGGGACTCGTCGTTTGCCGACGAACATCCGGTTTCGCTTTTCATCATCTATGTCGAATTCGTCTTCGTCATCCTCACGTTTGCCTACAAAAAAGCGGGCTCTTTTGAGGGGGTCGTAGTAGTCTTGGGGCCGTAGGACTGACCGCCCTACGAACATGCGAGCCCTCTTATCAAAGTCAAGGTCATCCTCGCCACGTTTGCCCACGAACATGTGTGGTCTCTTACCGACAAACATTCTGCTACGTTTGTCCTCTTGCTCTAGTTCATCAAGATCAGATCTTTTACCTACAAACATACGTGCCCTTTTACCAACAAACATTCGGTTCCTTTTCTCGTCTTCAAAGTCGTCGGTATCATCTGACCTCTTGCCGACAAACATGCGGGCCCGTTTTCCAACAAACATTCTAGCCCGTTTATCCTCATCAAGGTCGTCAGTATAATCAGATTTCTTGCCGACAAACATACGGGCCCGTTTTCCAACAAACATTCTAGCCCGTTTTTCATCCTCATCTTCGCGTTTTCCAACAAAGAGGTTCCTGCGTTTGCCGACAAACATTCTAGCCCGCTTGTCGTATTCACTCTCATCATCATCTTCTCTCTTGCCGACAAACATACGGGCTCTCTTTTCATCTTCATCATTTAGTTCATCAAGGTAGTCTCTCTTACCAACAAACATATGGCGCCTTTTACCTACGAACATTCTCGCTCGTTTTTCCTCGTCCATGCTCTCGTCTTCCCGCTTGCCTACGAACATGTGCGCCCTCTTTTCCTCTTCGCTATCGTCGCTGCCCCGCTTACCAACAAACATGTGCGGCCGCTTCCCTATGAACATACGAGCACGTTTAGCTTCCTCGTCGTCTTTTTTACCGACAAAGAAGTGAGCGCGCTTTGCAAAGTCGTCCTGCTCGTCTGCTGCCCGCTCCTCGTCCCTGCTGCGTCTACCTACAAAGAAACGCGCTCGTTTCTCCGCCTCTTCCTCGTCATGCCGCTTACCAATAAACCTGGGTGACGCCCTTTTACCTACAATGAACGGTGATAGGTTTTTTGTGGTTGAAGCAAGTGAGAGCGGGGCGGCGGGTAGTGGATGCGCCTCAGCGAAGGGCCTAGGTCTCTGTAGTGTGGGTTGTTTTTGGTAGAAGGGAAGTGGCAAATTTAGAGAGTTATTTGGCAACACAAGCCGTGGGTTAGAATTGGACTGAAGATCAGAGTCTGCAGGGAGCTGTAGCAGTTGTGAGGAGTGTGAGGAGCGTTTGCCAATGAAATCTGGTCGCCGGCGTGACATCTCTCTAAGTAGGAAGACATTTTGGGCACTGAATGGACCGCCTAAACCGTGGAATGGATGGAAAGGCACTGCCCGTCTCAGACGCGCGGTGAGCTTGGAGGAAGTGACGTCATCGCTGCGCTGTTGTGTATGGTCACCAGGGGGCGCGAGCGCTGCATCTATATATGGACATGGCGCATGCGCACAGATAGAAAACGGAAAATGATAAAGTGTCACCAAGGGTGTGTATGATGAGGACACAGGTCACGTGGAGGTGGAGTATATAAGGACTTCTATCAGACTGACTGGATGCAATACATCATGTGGACACTTTGGCAACTCTCCGAGACAAGACAGCTATTATGGACTTCTACTACATGCACATGCTATGTGAGGGTGGATAGACGGAACATAGACAGAAATATAACTTATACATAGCCTGCTATAAGGCCGATCCTACAGAGCCCATCTGGACCCATCATCCATACATAGTGGCTTCACTGTGAGTCTCTTCTAGGGGCGTCTCACTGTTTACACACCCCTGCGGGCAGACAAGGCAGGGGGCGCTACTAGAGATAATGGCCGTCAGGGGGGAAGAAGGGAAGGGGGTGGGTGTGGAGTAACCAGTGGTATAACTGTGGGAATGCCAGGATAGCAGTCCTTGAGTTATTCGCGGCTGGCGGCCACGCACACGCTGGTTTAGTGGCGCTATTGTGCTCCACTAACTTCCCTCAGAGCCCACTACAAGCGGAGAACACACGCCAGTGGTAGGGACTTCTTCCTAATTTGCCAGCGGCGCCGCATCCAGCCTGGCCGGGTGCAATTTGCCGCGCTTCTGCCTGGTTAATTGAGTAGCTCGCAGGGCGGATCGTTTTGGTGAGTGAGCCAGGTATATTGTGGGATGATAGTATTGACTGGGGACACCCTGGAGAACCAGATGGCCGCTGGCATCAGAACCCTACACTACATTCTCACACGTGGTGGTTATTTCCAGACTGACTGACATTTGCACCAGACTGGAAGGATGCCGCGCCAATATTGCGATAAATGTCATAGATTTGTGTTTTTCAACAGCAATGATCTTCTTATCCTATTAATTTCATCAACAAGTATTATTTATGTTACCAGCGTTGGGTTCTTACCACAGAATACCTGCACGCACTGACAGAGTTTACTTGGTGGGTGGTAAAACAAGTTTTTAATCTATAGTTTTCCTCCTTATTCCCCACTTACAGCTATGCTAATGGTAACATAATGTATACAGATTTAGCCACTATGATATCAGAACATATCCCGTGAAGCATATGTGTATATATGATAGATAAAGCTGTATTATATATGAAAGGCAGAACCTAGGACATGAACGACTGTGGTAACACTCCCTCCCCAAGCCACAGGACTGCTCTACAGTGTCCACCCCCTGATTGGATTCCTGTTTTGCTTCCATGATGAAGGCGTTATTTCACAGCCAGAAATGCAATATTTGAGTCAGGCGTGTCCATTACATATCCAGGCAACCGCCATTCAAATGTATTTTGTCATCTGTACTGCCAACATGGCGGATCAATTTCACTTCACCAGGGGGTTTACAAGCCCCACCCAGTCAAACAAACGGCAAATTTTCATGGTCTGTATAAACATTGACTCCTAATGTGATCCAACTGCTATTTTGGTTGCGAGGGTCCTTTTGGCTCTCCCTTAAATGATTTGGTTCTGAGACTATTTAGGCTAAGGCCAAAAACAAGTAGGTGTGTTTCAGGTAACATGGCAAGAAAATGTAGGGTCGGTAGATCGGATTTTCCTATTTTAACTAACATGTAAGTACTAGCCAGCCTCTCCGAAGACCCTAAAATTGGCCCCAAAAAGGGCAAAAATTTCTTCAAAATTGCATAAGGAGATCTTAGAGTCGGCCCTGCTTTTATAGAGTCGGTCGGGTGACCTGAAACAAACCTATTTTTTTGGCCTAACCTTCACAAACAATAAGGACCTATCCATTTTTCTTGCCTCGCTTGAAGGGAAATTTACGGATAATAATGACAAGAAGGCATTCATCAACATTTCTAAATGAAAGGTTAACGTTGGTAGTGAAAGCAGATACCTTGAAGAGGCAGGCCATTGAACTTAAGCAGCCCCTTAGGGAAAAGTGTACGTGATTATGTGACAATCATTAAGGGAACCTAATTGTATGTACTCTTATACTAAATTCTAAGTCTTATTGTATGATGGTTGTGTAACAAGCTCCTATGAGGATGAATAGAATTAATTAGTCACCAACGAAATGCATTGCTGATTGCCCATTGTTATACTAATACGAGCTAACTATAATGATGAATAATGATACATCCTACATTAGTCAATACCGTCCTTAACAATAGTCTATCATTATGCTCATTTCTTGGAAGATAGCATAGCCACGACTGCCTACCAATCGCTTAACTACATGTCAGCCAGTACAGACGCTTTCAAAGTGAAACTAGTTCAAATATTCTAGTCCAAGGTTTGCTGCTTTCCTGTGTGTTATTGTATTTAAGATAGGAAAGAATGAGAAAATATTTGGAAAGAAAATTCTTTTCATGAGGAATCGAAGGAGTCTTATGGGCAGGAATAGGGATATCTGAGGTTGTTCCCCTACTTCTGATCATGGTTGAAGCCAGCAGAATGCCTGCTTGGGTTTCCAATCATCTACTGGTTTCTGCCGCGGTCTTCAGCCCTCAGGCTGCTTCTTGTTAAAAAGCCCCTATGGGCTCCTGACAGAACCTGCCGGCCTCCAGTAGTGGCCTTTCCCTTGTCCATCCACCTAATGTCTTTTACTACTGTCTCACCCACACCCGCTGGGTCATCTTAGGTGTCCCATTAGACAATGTCTTATTAGACTTCAAACGGAAGGTCAGTGCAAGGCGGACTGCACGTCTGGCTATGGCGGAGCAGATTAAGCTTTGGCCAGCACCAAATGCCTTCTTCCCCTGAACAAAGGCTTATTTGGTCTCTCCCATGGGTCAGCATAGTCCTGGGTAGCTCTGAGGCACTGCCCTCTGCGGACCTGTGTGTGTAGGGAGTATTCATCACCACCATAATATGAAATTAGGAAGTGATTCATGCCTCACAGACCACACTATATTGTTCTTGGCAAATGCATCACCAGCACAGCAGTTCTAAGGAACTAACTGCAGCTTGGGTGTAGAATGACATACATATTCGATACATATATAATATTGTCATGAAAACATGAGCTCTGTAGGTGTTAGACTAACTAAGCATCGGGAAATTCATAGCTTGCAATTGGTGATGCAAATGTAAATGGGTTGGGATCCTTATCGAGCCTTGTGTCCTAAATGATCTAGACGTGCTTTCGATAATGATGCTAATCATAAACTTCTACTTTCTAACCAAATAAACGTCCTTGGACAAAAAGCTCAGCCTCTCCTATTTATCATACGTTCTATTTGTGCTGCCCTATCATATAAATGTGTATATTCATTGGAAACGAGAGGTTGCCTTGTTACTTCATCATATCATTGTGTTCTCTATTACCGGTATATGAATTATCCCTCCAACATTAAGAATCAGAGGATGTGTAGCTTTGTATGATTAGCTAAATCAATTCCGGAGATGTCTATCAAGGCTTCCACGATGATCAAGAATAATAGGATCTCTCGGGACAAATCGATGCTAAGTACATTAAGCAGAATGATTCGCAGAGTTGCAGAATAATTCGGCCTATCTTTATGGCAGAACCACACCTCCCTTACCATGTCTAGACTTGATGACATTGAGCATCAAGTGCAGAGATGGGAGTGTCACGGAGACGACCTCAGTCGGCCTTGTAATACAGACCATATTCCATTGAATAATACAGGTACTTTAATGTATAGCCTGGTGTAACTGTTTCCGTGCTTCCGTGATGACTGGGTCTATAGAGAGCAGGCTATTCAACATTTTATGGTGTTGGCTTACTTCTGATTGTAAAGGCAACCAAAGCTATTCAGTCTGACCTTGTGTTGGTAATAAAGCATAATCTATGGCTGCTGATGTCGACTGCAGAATTCAATTTCTACTGCAATGAAGTTGCTCGTTAGCAATTCCATTAGAGCACCGATATGAGTCTATCTTCGTCTGTGCTTCTGCACAGTTCCGAATACCTCTGGGACACATGTATTATGCTATCCAGTTCAAACTCTCTACAATTTCCATACAGCAGATTGGCTGAAGAAAGTAATGAACAGATGAAAGATTATATCCCCATAGGAACGGAAGTGCGCCTAAGAGCAGCAACTTCTCATAGGTTTATCCGAAATAGAATAATGAGATGACCGAATACAAATGGCATTACTCTCCTAGTGGTTATCCTTAAGTTGAGAACAAGTTGATTGTGTCAAATGGGCCCCACGGAATAAAGTAGAAATCACTACAATTAGCAGAATACCTTTCAGGCTGGAACTGGTCAAGGAAAAAAATACACCAGATAACATAAGAAATAATGTGTTCTTTTAAGATGGACAAAATGCTGGTCTCGGGGAAAAGAAAAAGAAAAAAAGTCATCTGCCTCCGACGTAAGCCGGATGTCACGAATCAATTAGTGCCTAGGTTTGTTCAGACTTTCCGTGTTAGGCGGAGAAGTCCCACAGGTCTCTGTCTTGAGGTTGTCCCTAAATCCTCACCAGAATCAGGGTAGACTCACCTCCCAAGTGCGCGCTCCTGGGCTTAACTCGAGAGTACTGCTGTGTGTGTCTTGGCCCCAATATAGAAATTGGCCGTTGGGTATTTTTGTCTCGGTGGAAGAGGCAAATGTGAAAACACCCAGCTGTGTGCTGTCATAGACACTGTTTTTGATACATTGGTAAAAAAATAAAAGTCCTACATTTTGCACGAGATGTCAGTGCCGGAGCTAAGGAGATAGCACTTGCATGTTGCTTTACTGCTGAACTCGATATCAAGTGTGTGAGTACAATTGTATCGTTTCTGCATCACAATGCCAGGCCCCTTGCATGTCAGACATCATAGTGGATCATATATATGGGGCATAGCATCAATTGACATGGAATCTAAGTCAACGGGAAGTCAAGGCCATTGTTTCTACCTTGCTCTATACAAGCACTCAAGTGCCTGGTTTTTGCATGACTCACAAAAAATACCATTGATCTTTCCCCCGTGCATGTGCAGCCATCTCGGCACACCATCCTCTGTCCAACAAGATGCAGTAGATGAGATGTGTAAGTCTGATCTAGTCCCGCAGACAGACGGCTATCGGCTTTTCCATCTGGATCAATAAATGATCAGGTGGGTTTTGGTTACTTGGGGCCCGTACAATACAAACATAATGATAAGATCGGGATGACGCTATTATTGGACTGTAAGACCTTCAACCTGCAGGCCAAAGTCGTAACCACCCCCACTGGCCTCATTTCTCAGCTTATGCATGGCCAAGCCAAAATGGCTGGGGGGAATGGTGGCCTCTTTGGGAACTTTGCCCAGGAGTCACAAGCCGTGCTCTGGCTAGAATGAAAATCCCCTACCTTCCACATAGCAGGTATATGTGACATGTATTGGGAAAAGGGACCGCAATGCACCTGCATTAACGTTCCTTTCCGCAGATCCCGTTACATGAATACATGTGACCAGGCTAGGGAAAAGACCCATCCGGGGAGGAATTAGTATTTAAGGTTGGTGTCATATCCTTTAAAATGAGATATCATGAGCTAAAAAATTCCTGGTAGTTTTGCGGGAATTGATTTTCAAAGATTGCTACATATCAATAACCGAAAATGGTAGATAAGCTCTAAAAGCATCACATCCCATAATAAATAGCGATAATTATGAAAAATCAGTTTTATTGATAAATAACCAAATAAAATGGTATTTTTTTGTCTAAATTTGGTTCTAGAAGGAATTTTTACAGTCTGTTTTCAGTTTTGAGTAATTGATGTGATACTGAAGAAATGGGGACAATTATCTCCCATTTTGTGCAATGGAATGGTTTCCATGGCAACCAAAAAATGTCTCATATGCTAATTTTCCATAGAAAACGTTCGTTTTGCATTCCAAATATGGAATGTTTGCAGTAAAGATAGAACAATTATAATAAGTCTATTGTATTCTACACAAAAAGTTAGCCTAGAGTATTTTTACTTGAATCATGCACTCCCTAGCCCTTCTGGTGCCCCCTGGTGGCCAAAGCCAGAACTAAAAATCCCCCGCGGATGGGTCTTTTTGCTTGTTGGGTCACACATATTGGTTTTTGCAGATTGTTATTTTTGAAGGCAAAGCCATCCTTCCCTCATATTGATAAAGGATATGTGGCATTTACTGGTCTCCAATGTCAGAATGACACATTAAAATATGATTGCAATTCTCCTGTATTCATGATGCACATTTATTGCAGATTCTCATATTTCATGGGTATCTTTGGAATCTTGTGTTGTTTTGTTAATTATAACAGAGAATACCTTACCTTTTGCGGAAAAGTCTGCGTCATTGATATACCAATTTTATGGCTTTGATTCAAAGAAAAGGCATATCAGATGTTTGCCATATGGACTGCAGTGACATTGCAAAAATATTCCGAATAGTGACCCTCGGAAACGGACAGTTCAGCCGCAATGATGAAGCATGTGCTTTATCTAAGCCAATTGGAGTAACGAAGGCTGCAAATAATGGCTTCTGCTCTTTGGGCCGATTATGTCGAGGGCCCGGTGGAGAAGCCCACATGGCTGCGCCACGAGCCATCAGCGACACTGACGAAGTGCTCCATGGGGACGTGCAGTGAGTGGCACACGTGTTAAAAGCTGTTAACCGCACTACTAATGAGATCTGCGAGTCTGATTGTTTCTTCATCAAACAAGTACCATGCTCAGCCACTGTGAAGCCACACCAATCAGTGGCTTCTTTGGGCGGCTGTTTGGGGCCTGTGTGAACATGAGTTCAGAGTGGTATGATCCTCCCTTTTAGTGGGTGATGCCAATCAGACATTAAGGTTATTACATCTGATGTCTGGGCACTTAAAATTAGTCAGAATGTTCATAAATAACACAATTAACTCCCTATCTACTCGATTCCTCCTTATTCCATCAGGTTTTGCTCTAATTTTATTTTATTGCTTAATGTATGGTCATTTTGGATGAAACCGTGCACGATGTTACTCCCCCCATTGAAAATACACAGTAAAATATCATGGTTGGACCCCATGGAACTCACTTTTCGAGCTGATACTGGCCATGGATACGATTATAATGTCCCCCAATCCACAAATAATTTACTTTTACAGTATATGGAACGTCTTTATGTAGAATTTAAAATTTGGTAAGAATCAGATATACCCACTTTAACACAGGTGGCAACGTCGGGTGCTTGAGCTCTCTGTTTCTCATTTTGGCCATATCTTTTGTTTCATCGTAGGGGCTTTGCTAAATTCCCTAAGTGCCCTATTTGTACTCATCTCCCTGTATTCTACTTAAGGGTATTCACAAAAGGAATAACATTTCTCGATAGGTATGATAGAAAAAGAAAAACTTGAATAGCTTATCGGTAGTATTCTATTTTGGGTTTTGTTAAATCTCAAACGGTCTTGAATAGGCTATAAAAAGCGGGGTGGCGCGGCCTTACCTAGAAGATTATCCCAGGTAAACACAATTGAAAAGCAATTTCCCCCCGCGGAACCTGTGAAGTTAAACATGCCTCAAATGTAGCGCAAAAATCGGCAGTATTACATTGCAGTCTGAATCTGCGCAATCAGGAATCTGCCCGCAACATGGGCCGCTTGACTTCAATCGAAATCCACATTATCATTTCCATTACACTAATCGGTATTCTTTGATAAGATTGTGCTCTTTCTTTCCATTCTCCACTAATGGCATCCTCTGTTGGTAGTGCTGTTTTTTTTGTAGTTTTCTCTCAGCTCTGTTTGCACCGTTTCTAGCTGATGTGCGTCTTATCCCACGACCAAGACTATTTCAAGTTTGATCGCAAATCTCTGAATGCTTTAACCTGGCACCTTTTAGTAGGAAAGGTTCCTTTAATAAAACACCAAAGCTGGTTTGGGAGAGCAGTTGGTGGGAGGGTGGGACTCTCCTCCAAACCAGTAAAATCATTTGGAAAGTACCCGCAGGAGTTGAGCCATGGTTCAAGGCTGACAGTTATATTAGTCGAGCTGCTCCGAGCAGCTAAAGGGCATAGACAACAGGCTGGTGTACAGTCTGTATAGACAGGGCACTAAATCAGGTCTTTGCCAGCCCTAGCTAAAGATGCATGGGAGCAGGTTTCTCTTGTTCTAAGCTTTCCAGGGAAAAGCATGTCGAGTGCGTCGACATTGCGCCTGAGTTGCACAGCGTGGGTGTATGGCTGTGTTTACTGCATGGCTATTGAGAAATGATTAGCATGAAAGAGCTTCACGGAAACTATTATTGTTTTGGTTATTTCAATGATGTGACTGCCGTATTTGTTGTGCAAATAATCGATATATATCTGGTGCACATTGTGGAGATCTGAGAATACACGTATTCGCCTATTAGCTAACCAGATCGTTCGGTAAACCTCCTTAATTCCATCCTTTCATGTACCACAAGTAGATTGAATCTCTTACGACTCACAGCATAACCTCTTGTAACGAGTATGGATGATTAATTTCGGTTATATAGCAATGAGAGCCAATTTGTAGTTAGAGCTAAGGTATTATGAGCCCTCGGAGTGAATACTATCTCATATTCATTTGAAGTAATCTTCTCAGTTCAGATTTATTTAAAGTGATTCCTACAACTTACTGAGGCTGTCAACCTATCGTGAAGGTCTGTTATACAGAGGAAGATAAACACTGCACAATTTATGCCAGATCTAAATTGCCAATGTGATCCGGGAATAGTGCAATACTTATGAGAATCTTATAGCGGCTAGTGAACATGGACAATATCTGTGCTATTTCCACTTAAATAGATATTAGTTACTGGTATTACTTTCGCATACCTATTAAGGAAATATGTACAGAGGAGGGGAAATAGCTCTATGTGGTTTCCTAAAGTAGAGGATCTATTTCGTAGCAGGCTGCATTCACTGACTAACTTGTAAGGTGTGGTAAGTATGAGAGACAGGCACAGATATAACATGTTTGAAATGAGAGCAACTCACTAGATACAGAATGCTAGCACTCGTTAGACTAGTAGCAGAAGAGGAAGATTCGACCAACATTCTACATGCTACAGGAAAGCTGGTTAGTATTTAAGACCCATGTGCATATATATTAGGCTTCAAACGTAGACATCATAAACGCGAAAACTCACAGTATGAGCGACCTCACACAATCGACGCGTCTGTGTACAGTTACAATGGTTGCATCGATACTGGTGGATATATACTATTAGTCTGATTAATTAAGAAAAATATCAAGTTTTGAAGAGGGTGAATTAGCTTCATTTTGACAATTCTTGATGCAATTGTAGACCATTTAGACTGTCCGATAGACGGTGCTGTGACGTCACAATCTCGCATGCGCAGAGACGAGCGTGCGCGGGGGAGGGGGGGAGGGGTGCGCGACCTGGCTTTAGCCATTTCATTTCAAGTTAAATGCAGAAGTAGAATCAAAGATTTAGACTTCATTGCAAGCAGCCATAGCTGGGCTGTCCTCTAATGTGTTCTGAACATTAGTTCTCTACTACACAGATTCTCCAAATAGCAAGAAAAAGGTGTTCTATTTTCGATATAGAAGTAACTACAATTCTTTTTCAATATTTCTATGAGTTTCTCACAATTTATAGTGATTTCTTTTTGATTTGAGCATAAAGCAATATCTAAATAATAACAAAGAGGACAATTGGGTAGCTATGACTGCTTTGGAATAAGGAAAAGGTATACATGGTTAAGTGGGAATAAGTAGAAAGAAGGTTAGTCAGGGGAAACGGGTAAACGGGCAGGTAGAAGTAAGAAGGTTTAGTAATTGGGGAAGGCAGCATCGCTTTGGCTTGTTGATTCATAGGGAAAGTCATAATAAACAAGTATACAAAATACAAACAATATCTGAAATTCATAGTATTATGATACAAAAATAGTTATGATATATAGTAAGGCGCGATAATGATAGTAATATATATATATATATAGTTACAACATCTATATCGAATGTGATTGGCATTTTCTGCAAGAGGTTACTTTAAATACCAATAGGGCACGCCCAAGAAAATATATATGTATAAATATGATAGATATGCGATGTGCGTGAGAAATTCTCAACTGTAAACAATACACTCGTGCAAATACATGTATATCGATATATAGAGAGACAACGCCTGAATCATGAACGTGAATATCGACATATAGACAAATTCCGAAGACAGTTATTTTGGATATATGTATTACAAAGATGAGAAAGGCGTTCCAGTAAGCCAAGGCGCCAACATTACTGGCCGTCCCTATGGTAACCGCGAGTGGAGCGCGCAGTGTGCAAAGACGATAACAGTTATACAAGTAGTGAATTGACATGGACCAATCTGCGCTCATTTGTGTATGTTATGTTTAATAAGGCAGCGATAGGAGCAGCATGTCTGTTGTTATCTACCCTACCTATGTCTCTGTCATTGACCTCGTTGAAGAGACCCTCCATCGGGTCTTCTTCCCGCTCGACCTCGTATTCTGCCTCCGCTGACGTCATAGCCCACGTGATCTGAACCAGCATCAACGTGGCTAGAAGTAGGGTCCTCTTTGGTCGGAACATGGTGCTTGTAATCGTCTGAAACACCAAGATAAAGAAACATATTAGACTCATAGACAACAGTTATACAAGGTAGATTAAGGTACCAGCTTTAATGAGGTTATCAAATCATATGCTGCATCTTGGAGAATCCTAGCACGTAAAATAAGATACCTATATGACGCTAATGAACCGATTAATGGTCATAATCTGCTATGTTGCAATGTACGTGAGATAGAGACATTATACTTAAATGGATCATATACACATCCCCAAAGTTGAGTAAGGAAAGCTCCTATGATTCTCTGAAGAAGCACAAAACCTCCTCAATGCCTCATACTTTCTAGAATTACCCTAGGATTCTCTACAGTAACCACTTTCAGTTTCATCACCATAATGGATTTGTAATAAATTTTAATACAAGGTGTTATGTTCCCACAGGAGATTTACTGATACATGTAATTGATCCTGCTTTGTGACGAATTACACCCAACTGCCTTGATGTGGTAAACAACGTGACTGTCGATGAGTATGCACTTAAAGCTTACAACTAAATTAGCTTGCTCTGTTTGTAGCCTGGACTGCATTTTACTTCTTTTATGAATTGAGTCACAGTAGGCCCATATAATGCAGTGTTTCCACTATAACTGGTAATCCATTTTAGTTGTAGGTACAATATTGCTATTATCAGAGAGCTATATGCTACATACAAAACTGAGGCATCCTGTATCGTGAGTTACGGGCGCACTCGCTATGTGTATGCTATAATCATATATGTCTCCTCCAGTAAAGCTCTTTCAAGTTAATTTAGAATTTTCTTTATGAAAGGAGAGGGGTACTAACAAACACACATATCATCACTTCATCTTCAACGGGTATTTGGAAGTCACCAAGTACGTCTGAGCGATAATAGACTTAGAGTCCAACAGGAAGCGCTATGCCCACAGACATCCAGCTCTCGTCGTCCTCTGCGAGATCTCGCTGCATTATCTCATTAGGCACTTGGTCTAGACTGTCATCCCTCTACTAGGGGACGCAGAAGGACTTAGCACCGTTAAGATTAATCACATGACGGTCTCCTTACTGTCTGAAGTGTAATCTGTCCGGCTTTCCCGTGCTCACTCTGGTCTGTCTGGGAAGACACTGTACAGGGAGTGTCCCATAGTACAGTTTCCCAGCTCCCCTGTGTTGATCAGTTGGGCCTGTAAACAATACAAACGTCACTTCCTCATGCCCCTCCTCCACTTACTTAACTCATGTATACTGACTCTACATGGAACTACATCAAGTAGGCAGAACTCCTCCTATATATATACACTGAGCTGCCACTCGAAGCAGCGTCTAGAGGTACAGGAGGCGGGGGCACTGGAGACGTGCGATTTATGGTTGTGGAGGCATTTGTAAAACTGTCTCCTGGATTTGTGTTGTCCCCAAGAGGCGATACATTAGGCAGACGGCTGTACACCAGTGATAGCCATAGTCTCCTACTGTCCCAGGTGGGGACTGTAAATGAGGTGGCCTTATCCAGTTCACCTAAATACACTGACACAATAGAGGAAACATGTCCTTCACTTATGCAAGTTATATTGGACATGGATGTCAAGAGATCGTGGCTATTAATTGCAATGACCAGTTTTCATTTTCTTTTTAAAAAGTATACTTTGCAGATCTGTTTCCAATGCTGTTGATGTATCATATTTGGCGGATGGGTAACACTAAACGAGTAAGGTATTGGGTGATATGGGGGCCGACCATGGGTTTCTTTTACCATAATTATAATGAATAGATAACAAGACGTCCGTGCACGCGCAGTCAGACTTCGGAGCTACATGGAGAGATAACCAATAAACATTTTAAAACATAACAGACCCCGATATTGGGAGGGAAGGGTGTCTGTTCCCCTGGCACCACAAAGTGTGCCCTCAGTAAAATCTACAGTTTTCTACATCTTTCCTTACAGGTTAAAACCCTGAATAACTATAAATCACTCTATCAGCAAACACCCCCCTTATCAGATACATCAGTTTGACGATAATCAATTTATATGTACAAAGTGGCATCCCAGTAAACAAATAACGTTATATACCATTTTATAACGTTATATAACGTTATATGTCAACGTTTTTCTAAGGCTCTTTAGTATGACATAACGTTATGTAAAGTTTAAAACGTTATTTTGACGTAAAATAGCGGTTTTTTTGTTAGCTGGGATATTATGCATAGTTCTATTCAGCAATAACTTAAATGAAAGGGGAGGGGAGCATATAGAGTATATACAGCAAAAACGAATTGAAGACCACATCCGGAGGTTTTTAATTGGCAATTTTGCTATTGTAATCAGGTACCTAGGTATGTTAACTGACTTCCTATCTAAAGGTAACTCCTGTAGAGCTATATTTATTCATTTATTACTTGGTTTAGTTGGGGGCCAATCCATGAGACCTCATATCCTGAATATCAGTGATTGTGCTGTCCCCAGTGAGAAGCACATGAACTATAGCCCAAATACCCAATGTGATCTCATATTGGGTGACAACCAACCCAATGGGGAGGCCACCCCATATATTTTCTATAGAAACTACATGCATGTGCAAATATCACTTCAAACCTGGTATTCTTATTACAAGAGGTAAATCAACAAACTAGCACTAATTTGATGAGAAACCCCTCCTAGTCCCTAGCTATAAAGGGCCCCAGAAAGTATCCTTTCCCTTGGAATCATGGTCACACATGCTAGCCAAAACTGTGGGAGTGGCCCCCCTTGGCCCCTGCAGTGGTCAGTCTGCCTGAAGCACTTACCTCCCACTGGCCGTCCCTCCCTCCCCAACCCAATCACTGAGCACTGGCCCTGATCACTCACCATTCTTCAATACAGAGTGAAACAACGGGCAATCCATTGGGTAATTAACAGTTGTTAGTTTCCCTGCAAGCAGGTGGGGGGGGGGGGGGGGGTATGTGGGTACAACTACCCCCCCCCCCCCACACACACACACACACTCTCTCTCTCACACATGTACTTAGCAACGGCCTCTCACAGCAGACCATGTACAGCAGTACCCCCTTGTGCAAAGTGAGGAAAGCACACATTGACCAATTCAGTATTTTGAGGGATTTACTATTTTTGCTAAAAACACCACTTTATTCACATATTTATGTCACATATACTAAAGGATTATTCAAAACAGTATGTCTGCAGTGGTATATTCTGGTTTTCTCATATTATTCAAAACCTCCGGAGGTGGTCTTCAAGAAAGTCTCCAGATCGGTGAGGACTTACAATCTATGTAAAACATGTCTTTGCTGTTAAATGTCAGTGTAAAAGACAGTAAATGAGGATCAATATCCCACGTGATTCCAAGAAGAATACGTCATAAAGGATGGCAGGAATTAAAATACCTCCTCACCCTTTGATGTATATTTGTGTACAGATGTGAGATATATAATTATAGGGGAGATCTTCTATAATTAAAAAAGCTGATTATGCTTTTAGTGACTACTGAAGACAACAATCGACATTCTATTATGTAAAAACATATTGTTTTGTCTTCGACTATCCATAAAAGGGATCTCAAAATCCATTGGTGCACTACATTAACGCCCAGTCACATTAGATGCAAGAAATACGGCGGTGTATAGCTATTTTGGCATTGAAATAAATTATATGTGATGTTTAACTATGGCAAGAGTCACATTTCTAGCTAAATTGAGGTCTGGTTTCCGACAAATATGATCGTACCTTTAGGGAGTTATGCATGTGTTATAGCCCAGATTCCACAATGCGATTTATGGTCCAGAAAGTCCTGCATTTTAGTACCCTTGACTACACTAACTGAAAAGATTCTTGCCAGACTGTTGCATATTTCAAAGCCCTCTGTTGCATACGATCTGTATTAAATTCCTGCTGCATTGCTGCGATTTGTAAAGCTGCTTAGAATTAAGTTATATTTGGTGGGAGTACCTTAACAGTTGATTGCAGTTGGTTATTTTGGTTCAGATATCCTGGAAACATCTTCAGTATCTCCCCTTACAGTACACTTCATACCTTTGCAATAAAGGGGCTTAAAGAATTTGTTAAATGTGTTATGATATTTGACTCAAATTGAATCAAAACATGTATGAAATAGTCTGTAACAGTTACTGCTGATAATATAGGTTCTGCTATATAATTATGGCCTTAAAGATAAAGGCCTAGTTTATACTGCATTATGATTAACCTCTAGTCTAATCTATGATAATAGATAACAGCTGTCATTATGTACATTCAAGAGGTGTTCAAGTATCACGTATCCAAAACCGAAGTATTATTTGGAAATTGACCACAAGATGAGAGAGCGTAAGAAAGGAGTGAAGATGATGGTAGCTGTTAACCAGTTAACCACAGATGTGGTTAGGGAAAAATCCTCTTCTCCCCCAACAGTTTGATCTTTAAGGCTATTGATCAATCTGCACCACATCAACCAACGGGCAACCAGTGAGGCAGAGCAAGCTTCCTTTTGGCAATAAACAGGCACCACAGGAGGAGAAAAAGTTGTCCCTTTAACTCTAATCCCAATCTATACGCTTCCATCCGTGTGTGATCCTGTTCATTCTTTTACCTTGAGAAGTGTTGGATTGCCCGCGGCGTTCTTCATTGGATGTAGTTTGAATAATACAGAGAGGGCAGAACCTAGTCTAGGCCTTTCATTGCTGAGGTGGTTTCCGGATTGTCGTCTGCTCATAGATCTACCCTACAGTTATAAAACATCCCAACATGTACCCACTTCTTTATCTCGCTTGGAGAAGTGGCTAATACATGGTGAAAGAAAAGATTCAGAGGCAGCTTATAGTTGTGCAGTTTTTATCTATGTTTAAGCCCGGTTCTCCTTTGATTCGCTGACACAATCAACACGCCCATCGCATCGTAGCCAAAGAAAAGGCTACATCCCCAGTGTAGGGGGCGCGCCAACGATGAAACCCTGGGGACTTCATGCTTGGTTGCTTAATTGAATCACAGCGATGGGTTTATAGACTGTGGGGAGCTGCAAAATTCACCATCCTGGCAACCAGTTGGGTGGAGACGGGGTGTCGGTGGGTGAGAAGCTGGCGAGGCACGAGAGGAGGGACTAAGGGAGGTATGGAGGGGTGAGTATTCGGACACTCCCCCTAGTATCACAACACAAGCTGATGGGGGGAATGGTCATTTCCTTAACAACAAAGGGGGTAAAGTAGCTGTTTTCTTATTTTCGGGTGGGTTGGGGTGGGGTGGGGGGGGGGGGCAAGAGATTTGATTCCCCAAGGGAGGGATCAGTAACGCTTTAATGCTGGAGGCCCGAGGGGACCAAAACAATTTAACCCCTCTTTAGTGATAAAGACCATACGTTAGTATAAGGATAATGGAGGTTGTCCGAAAATACAACCCACGAAATCGCCCCCTAACTTTAGTAAATGACTACTCCTTAACCCTACCATATGCAGCCTACCCAACAACCCCTCCCAGAGAGACTAATAAAATGGCCACCAGGGAATATAGAAAAACAATGAAGGATGGGCAAAAAGAGACGGGAGGATCAACATACACTGAACTAGTTCATAGCCTAAAACCTAATGGTAAACTTAACATATACCCATATTATGTCCTAGTTTTGCTACGAGGCAAAACATGACATATTGTATTGCTTTCTTAAGTGATGAAGACGTATTGGTGTTTGGTGACCTAGTCATTATAACTTTGTGTCAATCCTGTGTCTAATACTGTCTTATCTCATTCAATGGGAATCAGAATAAGCACATTTAATGACCAGGAAAACTACGATGCAATGATACAATTAACAGGATATTGCCCATTGAAACAACTAATCAATGGGGCCGACCCACAGCAATTTATCTTTTTCCTCGTGTCAGCGATATCGGCCAATCTACAAGCCATGATTCCTGGCCAATCGGGGACCATTGATTCCGTCAGTCCTGATTATCAGTAGGTGGGGTTTGATCAGGGGTGGGCTCTGGGCACGAGTTACAAGCACGCCACCATCAAAGGCATCTTCTACTGATCGTGCATGTGGAGGGAATGAAGCTATTCCTCACTGCCAGTGTACCATCCACTTGGGAATCTGACAATTTCGGGGCTCAGCTAAAAACAATAGAGTAGCCCACATGGGAAGCCGTAACATGGATATAAATGTGTGATTGCAGGCCCCGGGGAGGAGTCCAAATGAATGTTTTAATGTTTATCCATGGCCCTGGGCACGAGTAACTGAAGGCGATGGTGATCTGCTAGGACATGGCGGCTGTAAAAAAAAGATGGCAGGCGGATGTTATGCCAACACTGCTGGTGAGAAGAAGGGGAAAAGCCATCACTACCTCGTAATTACTGGGGATGTGGCTCAGACCAGAGATCCAAGGTCAAAGAAAGGCAAAAACCAAAATCAAACCGTTATCAGATTGTGATGACATTAATGCTCGGTGCTTACACCTTTTTGCTCTTAAAGTGCGAAAACAAAAAGCTCATTAAGGCTTTATTTTGTCAAAGGTGTTTAAAGTAATGAGTGATCCACACTTTCGGGCTTCAGGCTTATGGTGGCCACCAACCTCACACGAATCTTAAACCTGTTTCCGGACTGCCTTATCGCAATAGGCCTACATTTAGTCGGCACATTTAGACACTGGGGCTTATGCTCTTCCGGGTCACTGGTCCGGATTGTATGGCTCTTTGACGGGCCTAATCATACTAAGGCAACCGTAGTGTATATTGGCACCCATAACTGCCGCATCTATCCAATATTAAACCGACAGGTTACCATGGCATGACTAATCACTTCTGTCCTTCACCGGATACAGCCATTGGTGCTTGCGCACGCGTACATGGACACTTCCGGTTTATGCCGGAAGTGCATGGCAGCGCACAACGTAGTGAAAGCAGTGTACCGTTTGCCCTCTTTTTCAATAGGTTTAGGTGCCTAAGGGGGATTCTTCTGAATCCAGCTTGTCCATTGATTATCTAGCTGTCTTGGATGGTTAGGCATCCGATTGGGCTACGTATGTTATTCTCTGGGGGATTCACTTGATTAACTAGAAATAAAGAGCATTAAGTGGATTATGACTTGAATATTATATTTTTAGAGCGCATTATGGAATAATTACGTCAGTTCTTCCTAAAGATGTGGTCGGATCCAATCTTGAACCTAGTAAAGCTTCTCTGAGGCAAGCCATCATCCCTAATTAAGAACCACCAGGATTAATATAGAGGGGGCGAGTCTATGATTCAAAACCTAGGAGGAAAAAGTAAGACAGATCCGAGTGTGAATTTTAGATGCCAACCGATGCCACCTTAGATCAATGTCCTTTTGGCGTGCCAGCTCGTTCTCAGCCAGATTGTTGTCGAAGGTGATTATTCTATTACAACCACCCTTGGAGAGGCTCTGTTTAAAACGACCCCTCTTCGCCAACGGCTTTTCAGACTGGCTTAAGCCCAATCAAAGCTTCCCCCGTTCCTTAAATCCGTCGCTTATGCCCTGATCTCAAAGGCGACTGTTCTTCTTGTAACAGCGGCAACAGGGGGAGCTTAGGGAGGAGCATTGAACTTTGTTCGCATCTGGTCAGCTCTAGGCTCTATTCATGGTTTTTTACACAGTATCACACTAACTGCCACCCCCAACCCCAGGCTCCGTGAAAGCTGCTTAAAGGTAATGCTCATATCCAAGTTGGAGCTACTCTCAATAAAATAAGCCTAACTGTCCCCCTAGAGGGTTACAACATCTACTGATGTTGGTCTCGGCTTCTGTAGTAGTCCATGTCAATATCCCATGGCTACATCCCAGATCTACACATCGGGAAACATTGATGGTATACATACACGCAGGCATTAAGCTTGTAACGAGAGCAGACGTGTGGAGGAGCAAAAAGAAACAAGAAGGGGGTGATGATTGGGGAGGAAGGAGGATGGCAGACGCACAAACACGATGTGCTCATAATGAATGAAAGAAGGTAAATGTATTGATGATCAAGGCCGACTGGAATGAGTGAATGCAGGCAAGGCTACCACCTGATTGAATCCACTCCGAGAGCAACACGCTCCAAAACTTACCATATGGTAATGGTTCAAAAAATGTATCTTCTTTGATCGTGTGTGCCATCAGTATCTAGTTCCTAGCCACATACATAACAGTGTATTAGTCCGCTGGCAATCTTTTTGATTAGGCATAGAGGAAGTATGAGCTGAGAGGGCAGACAGGTTATATTGCTCAAGAGGCCTCTGAGCTGCTCAATGGGCAGTACTTATGGCTGAGAGTTGCTCGGCAGCTGCTACCCCCGCCAATTACCTGACCCATTGACCAACTGGGTGCTATCCAGGAACAAATGAGTTTGATGAGCCAGCTAATTGGTCCTATACATGGCGGTGAAGTGGCCAATAGTGAGTATGTGTAAATTTGATGCGCTTTGATGTAATTTTCTTGACTTACCGCCTACATAGGGAAAGGATGTCCACCAGAAAAAATGTGTTATTATGGGAGCATTATTTCGTTCTACAGTGGTCGTTGCATACCACAATATTGCGAATACTAGTTGAATGTAATGTGGAGTTGTATGTTACTTGCTGTAACATTAGAAGTGTGTTTTAATGCGTGTGTATATGATATTACTAAGTCGACCCGACCCGCGGATATCACGGAAGATTTATCAAATCATTCTAAATGGTCAAGTTTGACCACTAACCTGTGCAGTATACCGCTGGCTGCGTCTGTTGAGACTAGGATCGGCGTCCTGGGATAAGGGCGGGTAAGCTGGCTTAAAGTCCAGATGGCATCGTGGTCAAAGCGGCGGCAAAACTCCGGGTCACTTTGCGTGTAGACGCAAAGTCAGAATCCAAGCTTTCCCCCTTCAGGGACACAGCGCAGTGCTTATTAATCGTGTCTCGCCTCCTTTCTACCGCTTGTTTGTTGCCTTGTCGTCCTTAGTTGCAGAGTAAGATATCGTTCCCGTGGCAGATTAGATACAGTTCATACAGCGCTGTGTGGTCCCCACAGGGCTTAGGCAAAGGGTGACTTTATATCAACTTGCGCCTGAGACGCCGTTACTCGGCTCCGCGCGCTCATTGGCTGCGCGGCTAATCTGTGCAGGCTGCCTCGACCAATCAGCAGTCAGTACTCAAGTTGGTGCGCGACCGGCGTAGTGATGCATGGCGGAAAGCGGGGCCGCAAAGTTGGACCAGCCGTCAGGAGGCCGATGGAATGAGCAACAGCAAGATCAGCAGTATGAGCAGTAGCAGCAGCAGCAACAGTAGCACCAAGAGTCTACGTCCTACCCAGCTGCAATAACCAGGGGAACCAAATAATGACAGCAGCTGGCGGCAGGCCTTTATGTGGGCGGAGGTAGGGGAGGGGAGTGGCCGGGGGTCTTCAGTGTGTGGGAGGGGGAGAGGGGGGATGGCTCACCCATCCACCTACACAGAGAAGTAACACTGCATGTTGATGCTGGTCTCCTCCAGCGCCCCTCCTGACCACCACCTACCACCACCCCCACCTACCACCACCACCCACGGCCACCACCGCATACTCCAGGGGGTGCAGGCAGTGCTGACGTCAGGCCGACAGGAGGTAGACTGCATGTCCGGACAGAACCCACACAACAGTGTACTAGAGAAGATGGAGGGCATAGATACCAGTCTCAGCAGATGGTGACACTGTCCTAACAGCGTCTACCCACCCTGAATCCTTACTATACCACTGGACCCACTGCCCCTGATAACCCCACCAAGGCCAGGCATATGTATGGGGCTATCTTTGTATAACGTGGGCCTCTATTTAGAGAAAGCTTCAGGCTGTGTCTCACGACCTTGGGCCAATGTTTTTGTCTCTGACCGGGTGTCAGCTCTGACCGGGTGCCAGCTCTGACCGGGTGCCAGCTCTGACCGGCCTGAATAAAATCGGGTTATTTAGGGCAGATGTAGATAGAATTTGTCTGAAAAGGTTAATGAATGTTATAACGCTCTAAACTAGTCATCAGTTGTCTATTTTTATCATCTTCTGCCCTAAATAACCCGTTTTTATTCAGGCCGGTCAGAGCTGGCACCCGGTCAGAGCTGGCACCCGGTCAGAGCTGGCACCCAGTCAGAGACAAAAACATTGGCCCAAGGTCGTGAGACACAGCCTTCACTTAAATAACTTTAAGGGCAAGATTTATAATGATTTGAATGATTGCAAAAGGAATGATTGGTATTTTTTGTAAAACAGTGGCACTCCTGCATATGATACTGTCTCGATATTAAACAAACACAGCACTCACAGTGGGCGGAGGTACAATTGTACCCTGATGGCTATCAGTCTCATCGAACCATCATTATGTTGTTGCCTTGGTCTGTTTCCATTTCATATCCTTCCGTCATAATATCCACAGTGCATTATATTTCAAATTATATTATTTTCAAGGCCAAATTGCTTCTCTATCTAGCTGTCAATCTGCACCAGCCTCATAGAACACCACTTAGCATGTCCTGCAGCTAAATAAGGCTAAACGGCTTTGTGTATCCATCCCATGTTGAGAGCTTAACCACTGGGGACATTTAATACCAATGCCTATTGAGCAGCCCTGAGCAGGTGCACATTGACATGTCCTTCCCGGGAGCTGCTCAGAGCTGGTGGCCTACCAAAGAGTCACTACAAAGGGGGAGTGTAATAATGCATGTTTGAAGACCATAAAGCACGTCTTGTAATCTACTGGCATTGCCACCCTGGAGAGACCTGTAAATTCTGTTGTGAGGAGACTGGATCCACAGGAGGAGGGAGGGATAAGAGGCTGGAGTAAACCCAGGGCTGATTGCCTGAGTGGGCATACAATCTGTCTACATAACAACCCAGTCCAAGTGGCCGACAGGCTTCGTGTGTCACAGGCCCCTAACCAATAGCCTAAACATTAAGTCACGACAAAGTACGACTATGGTTTTTAGCATTATGATGGTGCTATCATATTCATGTTTCAAGAATGTCCGGATACTCATTGTATTCTATATCAGCCTAATAACCATCAGAAGAGGAGATAATCGAATTCGTCAACGTCAGCCAATTTCCATTACATACATTAAAGAAAACTCCATTAGTCTTCATAAATTCTCAATATCCAGACAACCAGACCGTTAAAAAGAGGACAGCATAGTGCTGTACTGGTGTCATTATGGTGCATAAATACAGCCTTGGCGAGTAACTCACTAGGGCTGAATTCAAGAGTAACCCACCAAAGCGGAATTCATAAATAACTCACCAGGGCTAAACATATATGTATCATACAGACCCACAGGGTCGACGTGATGTATCAATAGAGTGATAGTGAGTTACTTGCCAGCACTGCATTGTTGCATCATGACAACGTTGCTTTAAAGCAACATCCTTAAAGATCTAACAGCTTGTAGGATCAATGACCATATCATGTGAGCTTACTGTAGATACTCATAGCATTACGCAGTTCCCTTAAGCGGGGGTCTGAACATATTTCCTAGTGTACTACTATGGAGTGTCAGTAACTGTCAGTATTACTTAAATATACGTGTTATAACCAACATTGAAATCGATCTTATTGAACTAGGTGTAGCTTTGTTTCCTTATTGCATGTACTCTATTGGAAACCATGCTACCCTTCAGGTATTAGGTTGCCGAAATTCATTTTAACTTTAATAACTAATGCATTTTATATTACCTACCATGTGAAAAATGATACCTTGATTAAGGCCTCCACCATGAATCAGTAGTATATCCATGTTCTGCCTACATATGAAGAGTTTGGATGTAAAACGACATAAGCGTCATTCTGAACATAAGGACAAAACTCTGACAAGTGTGAAGATTAGGGAAAGTGAAATATAGTCCTCAAATAATTCTTCCAAATTTTACTATTTATATCATATCATAAGGACCTACTAACTCTACACTCTATTACCAAAGTATAATAAATAACCCCAGGGTGGCTTTACAAAAAGCACTATATGCTTCAATTCTGGGATGGAGATATTTCGTTTTGCATCCAAACTCTTCATATATTCTCAAATACTACTTACATGCACAATCTAAGCACACAGACTATATCCTGTACTACTTTCATGCAGAACCTGAGAATACATCCATTTCAATATATCACTGACATGCACAACCTGAACATACATCCAGTTTCCATATACTACTTACATGCACAACCTGAACATACATCCAGTTTCCCTATACTACTTCCATGCACAACCTGAACATACATCCAGTTTCCCTATACTACTTCCATGCACAACCTGAGCATACATCCAGTTTCCATATACTACTTACATGCACAACCTGGTCATACATCCAGTTTCCATATACTACTTACATGCACAACCTGAGCATACATCCAGTTTCCATATACTACTTACTAGTATGCACAACCTGAGCATAGGCCTACATCCAGTTTCCATATACTACTTTCATGCACAACCTGGTCATACATCCAGTTTCTATATACTTCCCATGCTATTGAAACGTACAGCCTGAGCATATACTATTGTACATGTATAGCATTGACATAGGTCTACAGCTGCAATGATGGTCATTGTCCACTCGGCTCTAACAGGCTGAAATTACGGGCTGAATCGGAGGAAATTTTCCGGTAAATGGTGGCTTCTAAATGCGCAATCTGGACCTAAATCCATGTTCTACCTAGATGTACAATCTGGGGGTTTGTCCATTTGCATATTACACCACCTTAATGTATAACCTGAGATTATATCTATTTTGTTATATTAGTTACTTAATTAACCAAAAGTCCTTCTCACATGCTGTTATTAGAAGGCAATGATACAGTCGTTATCTGTTTATGCTCATAGCAAAAATTAGCCAGTATACACTGTTTTGCTATTCTTACTCATACATAGATAGCTAGCACACACATCCAATGTTTTAAATCATTATATCTACCACTGTTTGAATTTTGATATAGATTCGTGCAATCCTATGTTACTGGATGAAATCAGATCATACCGCAGTACAACCAGTATGTTGTATACAACTCAACACCTTCATGTATGGGAACAACATGGACCAACACATGTCGTTCATAGATATTGATTTAACAATCGTGCGCTTAATTGTGGAACAGATATATTATTTAATGTCAGAACATTAATGAATGCAGTATATTCCGGTTGTAGATTGCCCATTGCCTGTTAATCCAACATACATCAACATCCTTATGATGAAGTACCTTTAAATGTGGCTTTCAATCCTAGATGCTAGAGAAACCAAAATATCTGTCAAACATGTATCGTACAAGTTAGTCGACTCTCTGACAGGTACCCCTATAATTATGGTTCTCATTCTCACAGGAAAAACAATATATATATTTGCGGTTCTTCAGGAGAATGCTGTTCAGCTAACGAAAAGCAGCCCACACCCGGCGCTATAGTACGTGTCAATCGTTAGCACTGTGAGCTTTATAAAAGGAATCTCATGCCAGAATTGGTCAGTCATGTTTTCAGGTGGGTAGCAGGCATCGCAAAATCGTCCACTGTTTTCCCGCATATAGTCTACGCACACAATACAAGCAGATGCATGTACAATGCAATTGAGGAGAATTTATTAATTCTCTTTAATTTGGCGGTAAAGAGACCCACCTATACCCACCGCTGTGTAGAAGCACACACACCCCTCTGTATGTACCTCATGCATAAATTAGTCTCTCTGCAGTACACACACACTGCAGGCAGCACACCAGCGGCCGTGACATCACAGCGCGCGGCACCAGGCACACACCAGCCAGCAGCGGCAGACGACATTCGCCCACCGACCAGCAGGCTGAGAGGAAGCTTTCCCACCCACCATCCCTCAATGACATGAAGACAATAGACATTATCAACGCGGATTGGATTATCAATTGTGACATAAGTCATATATTATATTTTATACCATTTTACAACAATGTAACTGTTTTAATTGTGTGAGACAAAATACAATTATATCTCCAAAACCTGGTTCTCTTTTTACTTAGCATAATTTAGTTAAGACCTATATAAATAACTAGAGGCACATAATGACGAGGTTGATAAAATCACTGTAAGTTGGTATGGCAGAGCCTAAAACCCAGGACCTTATGTGACAAACTGCATACAGAGGTGCCTGTGACTGCAATGTTAACAAATGGCCTTTGTTTATCTGGCAAACAAACTCCGGACACCCTATATTCTCAAAAACATACCACGAGGTGCCCATATACTATGGTGGGAATTTGGTGAAATTCTTTAAAATTTAATGTTATATAAGAAATGTTAAGGTCTAGCCACCGTTCAACACACTTAGGCAATCGTATTTGCTCAATCCCACCACCAGGCAACACAAGGGTGGGATATCACCCTTATGCCACGGTGAGGATACAAGATACCTGTATCACCTCTGTACACATAGAGACCACCTGGGTGTCCGTTACACTGTAGACAGCATCTGACCCACTCTCTGCGTGCCTGGATCTAATGGAAGACAGAAGTCCTGTTGTGTATATATGTCCTTACATTTAACTTCAAGTGGCAGAACTATCACTGTTGGGTTGTACCATTTGGATTAAATTATTAAGACCCAGCTTTTATAATGAAGTCGTTGACTCTTGTCTCTTTTGTGCATCTATGGAAGGTAGATTAATAATGAAATCTTGTTTAGTCGAAGAGTTATAGTAAGTTTGTTTGGGATCAGTCATGAAAATGGAAACATCAATAAGGAGGTTGGAGGTTGGGAAACATAAATTAATTAACTGCTGATGTTACACTCATTGAAGCAAGACATCTCTCCATGTCTCACTCAATGGACCATTGATCTGCTGACATGTCTTGTTACCCTGATTGACATGGTGCTGAATGGATTTACTGTCTCTTGAATCGGATATTTTCAGTCTTAAGTGCACACCATGTGGACCTGTTAAGTTATGTATCTCTACTTAAACTCCGAAGGATACTTGTATTTGCGAACAAGTTCCAATCCTCTTTTACATTTCTTTTTTTTTATCAAATAATCATAATCAATTCCCACCATAATCTTCCTACTCAATTTCTGGCTCACCTGTATCATCATGAATTACCGTAAAATTATAAGCTGTTTACACATAATGTTGATATGAGTAATAGTTGATTTCAATAAAGAATTGGAATGTGCATATAAGGTTATATATGTTATAAGGGATGAATTTACAATATGATTAAGAAAATAAGCTGATGATGGAAAGTTTATTATAAAGTTTGGGCCCCCTTATAAAAAGATAATAAAGGTGGTGTAGCCCGTGTAGGAGTGGGATGTGAAGAGGGATGGGGGAAGTGGCGGAGGTGTGTGTTGGGACTGATCTTTTCCTCATTTCTTAATCTCCACAGCATATCCTATTTGTATATAAATAATATTATCATTATCTGTGACAATGGGCATATTCTTGAATATATAAGAATACAATGGTCTAGTTTGTCTGAGACACATTATAGAAGCTTCACAGGAGAGGACCGTGTAGGATAGAGGGGACATCTTGAGCCACTTTGCACGTTTGACCACTAGCTTCCCCACCTATTCCTTTCAGAATTATACAGCAAGCAACACTCCACATTGCCCTTTGGAAGCACTGACATCATGTTTACCGCGTATTTTGGGATACTTGATACAAAGTCAGAAAACTTTAGTCCTCAAAAGTTAAGTTTTGCAGAGAAATATTTTCTATATATTCAATCTCATAGGATAAGCTATTACCTTCATACACTTGGGCTATAAGCATAGTCTGATATCTGTTCGCCCAATGTATCAATAAACGATTCTTATGACTGAATCATTTCAAGAAAACATAAAACTCAGAGCCAAATCAGATAGAAACGTGTACAAAGACTGCAGAATATGACATTGAACATGTGCACTTGAGCTATTGAATTTATTTGAGTCTAACATTGGCAGGTAGTGTTTATCGGTGAAAAGATCTCTATACAATTGGATCTTTTCATATGAGGCCAGACATAACAAGAAAGGTGTAATGAAATGAGCATGCCTCTTAACATCTGTCAACTTGGTTATAAATAATGCTCTCATCCATAATACTGGGTACTTATTATCCCTCGCCATCTCTTTACTTCAGTTATTTGCTCTAAACCAAACACGTGCTAACAATAATACTAAGCGGATACTGAAGAAGGACCTGTATCCGGTGCGAATGTAACTTAACCTGCTGTACTGAAATCAATACTGCACATCACATACAATATCAGTTATCCATGTTAAAGGGGTATTCTCACCACTCGCACTTAACCACATAATATACTACAACAGTACTAGAATTGTGAGTGGGATACGCTTGGTGATTATGCGACTTTAATTCCATTGAGACAATGCCCTTTCACGTACCAGAATATGATATCATGCCGACCCAGTTGAAACTTTGTGATACGCCTGCATAATGACACAGGCGGTAATCACTGTACATGTATGATATAATTGCCTATAAGCATTGCTTAACCTCAAATATGGATAATTATACATTATGGTTCACAGGACAAGGTTATGTAACGTAATAGATTACCTCACATACCGATACACCTGTGATAGATTATTGCCAAGGGATACGCACCTGTGTCCTCCTGCTGAGCTACCCATCCTAGCCCATCAGTAAGGATCGTTAAATGTCACATTTAGTGTATCAGTTTCTGTGTTCATATTGAACTCAGGAAATGTTTTCTGGTTCTAGAAATACGTTTTAATCAGTCCAGAAAAATAGGAATTATTTTCAATGGATCCGAGGGTAGGGGACTGTTCATTGCTGAAATCTGTATGTGTCCCGTAATTTGAGAGCCAGCTCACTGATGATAGATGCACTAAAGAAATTAAAACGAACTTACTGATTACATTATTGAATTTCTGAGTTTGATAAGAGTATTAACTTTATTCATCTCCAGATGGTCTTCATAAATTCCATTAAACATCAAAATAGCCCTAGAATATAGGGTTATCTATAGATCCGGGGCGCTCGAGTTTTATAGTTATGGTATTGATACAATAACCAATAAAACATAATATTGATAGTCAAACATAAAATCGCTGCCTGGACATTGATATCATTTCCGATAGAAAAACATGATCTATTGTTTACAGGGTGTAATCATTGCTGCTAATGGCTGGCCGAAAAGATATCAAACGGTGATTTTACCCCCCCCCCCCCCCCTCGTCTAGTGTTCTTATCAGGACTTGTTACCAAGCAACATGCATTGATACTGTTAATATTTTATGCGTTCTCCTTATCGTTAGCAGGGCCACAGTGCTGTTATGGATTGAGAGAACATTGACACACGTTTCTCCCAGAATAGCGTGATATGACTTGTATTACTACGTATAATAGGTCTAATAGTTGTTCCAAAGATATAAGCCACACCTAATGTAAACTTAATTGTGTTGTAAGGTCAGCAGAAAGTAATAGGTGCGTTCCACGTAAAACGCACAGAGAACGTGCAGGTGTCTGGATGGGATTTCCTTTCAGACAGAGCATGGGCAGGATGGTAAAACATACCTTGGCCTGGGTATTGAATCGGTAACTAAGCCAGCTTTCAGCTAATTCCGGCAAAGGCCTGACTCCGCTTAGCTCTATATAAACCCCCTATATATAGGCGGATTTTGACATGTCTGGCCGATTTTCAGGCCGATTAAGACTCGCATATTGGAAACTGACTATGAAGGCGCTGAAGTTACAAGGTGCTAACACAGGGATCTAAGTGGGTGAAGGTAAACCATATAATTATAATTTTGGTCTCCATCAACTGAATAGAGCCCTGTGGACAGCCTTCGGTCGGATGCATTAAACAGACCTTTCCTGGCCTGTGGTGAAGTGAATCTCTATGCTGATATCCTGTGATGATATTCCTAGAAGAAACAGAACTAGAACTACATATCGTTTTGATATCTCAGCATTACACCGGTCTACCACTGTCTAACAGTGGTTTACCATCAAGCTCCAGTCCATGTAACAAATCCCTGGTTTCTGTGACGTAGCACAGCCAGTCCCATAGACCAGTCCCAGTACTTGTCAGTTGATACACATCCTTACTTGACATTAACACAGTTTGTTCCGACACCAAGCCCGCGCCCATAGACATTTATAGAAGAATAACTGACATTCCGGATTAAGAGTCTACAGGCCCTGCAATCCTTCATTGAAAGGTCAATATGTGTCATACTCAATGCCATTTGCCTGTCTGAGAGCTGTACACCACAACACTTTACCCCTGTCAGGCAGACTACAACTGACATGCAGAAACTAGACAGGGCGCTATACTATATAGGCAGTGGGTGTAACGCCTACTCGAATCTACATATAAGCATGCACTATATTTTTTCACATCTGATAACATCAAGATACCAACTATAGCCCCGGATCCACATGAAAAATAATCTAGAGATATAGCTATATGTTGACACTGATGGCAAATGCTACGTAGCATAAACATAGATTATAGGAGGAATCCCTAAGGGGAAAAATTGACGGATGTCTGGGGAAATGGTATATATTGAACATTTGTCGCAATTACACGAGGTCGGTCTGTGCTTGGTCTGGTTAATGTGAATTATCCAACAGTCAATATGGGCAACGCTCTGTCAAGACCACGTGTTTATCAGCTGCTCCTCGCGTGGGGGAAATGATGAACCTATATCATCAATCGGGATTTTCTTTTTTTATCATAACTTAATTGATAGCCACATAGCCACATACCTCATACTAAACCATAGTACGTGTGTACTGCTGAAGTATTACCCAGTATTACATAAAACTCGGTCTGCATATCACATTGAGATTAACCCTTCCGCCCATCCCGATATATGTCCCATGTCAATTTTAAGAAATATACATACATGTGCCATGTCACTAGGGCCCATTTTGTCCCATGTCGATTTTAAGAAAAGGTGCAGACCCACCACCTACCAAAAGGCTGTAGATCTGCCTAGGCCTATGTTCCGTTCCTTCTCCATCACCTACCCTCCACACCCTCACCCTCACCTCTACTGGGGAGCTCCTGTGAGCTAACAAGTGCAGGTTGACAGGAAGAAGATGTACAAACAAATTGAATGTATCAGTGAATCACATATTATCTGATAATATTGATTGAAATGCATGTCAGAAATGGAACTTTTGGGTATTTCTACATGCATTTATAGGCACTTCCCAGCTAACAGAAAAACGTTATTTTACGTCAAAATAACGTTTTAAATTTTACATAACGTTATGTCATACTAAAGAGCATTAGAAAAACGTTGACATATAACGTTATATAACGCTATAAAATGGTGTATAACGTTATTTGTTCACTGGGTTATTTTTTGTTGAATTCTGAGAAACTTTGTCCATGTGCCCAACCTGCACTGCAGCATCGTGTGTGTTGCCTCGCAGTGTCCGGCCAATAAGATATGGTTTGTCGGCCTTTTTATGTGTTTTAAAGTGTTTTATTTGGGAAAGTAATAGAGTCACTATTAAAATGCAATATGCATATATGCTAGGCCTAATGCATCAATTTTGTCATTGTATTGTTTGCCCAAAATTTTAAGAATAAATAAATAAAGAGCGGTAAAACCGATTCCATCAGCTAGCGGACGACAATATTAATAATGAACCTGGATAATCACCCGTTATCTAGACGACAGCAGTGGGTCTTGAATCGTAGAAGGTGATTGTTCATGTTTTCTACGCCATTTAGATCTGTAAACTTGAGAAATAGGCCCAAGATAGCTATAACCATGCGTAGTGCTTTATGGTCAATATGACACCCCGGTTTTTCTCACATATACATACAGGCATGACAAAGGATCCTATTTACTATAGCAACTTTGTACATCTTTGAAAGGAGGAGCTCACAGGTATGGTAATGAATGAATTATTAGCATCTGGCATGCAGCTTGAGCTGCTCTGTACAAAGGGTCCCCAGTAAACACTTGTAATATGTAGTTCAGACGTAAATCTACGTTAATTTTGGGGCTTAAATTACGTAATTTTATTAGATTTATGAACGTCAAAACGGTTAATTAACATCTCACATCGATGTATGTTTGATTTATGCTTATTTATGTTAACATTGTAACCCAGTTAAAATTCAGCTTCCTATGGGGTAGATTAACTACCTCCTAAGACGTCTTTATGTCGTGAATTAACGTAAATCAGATATAGACGTCTGTTAAACTCAAATAAACCTTAACGGTTTGACGTTCACAAACCTTCACACAAACTTAGTTCAGACTTCTGTCCAGAGAAAAGCCTAGTCACACCTGTGAGCTACGTTGGAGTTACGTGGGGTGTTTAGTGGGGAGCTGCATCTACCCCATCAGTATACTGTTGAGACAGGTAGCACTTAGTGAGCTATAGACTGTATTGACAGTCTGACTACGGACAATAACAAATGATACACAATATGTATCATGTCATGTATGTGAGTGACAATGAACATATAATATGGATTCATTAAAAGGTTATACCTTCAGCGACAGTTCACTTATATGGGGCCTATATTGATTGAAATATCACTTTACTGTACCGGAATAGAAGATGTATTGATATGCAAACCTTTTATGCTGTGATTAGACATTCACAGTCTCGTTCAGTTCTGTTTGGAGCCGAATGCTGCATATTTGTAAAGGGAGCTAAACTTGTACTTTACATTGGGTACTGTCTAATAATGCAGCTTTCTCATGATGCAATATTCAACTGCAGCAAATGACCTAATGCTGATTTGACATAACACAGGGGACCATGGGCCTGCCTTTTGCCATATAAAAGGTCTACACTTGAATTCTCCAACCCTGACTTATTGGTCATGGCACATTGGCTTAGGAGGGATACTGATTTAGAGTGGACAACAACGTTATTCTTACTAATTATAGTTCACCTGATGATGTAATTATAGATAACAGCACGAATGAGTGACAACGGATTGAACTCATTTTTTGCCGCAATCAACAGGTGCCCTTGGCTTCCTCAAATAGTGTCTAATAGTTATTTTTGGGGAGACCCTAAAAGGTGCATTCCCTGAAGTCCAAGCATTGCCAAACTTGTTGCTGGTTGACGAAGTTGGTCTTCTACCCAAATGTCTGTGCTGACGGCCGTCTTAATACCTACAGTGTCATTTGACATTTTAAATAGCCAATCCTGGGCTGAGAAAAAATGCCTAAAATATTACTAGATCGTGTCAAGCCGGGCCAGAAACGTAAATGGCAGAATGATAAAAATAAAAAGCTTTGGATTGGTTCTGAACCTTGAGTTCCACAAGGAAGAGACGTGAATGGAATCGTGAAGAGACTTGTTTGGACTGGAGTCTCACACGAACATCGAAAAATAGACATCGCGTCCCCAGAAATCAGATCTTACACATTTCCTTCATTAAAAATGAATTAATCACAGAATACCTGCAACCAAAGATAGGTCAAGTGGCGCACTTAGGCCATTGATATGTCCAAGTAAGCTCCTGTCGGTCCAATCAACGTAATTGCTCAGCAAAGGTTCTAAGATCGAGAATATAATTGATTCCCTGCTCAGGAGAATGCCAATTTTTATGCTTTGCTATCCACAAATTGACCTTCTTATCAAATTCCGATGTTCAGATGTTAAATGTGCCTTCAGTTACTTAGTAATTAAACGATTAGTAGAACAGGTAAATGAAAACAATTTTGTGTGGCAAACATGCATTGCCGCCATTTTACAATAAATTGAGACCTCATTTACTTGAAAATTACCCAGCTATTAAAGTTCTTATTATTGGAGAAAGGTCGTAACTGAAAATGTTTTCAACTCAGTGGAGAAAGGGCGTAACTGCTTTGTGTTGACCATGTGACCATAGATACCATTCAATATGATTATTGTAATATGTCATTTTTCTAGATAGGATCTAAGGGTATGAATCCACTTTGTAGATGAAGTTGAAATGCCATGCCTTCAGCATTCCAAATACACCTATGTTAAAAAAATGGAAATATCTGAAACTTACGACCTTTCTCCACTGAGGTGACTTTTAACTTTCAAGTTTCCTTAAAAATGTTTACCATAAAAGGGTCAAGCTGCTTTACATTGTCCACGCATATTATCCAAACACGACTCTCAGTGATTCACATATCCCATTAGTCAAACCGGAAGGTTTTAACACAGGTCACCTTCTGTTACATATAAAGGGTAGTATTGGCGTGGGTTAAGAGCGATCTGTTTTATAACTTTTGAGATGTTACTTGTGTTATTCGTGTTTAGTACAGCCCAATTTAGAAAGTTGAATATTGCCCGGTTGTAAAGTAAAATGATAACTAACTGAAACTGGAAATTTGTTCATCTTTGATTTGGACCTAAAACCCCAAAAGTGACCGTCAGAGGGAAAATAACTCTTATCAGTCCCTTTCCCATACCTCAGCAAATGAGGTTGAGATATCAGTTTTGGGGAACAAAGCATCTAACGTTTACATTTTGAGTCATACATCACCAAATAATGTATACCTAATTCCCACAGTTCAAATGGTTTTCGAAAGCCCGTGCTCCTGATAGACTGCATGGGATTAGTTAGAAAGTAGCTCTCCTCCTCATTCCAATGCCTCAAAAATCAAGTCAATCGGACCTGCGCCTGCGGAGTGCATTTTGAACATTTTCAAATTGGATTAGAACACATGCCATCTCGTGGACCGTGATACGTAGAGACATGGGAGTGGGTGGAAATTGAACCTGGTCAAAAGGGCTATCTACAATTAAGGGACAGTTCGAGTTCCTTTTGATTGCACTTGGCAACTATAGGCCTAATGTTGTGTTCATGCATAGAATCTGACTTTTCGCTGTGGGAGTTGTCACAGGCTGTATGGTTAACTAACTTCTAAACTTTCTACAGTATGAGTTTGTACAGATGAAGGAGGACCTCATAAGAAATATCAACCCTCCCTTACAATAAGGTTATTCTGACATCCAGTATTAACATTTATTGCACGCATTTCATCATCGGTTTAATCATAGCTGAGTGTGTGGTTAGCTAATTAAAACCCTCTCACCGGCAGTAGACCGCAAGAGAGGCCAGAGCATTTATCCTAATGAACTAGAGAAAAAATATCAGTCACAATTTTAATATGTTTCCTTCAGGTTCTATTCAAAGCACCCCATGTTTGGTAGCTAAAGCTTATGATGTCTTCTTTCACATCCCATATTCTAGGTGTGTTCAGTTAGTAGCCATGGCAACAATACATTTAAAATTTCTGATGTTTCAGATTTTTTCCTCTAAGAAAAATGGAGATATTTGGCAGTGAAAGAACAACAAAACGTGTGCTCCAGGTGAGGCTCGAACTCACAACCTCCGCATGGCTCATAGCGCCGGACCACCACTGACGGTGGGAAGGTATACTGCTTATAAGTACGGCGCGCTAACCGATTGCGCCACTGGAGCCACCTGATGTGGGATGAAAGGGTCACTGATATAAATTGACTGCAAAAAAGAAACCGGCTATGTCGACTGTCAGCCATTTTATTCTGATAACTTGGATAACGGATCAGTCGCTGGGAATATCGGCATTTTGCAAGAACAGAAAATGTTTTTCTTTGTGTTTTTCTCACCTCTGCTCACTGGGAATTTTCTTTTTTGAAGTATTGATCATGCTGATCAGCAAATACCCGGTACTCCACATTAGGCCTTTGAAGTTGGGGATATTTCTCAATATATACCTTCATTTCATAGCCCAAAACAAAGGGATTTTCCATGCTTTCTTTCTTTGCCTCTGGTCAGATGGACATTTAGGGACCCAGCTGTCCCTGTAAAAGACAGCCTTCTTTTTTGCCTCCCTCCGCCAAAAATATTTTTTGCTGTAAAAGCCTGTATTCCAAATTTTCAAAATGAGATGGACCAAATAGGATACCCCATCGTGTAGCGGTTGTGTAGGTGTTGCCTATGGTCGTCACGATTCACCAATTCGGTGTAGTATATTATGATTCATTTAATTATAGATTGCAGGCGTGAAAATGTATAAAATAAACTGATGATTAACAAATGCAGTAATGTACTAGAATTGAATGCGATATAATTATTTACTTAGCGTAATCATTTGATAGCTGATAAGAACACGGCATGCGCACGCGCGCGAGTGTGCAGTGAGAGAGGCAGGGGGCACAGACAGTCCTAATAAAGCCGTATTATTGCGGCAAATACGACTTTTCAACTCCACATTCAATTAGGTATAATAAATCGCATCAGTTGTGCCCTCTCGAACCATTATGCAGATTTCTACCTCCTTATAAAAAATGAAAACGTCTGGCAACCTAGACGGAGGCAGGTGAAGAGAGAAGGGGAGAGGGAGCTTCATCTTTTACTGATACCAGCGCCTTCGGCGACTGGATTATTGATGGGAAAAAACAATATTTAGGGGGAATTAATTGAAGTTATAAGAGCCACAGAACATAGGCCTAGCCCGGCTGTACATAGACCACCGCCGCAGTCCCTAGTCACGTCATTCAGGGCCAGATACGCCGGCTCGGCTGTACACTGCCCTACTGCAGCATTCTTCTGCTGCCTCCCCCCCCCCCCCCCTGCCCAAAAAAAAAGAGAAGAAAAAGGCCTGCCCGTGTCCAGCAAGATGAACTTTGCTGCCCTCCCCCCCCCCCCCCCCCCCCCCCCCCACACGCTACAAAACACTTGAATCCTCCCAGGCCACAGGAGCGCGGGAACAGTGCACAGCGGGCGTCCCTGTGCCCTAGATAACGCTTGCCGATATCACCATGGTGATGCGTCCCATACCGCATGACAGTGTGGCGACCTCACTCTCCTAACAGATTCTCTCGGATCAGATTCTCTCAGATCCAAAAGTTTAGGCTGGGATATCTCGATTATGACAAAAAGGTTTAACATCTTATTCAAAGGGGAACATTACATGGATATGTACTTTGGATTTTGTCCGTACCTGATACTTATAACTCTGTAATTATCTTATTTTAGTGCCATACAAAAGCCGAAAACAATGGCGGATTCAAGTGATTTCTTTTGTCTCTTGTTGCTAGGCTCTGTGTGCGAGAGTATACATGTGGATTATTATCCCCTGTAATGAGTGACGTTTTATTTTATAGGAATTAAACTCTAAAAATAGCTTGATAATTCTATATGCCTCCCTTAGAATATGAATGCATTTAATTAGAATTATCAGTCGAGTTAGCTGGAACTTTCCTACCTGGTTCATAGCCTGAGAATTTTGCTTCATCTGGTAGGGGAAGATGGGGTAATACGGGTCATGGGGTAATAAGGGACACTCTCATTTCAGACAGATATTTCTTACTGAAAGGTAACACTAAGAACTAAGTTTTGGTTTTACAATAATAGGTAGGCATCAGGTCATATATATTGCAGCATTTATTAAGTAGTTGGAGGAATTATTATATGAATTATACGGGGAAAATAAAACTGAATACCTGAAATATATAGGGATGAGATCTTGCTTAGTAAAGCATAATTAGACACATTATCATTTTTGTAAGCTCCTAGTTTGAGCAAAATGATAATATTTTTTCTGGTTTCAGCTGCTAAGGATGAAACACCCAATAGGTTAAAAAAATAATTATGGTGTGGTTATTATCTGTGAAGTGTCTAGGAATTGACACCACTTTTTATGTGGTGTCCCGTATTACCCCAAACCCATTTTTAGGTGGGGTAATACGGGTCAAAGGCAATCCCTATGGCAATTTGTATATATTTTTTCTACAAAAATGTTAAGCTATTTACCTGATTTAAACCTTCCACATGAAAGAGGGAGTTTGCAGACACTCCTATTTTTCAAGATATCTAAATAAATTTACTTCTTTGCGATATTTTTTTTCATGTTTTAAATTTGTATATGGTCATGGTTTGTGTGGCGGCCATTTTCCAAAATGGCGGCATGAAAATACAACAGATTTCGAGGTCAATTTGAACATAAACGACAACTCACAATTTTTGCCATTTCTAGTGTGCATCTTAACATAAATGGTCACAAAATAGCTTGAATTAAAGCTATATAGGAGCCCTATCTACTAGATAGGGTTTTGGGCATATCATGACATCCTGGTTACCATGGCAACAATTTAAACACTCCATTTTTGCCAAATTTTGCTAATTCTTTTATATTTTGACAAATTTTCTCGACAGGAATAGGCATATAGTGCTAATTGAGGTAAAAAAGTATCTATATAATGTTTTGGGACAGTTTAAATCATCATATATTTTGTTAAGGTACCCCAAAGGCTGCTCATTTAAAGAATTCCATTCATGCTTGAAAGATATTTGGCCATTTTCACTGAAGATTACTTTTCCGTCCCATCTTACCCCACAATGGCGACCCGTATTACCCCACCATGGGGTAATACGGGTCACAAAATCTTTGAAATTATTAACTACAACCACTGTACCTTAGGGAGTTTGAGGAAATTTTTCTTCAACACAATTAAATACAAAAGACGGAACGGAATAGGAATCGTCAGTGAAAATGGCCTAATATCTTTATTGCATGGGTCGAATTCTTTGAATGAGAAGCCTTTGAGGTACCTTAACAAAATAAATGATGATTTAAACTGTCCCAAAACATTATAAAGATACTTTGTTACCTCAATGAGTCCTATATGCCTATTCTTGTCGAGAGAATTTATCAAAATATTAGATAATTAGCAAAATTTGGCAAAAATGGAGTGTTTACATCGTTTCCATGGTCACCAGGATGTCATGATATACCCAAAACCCTATCTACTAGATGGGGCTCCTCTATAGCTTTAATTAAAGCTATTTTGTGACCATTTATGTTGAGATGCACACTAGAAACAGCAAAAATTGTGAATTGTCTTTGATATTCAAATTGACCCTGAAATTTCTTGTATTTTCATGCCGCCATTTTGGAAAATGGCCACCAAATAAAGCATGACCATATGCAAATTTAAAACATGAAAAAAATCTCAGAAAGAACTAATTTTATTTAGATATCTTTAAAAAAAGTAGTTTCTGCAGCGGCACTCTTTCATGTGGAAGTTTTAAATGAGATTAATAGCTTAACATTTTTGTAGAAAAAATATATACAAATTGCCATAGGGATTGCCTTTGACCCGTATTACCCCATCAAAAAATGAGGTTGGGGTAATACGGGACACCACACAAATAGTGGTGTCAATTCCTAGACACTTCACAGAAAATAACCAAACCATATTTAATTTTATAAGCTATTGGGTGGTTTATCCTTAGCACCTGAAACCAGAAAAAAGAATACCATTTTGCTCAAACTAGGGGCTTACATAAATAATGATGTGTCTAATATGCTTTAATAATCAAGATGTCAGCACTCAATATTCCAGACATTCAATTTTATTTTCCCCTCATAAATCAAACAATAATTCCTCCAACAACATAATAAATGCGGCAATACATATGATTTGATGCCTACCTTTTATTATGAAACAAAAACTGAGTTCTTAGTGTTACCTTTCAGTAAAGAATATCAGTCTAAAATGTCCCTTATTACCCCATGGCCCTTATTACCCCATCTTCCCCTAAACAGTATAATTAGGACGACATTAATAACGATACGGCTCCCATGATGCAGTTCACCCGAGGCGATTTTGTTGGGTCCTGGTTGGTGGTGACGTTAGCGCCCAGCGCCATGTTGTTATTGCAACGTTCTTCTCACGGCACACCCCAAAGCACCAAATGTTCACACTTAGGATCGCCTGCAGCAAAGCTGCTGGTCTACTGTAAATCTACAGTAGATTCTTCGGTTAATCCGCTCTACAGTAGATTCTACTGTAGATCTACAGTATATTCTACCGTGTACCTACACTAACTATTTACAGTGTAGACGGCGGAGCAAGCACTATAATAGTGTATAACTAAGATACCTCGTGAGAAACTCCTTATAAACCCATAGTTGTGAACAATGCAAGTGCTCCTCCGTATTTATTCCAAGTGATTATTGACACTAAAAATATAAAATCCCATTTAATTGATAATGCAACTATCTTGCATGAATAATTGCATGAATAATTATGGTGAAATTACTAACTGAGGAGCGTGGAACGGGATTTCCCATGCTTTACCACATAGGTAGAGACTGCGGTATTTGGCATGAAATATGGAAGCATACTTCATTTGTCATTTGTTTTATATCCCTTTACATTATATAGACATAGCCAACAGGGTAATCATTATCTTGGAACACAATTTCAAACTGTTCTCATCAACTTTTTTCTTCTTAGCACACGGGAAATGCTTATAATGCTGAGAAGTTCACTCTCTGCTCTCCTGCTGAGCTAATCTTTGGAAAATGTCATGGGAAAGTACTACAGAATGGAATATCAAGCTTTTATAAAAGGACTACAGGAAATATGACAATTTTACATCAAGTTGGTAATGAATTTCCTCAATTTCAAAAGCTATCACTATCAAGTGTTACGCGGAGAGGGCTTATCACGTTGGAAGTATTTTAATAAAGCCACCTACGCTTCCTAATTTCACAGAAATCTCCCCTAGTCCGGCAGTGAGATGCTGAATAATGGCCTGACCCAAAATTCTCAGGTATAGTATTTTTCTCTCTTGATTATTCATCTATAGGGTCTGGGTAAGTATTTCCAGGGGGGTGTGAACATGCCACCCTTGAGCATTTTTAATTATTCATGGTTGCCTAGCAACCAAAAAATTTTGACAAAAATGCTTAGATACATGCATTTTGGTAGTTCATAAGGAATATTTAAGTTTACCTACCCCCCCTAATTCCACCCCAAGGAATCCTTTGGAATCATTTTCTTGTTGCTAGGTTACTTAGTTGCCTAGCAACAGCAGTTTTATCATATAAATCCTTAGCAACGGGTATAAATACTGATCACAGGAAACATTAAAGTTTACCTACCCCCCCTAATTCTACCCTGAGGAATTTATTGGTGTTGTTGACATGTTGCTAGGTTACTTAGTTGCCTAGCAACAGCAGTTTTACCATATAAATCCTTAGCAACGGGTATAAATACTGATCACAGGAAACATTGAAATTTACCTACCCCCCTAATTCTACCCCAAGGAATCCATTGGGAAACATTAAAGTTTGTCTACCCCCCCCCCCCCCCCCCACTCAAAGTCTACCGCAAGGAATCCATTAGTGTCATTTTCATGCTGCTAGGTTACTTAGTTGTTTGGAACATAGGACTTGCAATGAAAATGGTCCAATTAGTGGTCTTGAATGTATACTAGTGTTTTAGGTTATGTGATTTTTTTCTCCTGATATTACAATAACATGATGTTTATCTCCTAGTATTGCAGCTATGAGCAGTGTTACATAAGGATAGCACTGGAACAGATCAATTGATTAATATTCATGTATTTATACACACCTAGTTCTTTTAGAAGCATCTTTGTGTACTGTAACACAGAGTACAATTTGTGCATGCACATATAAATTGTCAGGGGTAAAGCCATACATTTTTATCACTACGGAATGCATGAAAAGGACATGGTGTTGCATAAAGTCAAAGGTGATGTGCACAGAGTAATACTATTCAGAATATGATAGCTATGAAGGCAACAACAATAATCATACATTTCACTAATTGACCAGTTTACTCCTGTGTGTCTAGCTCATCTTTTTCATTGTCCTCATCATCCTCAGCACTTTGGGCCTGCAAAAGCTCTCTGGTTTTATCATTGTAACAGTTGTGTCCAGCTTGACAATTGCAGAACACAGAGCATGCAATGTTGGCGTTTTGGCAGCTGCACCTCTTCGATTTGCATGGTATGGTGCTATCACAGGAGCACTTGATGAGTCTGAGGATGTCATCCGGCACAAGTGGCACATCCCGAGGGACGGTTACTGCCACCAGTGAATTAGTGCTCTCCTCTCTCATCCACCCATACTCAAGGGGAGCAAGAGCAGGATAGTTGGATTCATACGCATCCTTCCAGATTGCCACTTGCAGGTGGGCTCTTGCGACATTCTCTTTGAATGCCTCATCTGTAGGAGGAAGGGTTTTTAGTTTTGGAGCTCCAGCTATACTGCGTTTTAACTTGGAAGACCAAACTTTGTGTCGAGCATCAGTCATTGACTTACAGTCTGGCTGACCATAGCAGGCAAGCATAAATGCTGTTGCTTGCTGAGTGACATCTGATAGGTCTCTGGTTTTATCTCCAACCATGCCAAGAGGGTACTTTCCTGAACGCAGCACTTTTAAGGCAATGGTCTTACCAATTCCGAAATACATCGCGACAGTATCACAGCCTGTTAAACCGTGTGCACTGAGGAGATCTGGCATGATTTTGCTGTTGGACTCTACAGTTTTGTTGATGTCAATGGCAACTCTGCCCTTCACTGGAGATGCCATGATCACTATACCAGATATGTGACCAGAGTGTAGGAAGTGGCACAAAAGCACAAAGACATCTGTGTCATCTGCAACAATCAAGACACTTGACAAGCCAGTGAGCACTACCTGATTTATTATCATAGTATCTGCTTCCTCATGTGTCACTCTCATGTCTCCTCTTCTAATAACTACACCCATGTTGATCTCAACTGGCACAGGGTCATTGCCAGTGACCACAATTCTTGATGTGAAGTCATCCTTATGCAGAATTATATCTGCCTGGATTAGCTCTATTAGTTGTCTTTTGTTCCTGCTTACAGTCAGAACCACGTTCTGGGGTGGGAGCTGGGCTGTAGGTCGAAGGCTGTACACTCTGCTGGATCCGTTGTCCCTTCCAATTCTAGTTGATTCCTTAATGCTCTCATCATTATACCTACAACATAATTAAATTAATGAATCTTATGTGAGTTATCACCATTTGGATATGGACTGACACAATACAAATCTAACTGATTGTATTCTTGTATAGTTATGGAAGTACTAGATATCAATTGCATATTATTTCTTAAAAGTTTGAAAATGTTTGTGATAACTAGGACTATAGGATATTTCAACTTGATTTTGAGAGGAAGGGCAAAGAAATAGCCCCCTCCCCTGACCCCAAATAGCATTATTACCAACACTTCTCAGGATGGTTCTGTAAGTTGCATGTAACCTTGGCAGTAGATCCAAGATCTAAGTTTAAATGGCGTTCCTATGAAAACTTACCTGTCGAAGATCAGATATATCTCCCCGTTTTGGAGATATGTCAGGATATGGTACCGAAATCTGTCCAGATAGTCCTGTACTGTCCCGTTTATGGGCCAAGGTATGACCCACAATACAGCACAACCATCCAGGAATACACCATCAGTTTTGATGTCCCTTCCTGATACCTCATGCTTTATGGCATTCTTCAATGTGGACTTTGTTTTTGCTTCACGCATGTTTCCATGGTCATCAAACATTGAGGTAGGCTGCGGTGCAAGCTCATGTGATAGTAGTTTCCTTGTGTCATAGTTTCTTTCACTGTTCTGTAGGCCCATTGCTCTTGCATAGATGAGTTCAATGTCATAGACCTTTGTGTCTGATACTTTGATGTGCTTGCGTGATAAGGCCATTGTGTGGACTAACCTGTGGAGTGTGTTATGAAAGCCACCTGGCCAGGTTTCCTCAAATGCTTGCATTTGCAACTTTCCAATACAGGGCGCATTTTCAACATTGACAGAAGGATGCACAACTACCTTTCCTGTCACAATGTTGACTAATCCCTCAGGATGGATATCATTGTGAAGAGGATCGATGCAGGTCTCCAACTTTTTACGGAGGTTCAATCTGTCTGCAGAGTCAGCCAAGATCCTGGATGTTGCTTCCTCCTTGTGAGTGGTCTGTGATAGTTGGGGATCCTTATCACTCATGGCTGTGAGGCTGTGCATGACCTTGTTGCATGTGTTGAGACTGTATGCCCATGTCTTGAGGGTCTCTGGTTTCAAAGTGATGCCTATGATGCCTGCTGGACCATGTCCATAGCGCATGAAGGTAGATTCAATCCCCATGTCCGTCCACAAACCGTTAAAGAGGCCAGCATTATGATGCATGGTGTGCTGTCCTTTCATGAAATGCTGACAGACATCCTCCGGCATGGCTTCCATTGATCGTAAATAGTGCAGTGCATACCTAGCATAATGCGGATGTCCTGCAGCGAAGTATAGGGGCACCATCTCTTCCACACATGCAAGATGCAGGGGCCAGTCAGCTTCCCTTTCTGCTCTTACATACTTCATGATAGTGAAGACTGGCAAGATGAGACAGTTAACCCACAGCTTGGTTGTTCTGTTTTGGTTGGAAGCATTTGATAGTGCTTTTTCCAGATCCTCCATGCTTTCAATCTCAAAATGTTCACAGAATGGCCTGAGTAGCTCTCCTACAAGCATTCTCAATGCTCTGACATTGTCAGGGAACTTTTTCCCGTTCAACATTTTGAGCACCCCACTAAACGCTGCACCGAGTACCTCTTCTATGCCACTTTCAGCCATAAGGGTCCCAATGCTTCCTACATAACTCATGAGCAGATGCATGCCACCTAGTCTTAGGTAGAAGTCTTTGAACAGTGACTGGTTTTCCCAGAAGACATGAAGGGCTATACGGTATAGTTGCTGATCTACAGTAAAGATCACAAACTCTTGACCCGTTGCTTCAGTCACTGACTTAGCTTTCAGCATAGCAGTCAGCATTGTGTTAGGATCGGCTGGTGCTCTATCAATTAATGGTAGATACACGACTTTTGTTTTGGGTCTCAGGAGATGGCCTTGCTCTCTGCACAATTTGGTATTGTAGCCACTGAATTCAGGACACTGATCCAATTTCTGCATATCTGAGAAGAACTGAAAGTCTAAATGTTTTGCCCTGTCAGAGGATGTTCTCTTGTACAATCCAATATCCAAAGAATGACATGGAACATTTTCCATTGGGGGGTTCTTTTTGGCAACGTAATTCTGACTGATTTGATCCTCTTCTTCAATTAACTGAGATCTTGTCCCATGTTTCAGACGAGGTATGGACTCCACTTCGTTGGCATCAAGATCATTGTTTGGCTGGATCATAATCATAGCTAGTGAATGGGTTGATGCCTTCCCATTTGGTGAACTAATGTCTGCGTCGAAATTGTCAGCAATGACTTGTACCAGTCCAGTCTCTGAAGATGAGATGCCATGCACACATGGATCATTCATTGCTGCCCTTGCTGCTGACTTCTTGAACAGAAGAACTTCTGAATAGCTACATGTGAACCCATAGTCATACGTAAATCCTAGTATCTTTTTGGAATCTTTTAAGAGTACACCAAGTGAAACCTGGAGATCAGTTGGTTTGTTTTTCAGAATTCCAGTTACGATATTTCCAATCAGTAATGCTGGCAAGGAAGAGTGACCAAGTTTCGGGGATATGGAGCTTAGTAATTGTTGTAATGTCACTGACACTGATTCTTCAGCAGTTTGGAAATCCAAATTGACTTTGTACTTGGATTTATCCATAACTATCTTCTTCGTCTCTGCAATCACCTGCTTTGCCATTTTTGTGATACTTGCATCTAGATCAGATTTGTCTTCATCATCTTTTACAAACTTAAGTCGCACTGCAGTCTGCTGTTTAAAGGCAACAATGTTGGCATAGCCCTGACATCTTAGCACAAGAAGGTCATTGAAATGATCGTCAAGTTTTTGAGTCAGTCTTTCACGACAGAGAACACTACCACCGTGATCTTCATATTCACGAGATAATTCTACAGAGTTCCAAATTTGGGTCTTGTCATTTTCAAGTGTTTTTATCAGGTGCAGCAATCCTGGGTCATGTGGAAGCTCAGTCTCTGAGGGGGGCGCTGTGTCTTTTTTACTGTCAATTGGACATTTGCCGGAGAAAAAATGGGACATGCAGTCTTTGTGGTAATGAGCATCTGCAGCAGGAAGGTCACTAACAGCCCCTTGAACTCGCCTTCTAACTTCATCACCCCACTCACCCCTTTGGTTGCATATGTCCAAGATATAGTCCTTATACGGTTTCCTTTCAAACGCTGTATCAGTGGCTCTGCATGGATAGGCAGGTCGCCATCGTCCTGGATTCTTAGGATCTTTGTCTATGTCACACTTACTGCCACAATACAGGCATTGAGTAAGGAAACTAAAGGGTTCCTTTGAACTTTTGAGCCTTTTCTTGGGTTGATTTTCTGCACCCTTGTTATAACGCTTAGTATTGGATGAGGTTGCATACTTAGAGACACAATTCTTGTGATAAGAAATTTTCAAATCTGGGTTTTCCCCGAGCTCTTCTTCCAGTTGTTCATGGAGCTTGTCTTGATAGCTCCTGCTTGACTTTATGATTGAGTCTATTCGGTCTGAAGTAACATTGCTGGAGCACTTATCGCTGTCACTACAAGCATACTTGATCTTGAAAATGCATGATCCATCCTGGCTGTTGATCTGAAAGCAATCAAGATCATTAACAGCAATGTGAAATGGTTTTCATAATATGCATTACCTGAGCTATCATTTATCAGTATTCATGAAAGAATACTTTACAAGCAAGTGGTTATATGGATATTATATTGTGCCCTTCACTACCATCCAAGGGCCGGGTACAGAAGCCTCTACACAAGCCCTACACTATCACCAACTTTCAGGGCGGCCCAGGGTACCAGGGGGCGGGGTATGAAGCTATCACTACCATCACATCTACATCACCACTCTCATGTCTACATCGCAACCCTCATGTCTACATCACTACCATCAGATCTACATCAACACCCTCATGTCTACATCACTACCATCACGTCTACATCACTACCATCACGTCTACATCACTACCCTCATGTCTACATCACTACCCTCATGTCTACATCACCACCCTCATGTCTACATCACTACCCTCATGTCTACATCACTATCCTCATGTCTACATCACTACCATCATGGCTACATCACCACCCTCATGTCTACATCACTACCATCACGTCTACATCACTACCCTCATGTCTACATCACCACCCTCATGTCTACATCACTACCCTCATGTCTACATCACTATCCTCATGTCTACATCACTACCATCATGGCTACATAACCACCCTCATGTCTGCATCACTACCATCACGTCTACATCACTACCATCAAGTCTACATCACTACCATCACATCTACATCACCACCCTCATGTCTACATCACTACCCTCATGTCTACATCACCACCCTCATGTCTACATCACTATCCTCATGTCTACATAACTACCATCATGGCTACATCACCACCCTCATGTCTACATCACTACCATCAAGTCTACATCACTACCCTCATGTCTACATCACCACCCTCATGTCTACATCACTACCCTCATGTCTACATCACTATCCTCATGTCTACATCACTACCATCATGGCTACATAACCACCCTCATGTCTACATCACTACCATCACGTCTACATCACTACCATCAAGTCTACATCACTACCATCACATCTACATCACCACCCTCATGTCTACATCACTACCCTCATGTCTACATCACCACCCTCATGTCTACATCACTACCCTCATGTCTACATCACTATCCTCATGTCTACATCACTACCATCACGTCTACATCACTACCATCAAGTCTACATCACTACCATCAAGTCTACATCACTATCCTCATGTCTACATCACTACCATCAAGTCTACATCACCAATAAATTCCTCAGGGTAGAATTAGGGGGGGTAGGTAAACTTCAATGTTTCCTGTGATCAGTATTTATACCCGTTGCTAAGGATTTATATGATAAAACTGCTGTTGCTAGGCAACTAAGTAACCTAGCAACAAGAAAATGATTCTAAAGGATTCCTTGGGGTGGAATTAGGGGGGGTAGGTAAACTTAAATATTCCTTATGAACTACCAAAATGCATGTATCTAAGCATTTTTGTCAAAATTTTTTGGTTGCTAGGCAACCATGAATAATTAAAAATGCTCAAGGGTGGCATGTTCACACCCCCCTGGAAATACTTACCCAGACCCTATAGATGAATAATCAAGAGAGAAAAATACTATACCTGAGAATTTTGGGTCATGGTACTATACTGCCGGACTACCCTGATAGAAAAGACCGACTGTATTATTCCTAGGGATGCTTCAATTCATTTCTATATCTTTAGGGAGAGGGTGCGGCAGCGTACACACTTATCACGGTCTTTGAGGAGGCCAAAAATCTGCCCCCCCCCTACACTGTGTCACTGCATGCGCAGTTTAAATCGTATTTGCGAGAGTTATTTTGAGTAGATGCTTTTGTGGTATTTTTAACGAAAAGGACGAATTATTTCGTGTGGTGTAGTGCTGCCTTCGAAAGGTAGCCCTCTATATGTAATACCTGTCAGAACTTATAAATATACACTGTAAAAAAAATTCCGTTAAAATAACGGAGATTCACTGGCAACACTGGGTGCCGGACATTCACCGTTATTTTTACGGTCACCGTTTTTTCCTAAGTCACCGTTATTTTTACGGAACTGTCACCGCTATTTTTAAACAAGAAATCTCCGTTATAAATTTTTTTAACAGTGATTCTCAGTACCATTAAAAAAACGGTGATTCACTGGCAACACTAGGTGCCGGACTTTCACCGTTATTGTCACGGTCACCGTTTTTCCCAAGTCACCGTCACTTCTACGGAACTGTGAATCACCGTTATTTTAACAGAATACAAAACATCACTGTATTCTGATTCAGTGCCTAAACAATAATTGTAATGGTATTTTGTGTAATTTAACTGATTTGTCCCAGTGTTATTCAGTTCATTTATCCCCCTATACCTAACTCCATGCTCAATATGGTTCTAAACCCAATTTGGTTCCAATCAGCAATATCATCTTAGTGTCAAGACTTCAGACCTAATCATTAGGAATTAGTCTATGAAAGCCTCATAGAATGCTTCATGACACTTTGTAATACCAGTCCATGAGCAGAAGTCACTCTAGGATGGCTACAGAGCAAACATTACAGCTGTATCTGTATATATATTTCTTATCACCACAAAAATGGTGTTCCTAGCATCCAGGAAAATCTCTTCATGAACCAAACTGCCACCTGGTGTGATAAAACTGAAATCAATTAAACGTAGCTTCACCATGAAATAAACTGTGTTTCACTGTAAAAATAAACGGTGTTTCACTGTATTGGATTACGGATATTCAAAGTAAAATTGATTGATTTTACATTGCCTCACCGTAATCATATGTTATGATGAATCACCGTTAAATTTTACACTGATTCTCCGTATATTCAACGGAATATTTTTACAGTGTAAATACACCACCTGACACTAATTGTGGTAAGTAGACTAGACATCCCGAAAAAGGTCAAGAAATGGTCAGCAGAGTACTGAAGCCATCATTCACACATGACAATAGCAAATGGGCAGTATGTGATACTGGAAACCAAAAACACATCCTTTTATACTGTACAGCTACAGTACTTACTTCTTACAGTGTTTGTTCTGGTCTTGGCTGCATCATATAACCCTGCAGAAGAACACAAAGAGGTTAATCGGACACAATATGTCAGTAGAGTGGAAAAGTTGCCAACACTTGGGAAAGTTGCCAATACTTAATTGATTACAATCAATATGCTTTTTAGCATCAAGTATCTCTCGATGATACGAGGTCTAATTGAGCTTGGTCGACTTTCTACAGGTAAAATACTCCTCAGGAGAAAGGATTCCAGAGCAATAATTGTGTCTACTTCACACTTCTCCTCCCATGTTTCGAACAGAGATTTACCTGAGCCACTAGACATTTAACTACAGTAGGGTGCAGCACGATAGATAGTTCCATCTGCAAGAAAAGCAGAGGCGCTGGGAAACTCTGTGAGGTGGGGGTGTTCATGTAGGGCCAGGCGAACCCCCAGCCCACGATGCCCGTGGCTGGTGGCGGCATGGTCAACAGACAATTTCAATATCAGGAGTTTGGGCTCGAATCTAATATAAGCGTTTCTGGATTTTATAAATTAAAAGTCATATCAATAGTCATATCACAATGAGTAGCACCACTCCCCTCCCCTCCACTGGATCACTTACTTTTGCCCTCTGGTGTAGAATTTGTGAAGTACAAATCAATCTCGGATTCTAGCGGCACAGTTTAATTGCAGAGTTAGGGAGCGTTCATTATTTATGCCAGGGGGTGTGTGCAAATCAGGGGGGGGGTCATTTTTTAGGGGTATTCGAAGGGGGGGTCTTTTTCTTCAACATATTCTTAGGGGGGTCATTTTTTCAACCTATTCTGAGGGGGGGGGGCATTTTATTAGGGGTATTTATTTGAGAGGGGGTATTTTTTTACACAACATGACGCGAATTTCATGACACATGTTGCGAATTGGGGTCTTAAAGACAGTAGAACTTTGCTAAATGTTTTGCCTACCAATTGACACTTTGAATGATTCACTTCTTTTCTTTTCCTAAAACAACAATAACTGGAGAAAGAACATTAATTCAACATGAGAATAGGAGTACAGAATGTAGAGGGTCTAAACAGCAAAACTATCAGTGTGCAGCTAGATGAATGCTATTGTGGCGCAAAAATATGAGTGTATACAGAGAGAATGATCCGAGTCATAGGGGGAGTCCAGGCTATAAAAAGAGAGCCAGGCCCCCTTTGGCTCACTTTTCGCACTGTCTGACTCCCCCTCCTAATGGCCCTGACTCCTTTTCAATTAGATCAAACAGAGTCCAGGTCAGCTGAGGTGAGTAAATGGTTGCCTGGACTCCCTAACTTGGCCTAAGGGAGTCACAGAATTAAGCATACAAGACAGAAATAGGGAACACACTAGGTGGCACTACTGTACAAAGACCATAATGCCATCTAGCACATATGTTTAGAAGCTATCTGACTCTCTTTATAATCAGAGTCAAGGTCAGTTGGTTATGATTAAGCCTGCTAGGTGGTAGCACTATACTTAAAATGGTATTATTCTGTATGCTCAGATCTCTAGATCCACATAATTTGTGATATTTATAATTATGCTAATACACGTATATCATTATAGCATCAACTTTTAATGTCATAATTAGATTTCATAAAATAATTGTAGTTAACTTAAACCTATAGCATAAGCATGATGTATTAGGTATAGACACCCAATTTATAGAAACATAAGAAAGTTAAATCCAGAAAAGCTCAGATGTTCTTTTATATAATAACTAATGTGCACTGAGGGATCTTTCTGAAATTCCCCCCTCCTTGTGAGACATTGCACCAAAATGATATAGAAACAGCAGCTAAGGAGACAGCCAATGGAATGGTTATATAGAGGGGTAAGGGATAGAAACTACCAATGTACAAAGGGAGTCGTGGTTCAATGACTAGACTCCCTTTCTAAAGGGAGTTGCAGCATGGACCTGGACTCTGTTTGTGGCGGGGAGTCATAGAAGGGAGTCATTTTGGAGGCAAAACCTAGACTCTCTTAGGGAGTCACATGACTCCCTTTTAAGGGAGTCAGGTACTGACTCCTTTCATCAAGAGAGTCCAAAAGAGAGTCAGAAAAGGGAGTCATTCTGGAGGCAAGCCTGGACTCCCTTTTGACTCTGTTTCTTCTCTCTGTGTACAGTATCTGTAATAGTTTGGGTTAATTGGACTTTAGCCTTGCCCATCACGTTTTGGCATCCATATTATGCAAGGGTGAACTTGCCTTCATGTCTAGACCCTGCCTTTCTTCCCAATAGAGCAGTATATGCACGGTATGCAAGATGCAGATCTACTTCATATATTGATACATTGTCGCTTAGGTCCACTCCACCAGTCAAAGGCGTGATTACACCAGTCATGATACACACTTTTCCTTGGTGTCTTGTACCAGACCCTGCTAAATGGTCCACAGCATTCTGATTGCACAGCTCTTAATTTCTTTAGAATACCCACACAATCTCTCTGATACCTGCCTGCTTCTCACTAGGACTTATTCTAGGACTTATCAGCAGACTCATAGAGTAAACATGACCATCCCACTATAAATCGGTGTACCGAATGCCTTGAAATATAGCAAATAGCCACCAGATCCACATAGTTTTCTGCTGCGGATGCCTCTCCTTCTGTCGCCAATTTCTAAATCTCCCTCTAAGTTCATCTTTGGCCTCAACAGAAATCAGGCACTGAATAATCATTGCTACTTATAGGATCTTATAGGATCAGGACAAAGTCAAGGTATGGCTTCACGCGGGTTTTTATAGATTATACTAGAGTACTAAATTAACAATTTAGGCTTAAAGGATTTGTCAAAGTGGGGATCTAGCTTAAACGAATGCTATGAGGGTCCTTACACTAGAACTTTGAAGGCAAGTACCTTATGGCATTTCCTCAATAAAGGTTATCAACTATATGGTGCACGTAACATCCATGCATACCATTGATGGCTTAAGCGATTGTAATTGATCCGTGCCGTTGTATATACCAAAGACACATTCCCCTGTGACTCTTTGTTCAACTTCAAATTCTCACCCTTAGCTCCCTATTTCTTACTGATCCTAGCCTTGGGAAAACCAAACTAGGTTTAAATAGTGATCTTGTTCATTTAACTGAAAGTTATAATACCAGGATACATTAAAATGGGCCGATTGACCTCTAGATTTTCCTCAGGTTTATTAGTGGCAAACCTGAGGAAAATCTAGAGTCCGTTTTGTCGAATTCAGCTGGCCTTTAGCTTTTTACGGGTGAAAAATGTGAGAAATTTCAGGGCAATAATTATGTTACATGGTGAGTCTTTGATAAAAGCAGAGCTCCTTCACACTTCTCCACCCGCGTTGTGAACAGAGATTTACCTCAGCCACCAATCAATACTAGAGCAAGGCGTGGCAAGATGGACAGTTCCATCTGCAAGAAAAGCAGGCACGCTGGGAAAGTCTGTTTAGTGTCATCCCCCTGTGAGGTTGGGGTGTTAAGCCAAGGCCAGGAGACCCACGAGCCCAGCGTGCCCTCTCGTGGCACGGTCAACACACAATTTGCCGCCCGCCCGCACCGCCAGACCCCTCCCACAATATGGCCGACATGGCGGCGCTCCATGCGCATGCTCATTAGCTAGGGTCAAGCTACATCCGGTGCTCTGCTGGTGTCCTCCTACGCCTAAAGGGGGCGCTCATGTGAACGGGTGCTGCCATATTGGTATCTGTGGGATGTTATATTATGGGATCCTGTCTTTATGCATGGCTAAGTCTGGTTGGGGTTGGTTATCTGTAATGGTGATGTGGTGGGGAGCTGTAGGTCTATACCTGTAGTAGTAGGACCTTCAGACATCAACCAGAGACTCATCTAAAAGGGATATACATTGCCCTCTGCTTCGCACATCGGCTCTGAAATTAGGACGTGGTCCGTTCTGTTTTGGGGATTCCTTTGGTGGCTAAAGATAGTCAGGACTGATACTACTAGTATAATTAGTATATGATATCATTAGTCAAATGAAGAGCCATAGTCATTACCAAAAAGACCAACACATCTTGATTAAATAACATGGATATAGATCCTTCGCCTTAGAGCTCCAGGTATAGGGTACAGGGGTCCTTTGTTTAGTAAGACCTACTTTGTAGCTATATAATGCAATAGAAACTAAGGCAAAACGATATCTAGATTTTTCCACGTGTCCACGATAATATGATAAAAGCTTCACAACACAATGTCTACCTTCGCAGTGCGATACGAGCTGGGTGCTCGAGCGAGGTGGCTGCTATAGGTCCATTGCAAAGCTACAGGGCGAGTATAAATAGCTTCTCAACATGATTAAGCTTCATACTGGAGCCTCAATCGGGAACTTCATATTTCCTAAAGTAAAACGTACTGTTGCTACTTCAAGAGCATAGAAACTGTCGCATTATTGCCAATATGAGCCTCCTCACGTTGTACTCTCTCCTCCAGGCTAGACCCAAGACAGTCGTAAATTTGCTGTAAGCCATAAGGCCTTAACTGAACACCATTGAATATGAAACGATAGTAGGATAACAGTTGCAGGTGAATTAAAAGCAAGATGATGTCTCACTGCTAAAATAAATCAAGACATTCCTCTGCTATAAGTGTGGCACAACACTGAATTATAAAGGATACCATGATAATGAACCCTCATTTACCTATATGAAGTCCCGACGGCACCCTACAACTTGGTACAGGCATACATCTATACATTTACATAGTAAAGTGATCTTAAATGCTAGAACGTTCAGATGTTGGGGCTCAATCTTCTGCAGAAATCACTAGGAGGTTCATTATTTTGCTACCTACTCTAATCACATATATTTTCTTTTATTCAGCTTGTAAACATATGAAGGGGTTTACTATCTGACCTAAAACCATATACATCTTATGTTCACCCGTTGCCACACACCGGTTTGGGTCACCTGAGTGGCTAATGCCACATTCCACCCACTTCGGGTGCAGTTGTCCCGAACCTGTCCTTCCACGCGATCCGTTGTTGCGTCAGCCAGCGCCTGGGAGTCCTGTTCTGTCTGGCACGTGGTGATCCAGAGGTTACCTGTACCCTCCATTCCATATGGGGTTCCAGGTAGCTTTTTTCTACTCACCTGTGGTACCGTATCTAGTCCACAGGTGTCAGCCCCGGTCGCCTTCCATCACGGGCCACCACTGAGCTAAACCTTGGGGAGGAGGTCAGGTGTTTCTATTTACAGAAACAGGGTAGTAAGCTTTAAGTTCCCCTTCTGCTTTGAGCATCGCATTCTCGTGAAAATGCATGCATTTGGATGCATTAAAAAGTTTCAATCTCATGGATTTGCATAGTAAATAATATAAATGGGATGTAGAACACAAATTTTGCATTAAACTGGAGATATACCAACATTTAGCAAAGTCCCCCCTCTGCTTTGTGTCAACAATGCTGCGAGCCTGTGCTATACAAACCCCCAATCTTGTGGGGGGAGCAGGGGAGGACGGGGGTCTGTGCACAGGTAGCACAGGTAGCACAGGTAGCCAGTGTAGCAGTCAGAGTGGCCCACGCTGTCTTACCTAAATGGCAGGACTAGGACTCTGCTTGGAGAAAAAGGTAAGTTGGTGTGCGTGCCTACCTGGTTAGGGTCCAGTCTATGGTCCAGGCCCAGCTTCACCACTGAAGCCTCACGTTCTCCCTATTCCTCATCCCTACCTGGGCTATGCTCCACCACTGCCCTAGGTGGAGGCCTCTAGCCACATCCTCCTTGTGAGACCAGTCCAGTTCCCCTTTGATTCACATAGTTCACCTCCTGGTTCAGATCCACTGAGTGATATCCAGCACTTGTCCCGGACCAGTCCCTGAACATGGGAATGGAGTAATAATGGTACAGCATGTATCATTATAGGTCATTGGTCACAGCCGTCGGGCGCGTCATACCCACCACCTACCTACAGGTGCTGCCACCACCGGCCACCTTTTCCTCAGTCCATTCTCCCCCCGCGCTCTTCAGTCTGGAAAGCAGCGGCCATCAGTCAACACGTTTCCAATACACAGGGACCGGACGAGCTAGGACCGCCATCCAGGCTACATAGCCAGCCAGGCTTTTTATATCAGGGATATTCACTACCCTGCATCTCACCACAATCGTCACAATGTCGTCGGGAGCATCCTCACCGTCTAATGACGAACAGGTCACTTTTAATAGTAGGTTTGACTTTCGTACCACAAACTCCAATGGCGCCGGCACCTCCCGGACACGGGACACCCCAGCAGGTTCCCGCACCCGACAGGAGAATGTCACAGTGGGGTCAAGGTACGGGGCAGGCCAGTCTCTAGCCATCACCGTCCCATACTCAGACAGGGACAGGCTCGCATCCCTGGAGACGACCATGGGAAAGCTGACCAGTCAATTTGGCCAGTTACTGAGCATAGTCGGTGACGGCCATCTTACTTCAGCGCCGGCACGCACACGTCACCCCTCCCGGGGACAAGATGGCGGCCATGACGGGCCAACCCGTGACCACTACACCACACCGGCGGTCACTACACCGGCCGGCAGGTACAGCGGCGACAGGAGCAGCGACAGGAGGAGGCACCACACCGCGGGCGCCCATACACACACCACCCCCGCGGCCACGCTCCACTCACCACCGAGGTACCACTCCACAGTGAGGCGGCCCGCCCGGGGACAGCAGGCCGGCCCGGCCGCACCTCCAACCGACAACAACCCACACCTGCCCGCCGGCCTCACTCAGGCCGCGGCACAGGGGATCATCGCCCAACAACTGCTCCAGGAGCACTTCAGCATCCAGCGCACAGATGGTAAGAAAACCTTCCCTGACTTCCTCTCTCGAGACCCACACCCCAAGCCCTACATGTATTTAAAAAGGGCAGGGGTATCTACCCTTACCAAGAAGCAGGATGCTAGGGAGTCTATGACCCAATCGGAATACCTCAGTGCATTTGTGAGGATGATGAGAGACCCCAGAGTCTCCCATGTCATAGACCCACATTATGACTCCTACATGGAGCACCTGGAGGACGTCATAGAGCACGCTCACCCCGACTGGGACTCCACCAGAGCATGGTCACAGTTTACACTTGACCAGCTGGAGGGGGGCCAGTGGCGCTGGGAGGAGTACCACAGCCGCATACAAGGGGACAGGAGGGATAGGGCCCTCTCGTCACGGAGGGGGGGGTACCACCAACAACAACAGTACCTCTCACCCTACCAACAATATAGTGTGCACCCTGTTCAATTCACCCGGGGGATGTCAGTACCCAGGGAACCATGATGTAGGCCCAACCAGATACGTCCATTACTGTGCACACTGTTACAGCCATGCAGGGGGCTGGAAGAAGTTCGGTCACCCCCTCAATGCCTGTAGACAGAAGAACCCCCAGGGGGCCCCGACACAGCAGCAGCAGTACCAGCAACAACCACCACCGGGCTTCACACCCGGGCCTGGTTTCCATGGCAACAACAATGGCCTGCGCCCACATGCACCAGCATTCGTGCCAAAAAACTAACCCTGAGTGCCTACCCCCGTCAGCAGGGTGGTGCACTCCCACAATATGCGCAGGTTAGTACAATGCCCGCAGTTATTGTTCCTTGTAATCATGTGTCAAATAATAATAATGTTTCACAGACGCTACAGAACGGCCAGCATCCACCCACACACCATGCCACCAGGCAGGACCATGCGGGGCGCACTAGTCAGCACGACGTGCCTACCCACGCGTGGCCGCCACGTGGTGATGTTGTGGCCACGCCCACATACGCGGGCGTCACACGTGGTCCTGGTGTTGGTAAACAAACGCACGTGGCCGGCCCGGAGACGGCTCGACATGCTCCCGCCGCCCGCGCCATCACCACGCCCCCTACCAATACACAGCACAGGGACCACACACAGCGTGTAGTGCATACTGTACCCCACCACAGCACACAGGCCCGCATTATGCCTCCTGCTGTGGCTACTGAAAAAGTAAATAAGCCTGCCATTGACTTTGACATAATAAGGAACATGTGCGAGTTTGACTTTGTGCTTAATGATGTTGACATTTCTCCCGCAGCGTTCGCTGACCACCGCATCCAGCATTGGCCCCACACATCTCAGGTGTGGGACACACTGGGTAACCAAGGGGCACACTTGGCCTATATATATGACACAGTACGAAAAACTGGTCTACCAAACTGTTTATCAGCTAAGATTATTGTACCCAGTTCACTTAATCTCCCAGCATGGGATTTCTATCTTAGGGACAACCCGGACCACCACAGACTGCTGGATTACCTGTACTACGGGTTCCCCATGGGCTATATGGGCCCGGTATCAGATAACACATCAGTCAATAACCACCCCAGCGGCCTGGACTACCCCGACCAAATGGCTGAATTCCTCCGCACAGAGATCAGCCATGGCGCGGTGTTGGGTCCCTTTGATGCCTCCCCCTTTCAGGAATGGTCTCACATCGCCCCCCTCATGTCCCACGAGAAGTCAGACCCCAGCAAACGTAGGGTCATCACAGATCTGACATTCCCGCGTGACAAATCCATTAATGCTTTCATACTTAAGAACACAGCGATGGGCGAGATTAGGGAACATTCACTCCCATCTGTCGACCACCTAGTTAACTATATGATCCATGCAGGTCCCACAGCACACCTCTTCACGGTGGACCTCCAGCGCGCATACAAATGCTTCCGGTCGGACATCTTGGATTGGCCCCTCCTGGGCATGAAGTGGGATGACCAACACTACCTTGAGATTTCCATGCCCTTTGGCGCCAGAACCAGTTCAGCCCACATGCAGCGCATAGCGGAGGCAATAGTATCCATCCTTAAACATGACTCAATTCAGGCCATCATGTACCTGGACGATCTCATCGTCGTCGCCCCTGACCTAGTTACCGCACAAAAACAATATGAACGTGTTAAATGTCTATTCCAGGAACTAGGACTACCAGAGGCGCTGGAGAAGGCACAACCCCCAGCCCGGTGTGTGAAATGGCTCGGCATCTTGTGCAACGCCGAAACCATGTCTCTCTCCATCCCCCCAGACAAATTGGCTGAAACCATTTTCATTGTTAATTCCGCAGCCACAAAACGCAGCTTTAACAGGAAAGTACTGGAGTCACTACTGGGAAAGCTACTCCACATCTGCCAGTGCATTCCACCAGCCAGGCCCTTCCTCTCATCACTGTTGGATGCACTCAGGGAGATGAAGGGATGGTGGTGCCATGTCAACGCAAAAATGAAATCTGACTTAAATACCTTTGTTGACATTTGCAGGGACTGGAACGGGGTCGGCATCATACCCCCTCCCATCCCCAATAGGGAAATCTGGGTGGACGCCTGCCCCACCGGTATAGGTGCAGCGGACGAAAAGCTGGCCTACAGACAGGAGATCCACCCCAGAAACCCACATGATGCAGTCATAGCCGAGGTCGAGGCTGTGAATGTCGTTGTTGCCCTTCATTCTATCATTCAGGTGGCAGACAAGGGCACACACATCCTGGTGCACTGCGACAACAAGCCAACCGTGGACGCTCTCAAATGGGGAAAAGCAAAAAACCACGTCCTAGATGAGACCGCCCGCGCAGTCTGGGCCACTCAGGCTTCCTTGCAGCTTCACCTAACATTCCAATATATACCCACCAAAGATAACTATGTCGCCGATGCATTGAGCAGATCACACCTGTCAGCTGACCACAAAGCACTAGCTGATAAGATCATTGCTGATAAGAAACTCACTGTCATTGACCCATGCATGTACTTCCTGTATTCAACTCTGCCCACCTTCGCTTACAGACCCGGTGAGGAACCACCTGGCGGCACTGGCGGAACAGCGGCAGAGGGCAGCGAGGGCAGAGGGCACCAATGCCAACCATACTGGGGCCATCCGGGAGTACCTCACATTCAGCATGAACATGATGATACAGCCCCTCGCCCCAACCCACATGGATTTATGCCTATATATAGAGGCCCTGGCGCTAAAAAGGAACGCTCCGGGCACTATATTAAACAAACTATCTCACGTGCGGACCTACCTATCACTAGCAGAGGGATCCTCAACAGGCATCAACCACATCCGGGTCACCAGGGCACTGGAAGGGGTGAAAAAGGACAAGGCCTTCAAATCAAAACCGAAACTGGCAATACCGGTACGGTACCTGAAGAGGGCGCTGGCACACTTCCGGCCCGACCCTATATCACAAACACTCAAGACGGCCATTCTGGTGATCTACTACGCGGGCCTACGTCAGTCAGAAGTGATGCCCCCATCAGCCCCGAAATACGACCCACTCACCCACCTGAGCCGGGCGGACGTACAGGTGGACAAGGTGGTGACCGTGCATATAAAACACGCCAAGAACATGCAAAACTACAACCAGCAGAAGACTGTTACATTGCACCCATCCCACGTCCCGGATCTGTGTCCACTTATAAACATTCAGGCCACCATCCAGCGATCACCCACAAGGGTGGACACACAAGCCATGTTCACCTACCCCGGGTCCCAGAGGCCACTGGCCCTCCCGGCCCTCAGGGACGCATGGGCCCAGGCCCTCAGGGACATTGGCAAGGACCCAAAGAAATACACACTCCACTCCATCAGGAAATCCGCCTCCACAACCGCTTTTAAAAGCGGGTGCTCTGAGCTGGAAATACAAAACTTTGGCGGCTGGTCATCAAACGCATACAAATCGTACATTTCAACACGTCATTCACATAAAGTTAACAAATCACTGGTTCAATCAATCTCATAATGTCATATATGTTTCTTCCCACCTCTCCCAACCCTCTATTATTTTCTTGCGGTCTTGGCACTGTTTGTTATTCACCATGTCTTATCCATACATGTTTTAATACGTCTCTTATCATGTCATACCAATATGTCATACAATGTTATCTATATTCTTATCAGTATGTGTGTTAATTAATTAATCATGATAAATTAATTAATTTATCCCAAGCCGCCTCTCTACTTCTCCTTCCACATTTACCCTCCAGACGCAATCATAGCTTAGTGAGTAATGGAGTAATAATGGTACAGCATGTATCATTATAGGTCATTGGTCACAGCCGTCGGGCGCGTCATACCCACCACCTACCTACAGGTGCTGCCACCACCGGCCACCTTTTCCTCAGTCCATTCTCCCCCCGCGCTCTTCAGTCTGGAAAGCAGCGGCCATCAGTCAACACGTTTACCCACCCACCCACTCCTCACATCACACCTACCTAGGTGCTCTTATTTAATTTATTCAATTTTACAATGTTGTCAATTACCTACAACTTTTACATATCATTATCTTTCTGTATAACACTGTTTGTTATTCACCATGTCTTATCCATACATGTTTTAATACGTCTCTTATCATGTCATACCAATATGTCATACAATGTTATCTATATTCTTATCAGTACGTGTGTTAATTAATTAATCATAATAAATTAATTAATTTATCCCAAGCCGCCTCTCTACTTCTCCTTCCACATTTACCCTCCAGACGCAATCATAGCTTAGTGAGTAATGTCCTCTTTGTGAACTGTTCACAATTATAGGCATTACACGTCTTTTGGCGCAATGTTCTGAGGGTTCTGTGTCTCCTTGGTACATGAGCGTTATTAATATCCATTATATGCAAGTATGCTATTACAACCATACATCCTTCTAATTATGATCCTAGCATACCCGTAGGTATGCTAGGATGGCTCTCTCATAGCTGTATAAGGGACCACAAGTCCCTGAAGGTGGCAGGCCAGGCATAAGCCGCGTTTTATTGAGGTCATCTAAAATCAACTGCTGCTGTATAGGTGTATGGGGGCTCTTTCTGCAATGGATGTTAATAACGCTCATGTACCAAGGAGACACAGAACCCTCAGAACATTGCGCCAAAAGACGTGTAATGCCTATAATTGTGAACAGTTCACAAAGAGGACATTCCCATGTAAATATTCGTTATTCTTGTAGAATTAGTAACTAAAATTATGGCCGTTATGGGGAGCTCACAATACGTAGATTGAAATGCCTGCTACAGATCCTTTTGATGTTTTAAACCAACTTAATAGATTCAATCTAGCTGCTTTCATTCACGCATTAACCCTCCAGATGTATTACTTAGCTCTATCCTGTATCCAAACAATGACTATTATGAGGCAATAAAGATATAAATTTGCCCAAAATTGTATGATATACTAATTTTTTTTTGGGCAGTGTATCGTTACTATATCATAGTCAATAATCATAAGGAAATGTCCATGTGATACCAGTTTAATATGGGATTTACTGTTTGTATACGTGTGGGCTATTTTTTTGCCACCAATCAATAACATGCCTCAAGTAATGTAAAAAAAGAACCACTGAGTCAAAGTTAAAAAGGGCAGTTTCTTTTGTAGATGTCATAGAGGTTGTTCAAAACTGATTGTGACCCAGACAGTTTTTGAAGGTTACAGATGAGTGGAAACCACATGCAAGGGAAGGTCACCTTTTAACTTTAACCTGAACCGCTCTGTATGACCAGAATGACAGAGTCTTTTATTTTGTAAACGGCAGGTGTCAATAAAATGGAAATAGAAATCATGTTTTAAATAAAGCTGTGGTTCGCACCATGCAGTGTAAAGAAAAAGCGTATATATGCCAAAGACCACTTTGACCTCACGTGTCTCCGCACAGAACGTTTCTCCCGGGACTTTGTCCCTTCCTTTGCCGTCCATCCCGACCTTAAGTAGTCAAAACAAGTAAAATAGTTTTTTTTTAAATTGTGTACTTCTTTTTTTTCTCTGGTGGATTTTGTATTTCCTTGCTGACCAGAGCGAGCATCGGCCGTTCCACTAAATACTAAAATGTTGAGTACGAATACAGTAAAAAAAAAAAAGAAGATCCACCCTGAAAAAGTATTAAAATGTCTCGGTCGGCCCTGTTTTACTATCTGGGGTTGGGTGACAAACTTTAATATTTTACGGCTTTTCCAAATAACTGGCCTGCACCCTCCTTCATTCCGCCTACGTTCCCGAGTTGTTTTTTTAGGAGATGCCGCCCGAAACAGAGCCTTGACTGACCAAACACCCGTGTTCTTCACTATGTATTCCTTTCCACGCACACACGACGAATACATCATGTATGAACACATGGCCTGTTCAAGCTCAGTTATGCCAACAGGCAGTATGCTTAATCCTTTAAGGACCAGATAGTGCTTTAATGTGTTATCTCTTCATGCCGCACATGTATGCAGCTTTGACTAGTCTACTCATCAGTGCTGCATTTGTGCATCGGGTTTGAGTTGAGTTTAAACATTTTTTATTTGGCAGAGATTTATCATAATTACACAGGGCGTTTTTCAATCAAATGCCAAAGGAAAGAGAAAGTTCAGTAATGTACATGTTTTATGGTTAATGGAAGTGTTTGTCAGTTTACTGGGATTGTTTTTAGACCATGATGGGGTTTAGTGGTACTAGGTCCTTGTCAGTCAGTGAGGTCAAGAAAGCCTGTTTACTGACTTTATGTTGTTGGTCTGGGTTCAGCTTATCCCAGTGCCTGGTGCCTCGGTACAGAGGGCTTGACACTTTCAGTTTCACCTTAGCATTGGCTCGCAGTGCTCTAGGTGGGGGGACAATCTGTGTTGCATCCTTGGACAGTTTGTACATCCAGGCCAGGAGCTGGCGGGTGCGTCGGGGTTGCAGGTACTCCAGTCGTCCTTCTGCATGCATCTGTGCTATATTGGCATCTCGGGGGTCATTCATGTTGTTGCAGATCTGCAGGCAGCCATTTTGAATGGTCTGGTATTTTCTGATGGCCCAGGCCGGAGCACCATCGGTTAAGATGGGACAGTACTCTAGACAAGGCAACACCATTTGCTTGTAGATCAGGAGTGTAGTATTGTAGTCTGAATGTTTGCGGGTGTTCTGTAGATCTATATATGTGTGTACTTTGACCTCACTGTGCCTATCAGCTTGGTGCAATGTGGTCCAAGTGATAGGTGTTTGTCGAGGAGGACCCCTAGGTAATTGAACTTGTTCACCACATCATGCCGACCTCAAAGGGTTAATTTAACATGGTGAATGAATGCAGATATGGCAAGTTGTCTCGCTAGGGCTGTATACACCCATAATGAGTCATTAATTAGCATCATATTCCCATCTGTAGTTATCACTCCCTCTGTCTCCTGTCATCATAGCCAGGGACCCGCCTTTGATGCATGATGCCATTGTTAATTTCAATTAATCAAATATTAAATCACAAAGTGAGTTCTGAGACAGAATGGAGTGGTGACAGGACACATTTTGTTATTTGGAGAAGGAAGTCTATCCAGAGTTGAACATTGGCCCATGCATTTTGCAATGAAAGAACGAGAGACAGAGAGAGAGACAGAGGCAGATACAGAGGCAGAGACAGAGACAGACAGAGACAGAGTAGTGGGGGGGGGGGGGCAATTGTCACATTTACTAGATCCCGTGGGATTTTCATGGTTATGGTACTTTTTCAAATGGAATGTATGGATAAAAGGATGCTAAAGAAGATAGGATACCGCTCTATTTTTGATTTTTACTATTTGAGATATTTTTAGGCCAATTAAGTTAATTAGTGTATTTAGAGCACAGGGCTGCTCTGTCTCTTTAGAAAATAGAGCAATCAATTTTCTAACAATACCTACCCCCCCCCCCCCAAAAAAAATCAACTATAGGGAATCTGTATTTCTAATGGTTGCCTAGCAACAGTCATATTTTGCTACTTATCTATAGTAACAGAGCCAAATACAGTTGCATTACAGTTGGATGGTATATGGATAATCTTGCAATGTTCTAAGGCAATTGTATCATAACATGTACATCTATATATGTATTGGCCCATATATTGCCTAGCAACAGACATAATAACTGTAGATGTAGAGAATGAAGTTATTTCTAGCATCTTGTTCACTCAATGCTAAGGTAGGTATATAATTTATCATGAATTCTAGATACATTCTATATACATTAGGTCACTTTTTGCCTAGCAAGAAGCACCCATGTATTATTTACCCCTACTGAGACAACACAGATAGCTTACTCTGGGGAGAGAGACTGAGCAACTATCTTCTTAAGCACCCTTTAAAGTATAGAAATCAGTTGAGAAACTACCATAACCACGGAAATACAGTTGCCCCCCCCCCCCCTCTCACTAGAGGTGGAAGGAGGGAGGAAGGGGTGACGTAGGAGGAGGGGGGGGAGAAGGAAAAAGGGAAGGTAAACTTAGCGTAGACATGGAAACAGGTAATGCCACATAAAATACATAGTACATGTAGATTCACATTCCTCTCTACCTAATACGGTGACACTCCTAATACTGAAAAAAATGCCATCTAAGCTGCATTTGATAGAGCTTGGTTGACACTGCAGTAGACTCGGTCAGTACACGCGTTTTAAAAAGTTTGGAAATGTTTTGTACACGTATCTTTGTACTTAGGTATGAATTCAACCTTCAAATATGTGTATAACAAGGTGATTTTAACGATATAAACTACGGTATTTGTGTGCATGGGAAGTAGATTCTATACCGTTGGTTAACAGCTTAAAAGGACGTAACTTTGGTTTCTTTATTTACAGTCTAGGCGTATTAATACACACATAGCCAGCTGGTAACCACCATCCCCTTTCTGCTTGATTCGAGTGACTTGATTCGTATCAAAGCTATCCCTCCGAAAGAGAAGCTATTTTACAATAAATGAGTCGGTCTGCTTGACGTAACGCCTCGCCCCCTCATACCCTACTGCACCCTTCCCTACGCCCACAACCCTACTGTACCCAACTTTACGCCCACACATCCCACCTCTGTACATGCACCGGGTGACGAACCGGCGCCATATGTCCAAAGACCCCCATGATCAGATCTATATCTGGGAAGGCCTTTTGGCATTGTCCAACGCCCTGTTATTCACAGTATTGGATCCGTCCATGGACTCAATAATGATGTCATTTATCACCGGAAGGGAGACGGAGATCCCGGATCCTTCTTCATGTTTCATATAGGCTCTGATCAGAGCTAGAGCTATATTGTGCTTGTTTCTTATTAGCTTTACTTCTAAATGTTAAAAGAGAAATAAAGCTGACACTAATTAAGCTTATCTTCTGTTTCCCTATTAATTTTGGCAAAGATCCTCTGTTTTCGGGTTTGATCGTTTTTATTTGTGAACTCCTTCTCTCTATATGAGCTTAGACTGGAACTGAGAGATTTTGGCTTAATTGGTTTTCTATTGATGATAAGTAAGTGATTACATCAACACAAATGACATCATTCTTTGCTGCCTTTACAATTTTATCAACACATTGTTATTGTGATGATATCCGAAGGCTGATAAAGATGGTAGAGTGAGACAAGGAATATACAACTATTAAAAATAATAATACAAGCAATACTCGTTTTTTATTGAGTACCTTACACTAATAAGGAAGGCCATCATAATACCACAGTTGGACTAATTTACAAGTATTTTAAGATAAGGCACAGCACAAATTTGAGCCTAATTAGTTAGAATATTGGTGCCAGTAATAGTTTCGCTGAAATTCTCTTTACAATTGCTATAAAAGCACAAGACAGGCTTTTGAGAAAAAAAGAAAGTCTATCCATATCCCAATCAAACGGAATTCGTTGGCACTGTTCAAAGTGCCAAAACAAATGAGAAATAAGTACCAAGAGCAATACAAGAGAAAGTAATGGGTTGTGTGTAAAGGTCAACAATCAGACAAACATTGCATTGAAGTGGGAAAACATTCTTCAGAACTCTACCATCAGAAAGAAACATTTTTGTTACCCAACAAAAGAGGTAGACGAAAAAGAACTTTGGCCTTTAGAGAAAAAAAGTTTATATCCCATATGCTGAATCAGTGCTTTCCAAAGGGAGGACCCAACAATTAGATGTAGCTGCTTCCTTTTTTGACCCTTTAAGCATGCCAATATTTGTAGACAGAAAGAAAGGAAACGTAGTCAAAAGTGAGTCCAGGATGCCTCCAGAATGACTCCCCTCTTAAAGGTAGCCCTGCCTGATTAAGGGAGACTAGATGACTCCCTGGCACACCTAGAGGGGGGGAGGTCACATCGTCAGTTGCATAGCTCCCTGGCTCTGTATACTCATGATGAACCAATGCACTGCCAGTGAATATGTCACCAACACTGCATTTGTCAGGGAGCATATCGACTCCTTGGGATTGTTGTAACCCCCATGGGGTCAACATGATGCATAAATGTATAGCCGTTACTTATGAGGGCTGTATACATGCATCGTGATGACAAAGGGCACATGCATAAAAACACTATAGGCAGCATTTAAAGGAGTAGGGGAGGTTTCATCGTAATGTTTGCAAAAAGCAGTGTTTCAGCACATGAAACGGTCAATACACCAGGCCAATATTTCGGTCAATTAAAAGGAGCAAATAGCTGTTTGGTCAAAGAGCCTGAAGGTTGGGGGTTGGATGCTGCAACTGCATCCACTGTGGACCACCTTTCCAGTAGCAGCCAGAGTATGCAGCAAGCTGATGAGGTGATGCTTCAAAGCAAGCTATTGCTGCAATACTTCCTTATATTAGCTCTACTACACCACCATAACTTCCAAATTGATACCTTTACAGAGTAAAAAATAGCTGGAAACACTTTCATCAACGAATTCGAAGTTAATCATTAATAGGTGTTAAGCCTCCATCTTGAAGTTGGCAGCCATAAAATTTGTATTGCACGATTATTTGATATGTTTCATTATGTATGTCTCCTGTTGCAACATTGTGATATCCAGGTGTAATAAACCTTTAGTGAATAAATTCTAAATTTGTAATTGGTTCACTTATTACAAAAAGAAATCAGAAAATGTGTTCCAGTATCTTTATTTGGAGCAAGGAAAAATGTCAAATAAACTTATTCTACATGTCTATAAACCATTCACCATTAGTACCGTTGTTCAATCATTTCACCCTAATTGACGTAGCAAGACTCTTTAATGCGGAAGGATATTATAAAAGGTATGTGAAGTAAGATAATACGTATCACAACTGGAAATATCTGTTTCTAATACTTTGTCACAATGATTCGAAAGTTGCCACCCCTACAAAACCATATCAGTGACTTTAATCATTCTGAGCATGTAGTTGGCCCGACAGCCTATGTTATTTTTGCTAAATGCAATCATGCCTGTTGCCCCTGCCATCACATTTCGTTTACTCAATGCTGCTGATGCAGTATACTGTTGTGTTGATGCCGTCATTGCATTGCTGCTCTTTCTGTTGTTGCGCTACCTCTGTTTCCATTACTTTATCTGCTGTTATTGATGTATAATTGTACTGTTTTTCGGCTCCAAATGTATCTCTGTTGTAAGCTTGGACCCTATAGGCCTACAGTTTCTTGGGGTGTAAAATACGGTGAAATCTCATTAGAGGGAGGATTTATATAAGGGACTTCCTTTTGTAAGCAACCGTGTACTGCTGTTTGATAAAGGTAATTATATGCTAAATCTTTTAAAATCAAGTGTAGATTGAATTTGAGCTTCTCTAGATTTTTCTCACGGGGAACTGCGATCTGGAGCTTTGATTACGTAATTTTATAACTACAGGTTAAATTTTATAACTACAGGTTAAAAGATGGAAATAGGGGACAGAACTCAACTAAATGATAATAGACAGACTGACGTTAAAAGGATCTTATGATTATATTGTATCTACAATTGGATTCAGATACTTTCAATATAACTGAGCCCAAACGAAGCATTCCCATATCTATTATCTTCATAAGGAATATGATCATAATTTTGTTGTTAAATGCAATGTACATTAGTTTCATCATTGTGTTTCATTAGTATACTTACATATAATTAGTGCAAAGTATGTAGCGATAGCATAGATATATGACAAAGGCATTCAGTAGTATAGAACCATGAGATCAAGATGCACCAATGGACATATTAAATATCATCAAAGTTTAGACGTATGAATTATATGTAAAAAAACATGTCTTTTTGACATCGTCTGTAATATGCATAAGCTACATCAACTTCTGATCAATGCATTCAATAAAAGGCTTAACTTCCTATTGACATCATCATCTGGTCCCCTTTACGCAATTACGTGAATACGACTAGTAAATTACATCTTTATTATGTGAGGTACTAGCTGGTAAGCACAGGAATCCTAAAATCATATTATCCAAAGTTGTCAGGATGTATTGCTGTCATACTATTCTAACAAGTGTGGCATATTCTATGTCTATATCATTTATACCTAGGTCTAAATGTTCTCGTGTAACCACACACCTTCTTACAAATACTGTGACTATACATGGGTAAAATTCGACACGGGCGACACGGCGACACGGGGGGTTGTTAAAATCGACACGTGCGACACGGGGGGTTTAAAAATCGACGGACACGAAATTATAGGCCAGAATGTATAGGATAAAAATCGACACGGCACATTAGCTAAAATCCGACACGGCGACACGGCAATAATCCTGGCTACCCATGTATAGCCACAATACTACTCAGGGCCTGTGTCAGCCCATGGCGGAGGGTCTGTGTCTAGTGGCGCCCCCTGGATTCCACCCTGAGAAGTAACTGTACAGCCATGCATGATGACATACACTCCTCTATAACACCAGACTGCACTGTGGTGCAGCATTGATCACAATCGGACCACGTGTACCACATAGCTCACTATGTATGATCCAGTAATATGGTACTGTCAAATTAGTTTATATTTGGAGTGATTTAATGGAGTTAATCGGTTCTCGTACACTTGTTGCGGACATTGTTCTTTTAGACAAATTAAAAGTTGGTCTTTATTAGGATACAGAATTATCTTCCATGAAACGGATTGATCGCATATTGGGTTTCAGAAATGAAATGAAATAATGAAACCAGGGCAGGATTAATAGAAATTAATTCTTCGTCTGCAGCTGCAGCCAAAATGCAATACAATTAAAGATGAAGACTCCTGCTTATGGACAATGATTTAACCGTGAACGCAAAGAAAACCCAAAAGTGATCTGGCTGTATCTCAAGTTTCTATTTTGGGTCCATTGTTGTTCATTTTATGTGTAGGTAAATGCCAGGTTGTCTCAACTGATATTGAGGAAGTATATCGGCTAGGAAGGGGCCAATATCCGCTTTGAGAAGCCCAACATCGACTAGGGAGTGCTGTGTATTACAAAGTAGCTGACATTAAAAGATATTCTCTCCTTATCATATACTGGAAAGTGTTGCGTATGGCAGATTACCTAAAGTTTGGGAAGGAAGAAGGAGTCAATCCGGATATCTTCATCACTCTGTACTGTAGCTCTATACTGGAGCAATCTATAGTAGTTTTTACACAAAGTCCTTGACCTACAAATTGTAGTGTGTATATACCTACACTATAAAGGCCCACTGTTTGCAGTGTAGGCATTAATGTTAAGTCACATATTTACATGTAGACTAGGGAGTGGCCATTTTTTAACAACGGAGATCGTTGAGGGGAGGAACCAAAAGATTTCATCCTTTTTTATTTTAGCAAAAATGCCCACGTGTTACTAGATCCATCGACGTCCCCTGTTGTTAAAAAATGACGCCTCCCTAGAAAGTAGATTAATGACATGATATGATATTGTCCGATATGAGAAGGCCAATACCACCAAGGAAGTGTCACCTACATCTGTTTGGATGGGCTACATGTTATCAGAGAGTCGATTATCTTAAGGGAGTGATCATTTTTTAACAACAGAGGCAGGGGGGAGGGGTTCGACCCCTTAAGATTTCATCCATCGGATGAGATTTGCCCATAAGTTTAACATTATAGACTTATAGAAATTTCGGCCGACCGCCCGTTGGTGGAATACATCCTTTAGCCCAATTATACGTTGTGGGGGCTAGGACATACCCCCCCCCCCCCTCAGCCTGAGGCTTCGTGGGATATACGCCCCCCCCCCCCCCCCAGTAAACAAGCAACGTTATAAAACGTCATATAGCGTTTCCCTATGACTCCTTATTGCGGCAAAACGTGATGTAAGGTTTAAAATGTTATTTTGACGTAAAAAAACGTATTTTTGTTAGCTGAGCAGACACGGTATCAATGTAGTTGGCATTATAATTGTTGTGTTTATCTTTTTTATTTGAAGCCATTTAATGAAGAAAATACAACTTTTCCTTAACCCATTGAATATGGCCACAGTGTTTCAATACGCAACGCTTTACTTTTCTATCTTGGCCACAGTGGGATTTAGAGCAGAGCAGTCCCGCTACGTGAGAGAACTGTAAATTATAGTCAAAATCCCACAATGCAGGCGAGGCCCCGGGGAATTGTGGTGTAAGTTTTCTTGGCCTAGATTCAACCAGTAGATATAGGAAAATCAGCTTGCCCGGGCAAAAACACATATGGACCTCAATCGTTGAAGCCGGGTCATATCACACTCAGGCTTCGGAATCGTGTGGTATGACCCAGCTTCAACTCGTGAAATATGATGTACATATTATATGTCAATAACGTGGAGTTTTGCCTATTTATCCTTTGCTGGAAAGGGTAACATTTTGTACAAGTGTACTGTAATGCATCAAAGTAGGGCTTATCATGCACGAATAGATACAAACTTGAGTTTTGAGTTTGGCAAGGTTAAGCTTTCATTGACTGGATATCCACAACAGTTGCATATCTTAACAGTATACAATATTGAAAAAGTACAAAAATGACGAGACATCTTTGATCCAAGAGAAATACATGTTAACATAATTGATCTTCAAGACTCGTTTGCACCTAATACATTTAGCCCTCAAAGGGATAATGACAAATAAAGGCACTGTACCGAATTCTACACCAAAAGGACAACACACGTATGTCTAAATGCACACATCAAATAATTATGGGTAGCAAAGTGAGTAGACAATATTACACAAATCCACGTGGCATATTGCCCAGGCAAGTATCTTCTTCGCAGATATACTAAGAGACCAGATCTATTAAACAATATCAGTAACAATATTAGTAACCGTCATCATCTCAATGAACATCATTTCGCAACTACTATAAAGTATTCTCAGTTTCGATTTCTCTTTGTTGATGAATAGGCGCAGTGTCGGGATTTTTAAAATACTTTGATCTTCTCCCAATAGAACACTACCTTTGTATAAAAGACTCTCTCGATATAGTTGAGGTCTTTGTAGTTTAATTCTCAGTTGCGATTTAGTATGCAGCACTCTTCTTGCAACTGTTAAATTGCCTTCAGCTGTTAAATTGCCTTCTGGCTAGTCTCGTGCTAGTCTGCAGGTCTTTGTATGAATCTTCTGGGCCATTTTATAGAATAAAATCACAATAGTCAAATACAGGTAACAGCATTAAACTATGCTTATATATCAACAAGGATAAGTCCATGCCAATATATTTCCTGAGCTGTCTAAGATTATATAATTTAATATCACCGCTTGTATTTACTTTCATTCCATTTGGAGCAACTATCAACAATCACACCTAGGTAACAGCATTTAATAACCACATTCAGGGTCTCAGGGTCTTGCCCTTGAGTATCACTGGATTTAATGAAAGATGGCGGCAGTCCGGATCAGATTTACACCATAATATATGAGTTTTATCTAAATTTACTGTCAATCACACCCGTTGCTAAATCGATCCAGGTCACATTGTAACTCATGCTGGATAACATTTAGGTGGGTACCGTTTACGACTATGGCGAGACCATCAGCATACATAAAAAATACAGCTCTGCTTAGACATGAAATTATACTATTTATATAAATTATGAAAAGGAGCTGGGGTATATCCTACTCATCCTGCGGCTTCATGGGATATGGCCCCAGCCCCCACTCGTGAAATATGATATAGTATTTGTCTGTATATTATACGATCGGTCAGATAACAACCAATAGATTCTAACTCGTGGAGTAGGAGGGGGTGATTTGCCGTAGGTGGACATCTCAAGATCCCTCTAGGTCAAGCTACCCTATTCTTAAATACCTACTTCTTATTTGGCAATCGTAGTAATTATTGAAGAAGATATTATTCCTATATTATTTCTATCACACTTATTTCCTTGCAACATGCATCAATGATCTGAATGGCAATAGCAGTAGATTCTATGAAGAGGTTCTTTAACACACGCAGACTGGGTGCCATATCTGTTTAACCTGGAGATTGGCCCCTGTCTTGTGAGACTTGGTATTTCTTGTCTTTTATTAGATAAGGGACATATGCTTCCTGCGACTGTCCCCTCAAAAGCCCCTAGACCTGGACTTGTGACAAATGACACTTGCAGAATCGTAGTGCCGTTGGTTTGAACATCTGCAGTACCAAATAATTCGATGGAAGAGGTAACATTGACTAGAGAAAGCTTAGCACATAACCCTCCAGAGTTTACTAGAATATCATTCATCTCTTGAACTAAGAACAGTGCAGTCTGCAACACGATAGGGTCATCTGTTGGTACAGCTTGTTGCTGGAAACATGTGCAAAACTGTAGGGGTACATGGGCAGATCTACAGGATCTACTCTCAGCTATCACTGAGAATAGGCTCTGTGAAACACCTCCAGGCCGACTATCACCAGCCTTTCCCATATCTAGGATATCCAACATAGTTCTGTGGACATCATATGCTGTAGTCAATTTGTTGCTGTTCTGTCTCAGGTTGTTTGTAAAGTTTGGATATTTCTTCCGGAAACGCTCTGGCAGTGCTATCAACAGAAATGGCAGCCTGCCCTCCAGTCTCCCTACCCGAGTTTTTAATATGTCTCCAACGCGTTCACCATGGTCACTCGCAAATAGAAGAATAGTATTTTTCCAAATACCCATTTCCTTGAACTTGTGGAAAAGTTCTAAATATACTAGATCAAGTTGTTTGCAGTCCTGCGGAACATCATGACTTAACTCTGTGAGAAAATTTAAAGCGAAAAAAGGCTTAACGTTGCTGACGAAGTTTTCTAAATACTCCAAGTTCAACTTTGTCATAGCTAATTTCTTTTCACAACCTTTGTAGGTATGAGTTAGGTTCTTCTGATCCTCGTGCATAGCTAACGCAAGGGGTCTGAAGTAGTAGTCTGCTGGAGGGTACCAAAACCCATTATGATAACAATTGAACAGGGCTACATCAGGCCTGTCCTCTCCCCACAAGGTAGTATAACCCCTTTCCTTGTATTTTCTTACCACTAAATCCACATGGTCTACAAATCTGTAGGTGGGCACTGAATCTCCTGGTATCCCAGCCAGAAAGGGTACCATGTTAGGAAAGGTATTCAAACCTACTTTGGTATACCCCAACATCTCTATAACACCCAGTTGCTGCTCCAAGAAGTGTCTTGTTCTTGGTAACATCCGGACGGAGGAAGACCTCGATATTCCATCTGTTCCAAATACCATGACATTCCAAGGCTCCTCCAGGGAATCGGGCTGGTGTTTTGCTTGTTCCTGTTCCACCCCATTGCCGTCGACAAATGTTAAGTGGTAGTTTCTGTAGCATAGGTCCATTCCAGTGAGTCCATGACAGTAGCAGGAAACTCTAATAAACTCAGCTACTACTCGTATTGGAGTCCTCAGATCAAAAACAGTCGTTTTACCATAATTCACGCTGCGATCGATATAAAAACTAAAATAATCACGGATCCCTCCTCTAATAATCATTTGATAAACACATGATGATATATTGTAGTTGTACACATTTGCTAATACTGTTGAATTTACTAGAAGCCATGATCCTTTCATGTAGGTCAACTTAGGTTGGAACAAACATGGTCCTGGAGGCGTTATATTAACATATTTGGTGATGGTCGCATCGAAGGGGTTGAGGTTGGGTAGGGTGCAAATAGGTGGGTCTGCGTATAACTCTTCGTCTGCGTATAACTCTTCGCCTTGCTTCATCTGGTGTGTCTGGTGTACTGTAATAAGGATGAATCCACTCATCACCAGACCCACAGTGGTGAAGAGAAGGACCCTGAATAGCCTGCTCAGCCTGGGTGACATCTTTCTTTTCTTTTCTTTTCGTAATATACCTCATTACCTTTATCGTTGCGTATTACAGGTACAAATTGTGTTCACCGGTCGTGTTATTTTATCATTACAAGAACTTGATGTTAATAACTAAAATAAGGCACTGGCAGACAGTAACAACAGTTTCTGTTATATCAAAAACAAACGTACAATAATCATTGTACTAATGATGCAGGCTTGTTCTCTAAGTAGACCAATCCAGTGTTCACAGCTCTGTCCTCAGGATCACACAGCTTCCTGGTTACATGTGAATCCATCATGATTTATATCCTGTGTGACTTTTCTCTGTGCCTTTTCTACTCTCCTTCCATCCATAGTCTTCCTCTTTCATGTGTCCTCCTCACAATATGCCGCGATGTACAAGGGCTGGTCACCATGACCCGCTACTAAGTGAGGTGGGAAATATATAATATACAGTACCCTTGTCCTACTAACCTTTCCTAAAGTGTAAGCTAGAATAGCCAGAGAAACAGGGCGGGCATTCAACCGAAGAAATGACACGTAGCATAGGGGGTCCACTCTTCTACAATGACTAAACCTTTTCTTGATCTACATGAAAAGGGGGAGGCAGTCTGTTGAAAAAAGAATTTGTGATAACTTCCGTACTATTCACATTGTTCTTTCAGTTCTGCAAAGTCCAAACTATGTCCTGGATAACCTCTTTGGGCAGAAATGGCGAAAAGATGACCCCTTTTCCTCCAGTCCATGTACGCACATGCATTCTAAAATAATACGAGTGGACCCCGGGCTAACCTGATCTGAACCCAGCTAGAACGTTAGGCCTATACATAAAATGGGTTATCAGCGAGCGTGACGCATAGTTATAATCTCACCACCTGGGTCGATCTGGAAGTGTGATATCAGGGAGCGGCCATTTGATTAAAAGCGGGCAGGGAGGAGAGGGAGGGTGAAATATGCAAATACCGGATAGCTCTCCCAGGTGAGAGGACAAGCGTTTAGAGCGTTGTCTTAATCTTAAATCTTAATATCTTAATTTAGTGTCTTATTTTGAGCCAGTAGCTTAAAATCAGGCAGTGATACTTTTAAGATTCAGCTACTAAAAAAGTTAAGACAAGTAAGATCATCTTAATGTCTGATTAAGATAACGCTCTAAACGTTTGCCCTCTCACCTGGGAGAGCTACCCCGTGCGTGCATGAAATATGGACTACTATAGCGAAAAATGCTGTGTACTATTACATATATAAGCCATACAACGTTCTTATATGTTATGGGGTAGGGTGGTGTCACCTGTAGCGACCACAAGCCAAATGGACATTACAATCCCAAAATTTCAATGTATACACCACTAGACAGGTCATAGAATTTGCAGTTTAGTGCTGTAAGGCCCGAGCATATATGGGCGTAATTTCCTTTTTTTTTATGTTTTAAGGTTTTTATTGCCAACACACAACATAAGCAGTAGAAGTGAAGTTTTGACAATAGGTGATCCTTATGGCTCAACAATAAAGGTGATTTTGTTAACACATGACCTCGATAATAACATGATACAAAGATGAAATATTCACAATGATATAAAGATGGATAGCGCACCGAAAATTATTTACAATACTTACACACAGTTTATAAATAACATACAACAATATTTATACACACAATTAATTAATACACACATACGGATAGAAAAAACACAAGTAAATAATAAAACAGGGGTAGTAGTAAGTGGTAGATATCAACAATTTTCTGATTAGTACTCATATAATTATGAGAGTATGGTTACGTTACCCCCCCCCCCCCCAAGAAAAGTAATTAAATCAATTTCGTGAAATTGGCAACAAAAAAAACACCTGATAGCCACCCCTTCTATCAATATTTTTCACCCAATGTGACACAACTGTTGTTATACTTATTCCCTACATATTTCTCTAGTGTTAGCCAAAAAGACCCTTTGCAATGCTTTCTTATGATTTTGTTTCACTTCAGAAAACAGTTAAATTGGCATTGTAATTCAATTTAATTCTTCTTTTTCTAAACTTTTTTTTTATTCTCATAACTGCATCTTTATTGGTTTGTTTCATGAGATAATTGACTATTGATGTATTTTATGCTCTAAACAAGGCCTACAGAAATCGAAATTGCTTTGAGGGACCTGCATGTCCAGGCTTAAGGAATAAAGGGGTGTCTGAAATGGACCTAAAACACATTGTAGGCTTATCAAGGACATAAAATATTTGGCATTACATTGATCAAGTTTAGGATTGTGCATCACATTTTTTTAAATTTTCCAATTGAAAGATGAAATCGAAAATCCATGTCCAGTGGTGAAGTGGTCTGAATGTTCCATGCTTTTGGTGTGATGCACCAATTAAGGGAAAGACTACTAACCCTCCAATTGGTCAAAACAATTTAATTATAATAATTATTAGTCATAAATAGGCCCCTAATATGCCTATCATTTCATCAGTTCATTTATGGAGGCTACACCAGGAACACTTGATGCGCCACCTAGGGAGTGCTATGGTTACTATTGTGAGTTTATAGTCTACATCTCACAGTGTAGCCCAGCCTCGAGCTCTCCAGGCCCATAACAGCCGTCAGGCTGTAATGGGCCTGGACAATTCTGTATTTAATAATTGTAACCTAGTTAGAAAATGATCCAGGATCCTGGATCATTTCTTAATGAGATAGCTCAACCACTGATTGGTTAGCCATGGTCACATGATTATGAATGACATAGATATGTTGTGTTTGGCCTCATGGGTTCGAATCCCACCTTGGCAAAAATGTAGGTTCGCTTTTTTACATTATTTATTTTGCGTTTTTGAAGCATAAATACCTCTATACTGGCATAGTAATATTACGATGGAGAAAATAGTGTAATGGAGGTGCATTGTAATTTGTACAGCTATCAAAATTCCTACCAGGTGGGACTCGAACCCATGATGTCCAGATTGCTGGTACACAGTACAATCCAGTACATAAGAACTTTCCCAGACTGTATACATACCATTTTAATTTTAAGACTATAATTATGCATGGTTTGTGAACGTCCAGGTATGGCTCGCAAGATTGTCCCAACAAGGCGTCATAAGCAGATGAGGGTAGATTCCCCATGAGTCAATTCAACTGTCATTAGGCCTACACGTAGAATACACTGCACCTGACATCTTCAGCACATCTGCCCGTCTATAGATCCGGGTTTCTTTTTCCAAACACATTTATCTCCCTTATTATCATTTAGTGTGATGTTACCGACGTTATCACGCTCCTGGTGTGTACCAAGAGGGCTGACAAAGATTATTGTTATTTGTTGTATGCAAATATGTATGTTTTCAACTTGGCCACATTATTTTCAGGATTTTATGTTGAACCTTTATCGATACTGTATCAAATCCTTGACATGTACTCTGTAAATTCTTCTAGCAGGTAGGGACCCATTTATAAAACAGAGATAAAGTGTTGGGTATACAGCAATAGAAAAAAGAAACTTTAAGTCCCAGAACTATCCATTGTCCAAGGGTAAAGGTTTTATTTATGGTGTGGGGGGTTGTCTCACAATGCGTGTGGTCGGATTACTCAGTAATGCAGTGACTGGGGTGAAACTACACTGTTGGCTACTTGAGGAGTAACTAAACAAATGAATCTAATATTGATGACTCTTGGTGGAATAGACTGCTTTAATGTTAACTTTACTGCCTGGTATTTCTGTTAGCTCTAAGATTAGGAACAGTAAATTTAGGTTTCCTGCATGTATTATCATATTTTGATTGTCTTGTGGTGATGGTGCTGTGGTACTCAAGTAAAGGCTTTACATGTAGTAATGTTTTGCTAAATGGAATATTTCAAAACTCAAACTCTATAGCTCTAATGATATCATGAATGGGTTAACGAACATTTCATTGCTTTGAATGAGTTGGCGAAGACCCCCCCCTGCCCAATTATACGATTATTCCTTAATATATAGTAGTGTTATACTACTCCACTTACCGAAGACTGGGAGCAAGGAGTGAAATATCGGGTTCAATGTCCTTTAGTAGTTGACCACTGTAGAATGCAAAAAGGACCTGCCTCCAAAGTGCCACTGGGTCTCCGTGGTGGGTCGCCACCAAAGAAATACCAAATCGGTTACACCTTTTATTTCGCCACAACAGTATCCTTTAGTGTTAGGCCTTGATCATAGCTTGTAATGTCAATTTTCGTTGTTTGGAACGGTGGGAAACCACACACAAATACCATCTTTGTATAGAGAAGCCACAACACCACCAAGGAGGATGCTCCGAGCTGTGACGTCACAGACATCGATCTGTGGTAGGGAATGACCATGTGATGTTTTCTACATTGACAAGGTCACCGGTACACAGAAAGGTCATGTTGTTTTAAAGAAGTTGTAAACATCTTGATGCAATCCTGTTATAAAAAAATCTACGTTTTTGGGCCGTGATTTGAATGGCAACTTACGACACTGCCCTGGGAAACCTGTACACGTAGATACGTGACTATGAAACTTCTTTTAGCTTTTACTTATGTAGGGGAGACTGGGGCACGTTGACCACCCAAAGCACGTTGAGCCGCCCGTTCTCTTTGCTATTCCTTTGGGAATTTTCTGGCAGTATGCCTACCACATCAACCCCTTATATAGACAGCTCAGATCAGCAACATCATGATGATTTTAGGATGCTGATGAGAAAGTTAGACAGCATTAAAGGTTTATGGCCTTGAAAGTAAATATTTGCAATTGTTAAACTTTTGTTTTTGTGTCGTTGAAAAAACTTTGTTGGCCTAGGATCTCTATGGAGGTCAAAGTATACATATGAACCCTTGAATAGAACCCAACTTTACTGCTAGGTGTGTTATGTAATTTGAATAACATCAATCTTATCTATGATGGCCAGCATGGAGTACATTGAGCCACAAACAACGGGGCACCTTGAGCCATGCTCAAGGTGCTCCAAGCTCTGGGGCACCTTGAGCCTGGTTCAAGGTGCCCCGATTTTTGGGGCTCTTTGGCAATTGTGTTTAGACAATTAAATTGCTGAATAATAATACAATGTTAGTAGTGTATCAATGGAAGATAATATGGATAATGACATAAACTAATTTGATACAATTTGGTTATAAAAGTATGATAGAATACATAGTTTGCAGTTTGTGAAAATAAATTCTTGTGAAACATATTTACAGTGTCTTTGTTTCCAGATTTATCACTTCTTAGAGGCAGAGCATTGCATTACATTATAGAAGAATGTAATCAAAGATTTATTCAGACTTAACAAACAATAGGAATACTCTTAAACTGGTTCAATTTGACCCTAAGAAGTATCTGTAAGGAACAAACTCAGTCACTTCTATAGAAACTATAATTGAGTGATTTTTCGTGCATTAAATATATAACTTTTACATTCAACCCTATGCAAAAGTAACAATAGCAATTAATTCCAACTGAAATTTCAATTATTGATCCATATTGGTGATTATTTGGATTGTTCAATGCATGTGGTTCAAGGTGCCCCAGTGGGTGAATCAACCTACCCCGGGCATGGGGCACATTGAGCCATCCTAAGATTTTATTTTCAAAATTTCAAGAAAAATACAAGAAAACACCACATTTGCGTTGCGATAGGTTCTCTTATATCGCAATGATACAAGGTAACTGCTAGATACAAAATCAAAGTTCAGATCCCTTTAACAAGGTCAGGAAAAAAATAAAGGTGTCAAAGCGGTGCAACGTGCCCTGGTCTCCCCTACCTGTGTGTCCCTTTAAACTTTTTGTAGCATTAAACATAATCCTGTAGGGCTCCTCAGTTTTGCAGATAGTTTTCTGTTTATCTATTTAGGTCGTTTATCCGTTTATGCCCCTTGATATGGGCTGGTGGGGTATTGTCAGCAGTAGGGGCAAGTGGGGTATTATGACATTACTATATGATGTTAACTGTCTAAGGAACAATCATACAATTGGGCAGGTGGCCGGGTCTTTGACACCTCTTTCAAAGCAATGAAATGTTCGTTTATTGTAGACATCGTACTTGAATGACCCTAACTGGTTTATAGATATATCGCGAAAATGAAGTCGTGATCAAAATGACTATAATAACCTATACAACTGAGGACCTTTTCAATAGAGTCAATTCAAGTTAGGGTAGATTTCCCATGATTTGGTCACCCACATTGAGTCAGACACATTTATATTAAAAAGTGTACTTTATGTTAGATTGTATGCTCTATGTGTGAGTATCACAGTGAAATTGAAATGTTATCCATACCAACAAAGGAAGGGAGTGCATGTAAAATATTATTATCTGTATCTGATCATGTCCCAAAGTGGGTTTGTTTTATGATGAGGAGTTCATTCATAATGTCTATTATCAGACATTAGACAATAGACAGTCTATACATGGTTTAAATATCATCAAAGGTATTTAACATTATCTACACCTGAAAAATGTTATTAACACTATAGAACATACAACATAAAGCTATGTATAGCTCCTTTATACCATAGATACTCCTTCTACCCCCTGTTTATACTTTATATAAATATAATTTGAGAAGGTATTATGGAAACATGGACTGCATGATATTAACTGAAATAGCATACATTTTGCTTCCTTTATATTTCGGGCAAAGAGAAAAATAGCAAAAAACATATATAGTGCGTCTTTAAAAGGTCTCCAGATACGTTTTTTCTGGTGATTACCTTGTATGTTTGGATGTAATCTGCTTAAGAAAATACGTATACCTTTCTCTCCAAGTCTGGATATACGCGTGTGTGCATGCCAAACAGCTTGATTTTAGTTTGACAGCACCCTGGGGTAGGCTACAATTTCATAATCAGACATTATGTCATAAGCCCTTACCCCTGCTCCAATATTATAAAAGTGTCCGACATAATGTGAAATTGAGACATAAAATGTAGATTGATTTCAATCAGAAATACACAAAATGGAGTTATGCTTTTTTGGCTATAATGTATCGGCACTCTTCTTGCTTTAAGTATCGAAATAATAGCTCTCCGTGGAATATCTACATAAGTGTAGCTCAGAGAAAAAGAAGGTCACATCTCGACTACCAGGGTCCAAATTTGATTTTATTCAGATGGATTCAGGTGAGCAGAACTCCATGTAAATCTATCGACTATCATTTAGATTATTACAGGCGGCATGAACGGTTTTCCCTATATCAAATAAAACGTGGAAATCATAATTGTTAGTGAAAGCATATTTTATTACACGTGTCTAATTACACATAACAGTATACATCTAATGTGTCAAGGTTTCGCTGTTCTCATGTGACTACGTTCTATTTACAAACGATACAGGAATATGGCAATCCAACATCCAATATCAACATTTCATATGATCTAGATGTTAGGAAGTACCGCCTATTCCTTTTACAAGTCTGACATGTCCATTATGTAAGCTGCCTTTTCAGAACATTCACCACATAGTTACATCATTTGAAATATTGTAGTCAATTTGCATTATTGCATTGATATTAAACCTCCTCTTTGCCCAAAGGGATATCACCACGAGTATATATCTATCAGTGCATTATCACAGAGAATGGAGTGCATTCTATATCCCAGACTTTTCGAAGTGGTCTACCAGTGGATAACGCAGAGGCAATTCTATTCAATTAAGGGAAAATAACAACAATATCCACAGACAAAGACATAATGGATACACTCATATAAATCTAGTTACTGTGGGTACAGTGAGACCTCGATAATCTGACCACTCCCGTTTCAGAAAAAATTGGCCGGATCTTAAATCTGACGGATTATTGAAGCATATTTATTATGCTTAAGTATACATGGTAGAACTATCCTTGACAAACCAGCCGGATAATCGAGGGTGCAGGATTCTTGAAGGCCGGATTATCGAGGTCTCACTGTATTTAAATTACATTAGCTATTATACACATATTTTACTGGGTAGGTGTCCCCGACCTATGATAGTAGTCACAGCCAGCTATAAAGTATAGCCACACTTTATGTCTCCAGAAGGAGGAAAATGCCTCAGAGTCATCTGGAATATGGGCACTTTGGTAGCTTACTTTAGACAGAACTTTTGTAATCAAAGACTCCCTGTTACAGGACTTCCACTATAGGAGTTAGACGGAAGCTGCGCTGGTTACAGCAAGAAGTTCTGATAAGAGCTGATAGTACAAGACTATGTACCATGGACCTAGTACCCATCGTGGTATGGTTTAGGCCACTCAAAAAAATTGTTTCTATCACCAAGCAATGAAAAATATGACGAGGGCATTTTTTATTTCAATTTTTTGGAGTTTATTGATCAGCAAAAGTTGTTATAATGCAATTTATACCTAGCTGACTGCATTGCTGACAGCACAAGCTTTAATTTGATACCAACTTTGCCAATTTTTTTATGATGTGCGTGATGATGAGAAACTTTTTTGAGTGGTCTTATCAGTGATTTTTACCTCAACCAGCAATGTTCAAAATACCAGCTTGGGCCTTTATTCCAGATGGCCTTGGGCTATAATTATTATGACACCACTATGGTAATGCCACTGCAAAACGAACTTTAATGCGGGCACAACAAGACACCCCCTCCCATAGCAATACTATAATATGTTTATGAAAAGTATATATGCCTGTTAGGTATTTTTGTACTGACCCTGTTATATATTGGTTGATTCACTTGTTTTATCATAATGGTCCCAGATATAACATTATGTAAAAAGGTCTGAGATGTGTTTATCAGTTTACATTAGCAATACTGAACTTGAATTGATTTGGTTTGCATAGGCCTGAAGTCTTCCCAACTATTGATATAGCAACTCCCCTTGGAAACATCAGACTTCATTAATAAAGCAATAAAGACAGATTAAAACTGTTACTGGCCAAAGTTATATATCAAGGTAATTTTGACTCTATAAATTGAGATTGCAGGAGACTCAAACTTAAGGATTCACTATGGATTCAGCAGTAGAGGCTGTAATCTCTTTTCTATGCACTATCCTGACTTATTTGTGACTGTTATCTTACTAAAGATAAGGCCACATGTCTCACAGATTGGCCCGCACATACATTCCATAACGATAGTGAGGAGTTTCCGCGCGAAGCCACAGTTCATCTCGAGGAACTTGAGGTTGGGTGTGATGCACCAGATGTGGCTGAAGGCGGCGCAGGCAAACTCACATCCCCAGCAGAGAGCGATGGGCACAGCACAGAAGAAGGTCAGGATCATGTAGCAGAGGTTCTTGCCACCCTCGAAGCACTTGTACGCGCACTTGAAGACACATTCTGCCGAGTGCGCTCCATCAGGCTCCCCGATGATGTCCTCAAATGCAACCTGTGGGAATATTTAAAATATGTGCTGCCTATTAGATGGTTCTGATATTCTATTGATTTCTGTGAACTACTCAGGGTAATTAGTTCGATATTATTGGGAAGTAGAAAATGAAAAGAAAATGGCATGTCACTATGCTCAAGTATAAGTATGTGGGAAGGCCACTTGAGGAAAGTAAGCTCTAAATTCTGGGTATCTATCAGCAAATTTGGTTTAGTGGTCAGAATCAGAAATTTAAATAATCATGTTTTTTCTATTACAATCTCTAAATAACATTTGGTTATGATTGTTGGAAACATAAACATAAATCAAATGGCACCGTCCATTTTAAAGAAAACGAGTTCCTCCACGATTGCACTGAAAGTATCAACCCTAGATATAACTCTCTTTTATCTATATCAAGGCATGGACGCGATGTCATGCATGAAAGCTGGCAGTTAACCCTCACCCCCCCCCCCCCCCGACCCCAATTTATGTTGAAGCAAATACGCTTTTTCTGAAGAAGATTCGATGGCATCTCAAGATTGGAATTGAACCCGCTCCCTTTGATTACAAGGCAAATGCCATGATTGAGGTTGAGGTTTGGTTTTTTTTTTTATTGAAAATACATCTCCTGTTAGGGAGTATTGATAGATTCACAATATGAAGATACATTCTCTCTCAATCATTATACTTCATCAACTTCATGATGGGTCTTGTATCAACCGCAAAAATTGTTTATTCCTAGTTTGGTCTTTTATCAAAATATCACTTTGTGGGATTAAATGTATAGTTTTATTCATTAGTGTGGTGAGGCAAACGCTAGGGACAAACCAAGAGAGTAAGGACCACGGGATCTAGGAACCGTTATCATTATATTATGGCTCAGTCTCACGACTTTGTAACAATTGGATCGTCTTTGACCGGGTGACGTCTTTGACCGGGTGACGTCTTTGACCGGGTGACGTCTTTGACTGGGTGACGTCTTTGACCGGGTGAGTCTTTGACCAGGAAACGTTATTATAGCATAAATTAGACCTACAGACATGGGTGGAAAAAGTCAAAGGATATTTTCACACTATATGAAAGGAAATTTATTTAAAGTTTGTTATATTTATATATAGGCTCTTTTACATGCATTATAGCATATGTTATATTTCTTCCTCTGCCCGGTCAAAGACATCACTTTCTATATTATGTGGAATTTGAAGAGGTACACTGTCCAAAGTATTATGCAATTACCATCCACATATTTTCTCAAATAGTAGAGATATGGGGGGGGGGGGGGAATAGCCTTTTCTAGCCTCCCAGTCAAAGACGTCACCCAGTCAAAGACGTCACCCGGTCAAAGACGTCACCCGGTCAAAGACGATCCAATTGTTACAAAGTCGTGAGACTGAGTCTTATTTGTGTGTAGGAAGCTATTGAGGTACATTTGTTGTTTGTATCCTTTGGTCGTACATATAATATGACCACATGGGACAGTAGTACATGTTGTACTAAATGCAGTTGCCTCACAACCCTCCAGCACGATTGGAGATGAGGCTCAAAATTGGGTTCTCATCACCAGGCGTATCACTTTCTTTTAGTTTTTTTATGGCCAATATGTGTGCTTATTTGGATTTGAAGTTATGGTGTAAGCATTGCGGTGAGACAGAGATACTCTATAAATCTTGCAAGTCAATAAACTCATAACTATTAAGTATGCTCTCAGACAGCCTATAGGTCTGCCATCATCTTCATCATCATCATCATCATCATCATCATCATCATCATCAAATTATTATCTAAAAAACACCTTTTCATATGTTTCAGTGCATGGTGATGAGAATCATTCATATCAGTGTCCTAATTGTAATATGTGGGGACTTTGTGTTAAAGATCCATAGCTGCATTTGTCTACATTATACAAATCATTCAAATGGAGTATTTGGTTTGGTTATAAGATCGAAATGCGCATTCTTCTCAATAATGAAATATGCATGCTTGAGCTAGATTTTGGAATGTCATGATAAGTATGTGTTAATTAAAAACCATGATAATTCAGGGCTCTCAACAAATTGCCATACATTGTACTTGTCACTGAGATGTGGGTCACATGTCTGCTTAAAACATCCATGCAGCTATTTGTAGTTACCACTCAAACTCAAAGTGCGCTCAATACAGCATACATAATGCGGGTACTAATAGGAAATAAATGGTCCTCTGCTAATGATATTCCTGTTTTTGGTTCTAGGAACTCGCCCGCCCTTAGAATCCCCGTCGGTTTTAACACAGTAATACAATATACTCGTTTCCAATTTCAGGCAATCATTTCTATTAGAAAATCGAAATTAAAGTAGACATGAATAATGTGTTCATATTTTGTAACTCTCAACCCCCATCAACCTCTATTATCTTCTCCCAACTGGTATCAAACCAGCTCGCTTACTGTAAGATAATTTGACTATAATAAAGGGAACTCTATAAAGAATCCCTTGATCAGCTCACATACCAGCACGTGTGTATGTGAGTTGCTCGGTTCCCGGTTTCTAACAGGAAGGTGAGCTGCTCATGTAGCCGTGTGAATTATTCACACCTGGGTTGCCTATGGGAACTGAGTCTGAGTCTATACACACCACAACCTTGGTGTGGATGTTGGTACCAACACACCAAGCTGGAATCAATGAGAAGTATATCACTTCCTTCTTGTGGTGTTATACATGCATAAAGAAGGTTCATGCTAGGTTGAGCCGATTGAAGATGTGCTAGATCTTTAGATACACTTCCATTGTGCATCCAAACTATGTTTAAATATCTGTTTGGCATGAAAATAATCTCTATAGTAGGCTAATTCATGGTTTTACTTGTGTTTTGTTTAGTTAGGATATGTTGCTTTAGTCGTAGTGTTACTAAGATTTTAATGGATCCTGCTGTGAGTAATTATGTTTACCAAAAGCTCAAATGAGTATCTCCCTCACTTGGTATAGTAAAAGTGACCAAATGAAAGCTCGATTCAACGAAAGTTGTGGATGCTTGAGAACTATCATAGACATATAATAGCAATTCAGAAATATATTTCCTCCAATCCAAAGATAAGTATAGGTATATACAATTCCATTATACATATGCAATTATGGAGGATAAACAGTTGCTCACGTCTGTTTGCAAACGCGATAGCTAGATTGTGCAATTACCCACAATGTTCCTTTTACTTCGACCTGAGAACATAATCCCATACTGACCCTTGCGTGCTTTCGTACGTATTGCTTTAATCATTGAATTTGAACATTTAAATCGTTAAAAAAATATTCAAATGAGATAATGCGCTCACCTTAACATGGTCGTTGAGACTATTCGGATCCCTGTTCATCAGGTCCGGCTCATTCTCTGGACAGATCCCCATTATGGTAATCCAACTGTCTCGACTATGCTCTGATGTGCAACTCTAGACTGAGGATGAATATGGGTAGTTGAGATTTGATTATAATTGTAAAGCTCCCCTTTCTGCGGCTCGACTCCACTCTAATCTGGCCAGCTAGACTGTAGGCACCTGTCAGACAAGGATGTGTGATCATTGATCTGAACGCAACAAATAAGGTATTCCGACCCTGTTCTTTGCCTCAGAAAATTCCTTGTTTCTTGTCACCAGACCACCTTCCAAATCTCGTGGCCTTACATCAACTTGTATTTGCATCGAGTAGATTAGCAATCATAAAGCATGTCCATATCTGAAAGTTGTTGGATATATTCTTTGTTTTAATGTCTTCTAAAAGCGTTTAATTCTGTAATTTATATAAATGGATTCTTTATTTTGGCCTGGTCGTTGCCTGTTTATGCCTGTGATGGGGGGACTCCATGGAGCGGCACCTACCAACGGGAGTAACGCAAGCAACACCCAAACAAAACATTAACCTTCATGGGCCGTACAGGAGGGGAGGGCTGCCAAAAGGTGGATGCACCCAGCCTCCCCCATCAGTGGGCCATGGAAAAACAGTAGACTCATGCTTAGCATCAATTTAGCCATACTTCTCCAAATGATATAGGCTATAACTAGAAAATCCTGCATTTAGTTGATTGCTAAATCGTGTCCTCGTTCCTTCCCACACTGCATCTTTCTAAAGTATGTCAAAACACCTATTTAAAATTTCATAACGGCATGGAAACTGCATGGGAGGCGCGTTTATCACCTAACTGACTGAATTATGTATATGTTGCCATCGGAATATTGATTGGTATATCGCATATAACAGTAGTACATTGTCAGTGATTGTAAAGGAAATTATTTCTAGCTAAACCCGTTGAGGCCGTTTGGTGCTTTGGTGAGCTATGTTCTATGTCGCCATGATGCATTGATGCAGCCCTGGTAATTCTACTAGCCAGAAGTGCATTTATGCATCGTGCCGACCCCTCAGGAATACATCAACGCATGGCGTCAGCATGACGCTTGAATGCAATCATGACGAGTAGATCCACCAGGGCTGCATTTGTGCATCATGCAGACAAGGAGCATATATTATAGCAATATATAATTATATACCCTTAAGAGGCCATGTCCTGCAAGACACCAGTGCTGCTCAATGAACTGAATAATGTAGGCCTAGGCCTATAGCATAATGATAAATTCAACAAGACAGCTATCAGTGTACAGGCTCTCCTGTCGAGGAACTCCTTGCGTGGTTGCTATGGGACCTATTGGTGGGTGCTAAACATTGTTTTAAAATGTTGGCAATCCTTTGCTATCTACCTACGTCCAGAGGCTAGGTTTAAAGGAGGAAATTATAGTTGAACCCTACCCAAATTCGAATATTTCTATGATACAAATTCCCATAGGATCAGGTACTTAGTGTATCCCCATTTCATTATTGAAAAGATTGGCTTTATTCAGACCATGTTTGGTGGCTCACCCCTGAGTAAACATGACAGGATAAATGTATGCAAGCCGCAGTCCATTGCACTTCCGCTATTTACCTGTAGACAATAACCCACTGTTGTCACCACTGTTGTGCATGGGGTTAGGCGTGTAGTTGTTGGGGTTAGATGAAGCAAACATACTGGATAGTATTTGAGTTTAAGCAGTTTTTTGGACAGATATTCCAAAAGGTTTCCAATAGACAAATACAGATTATTTTGTAACAGGACCTGGCCCCCTATTGTATTAACATTGTCAAAACGATACACACCTTGGATGTAGTGGGATATTGATTTTTTAAATAATATACTCTGGTGTTTATCATGGTTTCCCTTTCCTATGGCAGGATAAATGCCGATTTTTACCCAGGTCACCTGGGGAGATTTATACACGTCAATACCGCGTTGTATATCAATTTGTGGAATGGCTACGCAAACTAACTATTCAGGACTATAGAACGCCTTGTTGGTTTACCTGTCATTATGTTGCAATCGATTCGGGATTTAGAAGAAAGTGTGTAGGATGGTCATTAAGTATCTCAACGAGGACCCAATAATTTTGTCTTCTTAATATCAGTACCTTGTCAATTCTGGCACTCTTATCAACAATCTCTATAAGATGTCACCTTCTCCTCCTGCATGGACCTTACGTATTATCATTCTTGCTTGATGGGTGATATTATGGTTTAGGCCTGGGCCAAATTGTCCATGAAATGAAAGTAGCATTGGCCACCCTTCTACGCTATAAATCTCTACTTGTTGATATCATTTCCATGTGTCCGCCCATTAAATATATATATGACACTGAATGAGATCCACTAGTGTCTTATATACACACGCAATATTATATTTACGTTTCTACGCAGTAATATTGGAATTTTCCCCACGACACCTTATCAATATTTAAGTTGTGTATTCTATTTATTATTGAAGTTGCCTTTAATGTAAGTCCAATTAGATCTACAGATGGCCTAATCGTGGCAAGTTTAGTGTGGTGAGCAAAAACAGCCGTAATGTGTTAGGTAATGCAAGGCAACAATGAATTTGAATTATTGAATTGAATTATATTTATTGGCTGAAAAATCTACATACGATACATTGAGTTTTTCATTTAGCAGCCAAGTCACCTCCTGCAAAAGAAGGCTCGGATAGAAAAAAGAGTTCATGTTATGTCTAGAGCTATTAACAAGTGTTTTGTCATAGAGATTATTAGAGTTTCAGCATTTGGTACATCTAATGCACTATAGGGCACTAAGGAATTTCCGACTGTCTTTCAATTTCTGAGTCTCTGGGGGCAGTCTGTTCCAGTCCTCTATCCCGCGTAGCAATGGGCTCTTGTCGTAGACATCACTCCGGGATCTCATGGATTTCAGTTTCACTTTAGCATTGGCTCGTAGAGCTCTCGTAGGCACCACTATGTTGTCCACATCCTTGGAGGCCTTGTGGAGATAGCTCAGTAGCTGCTTGCATCTAGCGATTTCCAGCTTTGGCACACCGTTGCGTGTGTGAAGTTGGTCGATGTTGACACCGCGAGGATCTCGTATCCTCTCACAGATCCTGAGGGCGTCATTTTGAAGAGTTTGCAACTATCGTATAGCCCAGACTGGGCCACCCCCATACGTAAAGCCGCAATATTCCATGGTGGCTCTGATCATTGTGGTGTATACTAACACAGCAGTTTGTTGCTTGGTGCCAGCTCGTATGCACCGCAGGCCTGGTAGCTTTGACTGCACCATGCTGATCACTTTTTTTAAGTGATGGGACATGCAGAGGAACCTGTCTATTTTTACTCCCAAGTAATTGAAGACAGGGACCACCTCCAATTTGGCGTGGTTCAAGTAGAGGTTTATTCCACCTAGATTGGGGGTAGAGCGTTGTGAGTATGACCATAACACTTGGGTCTTGGTGGTGTTCCTGGTTAGCTTGTTCTCATAGCACCATTCACTGATGTTGTCTAAATCCTCTTGCACTAGAGCACGGATCCGCTCTACGTCCTTGCCCGATACTACCAAGGCAATGTCATCAGCATAGAGGAAACAACTGGCGTTGTTTATGAACCTGGTGACATCGTTCACGTATGTGGTGAAGAGTAGGGGGCCGACTACCGAGCCCGGGGGTATAATGATACCGGACATACCAATCCCATGGACACATGTTGATTGGGAACTGGGATAACATTTGTTATCTAGGGAGGATAAATATAGTTACATTGAATTCACAACAACTTGTTAAAATAGGTAGAAATATCCAAATGCAATGGAAGTGACTCAGCAAGACATTCATCCTGTGTCACCATAGCCAACACACTGCTCCCACCAACGGAGACAAAAACCTGCAACGCCCTCTACTGCGTTTCCGTTAGGATAGTAAGCCATACAAAGTAGTGTTCAAGGTTTAAAGAACCTTATTGAACATGGTCCATGTGTAGTAAATACCAGGTCCTGCCTGTGTCAAACTCCTAATATCACATTCAACATATCAGGCCCTGCCTGCACCAGACTTGATAGAAGGCAATGCCTGTGCCAGCCCACCAATTTCACATGCTACTTGATATCAGGCCCTGCCTGTACCAAACCTCCAATTTCATATACTACTTGATATTGGGCACTGCCTGTGCAAGACCTCCAATTTCATATACTACTTGATCTCGGGCCCTGCCTGTACCAAACCTCCAATTTCACGTGCTACTTGATATTGGGCCCTGCCTGTACCAAACCTCCAATTTCACGTGCTACTTGATATTGGGCCCTGCCTGTACCAAACCTTGAATTTCATGTACTACCGGTACTTGATATTGGGGGGTAGATGGGGGGGTCCCCATGTCGCATGTCGATTTTAAGAAATGGCCATGTCACATGTCACTAAGGAAAAAGCCATGTCACTAGTGTCATTAAGGAAAAGAACTTAGGGGCATAGAGAGAGTTATAAATGGGGGTCTTTGGGCCGCAGGCCCCGGAAAAATTTAGGAATTTAAATGCGCACTCAACCCAGGACCTAACCCTGCCGAGTTTTGTACGCAAATGACGTCGTGGGTTCAGTGCGCCTTTAAATACTCACCGGGGCCAAATTTGAAGAAAGGGTTTGGTAGCCTACTTCACTCTATATGAGATTCTTTTTTCATGTCACTAAGCCCCATGTCACATGTCGATTTTAAGAAATGCCCCTGTCACATGTCACTTAACTGTCCATGTCCCATGTCGATTTTAAGAAATGCCCATGTCGCCATGTCGATTTTAAGAAATGCCCATGTCGCCATGTCGATTTTAGGGGTCTATACCCATGATATTGGGCACTGCCTGTACCAAACCTCCAATTTCATGTACTACTTGATATTGGGCCCTGCCTGTACCAAACCTCCAATTGCATATACTACTTGATATCGGGCACTGCCTGTATCAAACCTCCAGTTTCATATAATAATTGATAGTAGGCCCTGCCTGTGCCTGATCTTCAATTTTATATACTACTATAGATATTGATGTCTGTTTCGAGCCCATCATTCCATAAACTACTGGTTAACAGGCCCTGTCTGATTAGACCTCCAGTTTCATACACTACTTGATATATCCAAGGCAGTACCTTGGCAGACCTCGCCACTCGCCAAGCAAAAGCATGGCTATAACTAAACCATATGGAAAAGAATGATTAACTGTTATGTTTGCTTAACAAATTCATTTTATTATAAAAAATATATGTGTTTTAAGGACAATACATTCAAACAAATGTAAACTACAACAGTGACGAATATTCCAAAGAAGACGTCTTTCATTTTGTTCATCTCAGTAACGAACGACGGCTATCAATCTTTTTTATTCCCCATACCTTCCACGGTATCGTCCATAATATAAGTCTGTGTACTTCTAAATCTACAAAGCCTAAAGCTGCTAAGGTAATGTTGTAGCAGGGTCTTGTCCTGTGACAGCTGTTCTGGAGCTAGAACTAGGTGTGCCCTGTTGATCCTCTACTTCATCGTCTGATGAAGATTCATCGCCTTGATTTTGTATTTTCTGTGAAGGAAAGAGGACAATTTCCTATTTAATCATTATGATCTAAGATCTAAACGCACATATGTGTTTCTTCATAGCTTATTATTGTGGGCAATATTTTAAATAAGGTGTGACCTATACATAAAACTTTACCAACTGTGAATTAGTTTGTTATTTTTGTGATAACCCTCTTTACTGCCAAAAGAAACCGTTTTAAAATATTAACAAAAATAAGCCATCAAATATACGCAACATGTCTAGACGATCGCAGTCAGGTCAAATGTAAACTGCAATGTTATAACTTACAAATCGCATTCTCACCATTTGTAAAAGATCAATAAGCTTGTTGGGGTCCATTCCTGTAGTGAGATCAATAAAGTCCTGCGGCACAGCGCAGCTCTGGTACGGGTTGGACGTGATACCTGAATCACTCTCCACATAGCGGAACTGCGGCTGGGGAAAACAGATATAAATCTCCTATTCACTAAATGCTAATTTTGGTACAGTGAATATAAACGAGACAATTATAGATTTATGAAATGGATCTTGCAATACATTTAAACGTGCCCTAAATGCACGATTTGATTTTTTGCGTTGCCTTGCTTGTCTGTCTAGTTTAACGATAGTTATGCCAATTATTATATCGTTTACTTTCGACAATAATGGATACATTTTAGTGAGCCGGAATAATATATTTTAATGGATATGGCACTTGAACATATTCTAATATGGTTACCTCTACTGTTGGTGAGTCAGTATATATCCCCTCCAGCTCGTCCCATGTGAACATCAGGCTCTCTGTTACCGAACAGTAAGGGTTAAAGTCCACCACGTATACCTTACCCTGAAAGGAGATTGAATATGGATTAATTGTCGTCTGCCCGCCAGTAACGTCTAATTCCATAGTTTATTTATAGTATCCATGTGAAAACCGTTATCCTTCGCGATGAATAGAAATCAATCGGTATGGATTACCTGTTATATTTTTGTTTTCTTCTCCTATCATAGATACATATACATCTAGGTTTGAACTCTAGTCTACAGTCGTAATCACCAGAGTGATATGTTCTATGAATCTGCATCTTTAACACATTCTTACCTTTTCCTTTCTATATACATCAATGACGTCTGAAATGAGAAAGACACGTTCGGTTACTGGTTATTTCTTTACAGGCATTTACAAACTCCTATTGAATTACCTAATCTAAAATTTGATTTTAGATGATAAAATCTGATTTATCCGCGGTTAATCTTTCATATAGACATTGTCCGTCAGCATATGGTTGTTATTTGTGTAACGCAACACACTGGCAAAGAAATTTATCTACATGCATATGCCTTCACATGCTGCCTTAGATAATGATGTTTACTGTACTAAGAAATACATCGATACCAGCATAGCATTACATAAATGTATGTTTGTGATACCGGTAAAAAAATTAATCATGTTGAGGCACAAGCTTCATCACAGTCACATTTGTACTGAAACTCACAATTGCTTTCCGGGAAATTGTCTTTGGCGACCGATGTGTAGAAATCCATAATATCTTCAATAACCTCCCTTTCTTCATGCTTGATGTGGTCGAAGAAGTTCTTGTAGTGTCGTTGACATATACCTTGTAAAAGGAAGGTAGGAAATTAATCCAAATGGATAATGCCCCTTCCTCCTTTCCTTTATGATAATTAGAGTGTCTTTTCTGTAAGCGTGGCAATATTGATTAATTGATCCCCTTTCAGTTTAGAGTAAGTCGAATGCAACATCAATATAAAAACTTCTCTTTTTAACATGTATAATGCTCTCATGAATATTTCTATCTCTTTTCTGCTTACCTATAAGATTGCGATTTTTTATAAAGCACCTGAATTCGCCACCAGGGTTGAGCTTGTGCCATCGTCGAAGGACTAACTCATACTGGATGCTTGGTGGGACCTCGGTCTCCTCACCGCCAGAATCTCCCGTGTCAAATGGGTTGGTCAGGTCGTGGGCCACAAATGTGGAACTCTTCAACAAAAGGTAAATATCGGCCGGGGTTTTACACTCCAGTGTGTTGTTGAGAGCGATCCACGTAGCATCCTGAAAGAGTTTTATGATATGAATGGGTTATTGTTGTAGTGGATGCGGCAGCAGTTGTTCTTGTTTTATATATTTTATTTCATTATGAGGTGCATGACCCTATTAATTGTCTAAGTGCCACAATGAAGCGTTTAATATATAGTTAAAGAGAAATGAAAAGTGATATGCTGGGGTACTACCATTATAATGTTGGCTATAATACTATGCGCCAGGTGGAGCATCGTCATCGGTGGTTAGTTCATCTAAGTACCACTGGAGCTCACCAGGGGGAGTGGATTACCGTGTAATGAACCAAACCACTAATATCGACATGTGAATACATATTGATGGTAAAATATAACGCATTACAAAGACTAAGGAAGTACTGTGCCAATAGGTGACTTGGGTTTACATGGTTAATCTGTAAAATCATGAGAAGATACCTTCGGTGAACTCCAATTCAATTTTGGAAACACACTTCCACCGAGGGCATCAATGGAACTTTTGATCTTGGTATCAAATTGGGGAAATTGTGGAGCCTGGAAATACGAACATTCACACTCTTTATACGAAGTATTTTGTTGGTTACATAACTATAAAGTTGGAAAACAACTAAAACTCTAATATGTCTGCTTAGAACACCTACTTGAGTGTGTTATTCACTACATAAGAACACTTTATGTGATCTATATTAGAATTTGCATGAGACGTGAATCGATAAAATAAGGAAATGAATCGCAAGATGGCATTTTCAATCCAGATATATGAAAGGTATTGCACAAAAGAAGAGAAAGTACTCCTGGGCATTCTCACCTTAACAGAAGCAGCACCATCTTGTTCGGTCCACTCTTCCTTTAACTGCAAGCAAAAAACACTTTCCTTGTTTTTAAATTTAAAAATTTTTAAGTCCAGCTTATGAATGGCTACAGGTAGAGTGCACCCCCCCCCCCCCCCGCATCGCTAATAAAAGACATAATTCTATCAATGTAAAGTCTATCCACTATGTGCCATGCTTTAAATACATGTACACAACTATCATATTTTGATCATAACACTTTATTTAGCCAAAAAATTAGTGGTCTTCTACAAAATATAACCAATCCATTTTTCGCATGTTTAGAGGACTACATTTAATATTTTGAACTTACGTCCTCGTCGTCACTGTCCCACTCTGTACCTATACGACTATTGATGCCATGCGAACTGTAACAAATACACAACCGCCAATGTTCAATATTCTGTTCTTACATGTACTTACATGGCAAATAACAGTAAATGTCTGAGAAATATCATCTATCGAATCTAAAAAAATGTCTGTGTGCTGTTATTAACATGATCTGCGAAAAGGGACCTTAGTGAATAGTGCACTAGGGTCAACTTCCCCTGTACATGTCAGCTATGCTTTACACATGGGCGCTAATATGTATTAATGACTACTGTATATAATCTATCATTAATATGGCGGATTTAAGTGGAGAATTATCGTAATGACTCGGTTAAGTGCAGGGGTCTCAAACTAGTACAGGTCTCGTTTAAGCGTATGTCTAGGATTCCCTTGAAACCCACAATCTTTCTTTAAATGGAAAATATAAGTACAGCTACCTGTATAAGCGCAGGGGGTAACAGGGACTTGAAATTTATAAGCGCTTACGGTTAAACAGGCCACTATGGTAGTAGAATTTGATTTAAAGTGTTTGCCTTACCTTGCAGGCAAAACAATGCCATCTTCGTGTAGATAAGCTAATACTTCGTCTGGTAATTTCAGGATACGACTGAAAGTGAACATGGTAAATTTATTTCAAGTGTGATACGACAGTAAATAATAGGGAAAGCTGAAACTCACAGAGGCGTCAAATTTTCAAGATTGAACGTGTGAGTGAACTCACAAATGACTCAGGGTAGGGTCTATGGCCTATCATGTATAGGTAAATATGTACTCCGTTATAATCATTTATTGGTCAATTCTGGCATCAGAAACAAATCCCTTGTTAAAAAGTACCCTAAAGTCATGGCCCATACATGTATGTTATTCCAATTGGGGCAAGCAGGTGGGTGTGGGCAAGCAGGTGGGTGTGGGTGAGCAGGTGGGTGTGGGTGAGTAGGTGGGTATGGAAGACAGCACCCCGCTGAGGGCATCTGCCGCATTCCTTCCCGTCGAAAATATGTTTCTACCAATTTTCATCCCGAAATATACAAAATAGTGGCTTGTTTTCGGCTTAAGCATATAATTCCCCACTTCTCCAATGCTAAATGTTAGCACTTTAACACTACATGTATAGAAAAAATGGAGGTTGCAAGGAAATTAAATTGAACAAGATCATAGCGATATGATATGCAATATTTTGGAATATTTATTGGTAGAAGCAGCTTTCCCCGGGCCTTCAGTTTCTAGTGGTAGGCCCTAGTGATATGCATTCAAGAAAGTTTGAATAGACTTGATAAATGTTGTCAAATGTGGGGACTCAGTGTGAACACAAAGAAAACCAACATTATGGTTATGAATCGAGGAAAAGAGCTATCTGCTAAGCTCTTCTTCCAGGTTTGCTCTTGTCACGGGATGGAAGCCTCAAGAAAATGAAAATGGTCCTAAAAGCGAAGCGTGCACTCTTCTCTATCAGGCAAGCACTCAGCACCACACAGAATGTATCCATCAAATTATTTATGTCACTGTTTGACAAGCAGATTGAACCCATTCTTTTATATAGCTGTCCAGTATGGGGTATGCCATGTAGCAATTGTTCATTATCTATAAGTGGATCTGGTGTAGATTCAAAAGAGCAGGTATTGGGTCTTTTTTAAATGCTTGATGTTGAAGATGCTAATGTTTTATCATTTAGATTAAAGAAGACAGAGGTAGTGTATGTGTATGTAACATATTGTAGCTGTTGGCTATTCTAAGATAGACATCTGCTATGAAAAACTCCAGATTCGAAAATAGGTTGTTCAGAAATTACACTTTATTCATTCTGACATACGGCTCGTAATCATACAGACGGATAGCAATAATCAAATAGGCTTCTGAACACCAGTGGTCATATGAACATACAGGAGGTATACGCTCACGGTCTAGTACATAATTCCCGAGTTCCAAGGCTCTCTTCCATCTTGGTTAACTCCACTTGGATCAGACTCCCCCAGAGGGAGTTCTGTACCCGGAGTTGTACACCAGTGCGTCTATCTCCTCTAGTTCCCCCAGAGGGTGGAACAGAGAAAGACGCAGGGTGACCAAGGTGGAAGCAGCGACAGGACTAGGCCTAAAAGGTACAACAGAGTTCGGGGAAGCTCTGTTGTGGAGCAGCCAAGCTGGCCGAAGTGCGCAGCAAGACTGGGTCCTCGATTAGCAGAACCCCAGGTCTTATGTACTGGTCGTTATGTAATTCTCTCCATTACCCGTAAACACTTGAGTTCCCGAGGAACTCCGGGTAACCACGCGCCGGTGCATCCGAGCCGACACCGTACCCGAGATATGTCGGGTGACACGTGGCGGTCACGGCTCAATGCACATAACCAGGCCGCGCTCCACCATTCCTCAGGTGGGCTTATATAACCTTATACTCGGCAGTAGACAGGAGTGCGGCCTGGATACACGACAACACATATACCAAATATAACTCCAACTGGTTCCATAGAAATAGTACAGCGGCGACCCACTACACTACCCCCCTTCAGACAATATCATAGCGTCCAAATAGCAGCACAAAGTGCAGTATTATTATACTACCTTGATACAATGACAAATTTTATCTCCAAACAACCCAAAAAAACAAATATATTGTCTCCAAACACATACATAGTGGAGGCAAGCGTAACTCTTTCTATCAGAAACACTAATATATTTCTTGGGTATCATAGATATGTATTCATCCTTTTTGATATTAACGTCAATCATATCAACCATCAGGATCCAGTTACACAATAATCGAGTATCATCCTTCAATAACAGTCATGATTTATGGGACTAAGAGGATAAACTCCACACAGCCAGTCAAGCCCTATAAAACAAACTTGACTATATATCATAAAAAAAAATATAAAACCTTTAAGACATATTTATCGCATACTAACCATGTCTCATCGAAAACGATTTGTTACAACAGGTATCGTATACATACAGATCAAATATGAGCACTTCTCCTTAAAAGTTACCAATTTTTTTTAGTACAAGACATATTGGAAACAAAAAGGTGGCAAGTGTCGACTTTATAGTAAACCTTGACCCAACCCGTCTATTTGAATAGACTCACTCGCTTTACGTGCCAGAGTAAGGTTTGAAAGATCAATATTTTTGGAATAAATGAACATATAGCGTAGATCCGGTAAATGCAGTTTTCAATCCAATCAAGGTCTCCAAAACCTTATGCACCATGGTCACCCAGGTGTCCTTTTTGGCGTACTCTACACAATAACACAAGTGACACTCTCCATATAGGAATACTGAAAGCAATCAGATCAAGTGTCATGGCAACATATCTCAACGTTTCAGGGAGAATTAGTCTCCACACTTAGTTCAAAGATCAAAAACGCAGCAAGCTGAAAAATAGAATGATCCGGCTCCTCACTCGATACCTTCCTTCTGAAAGTAATCAACGGGAGCCTACGGATCTCCATAACAACTTACGCAATTTCCACTCCTAGTACCTGAATAAATTTTACGTTTCTCAGGTTCATTGATATGTTATTACCACAGATCTACACATAGTACGAATGCAGTCAAGCAACCTTTCAGTAGGTATCATCAGGATCCAGTCCCTCATACCTTTACTTATTGGACGGTTAATTCAGAGTATCACAATCGGCATACAATAATCATACCTATAGCACATGTCATCAAATCAAACAGAACCCGTTTTACAAATACTGTCTTATGGCAAAATAGAACACTCTTTGGTGATGGTTTTAACAGTTTCTTATATGACGACAACTGCAAACCTAGATCATATCAAAGTCTTTTCATAAATAGGTGATAATGATCCTCTGTTCTTGTCATCTCAGTCTTTCATAAATATATACGTACATATTGTGACCCATAGTCTATGGTATAAAGCATCATACGGTCCGTGGTGTATTAATAACCCCACTACTGCAAAAGTTCAATCTTGATGACGACACATGGTAGAGGTTCCATATATGCTGCAACTGGGAATGTTTTTATGACTCGCCACTCAGCAAAAGTTCTTCATTTCTGGACACTGGAGACATGCATTCACTAGATCGATTGTCACTCATCTCAATGGATATGTCCATCCCAGACCCTAGCTGCAAAGCATCAGGGTTAGGAAAATGCACTCGAGTACCCATAGGTACACTCGCCATGGATACAGGAATGTCCAGGGTAGATGGACGATGGTTCCCAGACATAGAACCAGTCGTCACAGGTAGGTCCATTGGAGGATCCACCATCATGGATTGTTCAAGTTCGTTTTCAGGAGCCATAAGCGCCTCAGCATCACGGATAGACAGACGTAGGTCAGCCTCTGCAATTGCATCGTTCAGCTCCATCAGTATCTGAACCGCCTCTCTAGTCCCACTTTCCGTTATCTGGCAAGGTGACTGACAAGAGGTGGTGTCGAGTATTGGTGTTGAGACAGGAGTCGAGTTATATGACTCTGCCTGCAGTTCATTCACCACCATCCTCGCTAGAGTGGACACCCCGGCTGGAGTATCCATAGTCTCAAAGGAAGACACGGTTGTGTCCACCCCCATTGTAGCATACTGCATCGTCTTAGCATCAGACGACACAGAAGTAGACGTCACAGCAACAGATGTCACTGAGACAGGTGACACAGGAACAGACGTCACAGCCACGGACGTCTTAGGAACAGACGTCACAGCCACGGACGTCTTAGGAACAGACGTCACTGCCACGGACGTCTTAGGAACAGACGTCACAGGAACCAACTCCGATGACCCACAGGCCATGGAGGTGGCAGCCACGTAACTGCAGTCGGCCAGGTGCGTCTCGTCTTCTGTAGATGGAGGTGGAGGACTCCTAGGGGTATTACTAGCCCTGGAGTCAGCTCTCAACCTTTGTGCGTATGCATCACCGTCAAATCCTAAGGGAAGAGGGGCAGAACCCCGTTCAACCCTGTACACACTCTCGTCGTACCAACTTGACAATGGTATCTCATAGCAGTCCTCGAAAAACTCAGCCAACTCTTCATAGAAGTCATCGTTCTGCTGAGCTTCCTTTCTATAGCTAGAAAATTCTTCTGTTAGACCACCAATTTCGTGTTCTAACTTCCGAATAATTTTGATTTTTAGACTAATTTCAGTCCTGGCAGCAGTTAGCTTATGTTCAGCAGAACTGACCATATCCTTACTGCGATCCAACTTGACTTTGAGATCATCAATTAAAAATTGACTTTCCATACGAGATTTTTCAATATTCAATCTCAAATCATCTACTGTTCTGCTTGAGGTTGCTACCATGTCATCTCGTTGTCCCAACTGTCTTTTGAGGGCTTCATTCTCCTCAGTCATTTTGGACATTTTAGATAGGAGTTCTGCTTTAGCAGTCTCCACTTTCTCTAATTCGGCCAAACGACTTTCCTTTACCAATTGCTCAGCTTGAGCCCTAGCTCCTTGCAGAGCTAGTTGACAAGCGAGATTCAGTGTGTCAAATGAACTTTTAAGTCAAGTGACATACTGTTCTTTCAGAAGATTCCTGATACTTATATTCTCAGGGTGATCAATATCACCAGTCAGCTTAGGCAGAGGGACCGACTCCAAAGAGATATCTTCCTCACCCACTCCAGATGATGGAGAGTTTAGTGAGAGACCCCCCATACAGGTAGATGGTGATGGAACGGAGGATAGTCTACGACCAATCTCCTGTTCCTTCCTCATCTCTATTTTACTCGATTGAACCCTGCCTGCGGGTGGGGCAAATTTTTGGTCCACCCAATCATCTCCCTCAGATTGGAAATCAATCGTTCTATAGGTCATTTTAGATTTGGAATCCTCTTTCCCACTTACTGACTCTATCTTCCCTGTTACATACCCTTGACTATCAGTAGAAGTATTTTCTGTCTTTAATATCTTCCTTGACACTCCCGGGTTCCCTCTAGCTTCAGAGATTGTGGTAGGAGGTATTACCTCCTCTCCCACAAATACACAGTCATCCTCCTCCTCTACAGGAGAAGCCAACAGGTCATTTACTATTTTCTCCTCTATGGCTAGCCTTGGGCTAACAGCAACCCTCGGTAATGATCCGCCAGAGCCCTCCTTGTTGGATTCAGTAGTGTTCCTACTAAACCCACAGGAAGACCCTGGAGCACGTCTTTTGGTTGGGGTCGATCGGCCGTCAGGTGATGAGTCTAACCCAGCAGAAGCTGAGGACTCCTCTGAACCTGTGGTCCGCATCTCTCCTAAGGTAACCGAGACAGGAGTGTACACTCCATGGTCCACAGTTTTACCTTCAGACAGCATTTTACCTTTAGGAGGAGTGGCCAACTCCATTTTACTACGATAATCAGAGGCTTTCTCTGGAAAGTCCTGAATGTAGTATGGCCACGCCTTTCGATTCAACCACAACCTTCTCGGGTTATGGTTGAACATCAAGGTGTATGCCAACCCCTGTGGTACCCTCACACACTTTTCTCTGTCCGTGAGTCCTAAGGCCTCCGGACTATTCTCGAGAATATCTAGATTGGACATGGCAGTTTCAGCCTTCATATGGTGTACATCCACTAAATGCCTTATCATACAGCCCTTTCTAGATGTGCTGAAAGGTTCACCATCTTTCATACATTTAACTGAGCGATTAGACTTGGCCCGGCACTGCCACATCATTTTGGAGTGCGCGTGGAACTCCACTAGATGTCGTGCGAACTGGTACAGGTCCAAATACTCAGCTATTGGATTTCTATCCATACACTCATTGAATGGGCATTGCCCCGAACCTATTCTCCAACCTCTACCAGGTTTATAAGTAGGCATACCCGGCGGAACAAATGTCATCCAGGCCCATTTCAACCGATCTCTATCCTCGTTGGAGAGGTCGGCAGCCCTGTATGTCCCCATACTTTGCTTTATAACCTCATCCCAGAACTTGTACGCTTGATGTGCCCCCGAACTGGTATGCTCTAACCAGAACTCCATATCCCTCTCTGTATCTTCGTAGGATGGTAGCCTAGCTCGGCTCCCTATCTCCCCAGTAACCTCTCCTACATAGGGTCTGGACTTAGAATTATCGGAAGGAGATCTGAATAGTTTAGTACATTTCTTCTCGTTGAACTTGTCCAACTCTTGGATGTATGCCCCCCTGCATATCCTACTCCCGGGAATCACTGCATCCGGCTTAAATTTCTCGAATTTAGCTGCTAAATGCATTACTGCCATGTTTGGAATACGTTCCGGAGTTGACTGTGTAGGGGCATTCCAATCGGGTACAAAGTTACCATGCACCGGATGTAAACCATCCGCACGGTCATACGACATAGCACCCCACGGAGCGCCCACTGGAACGTCACTGACCGAGTGCACCGGTATCCCGGGCATATTCGGGTCAGTCCGGGTCACTCCCGAAGTAGGTGGTGACGCAATATTCCCAACCTGGAACAAGGGAAATCCCCCGGCCTCGAGTCCTTTCAACCCCGGCCCTGACACGAACCCCCTAGCCTGCGCCACTGATAAACCCATATCTACCAGTTTCCTTACATGTTCTCCCCGAGCTAGGAGATACTGTGTGGTTTTAACCTTTTCAGTTCTCCTTATCTCCGAGATATTACTGTGATTTCGGCGTTTCACACCCCTATTCTTCATCTTAGCCGGTGGTTGATACACAAATTTAGGTAAATCTGCATCCCGAAATCGTTTTGGAAGGTCATACTCGACCGGAGCTGTTGACTCCAGGTCCCCCAAAGCTAACAATTCTCTCTGTTCCTGCGACAGAGGGGTAACCTCCGTCGAGTGACTCCTTCTATGGGAGTCTCCCGACGGATAGTTATCCGCCATGATAACTACACAGAGGGCGGCCCAGAGGAGCCCACTCTAAAAATGAGCTTAAATGAGTAGTAGAATCAGGAAAATTGTTACAAAAGTGTCCTCCTGTACTACCTCACTTTAGTGTCTCCTCTCTCCCTCACATGTAGATGTTCTAACCGGTGTTTTACATACGCGGAGAGAGGTGCCTTCGCATCCACCCTCTCCAACGGTATGTGCAGGACTGACGCATCCAAGCGCAAAGGATCACGGGTACCGGATAGCCCTTCCCGAAGAAGTTATCCGGTATTATCCGAAGAAAACCGGGTGGCGGAGTAAACTGCGTAGTAGTTGCAATCTTCGCCGGGTTCTCTCGGATTGTATTTTACACATCATTTCAAGTAATAGCAATTCTTTAGTTCGTCACGGCTGTATTATTTGTAGCTTATGAACTTTTAGAACGCTGTTTAAACAAACATTATAAAAAAATACGTGTCAAAGTAAATTTCTTTGGTTGTCCGAACAAATTCGGAATACGTATGAGTCCCATTCTCATGTTTTTGTAACGAGTTCTACACCCGTACTTTCTACATGATATTTCTTACTAGGATCCTCATATCTATCCTTAGAAAAATTACTGACTAGGTTTGATTGGATTTTAATCCGAAACCATCACGACAAGTACTAAATGGGAAACCAACTCACAGACCATAGCATGTAAACATTCAAAACTAACTTTAGTAAAGCAGAACGTTGGGTACCCCAATGCCATCTACTGGTCAATTTCACCATTATTCCCGTCACAAAGACTAAAGAATAAAATCCGGTATTTCTCGTTGTGTTTTTGACAATTAGCACCAGTTACGCAACTTTCCGGGGTTTACCGGGTAAGTCCTTGGAGACCCGAACTATTTCGGGTAACCACAACAAACAAACCCAGCCCCGCCGCTCTTACGTAACAGCACCTCGACCCGCTATACGAGCACTTCTACGTATGGGTCCTTGGGGTTTCTTCTTCTCAATTACTGTAGGAACCTCCCTAGTTCCCTTTTCAGTAACCAACTTCTTCTTTTTCTTCCTACCATCGACTTTTCTAGCTGGCGTTGCTTTTCTAGTCTTCTTTGTAGGCGGGGGTGCCGTAACCTGTGTTTTACGCACCCACCTGGGTTGGGGCATTGGCACTTCTACCAAAGGCTCATTCTCATCGCCGGGCCGGCGACCTAGCCAAGGCTTCAGGCGATCCACATGGCCTGCAACTATCTTGCCTTTCACATTCTTCAACAACACAGTAACATCCGATATTACTTTTGTCACCTCAAATGGCCCATCCCAACCTTTCGAGATTTTTCCATGTACAGGTGGCTTCAATCTCACCACCTTCTGTCCAACTACATACTTCCTCTCTCTCAAGCCTGTATCATACCCTACTTTCTGATGGATGGCCGCTTTCTTCAAATGGCCTCTCACCAATGCATAGCCTTCCCGCAATTCTCTACGCAGAGATTCCGCAAATGCCACACGGCATGGGACATCCTTTCTCCGCAGTACACTGCCAAAGACCAAATCTGCAGGCATTATGATCTCAGATCCAAATACCAAGCTGTTAGGAGTGCAGCCAGTTGAAGCATGCACCGTACCGTTGTATGCATGAGCCACATACTGGGAAAACGTGTCCCAGTCATCCTGATTAGAATTAACCAGTGTGGTCAGCCCTTGAATCAACGTGCGGTTGAATCTCTCAACCATCCCATCCGACTGCGGTCGGTACGGATTAGTGCGTGTCTTAACTATGGCCAATTCTTCCAGCATCCCCTGAAAGAGACGTGATTCAAACTCCCTACCCTGGTCTGAATGTAACATGAGAGGTGCGCCAAATGTTAGTACCCACTCCTCAACCAAAGCTTGTGCGCAACTTAATGCTGTGTGATCCTTCATTGGGATCACCTTCACGTACTTTGTATAGTAGTCTTGTACCACCATCATGCACACGTTGGAGTTTGGAGTTGTCTGGAAGCCAGTGATTATATCAATGGCTATCCTCGCAAATCTGACTCCGAACAGTTCCTGTCTGAGAGATGTTTTACCTTTCCCAGGGCCCGGCTTCACCAGGCAACACGTCGGGCATTCACTCAACCAACGTATTACGTCCTTAGACATCCCAGGCCAGTAATATCTCCTCGCTAGTTTGTCCAAAGTCCGTTTCCTGCCAAAATGAGCGGAAGTCTGATGACCATGGAAAAACTCGAATACTTCCCATCTCAGAGAAGCTGGCAAGACTATCTGTAGCCTTCTTCTGGCTTTGCCCTCAAGAGTTTTCCATCTACACAATAGGCCGTCTCGCACTACCAACTGCGACCATTGGCCCACCAAGTTCCTTACTTCCACACATTCTAATGACAGAGCAGGTCTGACGGGATGAGCAGCTCTCTCCAGGATCAGATTCCGTATCATATTGATACCATCGTCCTCCTGCTGAGCTTCAAGTATGGACTCCGCCGACCAAAACACCAAGTTCTCTTCCCAGGCCGGATCAAAATTCATTATTGGCGCCACCAACGCATTATGTATGCCACAGTCTTCACAGTCCATTCTTGCACATCTTCGGATTGGTCTCCTAGACAAACAATCCGCATTCACGTGCTTTACTCCGCTCCGATGCTGAATCTGGGTATTCTCTATCCCTAATTCAGACAACGCGGAGATCCATCTGCCCATCATCCCATCTGCCTCCTTGAAATTAAGGAGCCATCTCAAGGATGAATGGTCCGTTCGTAGAATAAAATTCCCACCATACAAATAATGGCGGAATTTCTTTGTGTATACTACTATGGCCAACAACTCTCTCTTGGTGGTACAATAATTGCGTTGAGTTTTACTCAAGCTGTTGCTAGCAAATGCCAAGGGCACTTCCCTACCCTCCTGCACTTGGGATAAGACAGCGCCTATGCTATCGTTGCTAGCGTCGGTGTCCAGGATGAACTGATCACCCTCAGTAGGATAGCTCAGCACAGGAGTTACCGTGAATAACTCCTTCAGCTTCTGAAAAGCCTGTCCAGCTAATTCCGTCCAAATAAACGGAGGTAGCTTCGACATTCCCTTCCTTTTTCCTACTACCAGCGCCTGTAATGGAGCCGACACCTCAGCAAATCCGGGAATGAAATCGCGGTAGTATGAGCAAAAACCCAAAAATGACCTCACTTCTTTCTGGTCTTTTGGCGTTGCCCAATTAGCTACAGCCTCTAATTTCCCTGGATCCGCCGAAATACCTGTGCCACTGACTATTCGGCCCAGATATTCCACTGATTGCCTGAAGAACTTGCATTTCTTAGCTTTCAGTCTAAGGTTGTAGGATCTCAGTCGATCCATTACCTTGTTCAAATTCGATAGACACTCCTCCCGAGTTTTCCCGAAAACTATGATGTCGTCTAGATAAACTAGACAGTTTTTCCACAACAATCCCCTTAGCATTGTCTCCATCATATTCTCGAAAGTAGCCGGAGCATTGCATAAGCCAAATGGCATTACATTGAACTCGAACAACCCCCTGTGGGTTGTGAATGCTGTCTTTTCCTTATCCTCTGGGTGCATCCCAATCTGCCAGTACCCTGACTGGAGATCTAAGGTACTAAACCAGTGATTACCTCCCAAGGAATCCAGACTTTCGTCAATGCGTGGCAAGGGGTAGGCATTCTTCCTCGTAATCCCATTTAGCCTCCTGTAATCTATACAGAACCGACAGGTGCCATCCTTTTTGGTAACCATTACCACCGGACTAGCCCATGGACTATCCGAGGGCCTTATTATCCCTTCCCCTAACATCTTGTCCACCTCATCCTCCAATGCCTGCTTCTTAGACAACGGGAGGCGCCGGTATGGCAAGCGCAATGGTGGGCTAGAACCGGTGTCTATCCGATGAGTTACTCGGTCAGTTCTACCCAATTGCTCCCCTGGAGCGGAGAACAGGTCTGCATTCTCGCATAATAGCTGAGCCAGACTCTGTTTGTCCTCTTCCGTCTCCAAGTGGCTATCTGTCACTAACGGTAAAAGATGCAGTGGCAATCCATATCCTTCCTTCCTATCCTGCTCCCCAGTGTCTTGCAATACCACTGGCATAGCGGATGGATCCAAAGCTCCTATTTCCACTGCTCTCTTTACTGCTAACTCTACTTCTGGTGAGTCAGCTCTTCCTACCACGTCAGCATATGTTACGTCCCCAAAGGTCGTCCCTTTTTCCAGGTACACATCCTGAAAAGTCATATTACTGACTGGTACTACTGTTCGTCTTGAACTCTGCACTAAGGCACTGGTGGAAACCAACCCCAGCTTACTCAAATGCTGCTGATTCGGTTCCACCACCCCCATGCGGTCAAATTCCATTTCCCGGCAGTATACAACTACATTGCACACATGGCGGGGAGGAATTCGTACTGTCTGAGAGACAGACGAGACGCCTGAAATCCGGCGGAGTACACACTGGACCTTCATCTCTTGTGGATACCGAAGAGTGAGTTCCCCTGTCACACTATCCAATACCGCTCCATACAGAGAACAAAAATCTACTCCCAAGATTCCCTCATCCGTCAATTCAGCTACAGTTGTTGAAACAACAAATGAATGTTGATTCACCCAAAAGGGTATCACCTGTCTGCCATGTGTCCGCATATGAGACCCATCAGCACTTCTGACCGACCCAGACCCCACAGGGTTAGTCGACAGACCTGCGAGCTTCTTGAAGAAATGGTGACCCATCATGGAGTGACTAGCTCCAGTATCGATCAGAAATTCCCCCGAGCAGCCCTGAATCTGCACAGGCAAGTACCATCTCTTCCCTTGTAAAGGAGAAGGTTGCAAGGCAAATCTCTGGATTCCAGCTTCACCGCCCAAGTCATATCCCCTCGAGTTGAGAAACTTAACTATAGGATCATCGGGTTTGAGTCGCGAAGCACAAAACCTTTCTACTTCTTCCGCCAACTCAATTCTGCGGACAGTGTCCAGATGAGCTAAATCTTCAACACCTTTCTCGTCCGTTCCCTGGGGCCCATCTCCACCTGGCGGATCAGACTCAGGTGCGGCTAACCCCAGCGGTTCCCATGAAATGGAATCTTTTGATTCTCCCCTGATAGTACCTTTGACAATCACAGGTGGGGTTGTTATCTTGTCATCGACAACAACCCCTGTTAGTTTTCCGTCGGTGGTGGGCTTTGGTCAGAAGAGGGTCCGTCTTTTTGTTTCTCGACCGATGATACATTCTTAGTATCCTTGGACCAACATGTCCTTGCAAAGTGACCCTTCTTCCCACAATTATAGCATTTCGTGTCTTTGTTGGGTTTCCCCTTACCGCGACCACGAGTTGCGACCTTTTCAGCCTTCTCAGCCTTACTACGCTCCTCCATGACTTTTCCGATCATGGTCTTCAATGCACCCTCCTCTGGCGCTTGAGCGTCTGATCCTGGAACCTTTCGTCTTACATAAAAAGAACGACGTCCTTTCCATTTAGGATCTATTGCTGCCACCTCTTGCACTCCCTCTGTAGTCAGTTCAACCTCTTCTACGGGCATCTCTATTACTGCTACAGGGGCTGCCTCTACAGTTTTCAACAGCTTCCTCTTTCTCAGAGCATCTTCCGTAAGCTCGAAGATATCTGCTAGGGACATAGTGGTCTTCCACTGTGAAGCAATCTCGCTCGACAATCTTTCGTCTTTAAGTCCATCTATATACAGGCTGGACAACTTCCTTACCAGCCATGGATCACTTGGACTCATAGATGCAAATGCTTCTGCTGCTAGCACTCTGAGAGCCATTCCAAACTGTCTGTGCCCTTCACCGGGCTTCTGAACTCTTGCCTCTAGCTCAGATGCGGGATCCGCACCGGATGTGGAACCTAAAGCCCATGAAGCTGTTTCCACTAATCCCTTGTACGTTCTTCCCCCGCTTAATTCAAAGCTTGTTAGGGCGGGATCACCAGGACCATCCCGCACACACCATGACAAAGCTGCAAGGCACTCATCGCCTTCCCAACCATTATGTCTCATATCTGCTGAAAATCGTGTGAACCATTTTCTCCATGGAACCGAGCCATCATACTGCTTCATCTTGATCGCCTGCTTCCTCACAGGTGTCATCCCCGTTCTCAACGGTATATCAGCCTGACTCAAAGCATAGTCCACTGCCTTAAAGTTCCCCACGTCATTCGGTACCGCATCAATCCCTAATCTTCTAATTGCTGGATTGCTCTGGAACACTGCCTCATCTTCCATTGACATATTTCCCCTATGTTGATAGGGTGTCCCACTCTGATTAGTACCTCCGGTCCTTGGTGTATACATGCTTCCTGGAGTTACATGACTGCCAGGTAATGGGGGAAGTGGTATATTGAACATAGGCCTCGCGTTCCCATAACAGTTATCCGGTCCCACATTGCCCCATCCCCCGTAGGAGGTGTTAGGCCCGGCCAGATTCCCTTGACCTGGCGGCCGAGCATTCATGTATGCCCCACCGGGCAAACCTGGTCTACCTACCGTAGACACATTTACCGGAACTGTAGGAACTTGCCTTGTCCCTGGAGCTGGAGTAGAATGAGCACCTGGAGCTGGAGCAGTGTTAACTGGTCCCACAGGAGGCTTATTCCCGGTAGCCTGGGCCACCGGAACGTCTCCTTTCACTCCCTTAGTGTCATTCTCCACACTCACTGATTCAGTTTCTTCAAGAAAGCAATCCAACTTCTCCTGAAACAGTTTTTCAACTCTACCACACAGTTCTAACATGAACTCCTCATTCTTATCAAACTTACTGCCATGCATCGATGAGTGTCCACTCACACTGGATAACATATCTGCTGTATGTATCACCATGGAACTATCTAGATCCTCAGTGACAGGTGGTTTCACTACCTCCTCCACTGTATTGACTATAACTACTGAGGGCTCGTCGGCAGTCACAAAGGTCTCATCTCTAGACACCTCCTGCGCCTTTCCCACCGGGTCCCCAATTTCCTTCGTCCCTTTTGGTTCTAGCTTATTCATCATGTGATTTTCAGCTTGTTGAGCTAGCGCCTCTAACTCTCCCAGCTTACTATCCTGTTTCTTCAACAACTCATCATACTGCGCTACTTGTAACTGTCTTGCTAGAATCTCGGAACTAATTTCTTTATTCCGCACCACTAGCTTTTCTGTTTCAGACTTCAGTCTGACTTCAGTACCCTCAAGTAGACCCACATTGACAGAAATCTGTTCCAGATGTTTGATCTGAGCTGCATGTTCCCGAATGTTTCCTGACCTTTTTGCCAAAAAACTCTTTTCAAAAGCTTCCCTTTCCTCCTTCAGCTTCCTGAGGGATTCTTCCCCTAGCCTTATCCCTTCCTTCATATGCTCATGCTCGTTTCTCAATCGGAGCGTCCTTATGTCCTCCAGGCTCAACCTTCCCCTGGGCTCATAAGGCGGAACCTCTAGACCACGTATTGTCAATGTAAAAGGATCCGGGAACAGCTTATCTCCCCTGGAGATTACCTCAGCTGTCTCTTCCCCTTCCCCAGGAGTTTCCTCTAGGTCGTCCCTTTTGACAACCTCAACTCCTTCCTGACTAACTGGGACTACTACTCTAGTCCCTCCCACTGCTTCTACAGTGGGTACTGGTCTACGTTCCCATCTCACTGGTACATCTACTGTACCCTCCAGACTAGGTATACTAGAGTCACTATCTTCCCCAGCATCTTCCATGGTCACCTGTCCAAGCGTCACATCCTCCCGTGAGGTGTCCCCCAGTTGGACAGGTCCCTCCATAACCCTATCTGGCTCTAGAGCTGGACGTTTTGCTGGAGGATCCCCTTGTGAATCCTCAGATCTCACCTCGTGGGCCTCCTCCTCTCCTCCATGTCCAATTTCCCTACTCTGATTGAAAGTATGTACCTTCTGCCTAGCATTAAACCTCACCCTAGATCGTAATCTAGGACGCATCCCCTCCCCTTGGTTAGTAACCAACGGGGGAGGTACCTCCGTATCTGACATATCTTCACCACACAAAAGCAACCTGTAATAGCTATCCTTGAAACCTACCAATTCTGGTTCAAACATATAAGAGCTTACCTCTCAATTTCAGAAAGAAGAGTAAAAAAAATAAATGTAAATCAATACTTACCCAAAGTGGTCACGGCACCAGTGTAGCTGTTGGCTATTCTAAGATAGACATCTGCTATGAAAAACTCCAGATTCGAAAATAGGTTGTTCAGAAATTACACTTTATTCATTCTGACATACGGCTCGTAATCATACAGACGGATAGCAATAATCAAATAGGCTTCTGAACACCAGTGGTCATATGAACATACAGGAGGTATACGCTCACGGTCTAGTACATAATTCCCGAGTTCCAAGGCTCTCTTCCATCTTGGTTAACTCCACTTGGATCAGACTCCCCCAGAGGGAGTTCTGTACCCGGAGTTGTACACCAGTGCGTCTATCTCCTCTAGTTCCCCCAGAGGGTGGAACAGAGAAAGACGCAGGGTGACCAAGGTGGAAGCAGCGACAGGACTAGGCCTAAAAGGTACAACAGAGTTCGGGGAAGCTCTGTTGTGGAGCAGCCAAGCTGGCCGAAGTGCGCAGCAAGACTGGGTCCTCGATTAGCAGAACCCCAGGTCTTATGTACTGGTCGTTATGTAATTCTCTCCATTACCCGTAAACACTTGAGTTCCCGAGGAACTCCGGGTAACCACGCGCCGGTGCATCCGAGCCGACACCGTACCCGAGATATGTCGGGTGACACGTGGCGGTCACGGCTCAATGCACATAACCAGGCTGCGCTCCACCATTCCTCAGGTGGGCTTATATAACCTTATACTCGGCAGTAGACAGGAGTGCGGCCTGGATACACGACAACACATATACCAAATATAACTCCAACTGGTTCCATAGAAATAGTACAGCGGCGACCCACTACACTATATATAATAAGATCAAACTCCTATCCTCCTACAGAAACAAGCCAGTCTCCTTCAAAATTAAAGATTTAAATAGTAGCAAAAAGTGCTGCCCAGTGGAGAAATTTTATTTGTCAAGTTGCTCATTTGCTCTTGGCATTTCTAGGTACTTAAGTACTACTCTTGCACTTGGAGAGCTTGGTAGATTCCCTATTGAATCAAAAACAATTTCACTAAACATATTGTAGGCCTACTGGCTAAGACTTGAACAGGGCTCAATGAATCCTATTCTAAACAAGGCTTTATCCACTATGAAGAGTGAGAATCACCACTTAAGTCCCTCATAAAGAGGAGGCTCTCTGATATGCTTTTCCAAAAATTCAACCAGTATATAAATGACTCAGACAATATTGGCAAATGTGATATTATCAAAACTTGTCAGAATGATTTGAATTATCCATATGGGAAGCATGAGTATCTCAGTCTCGGACTCCCATATCAACACTGCTCCGGGTCCCTCTACTGTGTATGGTATGGGAGCAGATTATTTCACTTGATACCCATTTGCGCAAATGGGTGTGTATTGGTCAATACACATCCAAGTACAGAGAGATGCTAATCAATATCAAAGGGGTAATAAAAGTACCTGGGGGCTACTGTAGAATAGAACACATAATGGACAGAGGTGGTAGAAAGATGTGTATTGGGATGGGATGATGGCCTGCTCCCAGGCTATCCAACTGGTAGGATAGTCGCTGGCCGAGGCTGGGATTATCTACTAGTAGGTCACACACACTCCCCCTATAATACATTGTAGAAGTATTATTTCAAAGCTGTGTATAGATTCTAATTGTACTGAGGACAGCTTATCAAGAAGTTATACAGGTAAGAAGTCATTACATAATATGTGCACACACTGTATTAAACTTGACGCAAAATGTTAAGCATGTAATACTATAGGCCTATTGTAATCTGCCAGAAATCCAAAGTGCCCGCAAAACCTTCGAAGAAAAATATATGAAGTTTGCCACTGCTTATGACCAGCATCGTGATGATAGAGTCTCCCAAATATTAGCTGTAGAACTTTATTGTATATCATCAAACAGACCGGGAGCCATCAACTGTAGCCCCCCCCCCTATATATTCCTATATAAAAACTGTGTATATTAAATGCTGTCAATGCTAACTCAGTGCTCACATAAATGTATCCTTAGACCTTACATTAGTCAATAAAGCCTTCATGAATCTCTTGAATCTGTACATGAATCTCCCTAAAGGCTACAGTGAACTCAGACTGTCTCAGTCAGTCAGTGCCTAGCCTGCACTGTAGGCCTAGCCCTGGCCTAGGCCTAGCGCTAGGCTAGGCCCTAGCCAGGCTGCAGCTCGACCGTTAGACGCCTGAGACGTTACCCCTGGTACACAAGCCACAGGCTACCTCAGGTACACAATAAAACATCAGCCAATCAGGAGTCACCTGCTGCTGCAGCAGCAGATGCAGCTGCTATGTTGGGTTTGTTTGGCTGTGCTGTGTACCTGAGGTACAGTAGACTACTAGTGGGGCTAATTGAGTAATTACACTAAGTTACAGAAACCACAACTCAAGTTTTCATTCTGTACCTCAGGTACACAGTGGGCATCCTAGCTACTGTACCTCAGGTACACAGTGGTCACCTTGCATACCTCAGGTACACAGTGAGCATGCTAGCTACTTTACCTCAGGTAGACAGTGGTTGTACTGTACCTCAGGTACACAGTGTCCTACTGTACCGCAGGTAGACAGTGATAATCCTATGTGTACCTGAGGTACGCAAGGTGACCACTGTGTACCTGAGGTACACATCCCTACTGTACCCCAGGTACACATCCACACTCCTAGGGCTACTACACATATGTTTCTCTTCTAAACTTTAATTGTAAGGAATGCTCTAGTATGACATGCTGTGTACGTAGGGTACAGAAGGATGTGTACCTGGGGTACAGAAGGATAGCCACTGTGTACCTGGCGTACAGAAGCCTACTCTACCCCAGGTACACAACAGCCAACCAAACCCAACCACTAAGAGACACAACATATGCATCTGCTGCAGCAGCAGGTCGATTCTGATTGGCTGATTATTTCCTGTGTACCTGAGGTAGACTGTGGCTTGTGTACCTGAGGTAACGTCTCAGGCGTCTAACGGTCGAGCTGCAGCCAGGCTAGCCTACCGGGGTATGACTATGAGCTATTTAAATGGTATCTCACCTTTTGATTGTGTACTCTCGGAACGTGTCGTACCATGAAGAAAAGGAGCAGTTACATATACATTGAGTTGTCATTCTTGTATCTTGATTTATGACTGACAATAAGGCGCAATGAAAGAAAACTGATGTAAGTGCAGTGGCTTCACATGTTTGTTTTCGTCCATGGGTGCAGCCATATTGTGCCGTAAATAAGAAATTTACGACATCAGTTTCTTTTCTTTTGATGTAATCACGTCTATCAGATCTATATTACAATCACAAGAACTAAAGATAGCTAGAGAATTGATATACGACATTATTTTGGAGTTTCAATATTCGGGCCATGTCGTAGATTTCTCATTTCCGGTGAAAACAGCAATGGCAGACGACGGCGACGAGGACGTTGTCTTCCAGGTAAAATTATTGATCTTGTTGGTAATAGCGATGCTATAACCGTCTATTCGATCTTGCATAGAAATAGCAAAATAGTTTCCAATCATTAGGGGTCATATGGACTGGTGATTGTGTGTTTATGATGCACATTCGTGATTTGTTTGCTGATGACAGTGTCACTAGCTGTCACTCAGTCCGTGGCACCAAGAAAGGGACTGCCAAACTATGTTTGCCCTTTTGCATTTTACGTCATGATCCACTTCTTTGGCACTAGTAGTCGCATCATCTTCATGTAAAAAACGTTTTTTAGCCAAGACTCTGTAGTTTAAGGTAATGACAATGTTATGTTTCTCTGGAGAAATGTGGGTAATTGTGAAATTTGTAAATACCCTAGAAACATTTCTGAAATGTTATATTTTTGTTGAGTTTGATTTGCATTAGCACCTATTGAAATTGAAATACACTGTCAGAGATGGAATTAGTCATCAAATAAATCAGGGAACAATTTTTTCTTCACAATGGTACCATTTAGAACATTCTGGTTAAAGAAATGTAAATGAGAGCCTTTCCACAAAGTGAGATCGAAATATTCAAAAATTGCTTAAAATCAGCATTTTGGGGAAGTTTTGATCATATTCCCTATACTATACTATACTTATAGTGTGCCATAAAGAGTGCTTGCCAACATTGTCATGAAACTGCACTTTACAAGCAAGAGAAGGAACAATTTCCCTGATTGTACACATTTGTTCTCATGTGTATGTGTTTAGCTCTTCATCGGGAAATATTTTGTGCTCATTTGAGTTGCTTCTTCATGTTATTTCACATAGAAAACAAGCCTAATTCAATAGTCCCTTTCTTGGTGCCACGGACTTTATAGAGAGAGTAGAGTATAACCTGGCGGGTCACATCCCTACCTTGCCTGCCTGCGTGACCTGACCTACTTGAGCTGACCTACATAGGCCACGTAACCTCTCACCCTCATGTGTGATTGACCATAGCCCAGCCACATGCCCAAATAAGGCAGGCTGGGTCATGAACGGACGCGCGGTGTGAGGCTGATGAACGGCACATGGAGGGAAGTCTGTCCGTTTGTCGCTGTTGAGCGCTATTCGCCAATCGGCGCAGAACACCAATCCGCAGTGCGCGGTATACAAAAAGATGCGAGATTCTAATCAAGTTATTGATATAGATTAAGATTACTATACCTTTTCCGATTTCGAGGGATGAATGAATGCAATACATCAATATTTATGGCGTCCCTGTTTTATTTAAACAAATTAGGGTTTCATTAACACAACAGCTTACAAGATATTACAGGTGCTCGCAGCCACACTGATATTTCTATCCCGCGCAGATTGGCGTTCTGCGCGGCGCTGATCCTGCGCAATTTACAAATTGCGCTGCGCAGAGTGTCAATATTGGCATTCTGCGCCGATTGGTGAATAGCGCCCAACATCGCCGACCATACGGTCTCGGTCACGTGTCCCACCGAAACGATATAAGACTGTATTTGAATAGAGACGGGGGGCGGGCTCAGGTATAGCCTCTACAAGCAGCTCCCGATCCTCTCCCGAACAGACTCGCACCGTCGATAGACTGCAGTGACACAAATGATACTTAATCTAGCTCAGCCTCAGGTACACCCCCCCCCCCCATTTTTACTATTTGTGTATCCTGTACCGTAGCCGTAGCCGTAGGCAGTTTACTTCAGTGGGCTCCCTCTCATTTACTATCATTAGACATTAGACCAGTGATTAGGCATCATTAGCCGCCAGCATAGGCATGGACGTCAATGGTGATACAGTGACTGTGAGTCATTCAGACTCAGAGTTATCAATACATTGTCAATCATTGTCTCCCAATCAGACTAAATCCCTCACCTCACACCTGAGGCTATGGAATGGGTGTGGACCACTAAATTCAACACGGCAACATGGGCATAATAGCTTTTTCTTAAAATCGACATGGTGACATGGTCATTTCTTAAAATCGACAGGGTGACATTGCCATTTCTTAAAATCGACAGTGAAAATCGGCACCCCTCATCCAGACCCCCTATGGAATACTGATTAAGGTGATTAAAGTAGGAGCGCATGCCACCTATATAGTATTAGTCTTATCAGTCTTTTCAGTGGCCATTGTTCTGAGGGATGCAGATATAAGAAATCACCCCAAAGCCTTATTCTGGAGTCATTCGGTCTTTTTTTTAGTTTCATCTCAGGTTGCCCTTCTGTTACCACTGGCACTGTATTTTTGCACCAATATTTTCTCTTTTCATTACAGAACTCTGCACTATACGACCATTTGCAGAATGTCGGCTTTCAGAATGAGGACATTGACCCGGAGCACCGCCGCACCCGATCGACAACACAATTTGTTCAATCCCCCAGTGGAAACACTAGCCTTCCTTCGGTACAATGGACCTTTTTGAGATTAAACATATCAATATTCAATTTAATTGACCTAGCCAATTTAAATTACTCTGCTCAGCATAGTTTCACACACTGTTCATGGTGATTAAGAGTAATCCACAATACCATTCGACTTTTTCAACAGTACATAGCCATAGGTAGGCTAAGTTTGAAGATAGATGATGACGATATAAGTTATTATTATAAGACATGTGTGTATTCAGGCTAGATAATGGCATCTGGCGGTTATTTTGCGACAGTTTTTAGTACCAGTAACTTTTTATTATTTCAGGCTTTCTTCCGACATCTTCATGCAAGTCTTTTGACATGGCTTGGTGTGGGAGACGAATGGCAACAACAGCAGAAGGGGATGGTTCGTTTTATTTATCGTCCACATTTTACCATGAGCATACCATATCTTGATGAGAGCTACTTTACATTGTCATTGATTGAATTCACAATACGTTTCTGGGCTCGAATCATGAATCTTTACCTTAGATGGTCAATCACACAAAGTTAGGCTTTAATAGCAAATACAAAATTCGGTTTTTAGTATGGTACAATATTGCACATATGACATTAACATGTTTGTGGGCTTAGTTTTTAGGTGCCACAAAATGTAGTAAATATTGTCTATTTTAACACATTTCAGGATAGGAAATGGGGGGATGAGGTATGCAAGGTGGCCCTTAGTAAAGACGCCCTGGAGCCGGAGGATGCCGAGTTCATCCAGAACGTGGCTGAGGTGCAGCACCAGGAGGACGACACCATAGACAACCCCGTCCCTACAAGCTCCCGATATGGTGTCGAAAGGTACTCCATGTTCACTTTTTTCGCAACTCATATTAAGGTTTTATGAATTAAAGTGGTAAAATGAATAAAGGCTAAGTGACGTTAAACAGAAGTTAGAACGGATCAAGGTCCTTACCCTGCAAAAAGAAAAAGGAGGCGGGGAAGACGTTAAACAGGCTGAAAATCAATGAAATCGATTAGCAAAAGGCAGTAATACAATGCCATTGGTGTGGCCATATTAAGAAAGGAGATGAAATGCCTATAGCTTTCATATGCTCTTTAATCATCAGCTACATTTACATTTACATTTACAGACTCCTGAGTGTATGTGTAGGTGTTACAGCATACACTACAGCGCGCCTCTTTTATCCACGTACAACGGTCATGACTATGACATACGACTGGATCGTTGGGCTTTTCGGAATCCTTCTCCTCTTGCCGCCCTCCATCCGCTTCTTGCGCACATGGTTCTATCGGCGTCAGCAAGCCCGCATGCTCCATGCTTTTTCTGCTGTCATAGTTGCTGCAGAGCGATGGCGGAAGATTACCCGTCGCAGCATCAGACTAGTGCAGGAAATGGAATTGGTGGCCAGAGGCTTTACGCTGTAAGTTCATACTAAGATACCCACATCGGCTCTTGTTAGTTTTATCTAAAGTATATAAACCATGAACTTCTTTCATAATCTATAGTGAATGATATGGAGCCCAACTTTAGGACGACAAAAATGTTGGTGTGGACCTTATTATTATAGCAGTCAAGGTTAATCTTTACAAACTTTCCCACTAAATAAATCATTAAAAAAAACCACTAAAAGAACCCAAGACGTTGTATATGTATGACATTTTGTAATGTCAGAAAAGGCAATGAGCAAACTTGTTTGACTTTATACCTTGTCTTTATTACGATACAGCGTGTCGCGTGTTTCTCCTGCCGAACGACTAGAAGCGGGTAATCTACTGCAGGCCCGAAGACAGTGTCCCGAGTTGAGACGCTTCATCCTGCTAACGAGCCGCGACCTCATGATCCAGATGAGAAACGCAACCAACCAACTCATACAGGCGTATCCTTGCCATGTGTCCTATGTAGAACAGCAAAAGGGACTAGGAAATGTTTATATTACGGATATATGATAATACCTAAGGTTAACTTGATTCTAATGGGGGTTCTCCTTGGCTACTGATTTCCCTAACCAGTGCGTCAGATGGCCTCTTGGGGCAGAGATTGAGACGATGTACCTATGTCAGGTCTCACTAGAGGAATACGGTACCATCATAACGACAACAGACGAAGAGCTTTTGGCTTCCTCTACAGACAACTATGGACTTACACATATCAAGGTAAATCTAAATATTTTATCTTCAGAAGCTATCAGTAAATTTATCTTTAAAACAAATGCATGATTTCGATAAAGCTAAGAGTGAACGATCCGATCCGCACGATACATCCACTGGGTATTAAATAACGGTTTGGCTATGGGCCATGACGTTATTTGAAAGAAGTGAATGAATTTGAAATTAAAATAGAATAAAACAAAAATTTGTTTGTACCATTTACTAGTAATTTATAATATGAACCACCTGTGTACCGCTTACATTACAGGCCGTAGTAGAGATCTGCAACCTGCAGCTGTCGGAGTACGTGAAGCGCTCCGTCCTCATGTGTCTCATTCTGCCACCAGATGGCGCCCGGTTCGGTAAGTTTTAACACACCAACTCAATATTGATATTTTTGAATAAAATCTTGGCTTATGCTAACTGGAATAAAATGAAATTTGTCCTAGAATTGTACCGATGATGCTACACACGTAATCCTGTTAGAAATGTATTTTGTATTTAGAAATAAAATGATCAAATCAAATTAAAAGGTACATATTTGTTAGTCTTGATAGCTGCTACGACAATGAGATTACTCATACAATATATGCAACCTTTTGATAAAGGGAATTTTTCTTAGTCTTGATAGCTACTACGACAATGAGGTTATTGATATACATACATAACCGGACCATGGTTTTAATAGAGGTAATTTTCAATAGTTTACAATAGTTTTTAATAATTACTACAACAATGAGATTTTACATACATTACTTTTACCCCTCCAGGTGCTGAGGTGTTTGACGCCTCCCTCCCTACTGCTATCTCAGAGCTGACACGGGCGACCACATCTGTACAGAAGTCGTACAACGTCCATCACTGTGAGCTGCTCAATGACCGTGCGAGCCGCTCAGAGCTGAAGGAGTCGTCAGAGGATGTGGCCGCGAGGCGTCGACACGTGCTGGGTCACACCTACACCGCGGTACACAGCTTGGACCTTCACCTGCAGACCGCTCTCAGGAGGTATGTCCACAACACCTACCGGTACTCTATGTATTACCGTAAAACCTTGCGTATAACTATGAGCCGCAGCTAGTACGCGAGTCAGATCGGCGGTGTGGCTTATAGGATTGGCCAAGGGTCAGGGTGCGGCTTATACGTGAGTTTTTGCTACGATGGTACATTACTAAAGTCGCCATAATTAAACCCCTGGTGCGGCTTATAGTATACACGAGTTAGGCTTATACGCGAGGTTTTACGGTAATTCTCCAGTATGTATAGATACTGCAGATATGATAGAGGTTTGTGGTGAGGGAAGAAGTGGTGTGAACAGCAGGGGGGCGAAAACAATCTTGCAATATTGTTTGGGATAGCAAGTGCTTACCCGCAGTACTCTAAACTCATTTTTATTGTCTTATATTCTGTGGTAAATAGAACTCCTTTACTTTTGTTAAGTAAACGTATACTCATTTACTATGATACAGGGCACGTACTATGGGTGACGAACTGGAAACACTTTGTACCAAAGACACGACCATGGAGACTGACATTAAGAAGCGGTTAGAGACTGACCTTGACAAAATCAAAGCTGACCTTGACTCCTGCATGGAATGTTGGGACGAGGCAATTCTACATGTTGGGAAATCAGGACGCCGTCCCAAGATAGCAGGTATGAACGAGTGGATAGCCACATCATGGACCTGTACAATACCATGGCTACATATTGCTGTTCATAACATATAAGATAAAAGGTCGATTCTACCCTATCATTTGTACATCTACATAAGAGCGAGTATCATTTTTGGTCACATAGAGTGTTAATTACCAATTTAACAGACGGTATTTTACTTTGCAATACGCACTGACCATATTTTCTTAACCCATATCACTAAATTCAGAGAGGTTAGAAAGGTCTACTAAATCGAAAAATGACACAAACAAGTACACTGCATAAATAAATATATATTTATTATTGATTTGTATCTCGCCAGTGCCAGTTTCTGGAGGGGATGTCAAGAAAGAAACGTCCATGTCAGAAAAAGACCCTATAGCACTTTTTGAGATGGGTGATCCAGTTGTCCCAGACCAGGTATGGTATCTGTATTAGCATAAAAATACTGAAAAGAGTTAAATGTGTTCAAATCATAAATGATATGGAATTAAATGATAAATTAGCTATAAATAGATTATAGTCCATATATCCTGTTTATATGTATGCGGTCAACAATTCCAGCTGGGAAGTATAAGAGTATGAGTGTAGATAAAATAAACCTTTTTTAGGAAGACTGTGTACATGTATATTCAATACTTTATAGGTCTTTGAAGCCTACACAGATGACAATGAACACGAACCAGCAGACTGGGGACCAGATGAACTCTTAACTCCTGAAGAAAAGGTATTATATCCTGGGAATTATGTTGCCTTTTTTTTATATGAATATATATTGTGATATATCTCTAAATCATCAAAAACATGTCTTTGGAATATCCATCTATTGAATATCTCCACACTCTGGGAAGGTTATTGCCCAAGTTATGATCTGTGTTGGATTGGACAATGCCAATCAGTCACTCACAGATTCCAACGAGGGCCACAGCTTTCCTGGAAAAGGGCCAGGATCAGTTTTGACTTATTACATATTTTAACAACCCTTATTACATATTTTAACAACCCTTTTCGGTGGCAGTGTGTGACACAAGTATAAATGTTATCTTGCAGGACAAGAAGAAGCAGGAGAAAAAGGACGCGCTGCGTTTACTTAAGGAACTAAAGACGGTCATCACTGTACGAGCCGCAGACTGGGACGAGCGGGAGGAGCGAGCAAGACAAAGAATGAGTGGTGATTCTGTAGTGAAACCCCCTCCCAGTGATAAGCCTAATAAAGACATTACTACCACACCCAATGTCCCCCTGGCCCAGGAGGCAGAGGCTGGGGATGCTACTACTGGGGACAAGATGGACACATACTCTGGGCCGTCCAAGGTTAGCCCCAAGCGACAACGGTCCAGTCGGTCGAGCGAGGAGAGCGGTGACACAGACCAGCGTGAGCTGGCTCGGCAGGACTGTGTGCACACGTGTGGTGAGGACTCGGAGGACAACAACACAGAAGAAATGGTGGACGACCTTCACGAAGACCTCGTGAACCTTGCCCCGCAACCCTCCGCAACCGCTGTCTTCGAGTCCAGATCCGATGACGATGAGGACATTTTCGGTGGTACTGGAGATTTCTCTGACGATGAAGGAGAGAATGAGAATGATCCAGACCGTGTTGATCCCGGGAATGAAGCGGACCCTGAAGCAGCCTCCGAGGCCAGATTAGCCGCCCTAAAAGACAAACTCTCGCAGGAGCCCGGGGCAGGATTAGGGTTTTCTGCTTCAGCTGTAGCAGCACTGGCCGCCCAGCGTTCACAGGTTTTTGGCCAATCAGAATCTCAGACTTTCGGAGACAGTGACAGTGACGAAGAAGGAGTCATAGAAAGTTAATGATCTCAAAGGTCGTCATGGACAGTGTGCTGTATACATAGATCTAGGCGGCTTAAGACTTGTTTGAATCTATATTTATACGTGTTCATAAATAACAAATATAGAAATAGCCTATGTCCAGTTCTACTACTTCACATTCAGAAGACAGTGAATAGAATATTTATTTTGTTGATGTATACCAACGTCATTTACATTGTCAGAGAATGTAAAATATTTACAACTTGACTTACCGTATTTATGTACTTCTATAATCTAGTCCTCTGAACAACCATGACTACATTTAACCCATGTGTATATGGCGTAGTCAGTCTGGAATCTTCACATGTCTCTTTTATATCTGGGAGTGAAACTTGGCTCTTCTTTCATTTTCTCTATTTTGTGTCCCTTGTTTAGCGTCTCTTTTTGTCATGTACATACACGTATGTATTATCAGACTACCTCCTGGTATCATATTAATTCGATAGAATATATCATCTTAGCCCCTACACCTAGGATAAAGTGTGATCCATATTGGATCTATTTCTGATCTCAGCACTTGCCATGGTCTGTTTTACAAGTACTGCTAGGTAGGTTGGAAATACAACATTAAAGGTATCATTGAAATCGATGTAAAATGACAAACATTTACGCCTCAAATGAAATCGCATTTAAAACGATCCTGTCATATTCCACAATCATTGAAACAATCCTATCATATTCCACAATCATTGAAACATTTGAAAAGATTGTAAAATAAAACTTGAATCATTGAAATGAAAATCAAATGAAATATAAACGGTTGTATTATTGTGGAGATACAACTTTGACCATTGGTGCTTGATGGTATATTCATAGACAGTACATTGTATATGATTATTACCCTATACGTCTATTTACCCTAAACTATTTGCCAGATATTGGAATTGGTATTACATGGATCAAATTCATTCCATTCATGAGAGCTTTGAAATTCCTGAAGAAATAAAAGGTTCTCCCACTGAAATAAGCACTTCATTCAGATGTATTTGTATTCTATACATACATTTTCTACACAAAGAGTCCTGAATGACTATATTAATCCATTAACACTGGTAGCTAAGGGAGTTAGTGGATTTTTTACTCTTTTGTTTTTTTTTGGGGGGGGGGGGGTTAAAAGAATTGGACCCCTTGACCGGGATGGGGGGGGGGGGGGATAACAAATTTAGATTCATAATAATATATGATAGACTATCATTTTATCTTAGCTGTCATAGGTATTTTTAATTGGATGATGCAGCTTGATTATTATTGCATATAAATGATGTGGTCATTTTTAACATAGACATTAATATTTCCGTTTAAAACAACAGGGGGAGGGGGTCGATTTGAAGGGGGGGTGGCGATAAAACGTCACCCATTTTTAGCGTTGAACCTCGACTAGTGAAAGTGCATAGGCCATAGCCCATGTTGATTTAGTAGCACATACTGAGAAGTGGGCGGGGCCATTTCATGATTTTTTTCTTCTGCATTATTATAAAATTGGTGCATCACCAGCATGAAAAATTTAACTCCGTTAGAAATGAATTAAAACTCATTATCTTTTTGAATTAAATAGTATTTATTCCTTAAGTTAGAAATTGTGAATCTGCTAATCGCGCGGTTTTACGTTTGTCATAATTAAGTATCCATTTTCGAAGTCGCGCAATGGTCATGATAGCGCAAGATGGCGGACAGGGGCGAATCCGCTCGCAAAACCTCCGAAGATGTTGATGAAGGGGAAGAACCTGGAGCAAGTAGAAGCTCAATGTTGATATCAGACAGTTATGAAGACCTAGCAACTATACTTCAAGACCAATGCACCACAGTAGATCGGCAGCGCCTGAAGAGTGGGACGATCAGTGAGATCACGGGAGTGGAGGGGGAGGACTCCCTCTCCGTCAGCTCCCGTGCAGATGAGGCCAGTGTCGATAGTGAAGGAGGTACCAGTAACAGCTCCAGAAACACACCAGTCAAGCAAATCGAGGTGATTTATAACTCCCTACGCTCTGGGATGTGGTCTTATAGATTTCTACAGAGTCTAGAAAGCCGCTAACTATATCAATGTATGACGATTTCTCCCTTCCTAGCTATATAAAATAACCAGAGAGATATCCCCTGAAATTGAATAAACCACAGAAACTAGGCTATCACTGACAAGCCACAAGGCTAAACATCGATTTACTGGATGAGCAGATAGACTTTAGTCAATTACAACATACAAGGCTCTTTTATTTTAAGTTGTTACATATTTCAAGTATTGTAGGCCTAAAACATTAGATCCGAAAAGGGTAACGGTAACCACCCCTACCCCCCCCCCCCAGCAAGTTCTCACGCCTGTTAAATTAGGGACTACACACCAAAATCATTTTTCCGGTATATTAAAATAACATTTATGCATCTGAAAATATAGATCTTGAGAAAGGCAATGCTCTTTACATCATAGAAAAGGACCTTATAGAAGCCAAGCTATGCACTTTTAAAGTAAAGAAGTTTGTGAGATTTTCCTTTTTTTTTCTGTCAGTGTTTATGCAGTGAGTAGCCCTTATCACACTGCCATGCAGGCTGCAGCAGGGATGGGCCGTTTTTGTATTTCATTTCATATAAATGGTCATAACTGAGCCCTAGATTGGAATAGGGAACATCCAATGATACCATTAAAGAGAGAACACTTTAAGGATTGATATGCTATGTTTTCAGAAAAAAATGACCAGGTGGGTATTTTTTATCACAGTGGAAAGTCAAAGTTTTGTGATTGCTCCATATTGTACATGCCTCAATTTCTTGCATTTTCGGCTAAAATATAGCTCTTTTATATTGGCTTGTGCCAAGTTGTGCTAGCAGATAGAATTAAAATAAGACCAGAACTCAAAAGTAAACATGTGAGGCAATGTTCTGTAAACGTGTGAGAAATTTTTAGTAAAAAAATAAAAGGTCCAAAGTTAAAACCCTTTAGAATTTGCTACAATTTGCACATAGATTCCATTTTTTCTTTCCTCATATTAAACAGTCAGGTTTTAACCTTTAAATAGAGGGGTTAAACTTTAAAATCGACCAAGTATTAAGCAAGATATTAACATATCATATTTTGATGTAATTACAAAAACGTATCGGTATGCCTATCAATACCCTTTCGGAAATGATTCCCTATTTCCGAAACCATTGGAGCTTGAGTAAAATAATTCACAGATTCTGAATCCCTGGTCATTTCTGCATGAGATGACCAAATATGGTTAAATTTGACCAAGGGAGAGGACCCAAAAATAGCTAATAAAAATGTTGCGTTTACTATGGTGACAGATAGGGCTCTGCGGAAATAGGCGCTGGGGTGTTATCCCTAGTTAAATGCGATAACTCCCTTCCATTGCCAATGGCATTGGGGAAAGTGATGTTTATTTTAGGCCTACTGTTTTCTTTGGTGGTACATGTATATTGTATGGTACCAGAGTTTTAGAAAAGCAACTCAGATGTAGAGCTTTTATCAGTTTATCATTATGGCGTTCCTAATTTCAGGGAAACAATGCTAAAGAGCAGGTTAATACTGTCGAAAATCACATGAAGACAACAGAAACAGAAGACGAAGTGTTTGAAGGAGGTGGGTCTACTGCTGAGGCTAAACCCGAACCACAAGAACCAGTACCTGCCCCTCAGCCAAAGGTCGAAGAAGAGGAAGAAGAAGAGGAAGAATTGGATTATGTTCATACTGCAGAGTGGAAAAGGCAAAAGAAGCATATCTTTATCCTCAGCGAAGCTGGGAAACCTATCTACTCAAGGTGAGTCCTGTGTAGATTATTATCCAGAGACGGGCAGAGTTAGCGGGAAGTTATAAATTTTTCCAAAACAAAAATCAAAGTAATAGCAGTACTATTGTCTAGTATAGAGATCTAACCCTTGAATGTCTTTACGACTGAAGAACCCAACATTCGGTTATTTATTAATCAATAACCTAGGCTAGGACTACCATGTATCTCATGGAGATTTAATAGATTCTATAAAATGTTTTCCCAACACAGGTATGGGAATGAGGACAAACTAGCTACAACGACCGGTGTCATGCAGGCATTGGTATCCTTCGTACAGGACTCAAAGGATGTTCTACGCTGTATGGTGGCTGGTGAACATCGCTTTGTTTTTCTTGTACGGGAACACCTCATACTAGTGGCAGTAGCCCACACAGGTGAATCACAACACCAACTGCTGCTCCAGCTTACATATGTCTACAACCAGGTGAGTCCATGTGTAGTTCTACGTATTCCTAGCTGCATGTAGCATGGGAAAATGTATCATCAAATTATAACCTTTATTGCATGAAGGGATCCACAATCTACGGTATATTGAATCGTCTCATATTTCCAAGCAGCATCACTTGCATCGTTGTAACTTCTATGAATTATTGTTACGTATATACATGTAGTATACTAGTACATGTGTACTAGGGAATCCCCATTTCCTGCATGTGTAGGAGGAGTTCCTACTTTTACCCTCGTTTCTCTACGTATTGATTTCCCACAGAAAATAATTATATAAGATTTCTTTCTAACCTTTTGTTGATTAGAGAGTAGCATCTCTGTATATGCACTTCTATTATTGATTACCTTTTAATGTACTCTCTATTATTGATCAGGTCTGTAGAAGGGTCTTATCATACGTGTACATGGAATATGTTGGTTTTCAGGTGCTCAGTGTACTTACGCACAGTCAGCTTTCTAGGATATTCAAACAAAGAAGGAACTATGACTTGCGGAGACTATTAACGGGTGCAGAGAAGTTCTTTGATAGTTTACTGAACCTGATGGACCGTGATGCCAGTTTCCTACTGGGTGCTGTTCGATGCTTACCACTTGATAGTCACATAAGAGATCAAATCGCCTACAGTATATCCCAACATGGGAAAAATATTAAGGTAAGGACTTTTATTATATCAATCAAAGAAATTACATCTTTAAAATAAGGCACAGATGCGTGTCATTTGAGAAAAAAAGGAGTTAATTACGGGTATTGTCAATTGACCCTCTTGTCACTTAACAAAATGTTCTATTTATTTAATATGAATACGCTGTAGAATTTATCACCTTCACTTCACTCTGACGTATTTAAATGGGATGTACAGTTAACTCTCTCATATACCGCGTGACGGTGACCATCACCCCTTATGTAACCCACGCCCAGGCTTTGGAAGAACCCTATAACCTGCACTAGTGTAGCTGTTGGCTATTCTAAGATAGACATCGGCTATGAAAAACTCCAGATTCGAAAATAGGTTGTTCAGAAATTACACTTTATTCATTCTGACATACGGCTCGTAATCATACAGACGGATAGCAATAATCAAATAGGCTTCTGAACACCAGTGGTCATATGAACATACAGGAGGTATACGCTCACGGTCTAGTACATAGTTCCCGAGTTCCAAGGCTCTCTTCCATCTTGGTTAACTCCACTTGGATCCGACTCCACAGAGGGAGTTCTGTACCCGGAGTTGTACACCAATGCGTCTATCTCCTCTAGTTCCCCCAGAGGGTGGAACAGAGAAAGACGCAGGGTGACCAAGGTGGAAGCAGCGACAGGACTAGGCCTAAAAGGTACAACAGAGTTCGGGGAAGCTCTGTTGTGGAGCAGTCGAGCTGGCCGAAGTGCGCAGCAAGACTGGGTCCTCGATTAGCAGAACCCCAGGTCTTATGTACTGGTCGTTATGTAATTCTCTTCATTACTCGTAAACACTTGAGTTCCCAAGGAACTCCGGGTAACCACGCGCCGGTGCATCCGAGCCGACACTGTACCCGAGATATGTCGGGTGACACGTGGCGGTCACGGCTCAATGCACATAACCAGGCCGCGCTCCACCAATCCTCAGGTGTGGGCTTATATAACCTTATACTCGGCAGTAGACAGGAGTGCGGCCTGGATACACGACAACACATATACCAAATATAACTCAAACTGGTTCCATAGAAATAGTACAGCGGTGACCCACTACACTAGGATTAGAACTAGTTTAAACCGCAGGTAGTTCAAGAGACTTAACATTGTCCTTTTCTCTGTACTTTAACTTCCAGGACTTAGTATTCGCCATCCTCGTCGCCCAGTCACAGCTGATCACCCTCGTCAGGTTAAAGAAGTACTTCCTGCACCCACTGGACCTGCACCTCATCTTCAACCTTGTGGCCGCCTCAGAGTCCTTCAAGGCGGCAGAGTCGTGGACCCCAATCTGCTTACCCAAATTCGACTCAGGGTTAGTGAAACAGCTTTTTTACTCTCTTTCTTTCTTGGTTAAGATATCTTTTATTTGGAATAGATTCACACACTGTACCAGGGGTAGACACTAACTTTTTCAGCTGTGGGCCACCCGGGCCCGTATCTCCAAAAACCTATGGGCCCGGACTTTTAGCTGTGGGCCAGCGAATATATTTTACTTTTTTCAAAGAGAAAATCATCTGAATTCCTGATTTACCAATGGGAAAATGACACCAAATTGCTTCATTTCCTCACATTTTTCTCTTTCCAACGACATATTACATGTCTACATTGATCAGTTATATTCCTATCAAATATCTTGCAAAATTTCCTGTGGGCCACCCGGGCCCATGGGAAGGTAATTCTGAAGAAAACTACGGGCCCGGACCCAAAATTACGGGCCATTGGCTCCCGGGCCAGCGTCAGTGTCTAGCCCTGACTGTACGATGTATAGGTAACCATCTATGAAAGTAAGACCAAAAAGGTTAAGATTGTGAGTACAACAAACTGTTACAATGGAATGTCACGGACACTATTCAACGGACAACGGACACTATTCAACGGACAACGGACAAATTGATAAAAGTGATATTTAAGTGATATATTAATGAGCCCCTGAGATCATTTCTGCACTAGATGATTCTTCATGTAGTCCTGGTATTAAAACGCAAACCCACGTTTCATACCTGTAGACCCACAGCTGCAAAAGCAGATATAAAACCTGTTATCGCATTTACTTGGACCAGAACCCCAATCTAGTGTAGAACTGACCTCGGAGGCGTATTCCTGTCGTCAACACTGAGATGAGAAGAGATTGTTTGCTGAATATGATCCATGTCCTTGATATGCTGAATGTACATTGTTGGTACCTTGATGTTACAGGGGCTACCTTCATGCTCATATCTCCTACCTGGATGAGGAATGCAACTGTTGCCTCCTTCTACTGACTGTTGACCGTGACATGTTCTTCACACTGTCTGAGTGTAAACAAAAAATCCAACAGGTAAGAGTACAAATATAAAGCATGTGATTATTGTTTAGCTTTAGAAGTACTATTATTATGTACTTGGAATATACATTGTACCATTTACTACCGGCTATCTCATTTCTTGCTGAAAATGATACAATATTATGGTATGTTCCAGCTATGCCTGTATTATTGGAAACTTAAAACAAGTGTTGAAGTATGTTGTACTATGTTGCTCCCTTAGATTTCTTGTTCTGAATCACCCAGCATAATGAATCTAACTTAATCCCCCTTCAGCGGCTTATCAAGTACCATTGCCTAAAAGCGATGAACGACTCACTAGCGCGGACGCGGTATCGGATAGGAGACGTAGCCATTCCAGACTTGCGGCACTTCTTATACAAGGCAAAATCAACTGCGCAGTACACAAGTCCAGAGTTTGAGGCACCGTACCAGTCAGAGGAGGAGCAGTCAAGGATCCACTACCTCTACTACTATCTGCATGGACGAATCCACAACCCAGCCCGCCCGCTCAAGATACTGTTCCATGTTGGCCACTCTGAGACATTGCTTGGATGGGTAAATATTTATTAGGATACATGTATTTGGCAATAGAAGTTTAATTTTATTGAAGATGTTGAAGCTTTTCTGTGAAGTCCGATAATTCTGTCAACTTTTAAACTAAAAGTGTGAAAAAAAATTCAAAAGTGAATAAGAATCAGATTAATGTATTTTCCCCAGTTGATAGGTCAGGTAAGATAATGTACAAGGGTTTCTAGAAGTATACTATAGTACTCAAGTTGCTATAGTCAGACCTCAGGTGTGGGTTATAGGGTTTTCACAAATTCTAGGCGCAGGTTATAATGTGGGATGTGGGTTATACGCAATACTAATAGAACAGCTTTTGTCGAGTATATGTACATGTATTCACTCATCGTGCAGCGTACAGTTGTTTACACGTGTTTTTTGCAACAAATATCCCTCTCTTTTTTAAACAGGTGACATCTGGCTTTGAGCTGTATGCAGTTTTCGGACCACTCGTCACCAAGCCTGTGGCCATCAACTCCGTCAATAAACTGCTCAAGTGGATCAAACGAGAAGAGGATCGCCTCTTCATTCTGAATTCCCCGACATTTTGACCGCCGCCCTTTGCCTAGTAGTTCTGTCTCTTACATTACAACGAAGATGTTCTATGTTTAGGGTATGGTGTGCTCAGCGAGACAGAGGAGATTGACCAATTTGCAAAGATATTTGTCTTTATTAATTCTGGTCAGTTTCCACTAGTTACCTCACACACCATACAGACATTTAGTCTTATTTTATGCCATACTACAAAGGTTTGAAGTGACCCAGGATTTCATAATGGGGAGGTATATATTGTGAAAAAGCTGTATCCTCATTTGTGAGGACCGTTTCGAACACAATGTACCTCACATAAGCATATAGGTATGGAATAAAGGGGAAGGTGATGTACAAAATGGGGATATTGATCGTGATAATGAAGATGACGACGATGACGATGATGATAATGATGATGAAGCAGCCTCTCTGTGATCGGGTTAAGGACGGCCTGAGTAGAAAAAATATTCGTTAGAATTTCAAATGCATGTTTCTTTTAGAGGGAGCATATGTAGATCTCCTTGTTTCAAATCTTCAGAAAAGGTTGATTCAGTTTGTTGGGTTAATACTAGTCCCCACTGGTCACTGGAGTGGGACCCGTCTAGTTCAAGACAACTAACTATCCAATAGTAAAAGCTCATATATTCTTCATCTCATATGAAGTGCATGCTAGCCATTGAAATTATAATTATGATTCAGCAGGTATCTGTGTTAACTGTAGATTTGGGTACAAATGTAATAGGATAGTTGGGGAATAGAAGTCTGTGCATAGCACCAGTACTTGAGACATTCTTGAAGGGCTTGTCCATTGGTCCATCGTCCATGAAGTGACGGTTGTAAATCTATGCCATATATTTGTGACACCCATGCATCTTTTCTGTTAACCTTCATGTATGTAATGTCTAAAGAATGGATCAACTGATGTGCAATCTAATAGGAAACGGCTTCCAACAAGATATACACCAATTTTAATTCTGTTCATGCGATATTTCATTTTAGCCGTGACCTGGGTAAATGTTCATGCAATGCTATTTCTTTTCTTGGAAGCGAGTCCCGTAAGTGAAATGCAATCAAATGTGCTGTATGTCCTGTTATTTATTAAATATGAAAAGCACTTTAAATCATTATATTACTATGAGTCATTGATGCAACTGTTATTTTCCTTTTCAAAAACATGACCAGGTTTCTACAAAATAATTATGCAATTTTGGATGTCTTTTTGTTCTTGGTGTTGGTAGTTTATGAAATTGCGAGTACAGTATTATGTTGTAGAGTCAACATAGTGTGCACTTATCTAAGACTTACCAACTTGCAGATGTTTATAACATAGGTAGTAGGTTAGTACTCAAAGGCAAATATCCACAAATAATAGGTTGTAGGTATAGTAAACAATCACAACAGGTACGAATTTTGAGAGGTGGGTTTTGAATACCATGAATATATTGTATGGTTTACTTAAAGCTGCAGCAAACCGTATGTATGGTTCACTTAAAGAGGCAGTAAACCTTATGTATGGTTTACTTAAAGCTGCAATAAACCTTATGTATGGTTTACTTAAAGCTGCAGTAATCATTATGTGTGATTCACTTAAAGCTGTAGTGAACCTTATTTATGGTCTACTTACAGTTGTAGTAAACCTTATTTATGGTCTACTTAAAGTTGTAGTAAACCTAATTCATGGTCTACTTAAAGCACTTGTAGCAGTGAAGCTACAGCGGCTGCTGTTAGAGTCAGTGTATGATATGCTGACATTACGTCATCAGTGACAAGCACTGACTGCGTCATGGTATGTAGTCATGCACCTGTGCAGTCAGTCAGCTTACTATGCCTTTAGGGTTATGAAGTCAGTTCCTTCTTGCAATTGGTAAGACTAAAATTCCAAATATCGTTTTGAACTTCATACTAAGTATGAGAATGTATTTCAGCTAAGTTTGAGGTTGGATATTTCTCATGGGAAATCTCAAGTCACGAAATGTAAACCAATTTTTACAGAACACTTCTCTCTTGGTTAGCACTTGTCCCTGTACCCCATATTCATTCCTATTCTTTATAATTGCAATGCCCTTTCTATAATTGTAAAGTCGGCTGTTTATGATGCAAACTTTTGTACTTTTCGCAGATATCGAATATATTTAAAACAAAATACAATACCATGCATTTGAAAGAAAGATACGTTCTATCCCTGGGAGAAGAGATTCTGCAATAAACATGTTTGTCCTACTGTTAATGTCACGCCAATACTTGACTTGTGCGATCAGAATATATGAGGCTTAAAGCATGGAAAATAAGGACGCCTGAATCCTATTTCTCCCAATATTTCACCCAAATATAGTACAATAACTTGATCTATTCTCTCATACCAACATCTGTACACACTATTAATCATGGTTGATTAACAGGAAACGATGCTAGTTTTTTTACCATCGACTAATTTAATGCATGGATATTCCATGCAGCTATGTAAATATGACAGTGATTATGGTCGTCATTCCTGTGTACTTTTGTTAATAATTTATTCTTTATAGAACCCTTTCGCGCTGGGATCCTTGTACATTGCTGGAATGCCGAATGGGGTTAAATCAACACTTGTGATGATGTAAATGTGTCAGTCCTTTGCAACCAAACGTGTTGCTACTGTTGGAATAAACTGATGTAAATAGATTATATCGGTTTTGGAGTTTTTGGGTGAACAATAAAGGATCGACTTTAATGCATTATAGAGAGCCTTTATTCACGAGTTGTCACTAAGCTTTTGCAAAAAAAAACATTTCCAAGTCAATAAATGCTGTGTCAGGTGGGATTTCTGTACTGAGCTACCAAATAATTAACAGTAAGAGCATTTAACGTGTCATAAACATATACAATGTACTTTGGGATGTATTTGATGATAGTATGCTACGAGATTGGTGGAAATATACAGCAGTCCAACATTATAGCACTCCAATGCACTATATGGGTATATATCTAAAACTGGACATCGACATCCATACATGTATCCTTCTAACAGAAAGCTATATTCAGTCTCATCAAAGTAGAAATACATATGTTGCTATATGAAGGAGAAGGCCATGTTCATGCCTATGTGTATGTCTGTGTGGGTGTACAGGAGTCTGTGTCCATGAGTGTCTGCATTCATGCTACAGTCATAGGGTGTTTCTAGGCAAATTTCCCTTTTTTGCGATTTTGAACTTTTTTCTCGCCAAAAAGGGTTTTTTAGGCAAATTTCACTTTTTAGAGATTTTGAACTTTTTTCTCGCCAAATCAGGTGTTTTTAGGCAAATTTCACTTTTTTGAGATTTTGAACTTTTTTCTCACCAAAAAGGGGGTTTTTAAGCAAATTTCACGTTTTTGCGATTTTGAACTTTTTTCTCACCAAATCAGGTGTTTTTATGCAAATTTCACTTTTTTGCGCTTTTGAACTTTTTTCTCGCCAAAGAGGGGGTTTTTAGACAAATTTCACTTTTTTGCGATTTTGAACTTTTTTCTCGCCAAATAGGGGGTTTTTAGGCGAATTTCACTTCTTTGCGGTTTTGAACTTTTTTCTTGTCAAAAGCTGCGGAATCTGCCTCCATGCGTGATCCCATTGATGGACTCTGGATAGACCCATGCATAGTGAAGACCTACATAGTGGACATGAGGTCAAGTTAAAAAGTGCAAGTCACTTGTTTTGCAACTTGCACTGAACTGAACCTAATAGCCCTTGACTGGATTGTCAACAATCAATTAAACTAAGACCAAACTCCCTCTATTTCGGAGACCAAATACACTATCAAATGATTTATATTTTTTCAAAATAACACCCTGTGTAGAATGGCTCGGTATTCAGGAATCCTACTGCGAATAAAAAAATGTCAAATTCTAATTCTAAATACCTGAAAATTGAGAAATGCTGACGTTCACGGGTTATGTAGGAAATGTACTAAAAACAGCAAAAAAAGGCAACAAAACCCTAATTTTCTCAAAAACTGTTCAGTAGGATTTTTTCTAACTGAGGTTCCACTGTTTTCTACCCTCATATTACACATTGGCATAGAGAATATATTGACACCTAGTCAGGATTTTACGCTAGAAGCAATCTGTGAGGCGAAAAACAGCCAAAATGAGCCACTGGTCTGAAGTATAAAACTGGGCATCGATCACTATAGAGCTACAAAGAGACAGAGAATCGATGTCCAGTAATTAAAGATTTAGTGTATCATGATTTAGCACAGCTCTCTCGTTACACAAAATGGGAACTTATCATGTATTACATGTATCGATACATGAAAATCAAGTGTATTTGTTTTACCTTTTCTACACATTAGGGGTTACTGGGAAAAAACATTCAAGTATCAATCAATGATTTGACCTTGTCAGTACATATGGTGTCAACCTGTATCAATGTGTCAGCACGTGCCTTACCCTGTTATACCCTCAAGGAGCTGCTCAGTACTAAGACTGGTACCTACTTACTGGTACTGTACCGACTCACCCTCCAGCAATTTATCACCCACTCACCATCAGAAATACAAACACCAGTTATAATGTTTGAGGATAGCGATACAGTAGACTAGAATAATCCACTAAGATATGATTAATAATGGATATATGTATATATACCTGAATATATGTGTATATAGCATTGCGCCCACAGAGGAAATGCCCAAAATAGGCGTATACAAAGCATACAAAACTAGAATACTTAGCGAACAAAACAAACGGCAAAACATTGCTCATGATATTTCTGGCAGAAGCATAAATACAATTGTCATTTTGAATACCGTACCGACATTTATAGGTATGCAGTATAATTGTACATATCAACTATCGGATACAGAATGCTTGAAGTAAAGTAGCACAGCACACAAACCTGAACACAATTTCATTTTTCTCCGAGACCACAATTGTCCAATAAAATACCCCTTTCACATGATACCACTCAATGAAACCATGGGCAAATACCATAGCAATATAACAATGTATCAGAATAAGTATATAAACGTGTATGGAACAGGTCATATACTTGTGGGGTGGTGGGATGGATACACACTATACAAGACACATGAAAGAAGCTATCTGTGTGTGCAATCAATGTAGAATTACATCAGGCAACAGAAGGAAAACGCAAGGAATTCATATATATTTACAAATAACAGTTAACAAGTTATGACCACAATGCAAAGTAAAATACTCTTAGTTTTTTTATATGCTAAGACATGAATCATTTTCAAGTATCCCAGCTAACAGTATTAATATCAACATCACAGTTCTGATTAATTCATAACTTTATAAACAAAGGTCGTAACTTGTGAACTATCTTAACATGAATGTGGATTATTTCATAATCAATTGATAAATCGTTGTAGAGCGGTAAATTATTTTGGTGGGTGTAATACAAGTAACGAGATATTCATATAAAACATGTAATTCACAGCTTGCTTTGTTGAACTCTCAATATCATGCTTTCCAGATTTACGACGGTTTTCAAGTATCATTTGGATTTTCTTGTGCACAAATAACATAGATGCTTTCGCAATTACTGTAGAAGGGGTGATAGATCATTTTGCTCAGTTCCTCTCTCATGAGAGTGTGCTATTTCCAATGGTTACTACCTCATGGTATATACCATCGCTTTGACTGTTACTACAACATTAAAGATTGAACTCGTGGTTCTGACTGGAAACTAGTGTACACATGACATGTCCAAGTTCCACATCCACGAGATCTGGCACATCTGCTTAAAAACAATTATTAATCTCAATTGCAGCATGCAATATTCCATAACGACCGCCTATACAGTAACAACAGGAAATGTCCTGCCGGCACACCTCTTAAAAATAATACCAACAGCAGTTTTACAAAACGATTTAATCAAGGGATACCCATCATATCTAACAAGTGGTTTATCTTTGCATCCAGAAAGTCAGTTTGCCTCTTTCTTAGTGTCTTCAGCCAGGGAGTGGGGAGTCGACTGTACCCATAACGACTTCCTATCAGGGCCCCTGCCAGGGCAGCATTGGTATTGCTGCAGCCACCATGACTCATTATGTTTGTGACAGCCGTCCTGAAGATAAGGATATTATATATTCGTTTATTATTTGACAGGATGCTTTTTTATTCTACCTAACACATTGTAGGCATTCTTTGTACACACGAGTAAAATTCTTGCTAAAATGATACTGTTTGAGATTTATTTGAATTATGATATTTACATTCACATCTCCTCATATATAGTGTGGTATATTAAGCAAATATTACAAAGTATGAGTTTGAGGATTGTCGAGATGGGCAATTACCTGTAGTCTTGATTTAGTCGAAGAGAAGCTACCATGACAGCTAAGGTGACAAGAACATGATCCTCATGTCCGACCTCTCCAATGGGAATGCTGTAACAGTTCATATGGTAAAGGTTAAACCTGCAGTATATTGTTGTCCATGTTTTAATAAACTGTCTGTAAGTTTCCGTTTGAACAAGGGGCATAATACTTTCCAGCTACCTTTTATGGGTAGAAAATTTATCACATATCATCCAATGTGTAGATAATTAAATATAACACTTGTAAGTCACTTTTATTCTTACAAACATTTTTGCAAGTCATTAGCAACTCTGGAGAGTTTTTCTTTGGCAATATTGACCAACCCTTTTTCATTTTTGATGATTTAAACATTCTGATCGTAATACCTATCATAATTGGTGTGTGCCATAGCAGCTGTAACGGCTTCTGCATGTCGGACATCCGAAACATGTTTCATGCCGCTTGTCTTTGCTTGTTCTAGTACCTCTTCTACTACTTCTGGGATGCTCAAATCATGAGTACCCTGCAGATAAAGATGTTTATTTCATACAATTTTCCCAATCTACAGGTAATTGAATGAGAAGTCATGGACATAAAGTACGCAGAAGTATATTATCAGGATGTTGGTGTTACTTGATAATGCCATATGAGGGACTGAATCGGTCATATCTGAGGACAGTTAACCCTTTTACAGTTTACGGGCCGGATTACTCATAAAGGCTTCATGTTAATTGCTCGTAGTGATGCGAGTAACTCACTAGTGCAACGGTACATCATGTAGCGCTGGCCGGATGCATTCATGAATTATAATGACAAAATAGAATAATGAATCAAATCCCTAGCCTGCCCTTTAATGATTAAACATAACTTCATTTACCTGTAGGATAAGAGCACACAGTGTAGCTGTGATAACGCTTGCTGCGACACAGCGTGGATCAGCATGGGTGGATCGACATATCCGTAGGGCATTGTTGGTCACTTCATCAAAGTCATGAAAATGAGGAATACCTAGAAGAGATACTCATATGTATGAACTGTGGAATAGACGCATGTCAAAAAGATAAAGAGCAATATAGGGAGATGAAGGGTAATGATATGTGTCACGAGAAATGAACTGTTTCTGGTAGTGGATGTGACCGATCTATATCAACAAGACCAATCATTAAGACTTTAAAAAAATCATATCTACATGTAGACCTATAGATTAGTAGCTCCTAAGATATCAGCTGCCATTTGGGAAAACATCATGCAGGAGTTGTGCATACCAAGGAGAAGGCTTCTACAGATGCCACCATTGTCGACATAAAGAGAGTCCCGATGGCTCTCAGATCTTGTCCCGACAAGTTCCCGAGCCGCTGCATGAGGATAGGACTCGAAACCTGGATGATTTACGACCTGAAATAGGAATGAGCCGTATATATTCCACAATATATACATCATACAAGATGGGAATAAAATACATTTAATTTCCCTATGTATATTGTACAGCTAGTATGAGTTGCCGTCATGAGCTGTTTTGATTTTTTTAAATCTATTTAGTCACTCATCTCAAAGCAACATGACTACTTTTCTTGCTCACATGAATAAATTGCAAAATTACTGAGAAAATATTGTGATTAATTGAAAGTCACCAGAATGCTACACTTCTTAGAGGCCTAATAAACAGCATTATAAAATTGATACTTCCATCTAGATAAAAATAATCAATATATTCCTACCTTTGCTATTGTATTGGAGGTGTTGTATCCTTCAGAGTCGCCCAGTTCCTTGAAGCCTGAGTGGTACCAGACCTTTAGCCTTTTGGCAAAGTCTAGTTCATCCACCACACCACCCCAACCAATGATGGACTCTAGCATCAGTACCTAAACACGTCATAAGTAACATTCTAGTCAGTGCATGAAAATACCCTTGGGTATTTAAGTCACGTTGGTAACTACCAGGGGCTGTGCTGGTACTCTACACATGACGCCCCTATGACGTTATTGCTCCAGTTGGACCCTGTTCATTAACATTTATACTCAACAGATCATGAAGCAGCTCAATAGAATAAATCATACCATACGTTATACATTGTTGTACCTATCAACAATGAATGGTATTGGCAATTGGCATCACATGTGACCCAGGGGAGGGAGGGAGGGAGGGAGGGAGGGAGGGAGGGAGGGAGGGGAAACAAAAGTTTGGAAAAAACAAAGTTTTGAAAAAAAAGTTTTGAAAAAAAAAAGTTTTGAAAAAAAAAGAGGGAGGTTTTTCCTATACATGTGTACCTGCAATGCTAAAGGAATTTGTGCAAAAAAAGCTAAAAGTGACACTTTTTTAAATGCCTTTTTTGAGCATTTGAGCAAACCCACATATACAATACTGGTATGGGGAGATTGGCATTGACCAGCAGTACATAGAACAGTGACATTTGTTTGGCAGGAAGCTTCATTTGCAGAATTATTCCAGATACAAGTGATGGGAAAAATGTCTTAAATTGGGTTCAGAACCGTCGTATAAGACCCTGAGGCACAGTAGTGCCCCTGGGTCAATTATCAGTAAACGTATGAAGTTGAAGTTGAATCCACATATTAATCATTAATCTCTGTGAAGTGGCATTGTAATGATTGGACTGACCATTTGATCTACGTCTGACGTCCAGTCTCCCGGTCTCCACCTCACACGGTGTTCATCCCTGATGATGTCCGTGTACATGATGGTGTCGAGGTTATAGTGGAAGGACACCTCATCTCTAGTCATGTAACTAGTAGCGATACCAATAGAATCGCCGATTGCAGCTCCATACAATAAACCTGTGGTTTATAATCGGGAAATTTAAACATGAAAAATATTGTTGTTCAATCTTTAAAAAAAAGAAGCTCACGCTTTCTTGCATCAGGCCAAATAAAATATCATTATTATAATTTCCAACCATAATCGCTTGCCTACCGTAAAACCTCGCCTATAGGTCGACCTCACTTATAGGTCGAATTGGAATTTTGAGGGAAAAAATCGACCTATAGCAAAATACATTGAACTTTAGGAAAACCCCACTTATAGGTCGAATTGGAGTTTGAGATTTTTTTTTTTTGGGGGGGGGGGGCAAACCCCACCCTAAACCCCCCTAGAGAAGCTTTTCCCAAGTCCAAAATGACTATTATTTCTGGTATCTTGCCCTTTAGACAGCCCCCTACTTCTTGCACAAAGAGATTTGGGTTTACAGGGATGATAATCTCAGAAAAAAAGTATGTTTTCCAGTATTTAGAATGAAGGTTTTTTTGGCTCTTTAAATGGTTTACCATTTTTCAAAACCTCACCTATAGGTCGAATTGGACTTTTGGCAAGAAAAATCGACCTATAGCAAAAATTAATTCCAAATAAAAATCGACCTATAAGCGAGGTTTTACGGTAATACCTGTTTGGTCAATGTATTCGTCAAATGAAGTGATAACATATTTCAATGTGTCATTGTAGTAAATCACTAATGTGTTTATTAAAAGATGGCTTTTTTTGACAGACACGTTGCTATATGATAGCTTATCGATTTGTCTGTTTGTGCTGCTGGTTTCTTTAGTAGATACTACATGTTGTTAACGTATAAATAAAATTGAGTTACCTGTAATCTTATCCCTCAGTTCAACTGCATCTAAAGCGGTAGCATCCAGAGGGGGCATCAGTGGTGTTTTTATCCGGCTTGGTGTATTGGTTGTATCAGTTTGTGCCTGAAGTAAAGTATAAAGTTGTACTATAGTATAACATTTCCAAATAGACACAATGTTAAGAAATTATTCACTGCAGATGCTGTGAGAAGAAATGTACGCTGGGCTGATGAGATATCAAGGAATTAAATTACTGCAATATGAATGTCATTTGTGCACACTAGTCCAAATATCCGCTCATAATTTTTTAGATTTTCTATGTATAGTTTGTAAAGAACTTCTAAAATACCTGGATATACTGTGCCTGTGCAGAGTGAGGGTTCGGCACTGAAGTGTGGAGCTGGTTTCCTCTCAGTCGAGGGAAGACATTTCCTTTGGGCTTGGCCTCTGGTGAATCTCCAAGATCACAGTGTTTTTGAAGATATTTGATGATAGCCTCAGACCCATCGTGACACAAAGCCTGTGGTGGGCTGATCAGTCTATTGGCACTAGCCAGAATGACTTTGATAGTTTTGGAAGCACCAAGGGAAGTGGGTAAGTTTTTCAACTTGTTGTGACTCACATTTAGCCTGTTCAAAGATTCCATCTTCCCTATGTCCACAGGCAGTTCTCTGATACAATTATATGAGACATCTAGTTTTTCTAATTTAACCAAATGGACAAAAGACTCTGGGAGTTCTTTGATGCGGTTGTTGTGTAATAATACCGTTTTCAGGTGGAAGAATAGACCAAAACTCTCAGGTATCACAGTCAATCTGTTGTAGCTGAGGTTGAGATACGACAGATGTGGCAGTCGGAGGGGAAGCTCTACGGGTAACTCCTCCAGGCAGTTGAAGGAGGCGTTCATCCTCTCATACAGTGAGACAGAATCACGAATATTCCAGGGCACGTCCATTAAACATGATTCTGCATTCTCCCCTTTGATGTGCTGGGGGTTAAAAATCAACACATTTAAGTTATAAAACTAGTAGTCTTTATAAAATGAGGAAATGGTCTATCATATGATAAGGATGGGGCCTGAGACTAGTGACAGTGTCGGGGGTTAAGGGTAGAGCATAGGAGGACATGATATGGATGCGAATTGGAAGACATGCAAGAGAGAGGGTAGGCAAAGATGGATGCAACGAGGGATAGTGGTGCGAAAAGTTATAGCAGGTGACGAGTGGATTGGAGGACATGATATGCAGAGTACCGGTATAGAGCAATGCAGAGGTAACCAGAGAGTGAGCAGCAGGCATGTTGGAGGGAGACAGGGAACACGTCAGGAAAGGGTAGGATAGCCTACTGGTGGTGAAAGGGGGGGGGGGGGAGGGTTACGTGCAGCATATGCCTACGTCTGGGGAAGAAACGTCAGAGGAGGTGAGGATACAATACTGTGTAGCGGTAACTACTAGAATGACTTTCTTTTAACAGAATTGATTCACAGCTAGGTGCTTCTATTTGTTGTACATGCTGATTTAAATGGTACCGGTACCACTAGGGTGGCATAGTTGGATATCTAGCCTCATTCCCAAACTCAATGATTAAATGACCGGTAATTGTATACAGAACTATTAAAACATATAATCTCATGGGTTCTCCAATACATACCTTGCAGTATTGCTTATAATTGACTTTCCTGCTGATGTCCAGCTCCTTCCTCTCATCATCCCTCACTGGGGCCAGGTCATGCATCTCCACATTCCCCATGATGATTTATCAACAGTTATCTCAGTGATACATGTAGTGGGAATAGAGGGACAGATGTGCTCTGACTCCAGAGACAGATCCCCTTTTCTTTAATCTTCTTCTTATGTTGGCACAGATACAGTTGCAGGAGTGCTGCCAACGTGTCATCCCATTTGAACAATGCTCCTCTGGCTCTGGCTATTTCTTTATCAACATGTAGCCTACTGTAACTGGTGTCCGTTCCGGGTTGTCAATCATTCTTGATCACTAATAAGGTGTGTATTGCCTCGTCTTAAAATCATGACATTTGATGTAGTAGACCCTCTTAGTCGTGACTAACTTAATAGTGTCTTAGTGCCAGTGGTTGTGAAGTCTGAGACTGGTACCGTACCGTACAAGAACAGATCTGGATCCCATCTGAAACGCAGTAACACTATTATTAATAGACCAGGACCTGGGGAAAAAAGAAGAATACATCAAAGCACAAAAGAACCTATGCGAAAAACTAAAAACCAGCGAAAAAGAGAAAGCAGAAGCAGTAATGAAACGGATCATAGCAGAAGGAGGAGTCAAGTCAAGATACTTCTGGAAAACAAGAAGAAGCATCACGACCAAACCAGAGGAGAGCTACCCAATGCTAGATGAGAACAACCAAGAGATAACCGACCCACAGAAAACAAAAGACCATATCGCGGACTACTATGAAAAGCTATACCAGGCAAGGGAAGGAACACCACAATATGAATCATGGACAAAAGCCATAGAGAGCAAAATCCTCAAACTACAGGAAGAAACTGAAGGGGCAACAACCAAACCCTTCACGGAAAAAGAACTGAACGATACTATCCGCACACTAAAAAACAACAAAGCCCCAGGACCGGATGGCATACCAAATGAGGTATTTATAAAAGCAGATAGGAACACCAAAAAAATTATCCTAAGAGTGATAAATAAAATAACAAAAGAGAAAAACATCCCAAAACAATGGCAAGAAGGTGAAATAATAAGAATATACAAAGGAAAGGGAAAAAGAGGGAAATGCGAAAACGAGAGGGGCATAACCCTATCAAGCAACTTCGGCAAACTCTACGAGAGACTAGTAAATAACAGAATAGTAAAAGATATCAATATAACCCATGAACAAGGAGGAGGGAGGAAAGGAGCAAGCACAGTGGACCACATACTCAGCCTAAAAGAAGAAATAAGAAAAAACAAGGAAAACAAAAAAGACACAATAATCACCTTCCTAGACGTCACAAAGGCATACGACAAGGCCTGGCAGGACGCAACAATGTACACACTCAACAAGAGTGGATGTGACAAGGCCTTATGGAACATCACAAGAAAACTCAACAGCAACCTAAGGGCCAAGATAAGAACTAACAAAGGCCCAACAAGAGAAATCTACATGAAAAACAGCATAAGACAAGGGGGAGTCCTATCAGTGACACAATATGCAAACATGATGGATGAAATAAGCAAAAACATCAAAAACAGCGAAACAATTAACAGCAAATGCCTACTGTGGGTAGACGATGTGGCAATAACCTCGAACAACCACAACGACCACCAAAAAGCACTACAGGTAGTAGAGGACACTGCAAACAGGTACAGAATCAAATTTGGCCAAGAAAAATCAAAGACTCTAAAAATAGGAAAAAAACTGCAAGAAGCAACACACAAAATAGACGACTTCACCCTACAATACAACCCACAATACAAATACCTAGGAGAAGAAATCAACAACAGAAATAACCTAGAGGACCACATAGTGCAAATACAAAAAAAGACAGAGGCAGCTATGCAGACAATACTGTACATAGCAAAGGACGACAACTTTAGGGGAGTTGAAATGGAAACAATGTGGAAACTCATGGAAACATGCATAGTACCAATTATACTATACGGGTGCGAAACCTGGGCGCCCAATAAACAACAGAATGCCAAAATAAACAGAATCCTGGACAACATAATCAAGAGGATAATACAAATCCCCCAAAGCACACCAAGAGAAAGCATATACAGAGAACTCAACATCTTAGACGCCGAACACAGAATCCTAGAAAGGAGGCTAAACTACATGCACAAGATCTATAAAGGATCAGAGGAATTCCAGAGAGGTATTAAGGAAGATACATCACCAACCTCATGGTGGTCTATTACAAAAAAGATGCTCGAAGAGATAGGAGAAAAAGAGGATACCAATCCCATAAATACAACAAAGAAACAGTGGAAAAAAATAATCAAGACGAAAGTGAAAGAGGAGCAAGAACGGAAAATGAAAGAAAGCGGAAAGGACAAAAGCAAATACCAACACCTACTAGCTAACACAGAAGATAACAACAAGGGAGCAGCAAATTACCTGACCACCCAAACAAGAATCAATACCAGCAACACATTTAAGGCTAGGACGAGAATGATGGAAATAAAAGGAAACTTCAGAAATATGTTCCATGATAAAATATGCAGGGGGTGTGGCCAAAAAGAAGAAACACAGGAACATATACTACAAGAATGCGAAGGACTACATACCAACGAAGACACAAAAATAACACCAAAACAACTCTACACAGAGGACAAAGAAGAAATAAAAACAACAGCAAAAAAAATTAAAAGGATAACGAAGACCATCAAACAGTGGAAAGAACAACAACTGAAATAAAAACCTAAAAAACAAAAAAAAAAAAACAACAAAGAAGCAGTACTGAAAATACTACTTCGAAGCGTAGCCCGTCACGACACCACGTGACTGAGCTCCCTGACCAATCAGGGAAGACGCCGAGGAAAGGAAAGGATGAGGAGTGAACCACATACGCCCTGCCCCACTGGACCTGAAGATCATCTAAACTGACACGTCCTGTCAAAGACCAATTATAGGAACTCCCCCCCCCCCCCCCTCCCCCTGCCCTGAAAAGTGGGACGGTCCCCTGAGGTTGAGGCCTGATTTTGTGGAATTAACGTTCTAAATTTACCTTTCACCACGGGGTCTAAGAACAAAATACAGTAATGACAACTGGTATGAGTGTATTCTGCATAAAATGTACACGATTTTTACTGTTTGGCATGAATAGTCACCCGCATATGGCGTGGAAACACGTAAACTTGCCTTTGGACTCACCGCTGCCACAGAAGCAAAACAGACGACGCGGTTCGGGGGATTCCCTGACCTAGTTTTGGTACATGTGTCTACGTCACTACTTTCTGCGTAGGGAGTTCCCGCAATGGCAGATGTCCCAGCTGAGAGTGGTACGTACGACACTGGCATATTTTAGTTCATATTGACGTCAAAATAGCTCAAATTAAATTGTAACTTGAACACCACGATGGTTTAATGCCCAACTTTCAATGTTACTGTTTTTATGAATATCATGCAAGAGGAACGACAGTTATTTGCAAGGTGGAGCGGTACCGATCGAGTCAGTCATCGAGTCGGTGTCTGTGGCAGTGTGGCCCTGCACTGTATGCGCATGGCCTGGTTTGAGGCTATGCGCCGTCATTGATCCCCCCTACCGGGAAACCAAAGAACCACTAGTCTACCTGTTAATCCTCCAGTACCTGTATCCGCATTCTCTCCACTGACCGAGCGCTGACCAGTTCGGTTTTTCAGTACTCTACGTGATAGCTCACGATTTTGAGCGGGAGAATTCAAAATTTGCGCCTGTGCACTAGTATTTTATGTATTATTTTATATAAGCTTTTAAGAGGCTTTTACCTGGATTAAGTACACCTTTACTACCCCTGCACTGGATACTCGCCTACAAAGTCAGTATGGCGGCAAAAGTGTCCCCTCACGTCACCAGATCCAAAACTACCATGTTGAACAGTAGTAGACTAGACATGGATCTGATTAAAATGCAGGAGGAGAACAGGCGCCTGGAGAAACGTCTCGAAGCCACCATCAACGGCTACGATTCCTCCAGCGGGAGCAGCAGCACGGACATAATATTTCCGAACACTAGACGCCTCCGCCACAACACGGCGGACGCGTCCCTAGCAACGCCAAACATGGCGGCCAACACAACAATGCCGGCACGCACCAGGACCAGGAACAGGTCTGAGATGTCGTCGGTCTCCAGTGTATCAAGACGCTCCCGCGACCCCATTATGGACGGTCGAGTACACCAACTGGAGGAAAAACTCCTGGAGGTGCAGATCGATGTGGGCTCGCTAAACGAGAACATGGCGTTCCTCGTCGACGAGGCCAAAAGGAAACGGGAGGCGCGGGAAAGCGCCCAAGCAGAACGCGACAAACGACGCGCCGAAAAGGAGCTACAGATCACGCAGCAGCGACAGGCTTTGGAACTGCAACGCGTCCAGTTAGCGGACGAGCAGACAAAGCAGATGCAGACCATCGAGCGGCTCCAGCAGGACGCAGCGAAGATGGCCGAGGCAGCCGCCAAGAAGGAAGACGAACGGAAGGAGCGCCGCCGGAAGAGGCAGGAGAGACGCGAGAAGCGGCAACAGGAGAAGGACGCAGCGGCGGCGGAGGCCCCTCCGGCCCCTACCGCCACACAACCCGACAACACAACGCCCCACACCGGCCCCCCGGACGCGCCGGCGGACCAGACGCGCGGCAACGCCGCCCCAGACAACGCGCCGCGCTCACACGCGGCACCTCTAGACAACACGCGCCCCAACTACGTCCCCACGGCGGCCGATCTACGCGCCGCCCCGGACGCGCGAGACTACATCCAAGAGCAGCTTATCAAGGAAAGATACGAGCAGCAAGCAAACGAGGGTAAGGTATGCTACCTCACATCCATCATCCCAACACGCACCAAACCGAAGCCATTTATGTACATAGAGAGGGACGAGTGCCACACTCTAAAGCAAAAGCTTGATGTAAAGGGAAAACTGGGCCCACAGGAGTACATAGACGCCTCACTGGCGCTGGTGCAGGATGAGGACAGCGCCTGGTCTGAACAGGAGCGCCACCTCATCCTCAAACACGTGAACAATGTCTCTAGGGACGCCATGACCAGATTCTGGCCCGACGTACGTAGGTGGTCAGACAGAGTGTTTGATGACACAGAGAAAAACAAGTACGCCTGGTCAGACTTCCAAACCATCCAGAACTTAAGGGTAGAGATATCATTTACGGGAGGGGGAGCAAAACAGGGAGGTGGCCATGCACAGGGTACCTCGGCGACGCACAGCAACAAAGCCACAGGTCATGGTCACGGTCAGGGTCACAACAACAGCCATGGTCAGGGTCATAACAACAACCACGCAGCACACATACGCCCGGGAGAGCAGCCATGTGTCGACTTCAACTCCCCTAGAGGGTGTAGGTTCGAGACCCACCACGGTGACAACCACAGCAGAAAGGTCCACTTCTGCTCCTATTGTGCCTCCAGGGGCAGACAGAACAACCACAGCTTTATGATCTGTCAAAATAAACTGAAGGATCAGAACCCCGGGTACGCAAACCAGAACCAAAACAACTACACGTGGTCGCGCGACAACAACAACAGAGGCCCCGCCCCCTCCGCACCGTCGCCCAACCAGCAACAGCAGCACCCCAACAACCAGCATCCAAAAAACGGATAAGCTGCGTCTCCGGCATGACCGTAGGAGACGCAGACGACTGTGAACTTTATAGTGTACATTCCCCCACGTATTATGAACAGTTCCCACAGCTCGAACCAATGAAAGACGAGCCGGTCGACACGCGACCAGCACGCTGCGCAACTTCTGATGACGTCACGCGCACGCCCCGCGGGGATTCCCCCGCGCTACACGTCACCGAAACCGGGGTCGGCCCCCAACACGATGACGTAGCACACAAGCACACGCAGGCCCGCCATCTTGGCACGAGCAGCAACGTCACAGAATCGTGTGTACACAACACGACGCGCGAAGATGGCTACAATCCTCAACATCAAACGGATTCTGTCGCCAACAAAGCCGAAATACAGGACGATTACGCCCCATACAAGACTCAGGAAGCTTACAGCACGGCCCCGGAGCTTCACTTGCCGGCTCACGACCGACAACTACACGACGGACAGCCCGATCGCCCACAGATCTTCGAGTACCATCATGGTCTCGGAGATATACGCCAACCCACACAGACAGGTACGCATACGCCGGACTTTGATAAAATTCGACAAATGTGTGAAGCAAATATCATTGATTTTTCTGTCGATATATCACCCATGGCGTTCCGTCAGTATAGAAAGGAACATTGGCCAGAATTCGCATTTTCTAGTACTCACCCTGAAATAGCACGTATCTATAATGCAGTTAAAAACACAGGCTTACCAAATGCACTCTCAGCCCGGATCCCAGTTCCCAGCGGACTCAACATTCCTGCCTGGGAAAAAATGTTGGGTCCCGACCCAGCAAAAAGGGACCTGTTAGATTTTATCAAATTCGGCTTCCCACTGGGCTATATGGGCCCAGTGTCAGACACTACCGCTACAAATAACCACCCCAGTGCCGTACAGTACAAAGAACACGTAGATAGCTTTGTAGAGAAGGAGATGGGGCTGGGAGCACTGAAGGGCCCCTTCCACACACCCCCATTCGCACCATGGGCACACATCTCCCCCTTAATGACGAGACCCAAAAAGGACTCGGAGGCCCGGAGAATTATCTCCGACATGACTTTCCCGCACGAGAATTCAATAAATGCGTACATTTTAAAAAATACCGTTAATGGGATTGTACGCAACCACAGCCTCCCCACAGTGCAGCAAGCTGTCAGCCACTTAGCAGGTGTAGGAAAAGAGGCCTATCTCTCAACGGTAGACATATCAAGGGCATACAAAAATCTGGTTAGTGATCCAGCAGACTACCCACTCCTGTGCCTAAATTGGGACTCAAAGTACTTTCTGGACCTAAGTGTACCTTTTGGATCCCGCGCCTCAGCCTCCCACATGCAAAGGGTGGCAGATGTCATTGTTGAACAGTTAGAAATGAGGGGAGTGTACTCAAGAATGTATTTAGACGATTTGCTAATTATTTCTCCCAACATTTCCAGAGCCACAGAGGACTACAACCTGGCACGCAGCATCATCGCGGACCTAGGTCTACCGGAAGCCAAAGAGAAGCTGCAACCTCCCGCACAGATGGTGCAGTGGCTCGGCGTAAACATCAACGCCCGAGACATGACAATATCAGTACCCCCCGAAAAACTCCAGGAGTGTAAAGGCAAGATTGTGTACTATGCAAGGAGGCGATCTATGAGCAAGAAACAATTACAATCACTTTTGGGCGTTCTGCTCCATATCGCCAAATGTGTAAACTCCGCAAGACTCTTTGTCTCACGCCTACTCGATAGTCTGAGGGGTATGAGAGGAAAATATATGAACATCAACGCCGGCATGAAGGCGGACATGCAGTGGTTCATGGAGTTTAGTAGCACATGGAACGGAGTAGGCATCATAAAATCCAGAACCCCACCGACAAGGACCTTCTACGTCGATGCCTGTGGGTCAGGTGTTGGCGGCACCGACGGGTCACAGGCATATGCGGCACAGGTCACCCCGTTGCATGACAAGGTGGAGAACATTACCCATCTCGAGGCCATCAACGTGGTGATGGCCCTCCACACCTTCGTCGGGGAAAAAGACCGGGGCACACACATCTGTATCAAATGCGACAACGAAAGTGCTGTCCAAGTCTTCACGAACGGAAAGGGTACAGACAAAATTCTCACAGACAGCGCGCGCGCCTGCTGGATGATGCAGGCGACCTATGACCTGACCCTGACCTTTGACCATGTACCGGGCAAAGAAAACTGCGTCGCCGACGCTCTCAGCAGGGCCCACATTTCTCAAAGTGACCAAAACAGAGCTCAGAGGGTAATAAGGGACAATCATCTTAACATTGTTAGTGGATGCTACTATGTACTGGATGTAGTAACCCCTTCTCTTTTCTCCAGGGCTGGTGTTCAGCTACTATCAGGCGAAGGCACAGGAAAGACAGGCCAACGCCAGAGCAGAGGGTACCGACCGAAACCGTCGATCCGCCGCGGGCCTCTGGTACCTGTTCTGCAGAGAAATCAGACTCGACCCACTGAAGCCAACGCATCAGATGATATGTGCATTTATAGAACTCATGGTGACTTCATCCAGACACCCAGGAACCATCAAGAACAATATAAGTCATGTAACGCAGCACCTAGCTCTAGCTGGCGTCGACACAAAAGTCTTCAGCCATATCAGAGTGACCAGAGCCAAGCAAGCACTCGCCAGAGACAAAAGTGTGAAGTCAAACAAAAAACCCCCAGTCCCTATGTCATTACTAAAGGCAATCCTGATAAGGCTCCCAGACTCTCATGTGGGGAGTTTAGTCAGGACAGCGCTGCTGGTAATATACCATGCAGCCCTGAGGAAGACGGAGGTCGTCCCCCCCAGTGCACGGAAATTCCAAAGTACGTGGCACCTCACAAGAGGGGACGTGAAGGTGATGGAGGACTCAGCCACTATACTCGTGAAAGCAGCCAAAAATATGCAGACTTTCGACTTATCAAAGGTAGTGACCTTGCACGCTATAAAGGACAGCATAACCTGCCCGGTCGAGGCAATGAAAGACACACTGAGAAGGGTACCGACACAGAAGGACTCAGACCCCTTCCTCATGAACTTAGACAGGAGTACAGTACCGGTGACACTAGTGGAGAAGGAGTGGAGGGCGCAGCTGAAGGCACTGGGACACCCCGTGAGGGAGTTCAGCCTTCACTCCCTCAGAGCGGCAGCCACAACACAAGCTTACAGAGCAGGGTGTTCAGAACTGGACATTAAGACATACGGGGGCTGGCGCTCAGACGCACATAGACAATACATTCACATAAACTCACTTAAACCTGTGAACGATGCAATCACCAACTCCTTAGCAAATGTGTAAAACTTCCATCCCACCCAACCCGTAAAACTTTCTGGCTTTTGGCCCAGTATATGTTCTTATCATACATATCTCTGTTTATTTATATCCTCATAATATCAAATGTACATACCATTTGTATTAATTCATCCTACGCTCGATAATGTAAATATCAAAAGTCAATCAATTTACATTCTCTATGTGTATCATAAAATTTATTCAACAAATAATAAATTTTATAAACCCAATGTACGTGCTCCTTCTGTTTCCAACATGGGGATGGGTTAATGGTATGCGCATGGCCTGGTTTGAGGCTATGCGCCGTCATTGATCCCCCCTACCGGGAAACCAAAGAACCACTAGTCTACCTGTTAATCCTCCAGTACCTGTATCCGCATTCTCTCCACTGACCGAGCGCTGACCAGTTCGGTTCCCACCCACCCACTCCTGTAATAACTGTGATACAATACTTCATAAATATTTTATGTTATTATCAATTGTACCTTCTATGGTCTTTTACAATTTTATAATTGTACCTTCGGTGGTCTTTTATCCCAGTATATGTTCTTATCATACATATCTCTGTTTATTTATATCCTCATAATATCAAATGTACATACCATTTGTATTAATTCATCCTACGCTCGATAATGTAAATATCAAAAGTCAATCAATTTACATTCTCTATGTGTATCATAAAATTTATTCAACAAATAATAAATTTTATAAACCCAATGTACGTGCTCCTTCTGTTTCCAACATGGGGATGGGTTAATGGCTGCAGGCTGCAGTGTGCTGCCAGTGCTACTGCCAAGACTGGTAGTGGTAACACTAGTCCAGTGCGACTGCTACTGGACCAGGGAATGATTGGGTCAGCTACAAGACGCAAATAACTCGGGTAGTGCCGACGTAGCACTTGGTGTCCACTGATAGTGATACATGTAGTACCGTTGCAACCGAAGCTAGAACTTAGAAATAGAAGCACCCATTGGCATTGGCTTGGGCTTGGCCATATGCTATGCCTATGGAAGTAAAGCTATGCAGTATCATGATTACATCAGCCATGACCATATAGACTCTATTATCAATTATAGAGGACTAGCTGTTTCAGTTGAAGTTCACAATTGTATTAGAAGTTCAAGTTGCTCAAATCAGGGTTCCCACCCGTCAGTTAAAAGTCAGTTAAGTTTTTTTTGCTTTAAAAGTCAGTTAAATGTCAGTTAAAAAAGAAAAAGCATGATTTTTGTCAGTTAAAACCAGATTTAGTAAAATGTCAGTTAAATGTCAGTTAAAAAAAATATTTTGAGAAATTTCATCAAAACATTTTTTCACTCTCCCAGACTTGAGGTCAAAATGCAACAGGAGAGACTCCAGTTGAATCTAATGTGTCTTTTCTTCCTAAAAGAAGTCAAGAATTTCAAAATTTTCTAAGATCTTTGCATCCAAAAAGCAAAGTTCCATCCCCAATAAAGGTTGTGCATTAGTAAAGTATCGAACCAGCAGATTGTCCCAGTCCCAATTAAACAAATACAGACCTGAATATATATATATATATATATATATTTGTGCCAAAATGCACTAGATTACACCATTACATCTAGACTTTTAAAGTTTTAGACTTTCCGATGCCTTTCCCTTCAATGAATAGGGTTCCAGCTCCAATCATAATAAACAGATACAGACCTGATCTTTAAGGTATTGTTTCGAAATGCACCAGATTGTACCATCGCAAGTCTAGAATTTCAAAATTTTCTAAAACCCTTCCCTCCAAACACAAGGTTCTCCCCACAATCAAAGAGGACAGCTAAAGACCTGAGCTTTAACATGTTTTAGCCAGAAGCAGCAGATTGCACCATTTAAAGTCTAGAATTTCAAAATTTTCCAAACCTTCCCCTCCAAAAAAACAGGGTTCCTTCACCAATCAAAGAGGCTGGATAATACAGATCTAAGCTCTGATACATTAGATCAGAATGCACCATTCCAGGTCTAGGTTTTCAAATTTTTTTTCAAAAGCCTACCCACCAAAAAGGAGGCCTGATAATACAGATCTGAACTAGGATGCACTATTTCAACACTAGATTTCTCTAAAGCCTTCCCTCCAAAAACCAAAAAGACGGTTCCAGCCCCAATCATAGAGAATAATACAGAGCTGAGCCTTAATATATTTTGGCCCAAAATGTATCAGAATGCACCACTTCAAGTCTAGAATTTCAAATATTCTTAGGGAGGCATGCCCCCAAATCTTGCTAGTTGGACCGCTGCGCTTCGCTTGCGGTGCTCAGCAGGACATCCATTCCCCCACTTCCAAAAATTCTTGGGCTCAGATTTTTTCTACTCCACAGTTTGGATGTCTGGTCTCAGAATCCGCCACAATGCACCATTTGCCTTCTAGATTTCAAATTGTCTCAGGGGGGAAGCCCCCAGACCCGCAACTACTAAGGTGGCTCTGCTTACTAAATGGAATATGCGGGCCCAAATTAAGACTCCTCAAATCTATAGTCAAAAATCACATCCCGTTCCCCTCTCTAATGGTACCAGAATATATGCAATGGGGGCGTCCCCCCCAAACCCCCCAAGTATAGCCACTGCACTTTGCTGCCGGTGCTCAGGGGGAACAAATAGTCACCCAAGTTAGGCCAGGTTTGCCCCCACCCCCCTTCTAGAAATCCTGGATCTGCCACTGTTGTTAGACAAGTGTATACAACCAGGGTTCATATATACTGTTGGCTCTAACGAGTCTCTGAACAAGCAAATACAAGAGAAACGGATAGATCATAGTCAGGTTCTGGGACATGGATAATCAGCAAGTTGTTTCCCATTATTTAATTGGAATTTCCTGGTTACACACATGCAGTCCACTTGAGAGAGCATTTCAACTGCATTATCAAGACTGGATGGTGAGGGGAGGTGGACCTATCAATGGACAGACCAGTGACCGATTTGGGGGGGGGGGGGGGGGAGACTGGAATTGTCTATAGACCAGGGCACCAAAATACATCAAATTGCACCATTTAGATTTTCAAAATGTTATCGGGGGCATGCCCCCTAGACCCCCTTAGTTCTCTTGTGAGGTGTGATTTGCAACTGGACACTAGTTTTTTCAGCTCAGTCCGCTCATCCACACAAATCCTCAGATTATTTGCATTTTTCCAGGTCGCACCCCTGATATCTGAAATGTATCCCTAGATTCACCCCTTTAGAAATCATCCATATATATTATTACGAGAATTTGCCCTGGAGGCCTTTAAAACTGCAAATTCCAGGTATGACTTGAAGTGAAGGTTTGAAGGGATTGCACACAGGATTTTACAGTACTAATTAATAATGTATGTTGTAGCATTGAGACTGCAAATGAACTAAATATGTATCTTTTAAGTGTCAGTTAAAAAAGAAATCTGTCAGGTAAATGTCAGTTAAATGTCAGTTAAAACCATGACTGAGAATCAGTGGGAACCCTGCAAATGTTAAGTGATGTGAGCACTTATATTTTGGTGACCTACTCACAATTAAAAGTACGTGTACTTGTACTTAGGCTATGCACCTAAAATACACATTCAAAAGTCCCATCCAACTACGCGGATTATATACCGTAAAACCCCGCCTTTAAGACGGATTTTATTTAGGATTTATTTTTCATACAAGACGGATTTTTCCCAAAAGTTGGGGGGTCGTCTTAAAGGTGGGGTTTCAATACAATAGCTCATAGAGAAAACAATTTTAAAGGCTTTTTTCTACAAGACGAATTTTTCCCTCAAACTAGGGGGTCGTCTTAAAGGCGGGGTCGTCTTAAAGGTGGGGTTTTACGGTACATTGAATGGTGAATTTAGTCCTAAAGTAGGATATTGTATTGTCCAGCCACCTCACGCCCGTATTATGGCGTATATTTCTGGCTACCAGTATTCAAACACCCGGTAACCTCACGTCCGAGCAGCTCATGGCCCATGGGGACCAACATATTTGGTATGTTTCTGGCCATTCAAACACCCGGTAACCTCACGTCCGAGCAGCTCATGAGGACCAGCATATTTGGTATGTTTCTGGCCATTCAAACACCCAGTAACCTCACGTCCGAGCAGCTCATGAGGACCAACATATTTGGTATGTTTCTGGCCATTCAAACACCCAGTAACCTCACGTCCGAGCAGCTCATGAGGACCAACATATTTGGTATGTTTCTGGCTATTCAAACACCCAGTAACCTCACGTCCGAGCAGCTCATGGGGACCAATGATCAGGGCTTAGCATCAAAATTCCTTAGGGCCTAGAATCATGGGGTATAGTTCATCTTGCTGCTAGCATGTACCGTCTTGAGTCACACTTTAGCTTTGATATCTTATGAAGCTAAGGGGAATTAACAGAAGAAATACAATGAATATGATGCATTCAATCAAGACTTCATGACCCTATAATATTGAATGAAACGGCAAACTGATTCAACATGTCAAGAACGCAACGCACTCTGTGTGAAGGGGACCCGGTCTGTTTTGCAGCATGAATAAACGAATAATAAATAAATCATTATCGATCATATAGAGAAGACATGGACATAACGTCAGTTAGTGTCAACGTTTTCAACACTGCAGAAAGGGAATACATAGGTAAACTCATTAAGGTGGCTGGACCCTATTGTAAACAGGTCAACTGCGCAGGTCATTGCGCACATGCACATCTAGTTGTCCCAGAACACACTAGAGGGTGCCTTTAGTCATATTTTTGTATATCAGATATATATTTTCATGTGTTGTCAAAATTACCCTGCGGGACTTGACCGGGGCTTGAACCCAGGGTCTCCTGCATGTGAGTCTAACGCTTTACCCCTACGCTACTGGGGCTGTGGTAGTGGGCATGCTGAAAGCTATACCTGTACCACATCAAGACTGTGTGCTCCATTTATATACTTTTTAATTTCAAACACAAAAAACCTTTAAAATATGCAGGGGACCATATGTTCAAAATATTGTTTCTGGGTGTAAAAGATTGTAGACTATATCCTGAGAGAAATATAGGGAAAGTTAATTACTTTAAGATGATATTTGATGCACATTATGTACTATCACCATATGATCCTATTACAGATCACTCCAAACTCAAAGCCAGATATCTCAGAAACTAGCTCGGGACCCCCCTGTTTTTTTTACACCATTTGAGACTACTTATAATAAGGGCCTCATGGCGAAAATCCTGACGAAATCTAATAACTTCTAGACTATGGGGACTACCCACCTTAAAAGGAAGCTCGACTGCGAGTCAGTATATGAAAGAACAGTACAGATAAACACTCGACCCCTATCATCAGGTCTATTTGACACCACTTTGCACTTAACAAAAACCTTCATGATAGATCGTTGACTGAGTTGGGACCCTACCTTGTAGGATGCTATTACATCTTACCATTTCCCCTAATAATGGATATAGACAAGTATTACGCCCATATTGTATGGGGAATAATTGAATAGGTGCTACGACAAAAGATATTTTGTCAAATATGGTACCGACAAATGCATCTTCCTTTCTAAATCGTTTGTTAATGCGATATTCTATACTTATACTACAGCCTATTCATAATGCATAATGGGCCGTATTGAAGCACACATCCCCTCCATCACCGGTCCATAAAAAAGATCAATAACATATTGGCATGCCGACACCTGTAACCCTGGGTGATGTTCACTTCAAGCGCAATATCTCCCATAAAAATGAATGTCTGTGTAACAATGGTTTCTACCAACCAGCAGTCATCTCGATGTCCACTGGTGTCCCACCAGTTACTTACACATATTCTGCCTTCTAGGTAAAAAAACACACCTCTAATTAGACCCCTAGCTTGTGCGGCTTATATAATTTCCCTCAAACTTGGGGTGCGGCTCTAAAAAAAAATTGTCTTTCCGTCATTAAATGGCTTCAAATCAACACAAATAATAACTACTAGTATATTGATACTACATTTCACGATTGGGGGCTGGTATCGCTGTATTGATCGCTGATAGCCGATCATTTCGTCTAAATTAATGTGTTGCAGTGGTATTTGAATTCTGTACCTATCCCTCCACAGAATCTCTCACCAATCATCCGACAGCGGCACCTCATGGGGTGCAAAATGGCCACATACCTACAATGGAGGCCGGGGATGGTCCACATAACAACCCGCCTGCCCCAGCTCCTGATGCAGATGGTGAGTAAAACATGTGTAGTAGGGTTTTAAATCAGTGATAGAAAATTCTCAAGAATAACCAATCCTATTCATAAAACCCTTGGCTACAGGTATGTGACATGTATTTAACATCTATTATGTGCATGTTTTTTACTTCAGTTATAATTTATACTATAATTCGTGGTGCACGAGCAATAGTATGTTGTCGCACAAATAGGTCTTTGCCAATAAAATGAAAATAATAATACAATTGATTTAATTTGGATTTACGGCCGGATTCAAATATCCATTCATATATTATAAACCAGGCTAGTATAATACCAAGATTCATTCTGCACCACACAGACTTAGGGTTCCTAGATGATGCGAGCGAAGGCGAGGAGGGGTCTGATGGTCACCACGATGACAATGACGTCGACTATGAAGATGAGCTGGAGGATATTCCTTTCCCCGGTCTCACCCTACAGCGTAACCCCAGCCCGGAGCTGCCGGAGACGGTGACCGTACTCGACACGGAGGATGGCGGTAAGGTGTACCTGGTCGGCACCGCCCACTTCAGTCACAGCAGTCAGGACGATGTAGCAAAGGTAATTTTAATGGAGATTTCGTTAGCTCGTCTATCCAATTAATATAGCGGAACAGATTTTCTTTTTTTATTATTCCAGCGGTGTGCTCATCTGAAATAGCCCTTTCTAGTAGCATAATGGTCTATATAAGAGCGCGCATGTTTATACCGTTGAAGGCATGGTCTAACTTGAGTTTGTGTCCTGTGCTTAAACAGGCCGATATGTCAATGTACTGTGAATCTGTAAACCACATGACCAGGAAGCCCACGTTTTCATAAGTGATGATAAATAAAATAATCAGGGTTCTCCCCATACTGCATTGACACCGGCGGGCCGCCGGCGTCGTTTTTACTGCCGCCGGCGTCAAATTGCCCCAGAATCGCCGCCGGCATCACTTTGGCTATCTATAGGTTTATAAATTTTGGAAATCCATCAATTAGAACAGAAGTTATAGCCATTTTAAACATTTTTTATTGAAAAAAACGTTATATACACCAGAAGTTATTCCCATTTTGGCCCTTTTTACTGGAAAACATTACATGGCACCCTTTCTATACGTTGGCACGCCAGAATTTGAGGTGTGATTTTTGAGTCTGTGGAGAACCCTGATAATTGTTAAATAATTCACAATTTATTATTAAACGAGTGAGCGTTTAAGGAGGGAGGCTTGAGTGAATATAAATGATGTCTTTCCCCCTGTCAGACGATCAGAGAGACGTTACCAGACGTGGTGCTGGTGGAGCTGTGTTCCTCCAGGGTGAACATCCTCCAGCTGGATGAGGCCACCCTCCTGGAGGAAGCAAAGAACATCAACTTTGACAAGATTAGAGCCGCCATCAAACAGGTACAACCTAAAGAAACACACACCTTAACTACAGTGAATCTTGAATTATTTTGTCAAACTTTCATTCACATGGGAATAATATTAGATTCTACAGCGTAATATCTTCAATGCATATAAAGATGGTTAAAATTCATCTGTATCAATCTATGGATATAATTTGTAATAGAAACATTTTGTTTTACATATTGCATGTACTTTCAGAGTGGAATGGTACAGGGCATCATGCATCTCTTATTGCTAAGTATGTCAGCACACCTCACCAAACAGCTAGGTATGGCACCTGGTGGCGAGTTCCGCAGGGCTTTCCAAGAGGTGAGCATACCCCTATGCCATATACTATATTCGTATATACCTGGTACACATATATAGGTTTGATAAGGTAAATTTTTGATGGTTTAAGTACTAAAGGTCATAGCATCGTTTCAAGCCATATTTAGTTTTGATATACAGTCAGATATAATGGATCTATTAATTTATCCGGTCGACCGTCATCTAGACTGGAGTTACAAGATCTTGGCAGTCTCTTTAAGTTTTAACCTATTGCCATATCCTGCTGCAGGCACAGTTGATCCAAGGTTGCCGGGTACATTTGGGGGACCGGCCCATACAAATCACATTACGTCGGGCGCTGGGCTCCCTCTCTTTGTGGCAGAAACTGCGGCTCACATGGTACATGATCACATCCAAAGAACCCATCAGGTTAGTACAACATGTAATTACCGGTACCGTAAATTCTCGCGTAGAAGCCGCGGCTAGTACGAGGGTCAGATCACCGGTGCGGCTTATAGGATCGGTCCATGGTCGGGGTGCGGCTTATACGCGAGTTTTTGCTACTATAGTACAGTATTAAAGCCACCATAATCAGATGGCCAGTGCGGCTTATAGGATCGGCCCAAACTCGGGGTGCGGCTTATACGAGAGTTAGGCTTATACGCTAGAATTTACGGTAGTTAGTCAACTGGCTTTCAATGAATACCGTATGTCTAGGTACATGGTTTGTGTGAATTGTCTTGATAATGCTGCAGATGCCCTTCTACATATAATTAAAACCAGCTTTTTCGCATACACGTAATATTTTTTTTTAAATTATTGATTGTTTATCTGATGCGAGTGAATTTGCGAGGGCTGCATTCATGTATGGCATCATGACGACCATTTAGAAGTGTATCAACCCTTTACCCTCTGGCGAGTTGCTCGCCAGGACTGCATTCATGCATCATGACGATGAAGCTCATAACACATTAAAGCACTACGTGGCCCTTAAAGGATTAATATTCATCCGCTCGTTGTATTGTCCAGTGCAGAGGAGGTGGAGCGGTGTAAGCAGAGGGACCTACTGGAGGAGATGCTGCGGGAGATGACGGGAGAGTTCCCCGCCCTCAGCCACGTCTTCGTCACCGAGCGTGACATGTTCCTCGCTAACTCACTTCGCATCGCTGCCCGGCCACTCGCCAACCCAGATCACACAGACGCAGGTAGGCCAGTCATTAATTCCACCTGTTTCCTTTGGTCAAAATACAGACAACAAGAAACTTGTTTAGGCCACTTAAAATTGATTATCAGCTTTGAGGACAGCGGCTGCATCCTCTAAAAAGGGCCGCATGGGTGCTTTTTTTCATCTTTGAGAAAAAAAAGGCCTAAAATGGCCGCATCTAAAAAATTCCTAAGACAAGTTGCAAAATGATGAATATCTTAGCTGATAATAAGGGTAGAAACCTAATTTAAAAGGGGTTTTAGACCTAATTTCCAATTGCAAACCATCAATTTTCTAGAAAAAAAGGCCCTCCCGCCCCTCCAGAAAAAAGCGTAACAAAAAAAATTAAAAAGCGCCCTCCCGCACCCTTTTTGACTAAAAAGTGTCCGCAAAGCTGATAATCAATTTTAAGTGGCCTTAGATTGTAAAAAGTAGAATAAAAATAAATCATTAAAAAAATCTTGCGCACCCACCAGATTGAGTTTTTTTGTTTTTTTGTTGTTGTTTTTTTGATTAGGTAGCGTCATGGTGGACGGGAGTCTCCCCCTTGTCAAAATAGTCACCCACCAGATTTAGGATAGTAAATTATTTTGAATACCCCTCTTTGGAGTATGGTAAAAGGCGTTGCTTTGTCATCAGCTGTGTGATAGCTCTTCCATGTACTTGTGTATTTGCAATGATAAGGAGGTGCTTTATGTCTTTGAATATCCGGATCAAGATACTCTTCATACAATCAGATTTCTATCTCTTCTAAAAACGTCGACATTTTCCACATGAAAACATATTGCCTACGAGAATCCCTAAGTTTCAAGGTAGAGAAATGCAATACTGTTCATATTGATACTTTTCAGACCCATCGTTTACCCCATCCGTGGTCGTGGGAGTTGTCGGCATCGGCCACGTCCCAGGAATTATTGAAAACTGGGACAAGACAAATGACATGAAAGAACTAATGACGTAAGTCCTAGGTTTATAGCTTGTTACTGGACGTCGAAACACAACAGAGACCTAGTTTTATCTTATGTTTTTTTTCTTTTTTTCCTACCCTAAAGAGGGTTATAGAATATTTTTTTATCAAAGACTATAAAGGATATGGAAAGTGTGATCAACAAGATTTCTAGATGTTCGAACTCTTTTACAGCATAATTTTCGTCACATGACTTAGGAGTTTTTATAAAAGACCACTTTGTTAGTGAAAGGTTCTACATTAATTTGACTTAACACATGTATGGCATTCAAATACCATATGAAATATTAAACAGCAAAAATAGGCATTCAATTTTTTCAAACATGTTTCATATTTGTACAGGTTACCCCCGTCGTCGGCCCTGAGCGGTGTTGTCCGATGGACGACACGGGCTGCGGTTGTCGGACTCCTCTCCTGGGCCGGATACAAACTCTTCCGGATAACGTCAGATGTCATTGTCTTTACGTACCACAATGTTCCCCTCCGACTTACCCTAAAGTGACGTTAACTAATGAGAAAATAGCTACATCATCTAAAATTTTTGGTTTGTTTTTCATTTTTTCATTTGGTCATTGGACATGAGAACTAGACCCCACTAACTTGTCCTAAATTGAAGTGAAACTGTTTGCATCATATTCTTTGGGTATTGTATGCCTCCCAAGCCTATGCATTTTATCATATACATAACTTTCTCCGACAATTCAAATTTCCTCTTAATCGATATTATATCTTAAATACTTAGTGTCTCTTCAGAATATCTCCCAGCAAAATTAGTTGGTTGGTTAAATATATATATTTGTTTTCACTTATCTCTCGTCCAGATAGGGCATTTCATTTTATATCGCTCTGTTGTTTGCGTGTAAATATAGTGGTATATACGGGGGTTAATTTCACGTGAAAATCAACTATGCTGTGTCACTTGAGGTTCTGCAACGATACAGCTTTGGTATAATATCTAACCAAACAAAAGCAATGTTAATATCAAAGTATTAGGCCATGTATTGGTCGTTTAGTTCAATCTTTTGAGATGGTTCATTCCTGAAAATATATAACTTTGGAACATAAGATTGTTTAGGTCATATTAATGTTATCTGAAATTAAAGGAGAAAATACCCAGTCCTATTACTTAAAAGTATATATATATATATATATATATATATATATATATATATATATATATATATATATATATATATATATATATATATATATATGCAGGATAACAGCGGCTTATGCGATATGATTTTATTAGTATTAATCACGGCCTTTGTCACCAACAAATTTATTTGATAAATAATTTGTATTTTTGATGGTGAAACACTTCAGTATGTCCCACTTACGTCTTCTTCACATGTCAATGTTTAGATAAGATGAGAGACCAGACCTTTTTTTTCTGGGCAAGTCATTTTGTATATAGTTTTTTCAAATGTTTCACATAGAGATTGAATCGGGATACTAACATCAGGTGATGCTTTCATTTGTGGTGACAGTTTTCTCGGTTATAAGCTGATTTGATACAAGCTAGTGTTGTCTCGACAACGAAATCCAAATATATCAGTATAGTAACCGAAATATCCGTACTAAATACATTTTGTATATGGCTTGAGGAACCATAGGAGGCTGTGTTTCTGTATCTAAGAAAAGTTACTTTCAAAACTTTCATTTCAAATAATGACAGATTAAGTCAAGACACCATGTTTCCTGATACTAAGTAGGGGTTCTAAAACTTAGCAACATGTTATGATGTCTGTCTTAACTGTTGTGAAGCGTGGCTGTTAAGACACAGGCTTTTATAGAGTGTAACTGCACTGTAACGCTTATGTTGTTGGCGACTAACAAAGCAGGTACTGGAAACTGTTTTCTGGTAATGAGATATTAAGGTCCCTTCTGCACTATACTGAGCCTTGTCAGAGTTCCATTGTTAAACATTGTGCCATTTATTTTGTATATCAGTTTGTCCTTCCTAGTATATGAGTGATAAATTACTCATTGCTCCTAAATGGAGGGTTCCAATGCAAAGATCCGGCAATGGGAAAACTTAAAGGACTTGTATGATATTCGCACTGTGCTCTAAAAGCTCATTTCTGACCAGCTTCTAACAGTTACTACTTTAATTGACACCAAAATAAATGGCATGTTTTTGGCAATCAAGTTCCTCAAACATGGATATGCATGGTTCTGCATTTAAACCGGTGCCTGAAATAAAGACACTGAAGATCCCCTCGTCATTTATTGAAGAAAATGAGGTCCTTTGTGCCGGTCTTGTGTCTCATATATTATATTATACCTCAGGTTTCTGGGCATTGATAGTGCAGTTGATAAGTTTGAGGATTCACAGTTGAGGTACTTGTTATATTTACCACGACTGATTATTGTTGTGTTTCTGTTAACTATGACAAAGTATATACGGCTTGTTACGAGGAAACGGAGGACTGTGGCGTTTCAGCAGGTTTTCTCCTGGACAGTAACGCTTAGGTTAGTTACTGGGGTAATTTAAGCATTTAACAAATTAACCTCAGACGTCGAGGAGAAGGGGCTTTTAGGAATATATTCCTGAAGTCACATTGAGAAATACTGTGACACTTTACAGAAGGGAAATCATGTGTTGTGAATTTTGGGGAAACACATGAATGTGATACAAACTGTTCTCTGTGGTTATGGCTATTTAATGTTAGACATACGTGGTATAATGTATAAGTGTACGTAGTTAGCATTGGTCAGGTCTATAGTTCCTCATCAACTTAAGAAGTGTTTGACATGTGGTCGCACATGGTGTTCAAATACAAAATATACCAGTACCAGGGCATTTCCACCAATACGTTAACGTTGGTGTAATATCCAATTGAACATTACAAACAGAAAAGAACTATATAAATGTGATTTCCACTTAGCAGGGTAGGCTATATCAATGATATCGTTCAGATTTATACAAACAAAAACACATAGAATAGCAATTTAAAGAATAGCAATTTAACGGTTTGAGGGTAAGCGTATCTTAAACTGTGTAGCGCTTTAATTGCAGTAAGAGTTGGACAAGGGAAAAAAGGGAAAAAGTGGTCTTTCTTGATGTGTTCCCACATACCAGTAACCGTGTTTTTCCTGTTTTGGTGTAACAGAATTCTCACACAGTGGTACAGAGACATACCTTTGTGGTGTCGTATTTTCATCGATATTTATGAATTATTTAAGTATATGTATGTGCTAGTTAATATCACGGTACATTTATATATGTGATTACAGTTTGAGACTATGGGGTGCTAGTAGAAAGAGGGTGATGGACTATTTGTTTATAATGTACAGTACAGTAGCTACATAAGTCTTTGCACATTCGTCATTGTGAAACATGTACACATACTAAAGGTATTAGGGACTTTGATATTTATCGTAAGACAAAAGTAGTTCAAGCTATGATGTTGTTATGATTTTCATCGGTCGTCCTCTAGATTTGCGATAGTCCTGGTTAAATATACTACCGTAAAAGATTGCAGACGCTAACCTGATTCTTTTGCTGTTCGATTCTCGATGCTGTGAACTGACCAAAAGCATACCACGAAGGCCTTATCCATTGTCTAAGGCGTCTGTATAGTTTTGACCTATGAGGACGGGAATACTTGAATATTGTAGGTGCACTTTAAACCATAGTAATCTATTCATGTTACTTTATTGACTAGCAGTATTACGTTCTCTTCTTTTCTTTTGTGGAAATTGGTAGAAACATCAGGTATATTTCTCAGTTTTTTTTCATTTGACAAATGCAGAGAATACCCATTCACTATTTTTTTTGAACCATACAGAAAACAGACATTTCAGATTACGCAGGAACCCACGAACATTAAAGGTATTCTTAATATACTAGCTCACGTTCAGCCAAGAAAATAGTCTTAGATCTTCGCAAAGGTAAATGTTTATGCAGCTTCACTTTGTCGCTTGGACAGTTTGTTATACAGGAAGTAGAGAGCGACTTGGTCACAATTAGTTTCAACACTGTAAAGGGCTCTTAAAATGGCCATCACAAAGTGTCTTATGTTGTTTACTGGACACCTAATCACTATAGCATTGTTGTATTCATAGAAGTTAAGAAGAGGTTTTCTGACTAGTATTATATAAACCTTATATTTCAATAATGAAATAGTTCAAATAAGTGTTTTATAAAAGGGTGATGGGTTTTTTTCTCTTTTAAATTCATACTTCTGACATTACATTTGGAATTGCATGTGGATTTATTTGGGGGGAGAAACCCTGACAAATATACTGCCATCTTTTCTCTTTAAGGTGTACTTATATTGTGCAGTAATCACAAACGTCCTCTTTTACCATTGTACTGTGATTGTAGAATAGTAGTAATAAGGAGTCGGTTCATGTCACAGGCTTACTGTGGATTGTTCACATCAAGTGTATGATGCGCTGTCCCTTGCAAGTGAAAGCGGTGGCTTTTGTATTCATGTTTTAAAGTCACTTGACGCCATAACAGTGGCAACATGTTATGTTATAGGGTATGGGGCTCTTTCAAGGTGGTTTGCTTCTCTGTATTAATAATTTAGCTTTGAGAATTTACATCAGCAGCTGAGGGTTTGGGTCAGCCTTATTTTGTAAGAAAATATAAATATATTGAATAAATGAGAAATATCCAACGGTTGGCAATTTCTTTGTTCTTTATTCAAGTACATAGATCTCTAATAGCCTAGGAGTCAATGGTTATTGTTTGGTTTCTAACGACTCCGTAGTAACTTCCAAGCCTTGATTAGATGAATGATTTATGAATCTCATGTAATAAAATACAAACACATGTAGATGGCGACAATTTAAGCAATGTGAATGATCGCTGATTAACTGTATAGACAAATATTTATATTGCATTTCTTCAAGGGCACACTGATTTGTTCAGTATCTATATAATATCAAATATAGCTCACAGAAACTTCCGTTTGTCATGGAAACTATAGTGAAGATTACTTAAGAGATTTGTTTCATAGAAACTCATATACAGGCACTACAGATTGCTGGAAAACGTACGTTTAATTCTTACACTTCACTATAATTCTGGATTCATTCTGTCTAATATTACATCTCTGCACGCATAATCTCTGACAGATGGCAAACACCGCCTATTAACACATCATGACCTAATGTAGGTTGGACCAATTGCATCAGGTATTTCCGTCATTTATAAGGAACACGGGCATGCAGTTACACTGCTTAAATTCTAAAGCTAAATTTTAGTCCAGATAAGGATTAAAATATTAGAAAATATCTACATCTATATGGCCCGCAGATGTCTGACTACAGGGTTTACTGCCAGGAATAATAAACAAGAAGCTTCATCCCTGAGTCAATTATTTACAATGGAATAAAGTTAAGCAACTACATGGGCAGATATTCTATTTGAAATCGCGCCCTTCCAGGATTGCAGCCATATCATTAAGACTTGACTCAGCGCACGAAAGGAAGCCGGGGACATCCCTGTTGGGTGGATAGGCTGTAACGATGAAACCCAGCTTCTCATCCTGAATACCGTACCCTGAAGAAAAGGATTCAGACATTTAATATTTTTTTCACAAAAACCTCTTTTGAATTTAGTACAGAATGGCTAGTACTGAGCAGCAAAAGGCAGTATATATGTTTGTTTGCGTGGTTTAACGTCCGGTGGGTGCATTTTAGGCAAACCAGACATTCACAAGGTCAAAACTTTTCGCTAGTTCTGAAAAGGTCTTTAGAATGCAGTTTCTCCATACAGTAGTGACCGGATCTATGGACGATCAAATCCATAAGATCAATGAAATATACTGTTGAAATCAATTGACATAAAGAAATGTCTAGACTAGCTACTAGTACATGTATACCCCAGACATTTAATCTCAACCTATTTTAAGGATTAACCCATTCCTACAATGACATGAACCAATGAAAGTTTAAACTTACCGATGCCATACCCATCAGGTACCACAGCAGCGAAGCCTCCTATCTTCAACGCTGGGCTCGCGAGTGTTGACGTAGAGAGGACAATGTGATTGAGCAACTTGTAATTGGGATCCTGGAATATCTCGGGCGTCTGACCCGCCTTCTCTGCGTAATATTTCATCGCGAACAAATGACGGTCGAATCCTTGGCCTGTTATTGTTGAAACACACTCCACATATAAGTACATGTATATGTTTATGCATTCCTAGATTCTTGAACGCTTATGATTATGGTGAGTTTTCGGTCCACAAGTTCATCACGTTTTTGATTACTGGCACTTTTATTTCTCAGCCCCCCATATACCTGATAACGTTAATTCACGCATATAATCTGAGTATAGTCTCGCCTGTAACCCACACCCAGAGGTTGGGTGAACCTTATAACCCGCACCTGTGGTCTGATTTTGGCTATTTTAGTACTGTTGTGACTTCTAAAACCCTTGTATAACCCGCACCTTGACTGTCGGAGGGCCTTGATACGCCTCTAAGCCACTGGTTATACGCGGGGATTTACAGTACAACTTCAATTGTACCATGACATTTAGCACCGTTAACACGTGTATGCTAGGGTACAATCCTTATACAAAGCTAAGATATCCTGTAATAACCATATAGTATTTAGAATATCCTTACCCATGGCGGCATCTTTGGTTAACTGATTATGTACTTTGGAGCACTCGTCCATGGCTGCTTTTAGCTCAGAGACGCTGGGCCGGGTCCCCGACTTCTCAAACAGCTCACACGCCTTCTTAGTGGCCACAGTACAGGAGCGAACGGTCTCTGTACGACCGTGTTTGAAGGCAGAGGTACTGCAGGATTCGTAAGTACCCGCAAAGTGCCCGTATTGGCGGTAGAATGCTAACTGCAAGTGTGAACCAGAAATGGCTTTGAAAAATGTGACATGACTTTTACTTCTAGACGAAATTCCTCTGCTGAGAATACACATGGCTATAGAATTGGAATAAACGCCACATTAAACAATATAATCTAAATATGTATATGAAACATACCTGAATCGATAGCTGCATGAATGAGTCAGGACTGACGCCTTGTTTCTTGATCAAGTTCTTGCCAAACCTTGTGAACTCAACATAGTCGAGATCTAGGCCGGCTGTTGTGTTCTTAAAGTTGGCCTTCGCTTCATCTATCGATGCCTTCAACTCATCAGTCAGCTTGAAATCTAAAAGAACACACACTTGTTTCATGTGCACAACGTTAGAGTTGGGGAGCATACGACACCCTATTAATTTAGGTGAAATTATGGGGGAAAACCATAAAACGGATTTGATCGTTTCTGAAAGCCAATATTTTGTTTCTAGACTATCTTATGATATGGTTGCATTTACATTTCAAGTAACACCTATATATGTAGGATACACAAAGTAGGGGAATAACAAGTTGATAAATTGATAAAAGTTGATGGCATTGACATAACCGTAAGTTACCTAGTCTCCTGACGCCCTCTGTTCTGTCGGGGACGGTGTCTGGGTGCACATTGGGTTTCTGTGTCGAGTCCTTGTAGACCTCGTTGAAGTATCGAAGTACAGCAACACCATCTCCCCACGAGTGCTCAAAGTTGACTGCGGTCTGTCCCGCTTTGTCCATGATTAAACTGAAGCACTTGTCAAACCACCTGTAATGACAAAGTCCCTTCCGATTATTTTGAGTAATTTTATTTTGATTAATATTAAAACCTACCGGGGTATTCTCTTTCAAATCTCAATGAAAGTGTGGCTATTGATCAAGCAGCTGATTTTGACCAAAATTCACAATATGAGGTTAAGACATTGTTTGATAATTAAAACTACAGAATTGAAACCCTTCAAAGACAATCCTGAATCAATAAAACTGGATCCCAACCTGTTTGATCCATCGCTGTGAAGGAATTGGCGTGACATCTTCTTTGGGTCATTAGTAGACTCGTCGTCAAGTACAAGTGCGAAGTAAGCTTTGTCAATGGCACTAAGATCCTCTTCGTTTCCTGTACATCAAAGGAACACGATTCTACATAATATACATTGATACACAACAATGAAGCACTAACCCTTCACAAAATGGAAGTTTTCAGCAGCTAAGAAAGAATATGCTTTTAATGAGACAACTTCAGATTATCCGACACAAATAAAAGACCATTAATGGCTCCATTTTCCAGAAAGCTACATCAGAAAGTGATTTACTGATACATCTTGACACATTTCCCACTGACCTGCTGCAACCATTTTCTCCCTGACGGCTGTCCACACATCACGAGGTTGTGACGTCATTATTCCCAGTGGGTGCGACGCAGGTGCGACGGTGTCATTGAGGATCTCTGATAAGTAGCCCATGATCTGCCTGGCTGGTTTGATTCGTCCTAAATTGATGAAAGAAAAATGCGAGTGAATTAAAGGATGGTAACGTTTCATCAGGGGCAGAAAATCAGATGAAACCCAGTGTGATTGGTGAGTGTGTGACTGAGGACATTATAGTGAGTTGGTGGAATGAGGTGGGTTTTTTTAATATAACAGGATTCATTTCCTACCTGAAATATATATTTTCCTTAACGCTGGAGTATGAAATATCGGCCGAAATACCTACCTTCAGGCGTCAAGCAGTCAAATGTGTAGATGTGGCCATTGCGTAGAACTATCATGTTTTTAGCAGTAGGGTCCGTCACCAGTTCATCCTTCTCCCAGCGAGGGATGCGGTTGGTGTTGAACAACCAGGGAAACTGACTCATGTCCAGTGGGAAAGCTTTATACAGATAAGCTCCATACCACGACAAAGACTTGGGGAAGAGCCTGCAACAAAATACAATATACACATCAGGTTATATTTTTAGATTTCTACAGGGTTTATTTCCTCTCTCATTATGATTTGAAATATATCACCCCCCACCCCTTTTCATCATTTCCTTTTCAATGCGCACCTTTTTTCCCCTTAAAATAACATATATCAATCCCTTCTGTTTAATAATCTCACCTCATTACACTTCTCCACTTGTCAGTGTCACTCTTTGCTGGGTTCAAGTGGAACACTTCAGGGTCGAGGACGCCCGCGCGGAGTGTTTTCATGAAGCGGAGTGATGACATGAGGATGTTGGTGGCCCGCACCAGTTGGTTGTTGTACTCAGGTTTCGGGTCATCCTGCATCGACATGAATGGGTTATGGTTGAGTGCCACCGCACGACGGTCTTTCAGGTACATATCGGACCACGGTGCTGCAATTGTAAACGGTTATTCAATATTGAAATCGGTGAATCAATAAAATTAAATTATTGTCCGTAGTGATGTGCCATTTGAAATATTTCTAGCGTAGAAACCGCAACTTGTACCCGAAACAGAACCCTATAGTGTGGTTTATAGGATCCTCCCAAAGACGGGGCGTACTATTAAAACTGACCAAAAGCAGACTCCATGTGTGGCTTTAAATATATACAGCCAATATGATTCCAATATGTCCTTATATCATGTTGATATATGTACAGTTTATGGATTCAAAATCCGATTTACCTGTTATGAAGCTTGTGTGCTTATTCTGCTTGTCCAATGCCACCAAGGCGTCATGCATGGCTTTGCCCTCTCCATCCCTAAATCTGTTCACAATGTCCTCTGTTTTCTTTAGTTCGGCCTCAGACAGTAGCGGCCGCTGAGCCTGTATATATCTTTCACAGGTCTTGCTTAACTCTGGAATGGCTAATCGTGGCAGGCTTGGTTGGAAATGGTCAGAAGCAAGTTTGCTTTTATGAAGGAAATCTGAATCTGATGAAGATCTGAAATTCAACAGGGACAGAAGTTGTGTCAATACAGGAAGGAAAAATGGCATAACACTTTACTAAAGTGCTATGCCATTTTTCCTAAAGTCCTAAAGAAATAATTTACCGTAAAACCTCGCGTATAAGCGGCGGCTAGTACGCGAGTCAGATCGGCCCATGGTCAGGGTGCAGCTTATATGCGAGTTTTTGCTACTATGGCTCAGTACTAAAAGTCACCATAATCAGATCCCTGGTGCGGCTTATACGATCGGCCTTAAGTCGGGGTGCGGCTTATACACGAGTTAGGCTTATACGCGAGGTTTTACGGTACATGTAGATAGTTAATAAATGGGGGCGCCATTATTCGTACTACCATATGTTTACAGACGGAAACCTCCTTGATTCATTTATAAATGCATGGGTAAATATGACCTACTTGTTGGCTGTGGACACGTGCAGAAGTCTGGCCTGGCATACCTAAAAGCAAAAAATATATTGTATACCGGGTATTAAGAGCACAGAAAAACATACCGGTATTATGATTCTTTGGGCTGCTAGAAATGAGTACCGGCCAGCACCCAAAATAACATGGAAATGTAGATAATGGTGTAAGGTATTTATCTAATATTACTTCTATTGTTTTGACTGGAGTGGTGACTCAATGCTGGGTCACGGCAGTGCCAATGGCAATTCAGTGGCGGATCCAGGATTGTCTAGGGGGGGGGGGGCTAAACCTGGAGTGACTATCTGTTTCCCGCCGTGAAGTGCATCAGGGGGTATGGGGGCATGCCCCCAGAACATTTTGTTGATCTAGACTTGAAATGGTGCATTCTCACGCATTTTAGGACATCTCCCCATCCAAATCAGAGGCCCTCAGTCAGACCCTATGACTCATAGTATGAGTATGAATCATATTCCACAATCTCTTTATCTCTTTTCTTCTATTTTCTTCTTCCTCTTTTTTTTTTTTTTTTTTTTGGGGGGGGGGGGGCAAGCCGCAAGGCCCGTGCCCCCCCCCCCGGATCCGTCAATAGCAATGATTAATTAAAGCCTAAACTTGGCTAAAGCCTAGTAAAGCCTTCACTAAGTGATTGTTCATTTATTAGTTACGGGGGGGGGGGGAGGGGGACGGGGTGTAAACATGTCCGACCCCTGCTAACAGGGGGGAGGGGGGGGATGTAAAAAATTCTGACCTCTCTTAAGGAAAAAATTCAGCCCCTTTTAAGCAAAAAAGCCTGCGTGTTACTATAGTTCAAAGGGGGCGGGGCAAAAAAAAAATCGTCGCCTTCAGCGTGGGGGCGCGAGAGGTTCAACGCGCTCTCGAGGGGGGGGGGGGGCGCCTCCGCGTGAAATCTCCGCGTGAAATCTCCCCCCCCCCCCATAATTAATAAATGATCACTCCCTAAAGTTAACACTAGAAGTAGAAGTAAAAGAGTTGGTGTGTTCGGTATCTGTTTGTTTTTTTAATGTCCGCTCATGGTAGTTCAGCGAATTCTGAACCCTGCGATGCGGGCTATCGGACCGGCCCTGTCTACACACGTAGTTTTGTAGAGTTGGATGCTGCACAACTAGCTCATGGGTGCCTGTCCAATAACGTAGACCCTAGGTTATGCCATTAACCAACCCAATGCTGAAGCCTGTTCTTTGCAAGGGATAGTCTTAGGTCAGATAGGCCCCTAGTGGGCAGGTCAAAAAATGGCCACTCACTCACTGGGGCTGAGGTAAAAACCCTGACAACACGGACATGTCACTGGATTATGCCCAAGCAAACAGCAGCATACACGTAAGACTTACTTTAAGTGTTGATGTTGACCTTGTTGGATAAATCCTTGCTATGAATTTGCTGGAAGAAATCATTTTTGCAAGTTTCTAATGCAGCCGGCTCACAGCGGTCAGAGTTCGGCTTCGCTGGTCCAGCGCCAATAAACAAGTTTCAGCCAAACATCTCCGCAGTGAAGAAAATATTTTTCGAATATCAGCCAATCAGAAAAGTCTGTCGGCGGCAGCCCGTGGGAGTCCAAGAAAGGAATATGGCGACCAACAGCAAGGTTTTGAAGTACACTGTCCACAAATATTCAAGCTATTCCTCCAATTATGTCCCCGAGTAAGTGACAACTAGTCGTTCACAATAAGATAACACTCTAGATTTTAAATATAACAACATATAATTCCAAATATCTAGCATGAACGAGTGGTATTTCAAATGCACAATAGAGATAGCGTCGAGCTTCGCTTCAATTTTCAAGGCAAAATCCAATACACAGTGTCACAGATAGGCCAGGGCCCAAAATAATTGCCCTGGCTCTGTTTGTAAGTGCCCCTCCCACTTCTACCGGCACCATCAAAGTCAAAATCAAACTGCAATCTATAATAGGTTAGAAACACCATACGTTTTAATGCAATACTATCAAACAATCTATCTTTTATCTTTCAATTCAGTTTTCAGTAAACAAGTTCAATCTTGACTTTTCTTTTGCACTATTAAAATCTTGAAGTTGAAGCTCAACCTCAGGCTGAGGCTCATCAGTCCGTAGTGTGGGGCACTAATTAGTTAGTCACAAAGTCAAGTTACTAAGTGGTGGTCCACCACACTAACTTAGTTAGTGCCCAACACCATTTTTAAACTATTAAAGTAGGCCGTAGGTCTATGTGACGCTCACTTTGTTCATGATGCAAACTAGAAGTCCGGCCTAGAATCTAGGCTAGATGCAAACATAACTACAATGTATTTCTTGTTGTATCTGTAGCCCAACTTTGTTTAGGCTAAGAAATAGGGGAAAAGGATCCTGCTGCTCTCTGACACTGTGATCATCTCATTAGCCAATATGACATGACGCAATTAGCAATTATGGTGTCGAAGTTGGGAGGGGGAGATTCAAGGCCATGTTGCTGCAGACAGTTTACAGTTTATTATACTATTGCTACTTTTTTTCTTCTCTAGAAATATCATGGTTGACAAGGCGAGTGACCAGTCATCACGATGGTCATCAGATTCTAACAATCCGCCACAGGTAAGTCTACATCTGGACTGTCACAACCCCACAAGTTTGTGCATACATATTCGTCTCACACTCAAGTTTGAATATGAGACGAATATGTATGCATAGACTTGCATAAATCAGTATGCATAAATATTGACTCTTTGCCTATGGCTATGGACTATTATCAGGAGATGATTTCTTTGTGAATGGAAGTAGATTTACTGTAGAACGTGCACCTCGCATGTAACCAGCACCCAGTCCTAAAGTAGGCTATACTTTCACTTTGAGGGAATCCCATAAATCGTACCTCGGGTCTGATTTTGGCTACTTTACTAGGTCTTTAGTTTAGTATTGTCAGATTCAGATTTTAGACAAATCCCATAACCCGCACTGGGGTTCTGAGTCACCTGAACCCGCGGGTTATATACACCGTTTTTACGGTACAGATATTCAGCTTCTTTACACTTTTGAATGTTCATCTCCTTAATTCTACCCTTCATTTCAGTTCCTAACATTGAAATTGGAACGACCAGCGATAGTGGAATCGATGTCATTTGGCAAATATGAAAAGACGCACGTCTGTAATCTGAAGAAGTTTAAAGTTTACGGAGGCTTGAGCGATGAGAACATGATTGAGTTGGTAGAAAGGTGTGTACAGAAACTTTTTCCTTGTGATTTAAAAATAGTGGATTGAGCGTAACTATCATCATGTATTTCAATTTTATTTTCATGAATATTAATACCCATATGGTTACCAACACAGTTATTCTGATACATCTATATACATGTACATAGAGTGGTAGACATTTGCATATGCAGCTCTTTTTAATAACCTCGATATTAATATCCGGTCCTATTTCCAGTGGTTTGAAAAACGATCACGTACCAGAGTCTTTCTACTTAAAACATAAGATCGACGAAAACTACTTCCCGTGCAGATACCTTAAGATAGGTGAGTTGTGAGATGGGCTAGTTGGGTTATCGTAAATACATTACCAAATCTTTTATTTCACAGAATCAATTCATGGAAGATATTCAAATACAAGCATTGCTGTATTATCGAGTACGTATACAAAAAAGCCGCCGCACAAATTTACTGCTGCATGACATGTGTTATCTTTAATAAATAGATACATCATAATATAGAATAAATATGACAACCTTCTCTTCCTACAGTACCAATCCAGTCGTGGGGTCCCAGTTTCAACTTCAGCATTTGGCATGTAGAAGTGAAGGGGGTGGATGACCCTGAAATAGTGAAGCCGTGTATGAACTGGTACAACACAGTGAGTATGATTAAATCATGGGTGACATACAGTAGCACATATTCTTTTATGGAGATCTAGAGAGGGTAGTGTACATCGAAGGATGTTCAGCTACCCACCATCGCCAAACAATGATAACGTGATACATACTCTACAAAGCATTTGTGCCGTTGCTTCTAATATGTAGTAGCCGAAATATGTATTAAAGCAGTATTGATTGAATGAAATGGAGTAAACCCATGGTCTCAGTTGGCACAATAATGAGTATTATTTCTTCCCTTTCCAGTACCGAGAACGAGAAGCCATACGGTTGTGTCTGAAACACTTCCGTCAACACAACTATACGGATGCCTATGAAGCACTGCAGAAGAAAACAAAAATAACATTAGAACATCCCACCCTTACACAGTTACATACACAGCTGGTGAGCATTGCCATCTTGTAGCTTTCTATGACATTGTTTTCTCATAGAAATACTGAATGCATAAAATAGCAATCTGTTGGCACTGATCTATTCACTGGTAATAATACATGATTGCAATATTTGGAAAATGGAAATGTATGTTACATTTTTCAAATATATGATAAAAACCAGATACAGTTTGTACATGCATGTAACCGTCCAGCTTTCACAACAAGTTGGAAACTAGCCATATGTAATACAACACTTTGATAACATTATGGTTTTGTACAACATTAAATTGATTGCGTTTCCCCTAAATACATTGGTTTTAATACCTAACGTCTTCATTTTTAGGTGCTAGAAGGAAACTTCGAGGCATGTGAACGACTCATTGATGGAGCATGTCGAGGTAGGTTTCTTAGTAAGATACCTAGCTACCTAGCTACCTAGCTAGCTACCTACCTACCTACCTGTCTACCTACCTACCTACCTACCTAACATTATAAACTGATATCATACGAGTAAGCGGTATGTTTTACATCTTGCACCATCCCTTTGGGTGTTGATGAATCTCAAATCAAAATTTGTAAATACGGTATTTGTGGTTTTCAGAGGGGTTGTTCAACAGCTACATAAGCCTACAAGACTACAAACCAAGATGGACGGCCATTGAAACAGTACACAAAGGTGAGTTGGGTACGCCATTGATAAAAAAAAAACTGGGTAAATTAAAATGTAACAGCAGTAATGTGTTCTAGGGGGACTTGAAAGAGATAACAAATTAAGCTGAATATTATTCAGAATGAAGGTTTGAAAAGAAAAACGAGAAATGAGTAAAAAATAAAAAATAGATGTAAAAATAATTATACTGTAATACATTTGTTTTTACAGGTTGTGGGGAGCTGCGGCCAGGGATGCGAGGTGGTCACCAGATGGTCATGGACGTACAGACGGAGATGCTCTACCTGTATGGAGGCTGGGATGGTAGTCAGGACCTGGCCGACTTGTGGGCTTACCATGTACCCTCCTCCCTCTGGACCTGTCTATCCAAGAACACCGAGGAAGAAGTATGCATCTATGCTAACTAGCATATTTAGTTTTGAATATACTCTGTTCAATCATCCATGAGTCTAATGTCTTATAACCAACTGATTTTATTATCCACACACATGCTTATGGCCTACTTTAAGTTAAGACACTTATAAGCCTGTCTTAATAAGTATTCTCATGTTTTCCCCAGGGCGGTCCTAGCGCTCGATCATGTCACAAGATGTGCATCGACCACGAGCGTAAACAGATCTTCACCCTTGGACGCTACCTGGACTCAACAATGCGCACGTCAGAGAACTTGAAGGTATGTGTACTTAGATAATAATCCCATTATGTGCAGCTATTTCAACTAAACAGGGACCTACACAGTGACAGCAAAATAAACCTGTATGACTTGTAATATATGATCAGCAAGCCCAGATTGTGACATTTGTGAATTCATATTAAATAAACCATAATTGCTTATCCAGAGTGTATCCTTTTCTTCCCACACAGAGCGACTTCTACATGTACGACATCGAGAGTGGTAGGTGGACTCTCATTACGGAAGACACAGGTGCCATGGGTGGGCCCACGTTGATCTTTGACCACCAAATTGCCATGGACATTGAGAAGCACACCATCTACTGTTTCGGCGGCAGGGTCCTGACCTGGTAAGACATATCCATTTATACAGGACTGCTAAAAATGTGTAAATGTAGATGGTCTAAATTATGCAGGCATTCATATTCTGGGACATGATGAGGTAAACATTATTGGTCAATAAATTTATTCAAAAACTGTCAAAAAAGAAATAGACAATGCTGTGCTGATGAAGCACTATAAAGCTCTTTAGATAACTTGCAATTCTATATGATGTTTTCTTGTCTTTTCCAACCATCGCAGCAATAATGCAGAAACAGAGAGGAGCTCGGAGCCCATATTCAGTGGTTTGTTCTCTTACCATGTGCCGACCAACACATGGAGAAAGATCAAGGACGACTGTGCAGAGCTACGGTCCCGGATAGGCCACTCTATGCTCTTCCACACGGTACGCTTTTAACTTCACATCGGTTGTCAACTATCTGATCTTTAAGGGATAGTTTATCACAAACTTTTAACACCTCTTATTCTACCCGCTAGAATCCCAATACAGAGCTGCCAGGGTATTCATTATAACTAATATGATGTGCCCAGAATACTGTGATTGTTCAATTTTATCTAAAAGAACAACAGCCTAAACTTGTCTCTTCTTGATTTACAGAAACAGAGAACGCTGTATATATTTGCTGGTCAGCGCTCGAAAGAATACCTAAATGATTTCATTGGGTACCACGTGGACACTGACCAAATTGAAGTCATATCGGATGGCACGAAAAAGGATGGCGCCTCAGGTGAGTTGAAATAACGCTGACAGCATATTTGTTAGTTCATTTACAGTTCTAATAATTAAGAATGCCTGTAAAAGTCTTTGAAAATGAATTATCGTCTTCATTGTCTAATGATATGTTCTTTCACACAGTGCCAGCTGCTGGGTTCACACAGAGGGCAACGATTGACCCAGACCTCAACGAAATCCATGTCTTATCGGTAAGTGAATGCACACTAAGAGTTGTTGACTCAGGGTTCCACTGAGTCTAAGGGAGACGCCCTTGGCCTGTTTTTTCCCTCATTTTGAAAGTTGTGCCTTTACATGCATCCAGCTCAGTGAAAAAAGGACAAATACTAACATCATAGGGTAGATACATTCAAGACAAAGAGAACAATAGGTCAATCAACTAAATCAACCCACTGAAACACATGAAAAAATGCAAAACAAAAATGGTCACAAAATTTATTTTTTTCTACTGCAATGAAGCCTTGTATGTAAATGTACTGGGGACTAAGCTTCATAGCTCACATGGTAGTATACAAAACAATGTTAAGTCTATGGGAGGGTCTGGTGAGACGCTTTTTGTAAGATATCTGGCCTGCACACAACTAGCAGATCTGCATTATAGTACAGGTTTCCTGCATGGAACTCCATGATATCAGATGCCAACTTTGTCCAACTAGGTTCCAGAGGACGCTGTGATTTGTGGACTCGTGGAGAAAATGCACCACCATTGGATGGAGAGGGGGGGAGGGGGTGGACGGAACTCTGAGGTGAGGGCGTGGTCTGGATGGGGGGGGTGGTTGGGACTCGGGGGGTGGGAGGGGGTCAGGACTCGGGAGGGGGGTTGGTCGGGACTCGGGGGGGGGGGGGGATGGTCGGGGACGGGGTTGGGGGTGGGGTCGGGGATGGGGACGGGGTCGGGCAAGGGGTCGGGGTCGGGACTTGGGGGGGTGGTCGGGGACGGGGACGGGGTCGGGCAAGGGGTTGGGCATGGCGTCGCCTGGGTTGGGGTCGCCCGGGTCAGGGTCGCCCGGGTTGGGGTCGCCTGTGGTCGCCCGGGTTGGGGTTGCCTGTGGTCGCCCGGGTTGGGGGTCGCCCGTGGTCGCCCGAATTTGGGTCGCTCGTGGTCGCCCGGCTTGGGGTCGCCCGTGGTCACCCGGCTTGCGGTCGCCCGTGGTCACCCGGCTTGCGTTTGCCCGTGATCACCCGGGTTTGGGTCGCCCGGTTTTGGGTCGCCAGTGGTCGCCCGGGTTTGGGTCACCCATGTTCGCCCGGGTTGGGGTCGCCCGGGTTGGGGTCACCCACGTCAGAGTCGCCTGCATTGGGGGTCCCGGCAAGTGTGTACCAAACAGTCCCTCTAACCCCATGAACCCTGAGTCGCCCTGTGATGTTAGTCACTCTCTCTCTCTTTGATATTAAACTATATTTTCCTACTGAAAGAATGAACGCATTCAAAATGGTATATAAGTGCATATGATTATGTCTAAGGGAGTGGTCATTTTTTAACAACAGGGGGGGGGGTTGGTGGATTTGGGGGGGGACCAAAAAAATTTGGACCCCTTGAAGGGGGGGGACCAAAAAAATTTGGACCCCTCTTGAGGGGGGGACCAAAAAAATTACACCCCTTTTTAGCGAAAAAGCCCGCGTGTTACTATAGCTCAAAGGGGTCGGCCGCGCTCATTTTCAACCTGCCTTGGGGGGGGGGGGGACCAAAATAATTTTGACCCCTGCCGCGGGGGGGGACCAAAAAAATTTCGACCCGCTCGCACGGAAATCCACCGACCCCCCCCCTGTTGTTAAAAAATGACCACTCCCTAAGCAATATTAATCTTTTTCATCCAGCTATACAACTTGCAATTATCATCTGCAAATGGAACTGTGCAGAAGCAGATCATTTCGTATAGCTTACACATTGCGCCATTTCAGGGATTGAGCAAAGACAAAGATAAGAGGGACAACGTGCGGAATTCCTTTTGGGTGTACGACATAGGCAAAAATAAATGGTAAGTCGCTCTTTACATATATGGCATATGGTATACAATATCATATGCACCTGGGTGTATTTGCTAAAATGCATTCAATTTGACAAGGTATTGACTATTCTTTCCCTTTGAAGAACTCACTTCATGGCTTCTGTCCACCATGCAGCTGCTAATAGCTTCTTCAATGTATTTCCTCCAGGTCATGTATCTACAAGAACGAGCACTCTGGTCAGCAGTACTGGAGTAAGATGCAGCACGTGGAGCCGGTGCCACGCTTCGCGCACCAGCTGGTCTACGACTACACCCGCAAGGTGCACTACTTGTTTGGAGGCAACCCTGGCAAAGACAACCTACCAAAGATGAGGCTCGATGACTTCTGGAACCTCAAGGTATTTATAGATAATAGTCTAGTGATATAGTAGATGATGGGTGTTTATGTAGAACTCCATTCACTTGGCCCTATTTACGAGGGGTCTACCTTCGGAATTCATTGACATTGTTTTCAATGGCGTTAGTGTCACTGTGAGTAAAACTCCTTCTGAATTGTTTCTTAGTTGGGTCGTATATGCGGATCCGCAATCGTGAGTAGTGTGAAAAGGTGGACGGTGTTTTACTGGTTAAGCCATCAATATTTTGAAGTTTTTGACTCAGGGTCCCACCTGAGTCAAGTGACACGATTCTGGACACCTCTTTTCCTTGAAAAAATGAAATTGCTCCCATTTGGTCAATATTTCACTCTTTGCATCTTGCATGGTCTCAATAAATCACTTTCCACAATATCTATCTAATGGTGTATTTGCTTTTCACAAATTCTTACTATAACCCCCCAAAAAAACAAAAAATAATATTAGGCCGTAATTGGTGGTAATTTGCTTCAGCATAGAGCTCTATGGGAGCACGAAGATAACCGACAACCCCAAATTTAGATAGTTCGTGACAACCAATGCTATCTCTATGGGAGGGTTAGGTGAGACGCTTTTTTTCAGACATCTATCAAACACTTAAGTACTAGAGGTTATTTACAGGGGAGGTTACTTGCTATTATTTTTGTACCAGTGATAACCCTGATTCACTTTGCACTGACAATGCACATATCGTTACAAATACTATAGAAATGTGAGTACCCCCCCCCCCCCTGCTAGATATGCAGGCAGTGGTAATTGACTGGGGGGAGTTAATGATCTGCTACACACGCCGCCCTGCGGCCGGCTGACATGGCGAAACAGAACCGGACATGGTGTCGCTGCTGATGCTCTGATCAACTCGCTTTTTGGTCGAGACGTAAAACGCCGGTTACGTGCCACCAGGCGCTGACGCCAACAGCCACCTGCTTGCCCAGACGCACTTGCTCGCCCACACCTACCGGCTCACCCACACCCACCAGCTCGCCCACACCTACCTGCGCAGCTGAAATACGATCACATACTAGTGTGACACATGATTTGAGGGTAGTTTTGACCCAGGAATACATTCCTGCTCTCAGAATTGACAAATGATTCATTATTCCTGAAATAAAATTTACAGATTCAGATCATTTCAATCACTTTATCACCCTGACCCTGAGTCATCTGTGATGTTAATCACACGTTCAATCTTTTAGATGTCAACCGTCACCTTCAACTATGATTTAGATATCTTATCTGAAACGGTTGCTTTGTTATTTTTCATTGAGTCGTTGAATTTCAGCAGCATTATACAGTCTCATAAATGATGCAAATGAGCGTTTGCAATTTCATAATGTAGGGATTTTCTTGGCACATTTAAATAAAATCAACATCGTATTTTGCTAATAAAAGACAAAAAACATGGATAGGTATAGACAAATAATTGTTGGTGGTCTCCATACTACTCAATAGTTTGTCTAAGAAACATCAGCATGATAGTAATACTAATGAAAATATACCTTAGATGAGTAAATCATCAAGTTGCTTAAAGTTCCTATGTATTTCAGCTATGTCGGCCATCTACAAATCACCTGCTACGGCGCTGCCAGTATCTGCTAAGAAAACATCGGTTCAGCGAGATTGCACTCGAGAACCCGATGCTCGCCCTGCAGTATCTGCAGAACGACCTGGCAGAGACTGTTGATCATAATGATGCTGAAGAAACGCGAGAGGTATACATCATTCAATTTTTCATGAAAACTATTTTATTCTATGTCCTACCATAAAGTCTCGCCTGTAAGCCGCACCCCGAGTTTAAGGAAATTCTACAAATGCTGCACAGCGGGGGTAGTTATGCCCCTTAATATGTAGTATACATTTAAAAACGCGAGGAATTTTGGTGAATTGTCCTCAATATTAAGTTCCGTAGTTATTGGTAAATCTTAATCTATGGTGCTAGCTTTTGGCCAATAAAATGCTCTCTTGTTCCGCATCTCAGAACCATGCTATGTTTATTTTTGTCCCAACTCAGTGAGAAAAACATGACTGAAAATTTTGTAAATTTAGTTCCAGTTGCTTGCTGCTACATTATTCAAAGACTCGTCCGAAGAACAAGATATGGTCGTCGGTAAGGTCACCTTCGATACTTAATTTCCCCACTAATATCTCAACAATTTAAAAAGTTAAATCTCAACCCATTTATACGGCTTAGACACATTAGGCCATGGGCACGGCCATATTGGATTTGGCAGATGACTCTCTTATCTGCCCCATGCACTACCCAGAACAATGGTCACTGATAAGCCTGATAGGGGTGATACCCTGCAAACAACCTAACCTAACTAGCCCTGTATTGTCTCTGGTGTAAAGTAATGGGATTAGCCAGATTAGTCGTATCTAGATAAGGGATTACTCAGAATGCAAGATGGACGTCGGGGGTCTTTTGCCTAATAATTTCATGACCTGTCTCACCCGTATATTGGAGATGCTGATACATGTAAAAGTGAAACCTTGTATTTAACTGTATCCTCTTCCCATTGCAGACACTGATGTCAATGAACACTTTCATGCACGTACACAACTCTTCGATACCCTGGTCAGCTTCTTCCCAGATGAGATGACACAACCCAAGGGTAACCTTGTGGATCTCATCCTGCTCTCATGAACATACGCCAACTCCGCCCCGGGGAGAACTCTGCGCATGCTCAAAGACAGATGTTGGCTACGCTGCGGCAGGCGAATCCTCGCAGAGACGGTGGCAAATAAATGGCTGAAAAAGCTATACTCTGATAGTAAAAAACACAAATCAATATGTGTGAAACGAACTGAAAGACTTTTAGAGCCCAGATAGACTTATCTAGACTTAGGGAAAAGTATTATTGTATGAATGTGTGCCAGAGGCGCTTTTGCGGTATACTTTATTTTTCATTTGAGGTTTTGTTTCACAAGAGCCGCATCTGATGTGATGATTGCCTGATTTGCCTGCTCATAGTGAGAGAGTGTATGAAAAGGAGATTACCTGCTTTAACCTGAATATGACATTGTAATATAAATAATATATATACATAGTCCAATAACCCTTGTGATTCCCCCGTACATATGTATTATAGCCTCCATCAATTACAGTCTGAAACTTAATATATACTAAATATGTCAGTGTAAATTGTTTTGATGTGATTCGTGTAAAGGCTTTGAGATCTACTCCATATTTATATCATACCCTTAAGAGTTAACTCTTCACAATTGCAATGTATATGTTCAAGAAACTATGTTGTCAGGATATTCTTTTTCAACTGTTTGAGTGACTGTGAGTCAGTGAAAACGAAGCTATAGATTTAGTTTAGCTGAAAGCTGGTGTGGGCTTCTAAATATGCTTCAAAAGCATTTTTAGCTCTAATTTATTTATTCCTTACTGGTTATTCTGATTTCACGTGTACCTTTGTAGAAACTAACTAGTCCATAGATATTGCCTCGGGTTAAGCTGATATTTTTTCATATGTGGTCTTTTGTTTTTAGCTGGGCCAGAAATAGGTCTTTCTGTGATAATGTATAAACTGGTGAAAGATTCAAAGAGTGAGCAATAGCAGTGGGGTTCTAGAGTGGATGTTAAAATGGGTGGCCCCTGAAACTAAAACACCTTGCCCAACACAAAATACGCTACATCACTGCTGCTGCTGTATAAACATAAAGTTGGGTGAAAGAAAGGTTGTCGAATATACTCATTAGTGTCTAAAATCCGGCTCTAAATAGATAATAAATTATGTTAGTTCAAAAGATCGCATACTTCCTGTAATGGTAAGTATTATGTAGATGAAATTATGGCATCTCTGCGCGGGCACTGGTCATTCTAATCACATGGCTGCAATATGATTTCACTGCGTACATGGAACTTTCATTTAAAATCGTGGTTTCGCATCAAAATATGACCTAGGTTTGTGGGTCATATTGACCCAGTTTGGATTCCAATTCGCTGGCCAAATTTTACTAGCCCAACTTCATGCGCTGTGCTGCTGCAAATATGCCGCACGTATTTATTGTAGGCTATATCTGTCTTTTATGGATGAAAAGCTGCTTGCCATATAACGGTGGTAGTAGATGACTTTGAGTAGACTATCAGCTGATTTAGGCCCTACAAACAGATTTCCCACTTGTTATTGGAAGAGGGGGACACATTGGAATAGTATATTATTTGATGTGTAGAACAAAATTCTCTACAGTTAAGTAGAGGGAGCCTCGTTCCTCACAGGGCCGGACAGAAACAGGGCCTTGAGAGTATGCAGGTTGTCTTATCGTCAATGAGTGAATCTTCACATAGCCGTGGTCCATAATGTACCATGCCATCAATCATAGTTTCCTAGCCATTGCATGAAGAACTGAATGACCCATATGTGCTGTACAGTGCTCAAGTAGGAAGCATTTCCAACATAGTCTAATATGTTTGATACACAAAGAAATGCCAAGCCATTGGAACGTGTATTACTACATGTCCTTTCAGTTATATCAAGTGATGTGACCTAGTGCTTCAGTTTATCAACTTGGCTTCAGGATCCAGTTTGCTATGGCTTGTTTCCACCAGAAAAACACTGTCAACTAATTCATAGTTATAGCAAGTATCTGCCAGATGCATTGATTGCCCTGGTGGATTGAATATTTTGTCCAAGTGCTAAAGATATGCATGTATGTATAGCTCGCAATAGGGCTGTTTGTGTCCTAAGGAACGAAGTCTCGGTTTATAACTTTAAACTCCCAAATGGTAGTGAAACCGGTGAGAATAGTCCGTAGTACTATTGATAGTGTGGCCTTGGCAGCAATTCCCTTAAAAGAAGAAAACATACTGCCCAATCGATTACCCCATGTGACACCCCTGTACTGATGTGCATCAGCATTCTCGCAGTAACTATCCCACCAGACCCTGTAGACTCCAGCCTATCCTGCTGTAAATGTTTCTCTTGTGTTTCCAAGTGCCCAATGCTAAAAGAATCCTTGCCCAATCCCCACTGTATATTCTCCAGTCTAAGAGAACCCAGTTCAGGTAACCCTTTATCAAGCATGATAACGTTTCCGACCTAAGAGTTTTCTATGTACCGGTAGTGATGCACAAGGTTATTATCATTGTTTTCCAGGTTATATTATATATAATATGTAGAACAAGACGAGTTTTGTAAGAGAAATACCCAGGGATTAAAATGTACATTGGAATTCTTTTAGTCCACCCTATTTCAATATAACCAACATCAACACTTAAAGCTTCCGTTCTTTTCCCAATTTCTGTTGATATTGTTGTTTTTCTTTTGTTTTATAAATGCCATTCATACTTTTTCGTTCTTTAATATTTCTTGTACATGGCTTGATATTAATACGTAATAGGACTTGTTTTGCAGTATTCTAATGGTCTTTATCCCATGCAATTCGATGTATGGACAAAACCTCGGGTCAAACATGTCTAAAAGGAATGTAAAAAATAAAACATGAAAACATACTTTACGGCTTCTTTCTATTGCTATATATATTATACATATGTCTCGATGTAAGAAATCAGAGGGTTGTATAATACACCCCACTGTAGATTAGGATTCACAAGTTTGTCTTCCACCACCACTGGAACTAAAACTGTCTTCACATTTAATTGATTCACTTATGGGTCCCATGCTGTCTGTCTCCTTGGTGTAGGCTCTCGGTTTAGACTAAAGGTATATCAACGTGTTTGGTAGGAGACTGGTATCTCTAAACGTCCATATCTTCCATGAAAACCATGACATACCCCCTCCCATCATCACCCATCATCCCCCCCCCCCCCCCCCCAGGCTCCACGGACCAGTTCCATGATTTAACATCAGGTGGCAGTACCAGCGTCTAGGTATGATCATGTGACCTCAATCTTGTCCATACTCAAAAAACGCAAGATGGCCAGCAGCAGCAACCGTGGTCAACCGAGGAATAACCAGTATAATGCCCCCAATAGAAATAATACCCAACCGTTCGACGATGAGACCGACCAGGATAACTCCATAGAGGGACTAGACTATCCTGTCACGGCGAAACGCCAGAAGATGGCACCCAGCCCTGAGCATGAAGCAGTGGGTTGGGAGGATTTTGAGCCCGAGGATGATGGAGGGATGGGGAGCAACCCCAGCCAGTGGCCCTGGGCAGCGGGGAGCACAGCCCCCCTGGAGGAGATAGATGAGGGTGGTGATGGGGAGGGAGATAGTGATTCAAGACTGTTATCTGGCCGTGAGTTCTGGACAAGTCCAGGTGCAGAGGAAGAGTTGTGTCACCTCTGGCAGGAGGCCACCAACCTCTATGATTCTTCGCACCCAGAACACAGAGACCCCCAGGCACGCAAGAAGTCCCTGTTAAAGATAGCAAGCCTCCTGAAAATACCTGGTATGTGCCAACTTTAATGTGCATACTAATATTGCAATACTTCAGAAAAAAAAAATTGGGCTTTTCAATGCGTGGTGTAGGCCCACATAGCCCACTGTAAAATGCCTGTACTATCAGACTCAAAAGATAGTAGAAAAATACAGTCACCTATGTTCCTTGGGTTGATCTATACCATTAGGGCCTGCAGACAGTAAACATGAAGGACAACACTGAAACCTAGTAATTTAGTTAATTTACCCTTGAAAAGAAATAGGTCTAGATCCCCCACTCACCATTTGTTAAAAAATCTTCTCGTTAATATGTGAAGCAATTGTAAATCATGTGGCAAGTGCATGATCTTAAATATCATAAACTATTTTCCTTTGCAGTGAAGTTCATCAACATGCGAATGCAAAGTCTGCGAACATCCTTTCAGAAGTTAGCGAAGGAAGAAGAAAACGGCAATGCACCAAAGAGATATACCTATAGGCAAAAGAAAATCAAGCGACTATGTACATTCCTTATTGGTCACGTGAAAACAACTGAAACCTCAAGTAACCACTCCTCCAGTCCTAGTGGGGTGAGGCGGAGGAGGAGGGGCAATCACGGGGTAGATGCCAATGCTATCCCAGGAACGACAATAACTGGTATCTATCCCAATCAAAATATGGAGGTGTTTGCACCAGAGATCTCAGCAGCTCCCCTCCCCCCTGATGACATGTATAACGGTCCTGAGTTCTCTGCAGATGAATTTGGTGCAGAGGAGGATAGTAAAGCTTGGTATAATGAACAGAGGAAGAACACAAATCATACTAAAAATGGTGCTCAGGAACCCAAGCAAGAAAACTCAGATAACCCCATGGCAGAAGTGGTCCAGGAATGGTCAAAGATGCTACAGAGCATGGCCAAAAACGTAGCCGTCATGGCTGAGGTGTCACAACGTAGAAGTGCCGAGGTCCCCGAGACAGCTGACTCTATGTGGGCCAAGTCCCTAGTAGCACAGATGGTCAAAATGGACCCTAGGTTAAAGAACAGGTTCATGGTACATGTCTACCAACTGGCACTTGATGCACTACAGGGTGAATGGCCTATGCCACATTAATTATGACTGGTCATTTCGTTTTCAATTTCCCTAGTGACTTTTTAAGACTGTTAATGTATATTTTAACATATAGTGTGAGGAATTGTTATTGTTAACGGGATTTAAATGCAAGATATATTGGGTATTGTAAAGGGGGAGGGATGGACAGTACTTGATTTTACCGTCTTATATAAGAAGCTATATTGTAAAAGCATTACCATATCGTGTTGTATCGTGTAACAAAATGCATAATGGTTGTAACAAGATCTATTTTAGTATACTTAGAAGGCAGCCAGAACAATAAAATGTTCCAATACACAGTCACCCGCAGTTATACCGTCAATGGGTCCACACCAAATTAAAACCCTAGTCCGTTAATATTGACCCTATTCTCCGGCGATGTCCAAATTTCAACGAACGTTTTTAAGAAGGTTGGGCGATATATCAAAGAGGGAAACAAATCTACATCAGGTACTTTCCCTTTCCCACCTAGTCCAAATACATAATATTCCGAATTGACATTCCTGATGAAAAATAATTGTATCAATTTTGAATAATTCAATACTCTAGTGTCAGTGATGTGTAAAGAACAAGAATGAATCCAGCTACGCAATACACTGTAAATATATGGATTTAATAAAATAGCACTTGTCATGTTAGCAATAAATAACGACTTTTATATGAATACTGTTTCATGTGTCAGACCTTTGTTGAAAGACATTTGGTCATATTATTTGGCATACTTTGATTTCTGGCATGGAATTACACAACTACCAATACTGTGTTTATCCATGTTTCTCGGAAATAACCATATAAGATATATAATTAATAAATGGAAGACTGTGTTATTTCTCTCTATACTAGACACGCTTAACCCGAACGGTAAAACAAAACAAACGTAATACATGTATAGCCTATGGATGACTTCCAAAGTAAAGACCTATATAAATGAAATAGCAATAGGAAACTAAGTCGTAGTGTTTCCCACTATACTATACAGCAACGCGTCTACGATGAACATCTGATTATCAAAGTCACACAATAATAATACTTCATAAATAAAAGTAGTCAGTGGTAATCCTTAGAAACTAAACATCTTTTTCCACCATGACTTTTTCTCCACTGTTTCCTTTTTGTCTTTAGTTTCCTCAAATTTCATTGCTGGATCTTCAGATTGTTGATTTGGTTCTTTCTCAGCCTCATCGTGTTTCCGATCTCCAGTTTCACTCGCTTGCTCTACAGAATCATGGATTGTACTTTTAAAGTTCTGCTTAAAATGTCCTTTGTCTTGGTTGGAGGTATCATGGTTCACATTGTCATTAATGTCTCGAATAAGTGGTGATTCTAATTGAGTACCGGTACCATCAACTCCTTTAGCTTCATGCCTTAATTGTTCAGCATGTCTTTCTGTAACCCGGTCGTCATATACCTCAGACATGGATGGTCTTTCTTGAGCATCTCTCAACTCTTCTAACTTATTATCAGCTTTCTCTTGGTATGTGTTATCACCTTTGTCCTCAACATTGTCTATACCTGTAGACACACCTTCTGTAGAATACATGGGTAAGCTGTCACTGTCCAACTCACGCTGTGAGCTGCTAAGGCCTTCTGAGCTGCTCGTGCCCTCTGAGCTGCTCGCGCCTTCTGAGCTGCTCGTGCCCTCTGAGCTGCACGCGCCTTCTGAGCTGCTCGTGCCCTCTGAGCTGCTCGTGCCTTCTGAGCTGCTCGTGCCTTCTGAGCTGCTCGCGCCTTCTGAGCTGCTCACGCCTTCTGAGCTGCTCGTGCCTTCTGCGCTGCTCGTGCCTTCTGAGCTGCTCACGCCTTCTGAGCTACTCACACCCTCTGAACTGCTCACTGAGCTACTTATTTTGGTGTTATCGACCGGTGTAACCTCATGAGTTACCATGTGTAACTCCTCAGGGTCAAACCAGGCAGCTTTCTTTGTTCCTTTGCTAGTACCTTCAGCAGCAGCCTTACTCTGTGCTTTCCTTTGTTGTCTTTTCGGCTTTACCTCCATCTCCTCCACTTGGACACTATCATTCTTTTCAATTGATGTGTCTTTTGACTTTCTAGCCGCCCGATTTTGTTTCTTTTCTGGTTTGTCTGGTGATCCAGAAGTCTTACCAAAGGCCACAGTGTCCATTTGTTTGAGACTTCCACTTTGTGTTGGTGTGACATCTGCAGCTGACTCCGCTTGCTTCTCAGCAGTGTTTGTGGTTGCCTCAGCGTGGATATCCTCATGGGAGAAGCCTGCGGAGAAAGACTGCAGTCCGCCCTTGTCCTGTAACTCCTGTGTGGAATCATGGATAAATGTCCATTTTTTGTGTTGCAATTGTTTCAGCTAACGATATGACACATTCATCTATGAGCTTACAAGTACTTTGTAGGTATTTGAAATACTTAATACTAGTAGTTAGAACATGGTATGCATAGTTGGAACTGGCTCTATCTAAGACATGGCTCGCTGAAATGACTCGTACACGAACTAATAATCAGTTGAATAATTTTATAACTTAAAAATCTTACTTTGAAGACGAGTGGTAGGTGTTGTGCCTGCAATTGTTTCACTGTGTCAGACATGGTGTAGCCGAGGTCTATTGCCACTAGACCAAGTCCCGGCGACCATCGTCTATATCAACAAACAACATGGGTAAAATGATCAATTCACCTCATAATGTAAATACATGTAAAACATATAGAACAATAATTCCAACGGACATTCCTATTGCGCTTTTTACCATTTGAGGATGGAATGTCGCTATAAGGCAAAATTTGCCGTCATGATGCATCAATGCAGCCCGGCGATTAACTCGCCGGTGCTGTATTGGTGCATCATGCCGATCCTTCGAGCGTGAATCAGCCGCATACTGTTGGCATCATGCCTGGTTGCAACACTAGCGAGTTATTCTCCAGGGCTGCATTCATGCTTAATGACAATCAAGGGCAAGGTGTGCATGGTGTCAAGGTGTGCATGGCTGCTGACACTGTCCCAACATAGTGCCCCTCCCCATCTTGTTTGAAATTGTTTCCTGTGTGAGCGGCCAAGCAGAAAGGATGGGCTATGTGCTTCCGTGTGGAGCATCTTTACTCACTCTAGTCTCTGGACAAGGCTTGTCCTGCGAACACGGAACAGTTGCTGGTTGAAGGTGATGAAACTTGAGAAGTCGTCTCTCGAACAAACTGTGGAAAACAGTTCGGCCCGGGGTGTCATCTCCACGAGATAAAAGTTGTCTCTGTCCCAGGACGCGGTCTGTAAAAGTCAAGTGTAACCAATATTAGATAACTAATTAAATCTTATTTATTCTTCTTTTCTTTTTTATTTATTCGATCCTATAGAAACTTAAAAGTTACATCATGATATGCCCGAGATAATAGCTGATATGCGGAGTTTGCATTTGGCAGAGACGGCACAGGGAGTACACCGGTATCATTCCTACCTTTGGGATGCGTCCTTGTTCAATGTCACCGTCCAGAGCGTATTTGGGGATCTATTAAACAAAGAATGCATGTCTGAAATTTTTCAGAGGAAATGATTTTAGATGGAAAATAGAAAACTTAAAATTACTGAAATTAACGCTGGGTCGAAATTTCATGAATACAAAGGACTGTTTTAGGGCAAGTAGCGTCCCTTCAAACTATCTTGGGCCAAATTATACTTATTAGAATAGGAAGTACGTGATAAGATACCTTGAGTAAAGTGGAGATCTTGTAGTAAAGTTGGTAGTCAATGACACGGCGTGGTACTGGGCCCACCATCCCACCCACGGCACCGTCTGGATCTACCATCAACTGGAGATATAGTAACAACATTTGTAAACATACCATCCCTGTATACAGTACTCTTATCTCAGTTGGTGATGAGGATAAACTAGATTTAGCTGAACAGTACTAACATGTAATTTAAGAGAGAACATTATATTTTAGATGAATGGTACAAGTTGTACCTTTTACAAATAGACTGTACGACCTATGACGATGCATACACTTTACCGGTAATAATATCATAGTTGATACCTAGGAGGCAGACCCATGCATTTGAAAAAGGGAAATCTGAGGGCCTCCATTTGAATAGTTAACGTGTTTTCTTTGTCACTTTCATCCCTGATTAGTATTGTTCACTCCATACCTGGTGCTCCCGTCCACCAACTATAAAGAAGAAGTTGGCACGCCCCCTGTGGTAGGGGAAGCCTCCTGTCGCCATGGCAAACGCACTACGGGCCATCCACATACTGATGTCTTTGGGATGTATTCCCCCGACTACTTGTAGCTGGATACCTGTAAACAAATGCCGGCTTAGTATCGGTATTCTAGTGATTGAAATGTGTAATTCAGTGACACAAACATACTGGAGTAGTAGTTAAACTTACTTGTTCTTTACAGTATTTTTCAGTATTTTTCGTGTAACATTGTATCAAACATCTCCAGCCTACATTTTACCTTAAATGCGTAAGTGTTTTTGGGCGATTCTGGGTAGCTTATTTCCATGTAGTCTCACCTGAGTTCCATGTGTGTTTCTTTTTCTGTAGATATGGTGAACCATCTGTACTCGGTCCTTTCACTCGAAAGAAACTTCTTTTCTCTAATTCCACTTTCCCATGATGATTTGTAATCTCCTAACATCAGATAAAGACTTCAATCTATTAAATCTGGTTAGGAAGGGCATCAGATACCAAATTCATTGAAATGCTATTCAGTATTATGTTGTCTTCTTTTTTGTATTACATACATTTCTGATCAGGTAATACTACATTTTTGTACTTGTCACAGACCGTCTAATTACACATTGCTAGAGCGCTGTCTCACAACAAATGCTACTGCCTATGGTTAGCATACTGTATACAAAAGTTCAATTTAATTTTATCAGGCAGCCAGGATAATGAATACCGGTACACGCTTTAACATTTGAAGGGAATACTATTGTAATGAGATCATGCCAGGCATACCTCCAGTTCATCCCAGTACTTTGACTGTGGTTCCCACATGAGGACATTGTCGACTCCAGATTCAAGCAGTGCTTCTGTTAGCAAACCTCTCCCTATAAGACACATTAACATTCGATTTAGAAAGATCTTTTCACACTTTCCTTAACAGTCCATCTGTTTCCATTTACCCGTATTCAACGTAATAAGCGCCCTCCCCCTGATAAGCACCCCCTCCCTTTTTGAGCATTTTTAGACTAGAACAAAGGCACAAATTTCACGATTTAGGAGACAGCTAAACTCTTAAGTACTAAAACGCCATAAAAATAATTTTATAAGGGCCCAGAGCGCTTATTACGTCGAATACGGTATATATATATGAAGCTGCAACAGAGAATTTATGCATGATATGATATTGCTTATGTTATTTTATTTCTAGGCACATGTATTCTATTCATCTTGCAGCAGTCTGCAAGATTATGCTCTTATCATTATATTACCTTTATATTATGATCTCTACCTTACATTTATATCTATCACGTAACCAACTCCTACCTGGACAACATTCAAATATTGGTTTCTGTTTTAGTCGTGGCTTTAGGGCCTGAGCGACCTCTTCTGCAGCAACGCTATCGAGAAAACGTGGAATCTTTGCATCATGTGTGTCTTCTCTCGCCAGTCGCTTCCCGCTACCGTCTTCAGACACTTCCTGTAACATACGAGGCCCATGCAGGTGGCGGCACAATATGTTATGCGACAGCCTCCGCAGAGCTCCGCCTCCATTAACTATAGTCATCATTATCTGCATACCACCATGATCTGGAAATAAAGCATATATTTCTATACTCTGTTGTATTGGGTGACAGCTAAATTGATTTTTTTTTTGCTTGTGTATGGTAATGTCTTGAGTTTGAGCGGTTAAAATGTACATTGACATTATTTGCTAATTAAAGTTGTGCTTGTTTAACTGATGCAATCAGTGATACTTAGTGATTCTTATAGCAAAGAATACATAGAAACAAGGCATCAACAAAAAGAAAAGACTATGGTATTCCCAGTGGTCATACCACCTTTCCAAAATAAAATAGGTGTAAAATAGGTATATTTCCACGCAAAAAATAGGATAAAATAGGTATTTCTGCAGTTTTGTTGATGCTAAAATAGGTATAAAATAGGACTTTAGTCAGGCTTTTTCAACATTCAACATTATTGGATGTGTTGTTCGCATTGACCAGTAGGGCTAATGATGATGTCAATAATGACACGTATAGCAAAATAGGAAGATATAGAATTTAAAGGCAATGCCGACATCCAAAAGTCAAGGGCCTAACAACAGTTGTATGGCTGTTTACCTCAGCCCCCTGATAACAGTGCATAAAAATGCTTAATGGGCAGACAAAGTTTGAGAACTATTTTGTCCAAAATTGTGCAAGTGCAGCGCAGTGACAAATCTAAGGGTTCAGGGGCCATACCCTCATGGGAATTTTTGGGGGATTTTTTTTTGAAAACCTAGAAGACATACACTGCATTCTTATAGGAGTGCAGAGAAAATTCAAAAGTTTAGAGTTGTAATGATGTATTCTGATTTCTACATGTAATGTATCAAAAGCTAGACATGCAAACTCTGAAGAGGAAAAAATTTATAAGTCTATGATTAGCAATGCTGTATTCTGATCCATTTTGGCACACAATATATTAAAGCTCAGCTCTGAATTATTCTCTATGATTGGGGCAGGGAACTTGTTTATTTTTTAGGAAAATTGGCAATCTAGCCTTGAAATAGTGCATTCTTCTGCATTTTGAGGAAAACAACTCAGATCTCTATTATTTGGGCCTCATCTTTTTAAAGGAAAGGTTTTCAGAAAATAATTGACAATCTCGACCAGCAATGGTGCATTCTGTTTCCTTTTGGCGAATAATGAATGAAGCCTATTTTTAGGGGGAAACTTTTGGGAACATTTGAAAATGTAGACTTCAAATTGTGCATTCTGGTGCATTTTGGCCAGAAATGTATCAAAGCTAAGATCTGTATAAGCCAGCCTTTGCTTCATGATTGGCTTTTGTGGATTGAAAAGTCTTGGAAATTTTTTTAATTCTTGACTTCAAATGATGCAAACTGATGCATTTTGGCACATCTAGCATGTCTATCCCCCATCTTAAACCATCATTGAAAGAGTTATGTGATCTATAGTGATCGTTTATCTTTAAGATTTTGGAGAATTCTAGAAGTTCCAGACTTGAAATGGTGCAATCTGGTGCACTTTGGCTCAGATATCTCACATTTTAACAACATGAGGTGGGAGGATGGTGTGATTTTGCATGGAGCGGGCTAAAAGAGTTTCACCCCCCACCCTCTTAGAGGAGTCGAGGGATCCAAACCCCTCCCCCCCCCCCGTTAAAGAAATGAGCACTCCCTAAGAGGGCCAGGCTACCCCACCCACCCTATGGATCTGGGAAAATCATAAAGGGTCAAAAGTCAATGTCAGCAACATATGCATGCCAGTGGAGGGTAGACCTAGCTATGGTGACATGTGCACTTGCAATGACAAAGAAAATGTCAATTTCAATCAGATGCGAAATACCTATACTGCACCCAGAAATTTTTGAAAATCTGGTGGAAATTTTTTGGAAATGGTGTTTTCTGGGGCTTTTAGAGACTGAGTCATACTTTCAGGAGACAAGAAAATATCTCATTAGATATGGATGAATCACAAGAACCAATGTTCATAGTTCTCAGGTATGTTTTTGTATGAGAAATGGAAAATATCACCTCCACCCCTCAGAAAATAGGTAAAATAGGTATTATTTGTCAAAAAATAGGATAAAATAGGTAAAATAGGTATATGTGCTCAAAAAAAGGATAAAATAGGAAAATAGGTTAAAGTATGATGCCTGTATTCCTGGCTGATGGTGCAGTTTCCCTATTCTACTGACACACTTCAACTAATGGCGGCCTGACTCATTGTGCCATTTCAATAGACCACTGACACACTTCATCTAATGGCTGCCTGACTCGTTGTGCCATTTCCCTATACTACTAACACATTTCAACTGAGGGATGCCCGACTCATGCTATTTCCCTATAGGGCCTAGGCCGGACTGGAGCTGGTTGTGGCGGCCTGCACTGACAAGAGCTGATAGGCTGGGTAACAGCATGTCCCTGGAAGTGATTGTTACCCAGGGACAAAGTACCAGTCAGGGGGTGTCTTATAAGTCATCAGGGGCGGATCCAGAAGGGGTGGTCTAGCGGGGGGGCACATCCAAGAAAAAGTTGGTCTAGGGGGGGCACAGGCAGGGTTCTTGACCACATTTCCTATAGTTAAGAGTCATACCAAGGGCCATTTTCAGGGGGTCTAGGGGGGGGGGGGCACGTGCCCCCCAGGCCACCCCCTGGATCCGCTACTGGTCATAGTAACCACAACCAGCGAAATTTTAAATGGTGGACCCACTGGGTATGGGTCTTCAGGCCTATACTATTGACACACTTCAACTAAGGATGCCTGACTCGTGGTGACATTTCCCTATACTGCTACTGACACACTTCATGTAAGGGATGGCTGACTCATGGTGACATTTCCCTATACTACTGACACGCTTTAACTATTAGAGGGATGCCTTAATCAAGGTGACATTTCCCTATACTACTGACACGCTTCAACTAAGGGATGCCTGACTCGTTGTGCCATTTCCCTATACTACTGACACACTTCAACTAAGGATGCCTGACTCATTGTGCCATTTCCCTATACTACTGACTGACTTCAACTAAGGGATGCCTGTCTAATGGTGCCGTTTCCCTATACTACTGACACACTTCAACTCATGAATGCCTATTACATGGTGCCGTTTCCCTATGCTACTGACACACTTCAAAGAAGGGACGCCTGACTCGTAGTGACATTTCCCTATACTACTAACACGCTTCAAGTAAGGGATGTCTGACTCGTGGTGACATTTCCCTATGATACTGACACACTTCAACTAAGGGATGCCTGACTAATGTTGCTGTTTACCTAAACTACTGACAAACGTTTCACTAAGGGATGCTTGAGTCATGGCACCGTTTCCCTACACCACTGATACACTTAAAAAAAAGGGATGCCTGACTCATGCATCCATTTCGCTATACTACTGGCAATCTTCAACTATATAAACGTAATAAAGGGATGCCGGACTCATTGATCAGTTTCCTTATTCTACTGACACACTATAACTAACCAACACACAAAGTGACTGATCTGATCAACACTCATGAAGCCTTATCAATACCATCATCTAGAAAATACATCTAGGACACAAATGGTTTTAACTCCAGCATACACGATGTATGCTCCTCAGAACCCCCCACCCTCCGGCTATCTTAGTGTCTATACTCAAATCCCTCATATAGAGGAGGCTCTCTGATATCCATATTCAAAAATACAACCAGTATATGAATGTAAATTTTGCCAAGCCGTGATCCACTGCCACAACTTCACCAGAAAGATATGACGGCTCCGGGTAAGGCACCGTCCTGGCTTTCTGACCTGGCTGTGAATGTTGTTGTACAATAGAGAGCTGTGAGTACACTTGCAGAAATCAAAACGTTTAGATTTCTGCGAGTGAAGTTGCACGCCATTTGTTCCTCTCAATGACGATGCTGTGGGGCTGTAAGGTTCTATCTGTGTTTAGTTACATGAGTGTGACTCAAAGCTAATTTGCGGGAGTGGATCAGCCCTGATTTTATCAAAACATTTCAGGATTATTTGAACTATCCATATTGGGAGTGGGAATATCTAAGGTCACACATACTGCCCCTATTCCGGTATAAGAATTATCATCACAAAGCTGCGAATAGATTCTAATTGTACTCATGCTGGGAGCCATCAACTGTATACCTGGTATACGGATAGAGCCTACCGTACTGTCGCGATAAAGTGCCGGTTTTGAAAGAGTGCCAGTCTTGTATATGCGCCGGAGGTACAGGGGTGTTGAAATATTCCTTAAGCACTGAAATAGGGTCTCAAATAAGCGCCTATCTTGGGCCCCTCCAAATTGAAGAGCGCCCCGGCGCTAAATCGCGAAGGTACGGTATGTTGGTTCCAGAGGCATGTACCAGCTATGGGTGACTACATGTTTGTCGGAGGTATCATTAATCAATGCACTGTCTCCCAATCAGGCTAAGACCCTGATCTCGTACCTGAGACAATGGGGAGGTGATTAAGATGATCTAGATAGGGGTGGAATGCCACCTATCGGCCTTATCATTCTTATCTGTGGCCATTGTTCCTAGGTGTGAACAGGGGCTGATAACAGATTTACCCACAATGCACTGTTCTGGAGTCAGATGGCAACTCTCTCCTTCCTATATAAAAAACTATGTATCATGCGATCAATGTTAACTTGGTGCTGACATAAATGTAGACAGATTGCCACAATCAAGTATTATACCGGTAACGTTTACCTTCCTATGACAACTTGATAAAAATCAAGTTTTGGGGAAAACATTTTTTTTGTTTTGGCCAATTTTTGATGAAAAAAACTGATAAAAACTGACAAAAATTGTGATACTTGGTATCAAATTAAAGCCAATAATGCCAGCAATGCAGTGGTATAGATAACTTACATTTTCTCCACTTTTAAAGATCACATAATTCTTAACCAACAAAATCTTAATTTTGGTCTCAACAAACGTAAATTTTAGCCTGCGAGTAGAAAAAAAAAAAACAAAAAAAAACTCCCTCGTCAGATTTCTCAGACATTGGTGATGAGAAACCACTTTTTTTTTTGAGTGGCCTTGATCAATTTTTTTGACCCCCCCCCCCTTCCAAGAGGGGTCCAAATATTTTTGCCCCCCCCCCCCGCCCGGTCAAGGGGTCCAAATTGTTTTGCCCCCACCCACAAACCCACCACCCCGCCAGTTGTTAAAAAATGATCACTCCCGTATATCTAGATTAAGTATCATCTCTCAATGTTGGCCGTTCGAGAGAGGATCGGACGAGTAAACACAGCTGCTCATATATGATAGGGTATATCTATCCTTTTAAATAATAAAGCCTTCAGAGATCTTGAATCTTGAATCTGTACCAGGTACTCTAGCCGTGTAGGTGCATGTCAATGGCTAGAATGAGTACCTGTCTCTAAGGCAGTAAGGGGTTAGACGTGAGAGCATCGGGAGGCTTAGGGAGTGTTCATTTTTTAACAACGGGGTGGGGGGGTGGTGAGTTTTGGTTTTGACGCGTAAGTTATTTTGCACCGCCCCTCGGGAAGGGCCAAATTAAAATCCGCCCCCCCTCAGGAGGGGCTGAGTTATTTTGCCCCCCCCCCTTTCAATTTTTCTGCATCAATTTGTGTTGCAGTGTGCTGTTTCGCGTCAGAGCTACCTAGAAATGAATCTATATTTCATATATAGATATAGTTACAATGCCATTTTTTTTACAATATTTCAACTATATGGGATAGTTACAATGCCTATCCCTATGTCGCTTCATGGCATGTAGGCCTACCGTAAAACCCCTCCTTATTTTGGGATATATTTTCCGAACTAGGTGGTCATCTTAAGGCAGGGCTTTCTTGAATGGGTTTAAAGAGAAAACCTTTTACAGTTTTTTCTCATACAAGGGGGTTGTCTTAAAGGTGAGGTTGTCTTAAGGGAGGGGTCTTATGGTAAATATACTCATAGAAATGGCCCTTAAATACACAAATTGCAAGTTTTAATTTTGATCTATGGATTCATCAAATTTAAGTGAATATTAGGGACACAATATCTACCCAGCTGCCAGGAAACCGTACATAAACCGTACTCAAAGTGCAGTGCCTCAGAAGGGGGTCAGAGGGGCATATCCATCTCCTAGCTGAATCAGAATCTAGAGGTCAAATGGTGTATTCATATGCATTTTGAAAGCTTTATAGGAATAGCTGGTTGAATCCTGGCTGGATTGTACACCCACAAGTTGAGAATTCTGAATAACCATAATGTTACTCAATACAATCTATTACTATTCAGTATCATGTTCCATAAATGCCAACATTACAAGTCAATTATTCCTTATAGGTATTGCTCTGAAGCAGGTTGAATCAAAAAATGGATGGCCTTGATCCAAGCCGGTGGCCTGGTCAACCAACAGGGCAGTTTAGTCCTAGTTTGAAACAAACAGTTGGTAACAACCTATCTCGAATGATGAAGCACCCTGAGTAGAATCCTAAGTAAATTGTTCCTCTACATGCCAATCAAAGGGTGCATTGATAAGACAATTTTGTTGATGGAAATTCTGTAAGTTTTGGAATATCAATTTGGGGGATATCAATGGCATCTTTACTGGGTTGTAAATTCACGATTTCCTGAAGAGGCCAATATAGTGACGTTAAAGTATGTTACCCTAAGTACTGCCAAAAAAGGGCCGCAGTCAAACCAAGTGGGTTTGGGGCCATATCAAATAGAGTAAATTCTGAAGGTCTAGACTTGAAAGGGTGCATTCTGATTGATTTTGGCAATGGTTTAGGGGTCTGTTGTTGCTGGGTTTTAGAGCCCCGTAGAGCAGGGCCAGACCCATATTGTCATCTATAGGCTGGGACAATTGTAAAAACTAGGGTCTTGTATAAGCACAAGGGTAACAGCCCACCAAAATGAAGAGCACCCTGGTGCTTTATCGAAATAATATGGAAGTCCAATCTGCAGAAATCTTTGGCTAAGGCTTTGGAATATGTTAAAGGTCTTAACTTGAAATAATGAATTTTGACGATATATTAAAGCTCAGACCAGTATTCATCCTCTGTTGATGGTGCTGGAATTCTTTTTTTTAAAGATTTTTTTTAGAAGGGCTAGACTTGAAATAGGGCAATCTAGTGTAGGCCTATTTGGGTAGACATGACTGTATATAGGCTGAGATCTGGATTCCTCCTCAGTCAATGGCACTGGGACATATTTTTCAAGGGGTAAGTATTGAAGGTCTAGGCTTCAGTGTATTCAGCCCCTGTCCTTTTGAATGTGAAGACTTTTGCAGACAATTTTGAACATTCAGACTTGAAACTGTGCTATCTGGTGCTATTTGGCACAAAATATATTAAGGCTCGGATTTGGATTCATCCTCTTTTTATAGATTTGAACAACAAGTGAGGAAATAGTTATCTTGTGTAATTCTGGATGGCTTAGGATTGCTATGCAGATGTTAAACTATTTAAATACAGAATAATTTGCATCAGCCTTCATCTTTGGGGCTGGGATCAAGGCTGCAGGGACACAGAAGGTGGATAAAGTTGGGGTCCCAAAACCTAGTGGGTATTGGTGGGAGGGAGTAACAAATAGGGGCGTGGGGGCTGCAAGCTCCCGAAAAACTTAAGAATTAGAGATTTTCGAGAATTTACACTTAATTCGATGTGTTCTGATGGGAGTTTAAGCCTGCCATTTCAGAAAGTTCTAGAAATTTTATCCTGAGATTAGTGTTTTTTAGGGGTTTCTGAGTTTGTTTCCCAAAAAGTTAGGGGGGACGAAATTATGTTTTGGCCCCCCCCCCCAACGCAGCCACTGGGCTGGGATACGAAGGAACAGATATTTTTTTTGGAAATTTTGAAGGTCTAGAGGTAAAATGGCGCAATCTACTGTCTGTTTTCACACATGGCTGGTGACCAGCCTGGGCTGCCAAACCATGTCCCTTTTTGGTTCAAACTCCACGGACATGATTTTTTTTTTTGTAGTCTGGTCTGTTATGTCAGCAGAAACCATCAACCGCTAGACTAGCCTGTTGAAAATACACATATTACTGGCAAATGCAGGACTACAGTGTGCACACTCTTCCCCCCCCCCCCAAGTGAAAATTTCGAAAATTCACGAAGTAAATTTGTCAAATTTAAAGGTAATATCCTGCATTTTATGGCATTTCTACAGAAAAAGTGAAGAGTTAAAGTATTCAGCGCCACGTCGCGACAAATCGCGCCCACTCCAAAGTGTTAAGTTATTTTACGCCCCCCCCCCTCAAGGCGACAAGAGGGTCAAGTTATTTTACGCCCCCCCCCTCAGAAGGGGTCAAGTTGTTTTACGCCCCCCCTAAACTCACCACCCCACCCTGTTGTTAAAAAATGAACACTCCCTTAGTAATAGTAGGGGTACGAAAGTGGCTAGGCCTAGTCAATGGCACACTCTTCTATTATCGCTCAAATTTGGTCATGACGTTTTCCAAAGAACCGCTTCATTTTATTGAGCTGAGTTATAATTGCACGTGTGCCTGTCGGAATAATAGAACACTGAAGCTCATGATAAAATTCCTGTGACTAAAGAAATGCATAAAAATGCTAAACAATATGTGACATCTCACCGGGTGACCCAATGTTTTGATGACTTTCGCGCTTTGCAACGCGCACGTGTTTCCAGCAAAGTCACGTGCACAAATAAACCTTTATTCCGGTATGTTTTTTTATATTTATAATATACCATGGATTGAAATATTTACGTTGAGAAAAGTAAATGGTTAGGGATTATTTTAATTCAGTAATAATAATTTCCAATCAATATCGGTCATATCGGAGTAACGAGATTTCGCGGGATTGACCTGATTCGACGCCATTCGCGCGGCTTGAGTAGTGTTGGCAAACTTCTTCAGGTATGAACTATTATTCATGGTATTTACTGATAAATTCTATACATAGATAGAATTTTTGTATACAGTTAGCAGCAATGATGCATCCAGTAAATGTTTAATCTAATCTAGGGATCTGAAATACTACTTGAAATGAGTTTTACACCACCGCTTCTCGGTGGGACGCCATGGTCAGCTCGATCAGATCATCTGTGACCCTACAACAAGTGCATGACACTGCCTCTCTAACAACTTGTTACTTTGTAGTTTGTACATATGCTTTGTATATTATCCGATGGCTATAGGGAAGGTTACAGTGTTAATACCTTACAATGTGAGCAAACAAAGGTTACACATGGATATGTAGCTGCACCATGATCATTGATGCTGGCAGTGGTCCTCGTCCCAGTTATAAAAAATAAGACAGGCAAAATCAGTAGCAAAGATAACTACCGGCCTATAGCATTAGCTAGTATTATATCTAAAATACTGGAAATGGCCCTTCTGGCTCGATTGGAAAATTACATTATTACTAATGATAATCAATTTGGGTTTAAGAAGAAACATGGCACTGATATGTGTATATATGCGCTAAAGGAGCTAATTCTTAAGTACAGATCACTTAATGCTACTATGTTTATGTGTTTTCTTGATGCCTCAAAGGCATTTGATAGGGTAAACCACGCTAAACTATTCGATAAGCTAGTTCAGCGCGGAGTGCCTGGATATATTGTAAGAATGCTAGTTTACTGGTACACCTTTCAGAAGGTTTCCATTAGATGGGGCAGTACTATATCTGCAGATTTTACTGTTGGTAATGGTGTCAGACAGGGTGGGATACTCTCACCTCACCTATTTAATATATATATGGATGAACTATCTTCCAGACTAAATGCCTGTAAAACTGGTTGCTTGAATGGAACAAATATTGTAAACCATCTGATGTATGCTGATGATCTGGTTATATTCACCCCAGCTAGTTATGGGCTATCATACTTGTTAAATATTTGTGGTCAGTATGGTATTGACAATGATATCAATTATAATCCACTCAAGAGTGCACTGATGATAGTACGATCCCCTATGGACAAACAAATGAGGGTTCCCTCTTTTAGCCTTAATAATGTGCAACTCAATGAATGTGATGAGGTGAAATACCTAGGTCACATCATCTCTAATACACTTAGGGATGATGCAGACATGATGCGACAGCGAAGGATGCTCTATGCACAGGGCAACATGCTAGTAAGGAAGTTTCATATGTGTAGTACTGAGGTAAAAATACAGCTGTTTAGATCCTACTGTACACCTTTGTATACAGCTCAGCTATGGTGCTATTATAACATTGCCTCGATGCGTAAGTTAACTGTAGCTTATAATGATGCTTTACGTATGCTCCTCGGGATACCGAGACATGCTCGTGCTGGAGAGACATTTGCTGTCTGTGGTCTCCCAACATGTGGTGCTACTATCAGAAAACTAGTCTATAGTCTCATATGTCGACTTACAGCTTCTGAAAATGAACTAATAAAAAGCATGGTGGACCCCACAAGAAGTGATATCCGGTACACATCCCATATATGGAAAGGCTGGTATCAAGATCTGTATATTCACTTTAATATCCCATAACCGTACTCTTATACTTGTATAATATGTTTGTGTGTTTTATATGCTATGGACCTTTGTAATACTATTGAGTCTGAAATAAAAATTGAATTGAATTGAATTGATATCCACACAGGATCATTTAATATTGAGAATACTGTATAGTAGGGCCTAGCCTAGGCTATAGATCTAGATAGATTCACGTTTAATAGAGTTTTATGTGCGATTGTCCATGGCCTTGGTAATTGAGCCGGTACCAGAAGCTTTGCCACACAGCTATTTTTTTATACTTTTTTTTATTCAATCGTATCACTAGTACAAGTGCTCCTCCAATTGATTTTTTTTACCAGCTCACCAATGTACCTAGTCTATCTAGTTTTCATGATCATACAAATGGAAGGTAGTAGATCTACAATGAGTTAGGGTACATCAGATAAAAGATCGCTGGAATTTCGCTGACCAAAAATTATCAGACTAGTATTGAGCTATGGCTTGGGCTGAGACAGCACCATCTCATCTGCAAAATTTATTATCATTTGATTATTATAATAGGCTTGGCCCTGAGATGGCTTGAATCGTGACTCAATGATTGGCATGGCCCCATACCATGTCCCAACTGGCACCAGACGTTCAATACACGTATGAGTAGAAACAGGCAAGAAACTATACAACCCCCTATAGGCCTACAGTATGTTCTACTGAAGTCTGAACTGAGAATGATATCAGGTAAATGAAGACTCTTATCTGTTGGCGCGGAATCAGGGCCAGCCCACCACTCAGGCATCAGTGGCAGTGCCGGGCCACACCCTCGCCACCACCTTAGGCTTAGCTCTGGCCCATATCAACTTATCAAACAGCTGATATATTTTCCAGTTAAGACATTTTTTGATTGTTACATTACTTTCTCTTACAGATTACTCAGCATTCGTGTAGATCTAGTTGGTTGGTTACCGCTTAACACAGCTATGATTATCTTGGCATGGCGCAGATCAGTGACCTCGTAGAGATTCCCGAACAGAAGTTCCACAGTGACGAAGAAGGATTCACCGCTCCCAGTGACACCATCACCAATGTACTCAGCAGCCTGGACAGTGGAAGTGTGGGCCAAGACGAAGGGGGCCAGAGTGTGAATAGCACAGTGAACAGCAGAGTGACCAGCATGGCAGACTCCAGTGTTGAGAATGCTGCAGACAGTGTCAACATCATCCCTATCGAAGATGATGAGCAGCCACCTCCCTTGGCAGAGCCAGGCGAAAGGGCACCTCCACCGACTAAAAGTGTGCCACCGCCTGTTAAAAGTGCAGCATCACCGGCTAAAAGTGTACTATCGCCAGCTAAAAGGTCACCAGCGCAAAGTGCTTCTGTGGAGGCAGATGCTTCAGATGCCTTCCAACAGCGGCTGCTGGAGGATCCCATTGACCAAGAAATCAATGTGGGTGACTTTGATGTTCTCTCTCCGAACCATACCGCCAAGAAGAAAACAACCCCTGGGATAAGTCGAAAACAGACCATGGGTAGGCTATTTAGTGATTGTTGTAAACACAAAATCGTACCAAGTAAATGTACAATACTGTAGACATAGTACATTTATTCAGGGATGCCAGAGTTCCAACTATATCCGGATTCCCGGATTTTAGAAATTGAGAAATAATATTTTTGATCCCTCCCCCTGTTCTAGTCTATTTTCTAAAAGTATATTATTAGAACTGAGTCACTTACTGAGCCCGTGCTAGAGTATATACCCAAGGCAATAGGCATGGGGCACTCTGACACTTGGGCCAAGTGTCAGAGTGCCCCATGCCTATAGCCCCCGTACAGTGGTTAGCAGATACCCCCAGATGGTACCTACAGCCCACCCAGTCACAGCATATTTCGTCAGAAAATCTAACCCTCTAGCTCCTTCGACACTATTCGCTGGTGATATGGCATGGTGTCACGGTACACCATTAAACTACTAGTGCTGCAGCATTGAAGGCTAATTAGCTGAACACCCATCACCAAAAAAGACTAAAGGTCACTATATACCACTGGAAAGCTCTGATCATGGGCTTTTCAAATATGGTGAACGTTAAAGAAAAGGTTGCGAGGAATCCAAGATGGCCGCCAAAATCCAAGATGGCCGCCAAAATATCAGAATTCCATCTCCAATGACCTAGATATGGCTTAGAATACTTTTTTAACACTGCCTACCCCCCCTAATTTGGACCCAAGGAATCCAATGGTTCTATTGGTTTGTTTCTAAGACAGCTAGTTGCTTAGCAACAACTATTCTTATTGTTTATCTGCCTAGCAACATAGTTTTCCATGGTCCTGAGGTTGATTACAACCATACCTACCCCCCCCCCCCCCTAAATTGGACCCAAGGAATCCAATGGTTCTATTGCTTTGTTTCTGAGACAGCTGGTTGCTTAGGAACAGCTATTCTAATTGTTTATCTGCCTAGCAACACACATTTCCATGGTGCTAAGGTTGATTATAATCATACCTACCCCTTTAAACTGCACCCAAAGAATTCAATGGTAACAACATATATTTCATTGTCCTGAGGTTCATTATCAACAAGCATTGCAACAACTAAACAGCCTTGGATCCAGGATATTCTGTGGTGTGAGGTTGATAAAGAAACAAGCTCTGTGGACTCTTCAAGTAGCTCTTGGGACCCCTTTAGCGGCTCTTGGGACTCTGCAAGCAGTTCTGGGTACCCTCTCAGAGGCTTTGTGGGACCTTCCAGTTGCTCTGGTACCCCTTTAGTGACTCTGGACCCCTTCAGCTGCTCCGGGGAGCCTACATGCGGCTCTGTGGACCCTACCAGCTGCTCTGTAGACCCCTTCAGAGACACTCAGGACCCCCTTAGTGACTCTGTGGACCCCCCAAGCAGCTCTGGGGACCTTGGGGGGCTTTGGAGGCCCTTCCAGTGACTCTGTGAGCCCCTTCAATGACTCTGTGGACCCCTTCAGTAGCTCTGGGGACCACTGCAGTGACTCTCTGGACCCTTTCAGTGACTATGGACACCCCTTCAGTGACTCTGTGGACCCCTTCAGTAGCTCTGGGGACCCTTCCAGCTGCTCTGTGGACTCCTTCAGTGAAGCTGGGCAACCCTTCAGTGACTATGTAGACCCTCTAAGCAGCTCTGGGGACCCTCCCAGAGGCTTTGGAGGCCCTTCCCGTGACACTGTGGACCCCTTCAGTGGGTCTGTGGACCCTGTCAGTGTCACAGAAAATCCATGTTGAAAGGGTTAGTCAGTGCAGACTATCCTAGGTTTGTCATATGTGTGTTAATTACAATGACAAAGTTATATTCAAAAATGACTAAGGGGTCAGTCAGTAGTGGCTAACCTAGGTTCATCATTGGTGTGTTGTATTTGTATACCACTAGTTGGTGCCACCTGTAAGATACTTTGATGACCACTTAGTGGCTCCCCCTGGAAATGAAAAGACTCAGATGGGTTGGTCAGTACTGACCAACCTGACAATAATAACTTACCTAGGTTGGTCGTATAGGGAGCCAAAAAATGACTAACTAGGTTAGGTACTAAAAAGATGTTCCCACCATATATGGGACTTAACAATCAAGGTGTATTCACTGAAGGGAATTATCAGTTTGCATGTATTTTTGCCAATCATTTCTTTGTTGATCATGCAGTAGAAGCCCTGCACATCATTTCTAAGCATAATTGATCTAAAATGTGGACAAATTCTGATTTTTATAGCTAAATGGATGATTGGAACAGCCTGAAATGGGGCTGGAACAGCCTAAAATGGGGGTTATTTTGACCTACACAGGCCTTTATGCTGTCAGATTTGTAACTATCTGAAGCATCATATGTGCCCCAACAGATTATTAAAACTATTAGCATCAAGCACAGAGTTTGCAGTTATATTGCAGACCGTCTTGGCTTTCTGAAACTCTTTTAAGTTGAAAATAGGGGCTAATATTGCTTCAGCTATAAGGCAAAATGTAACAATCGGTTACCCATTCTCTTAGCACTTTTTGCAAGAAGGCACTACTTAACTCTTAGAAGCCTGTTTCGTAGACCTAATGGTCAGATTCCCTATAGTAGAACACAGTGGGATGACAAAAACTTAATTTTAGCTGCCAATACAAGGCCCTACTAACCTCTCCACTACCCCCCCCCCCCCCACTTTAGCATTGTAGCTCTAACTACAAGCTTGGGTTTGCACCTACTATAGGATCTCTGAGCATAACGGTTCAAGAGATTCTCGCGTATTCTGTCCATTGGCAGGCATAAAGCTTGTTTTCCCTCATTCTGAAAATCTGTTTAGAGGTTCGTAATTTCCAAAATAAGGGTGCTAGAGTTATCAAAATAGGCTCAAAAGAAGTGGAATTTAGTTATACGCAATCTGTGAACTTCCCATGTGCACACTGTAATCAGTTATCCTGTAATGGCAGTCAGAGTGATGAAAGGTAGATAAAAACCCAAATTTTAGTAAAAAATTGCCATGGTTTCTATGGCAACCGGTCACATGATTTTCAAAATATGGGGGTGACAATGCCTGAATTATTTAGCCTTTATCTTAGCTTTAACTTGATACCTGGATCGCTATTGTAGGTTGAGGGGTTGCAAAATTATCAATGACTCTTCAAAACATACAGGGGAAACTTTAAGTTTGGGTTCCATATATAGTGGGAAGATCTATAGTGAATGATAGATTGGTCGCATAGGGAGTCTAGGAATATCAGTTTGGGGGCCTCTTTAATGGCTCTAGGGACCCTTCAACAACTCGGTTGACCCTTGCAGTAGCTCTGGGGACCCCTTTAGTGACTCTGTGGACCCCTTCAGTAGCTCTGGGGACTCTTCCAGCTGCTCTGTGGACTCCTTCAGTGACTTTGGGCACCCCTTCAGTGACTCTGTGGACCCTCCTAGCAGCTCTGGGGACCTTCCCAGAGGCTTTGGAGGCCCTTCCAGTTACTCTTACTCTAGGGACCCCTTCAGTGACTCTGTGGACCCCTTCAGTGACACTGGGGACCCCTTCAGTGACTCTGTTGACCGTTCCAGTGGGTCTGGGGACCCCTTCAGTGGCTCTTGGGACCCTTCCAGCGACTCTAGGGACCCTTCCAGTAGCTCTGCGGACCCCTTTAGTGACACTGGGGATCCCTTCAGTGACTCTGTGGACCCTTGCGGTGGCTCCAGGAGGACCTCTGTACACTGTGGTGGCTGTGGGTGCATCTTTGCTGATTCTGTGAACACCTCTGCTAACTCTATGACCACCTCTACCCCTGGAAACACCCAGGTAGGCTCGGGGTATGCATACCCTGGCATTAGTAGACAAGCTCTGAAAATCTCTTTGCTGGTACCAAGGAAGACTCCTCCCCTATACCAGAGACAACTGGATCATCTTCCCCTATACCAAGGATGGCTAGATCATCTTCCCTTATACCAGAGATGGCTAGATCATCTTCGCATATACCAGGGATGACTATCATCTTCCCCTATACCAGGGATGACTAGATCATCTTCCCCTACATCAGGGACAATTAGATCATCTTCCCCTATATCAGGGATGACTAGTACCTAGGTTGATTGTACCACCTCCCTCAGTATCCGGGCTGTAGCTGAAGGGTCCCAAGAGTTACAGAAGCGGTCTACAGAGCCACTAGAAGGGTTCACAGAGCCGCTAGAAGGGTTCACAGAGCCGCTGTAAGGGTTCACAGTGCTGCTGAATGGGTCCACAAAGCTGATGGGAGCCACTGAAAGGGTCCCTAATTAGCCGAGTTTTATAACAATAGCTACCCCCCCCACTGTAAGAAGCTCAAGGGCTCTTGGGGGACATCCAAATGTAGCTAGCTGTTATGTACATACCCCCTAGCTAATAAACAGGTCCACAGAGCAGCTGGAGGGGTCTGCAGAGTCACTAAAGGGGTCCCAGAGCAACTAGAAGGTCCCACAAAGCCCCTTAGAGGGTCCCGAGAACTGCTTGCAGGGTCCCAAGAGCTGCTAAAGGGGTCCCAAGAGCTACTTGAAGAGTCCACAGAGCTTGTTTCTTTATCAACCTTAAACCATAGAAAAGCCTGGATCAAAGTTGTTTAGCTGTTACCATGCTTGTTGGTAATGAACTTCAGGACCATGGAAATATGTTTTGTTAGGGAGATAAACAATAATAACAGTCGTTGCCAGGCAACTAGCTGTGTTAGCAGCAAACCAATTGAACCATTGAATTCCTTGGGTACAGTTTAAAGGGGTAGGTATGATTATAATCAACCTTAGCACCATGGACATAATTATGTGTTGCTAGGCAGATAAACAATTAGAATAGCTGTTGCTAAGCAACCAGCTACCTCAGAAACAAAGCAATAGAAACATTGGATTCCTTGGGTCCAATTTAGGGGGGGTAGGCATGGTTGTAATCAACCTCAGGACCATGGAAAACTCTGTTGCTAGGCAGATAAACAATTAGAACAGTTGTTGCTAAGCAACCAGCTGTCTTAGAAACAAACCAATAGAACCATTGGATTCCTTGGGTCCAAATTAGGGGGGGTAGGCAGTGTTAAAAAAGTATTCTAAGCCATATCTAGGTCATTGGAGATGGAATTCTGATATTTTGGCGGCCATCTTGGATTTTGGCGGCCATCTTGGATTCCTCGCAACCTTTTCTTTAACGTTCACCATATTTGAAAAGCCCATGATCAGAGCTTTCCAGTGGTATATAGTGACCTTTAGTCTTTTTTGGTGATGGGTGTCGCCAGAAATAATGCTCCTGGCTCTCCAATGCTGCAGCACTATACCTATACTGAATCTGGGACCTGCTGGCGAGGCCGGCAAAGGGCCGACAAAGGGCTTTCTTAATGGGCTCACAGCTGGACTGGATACCCAATGTAAATGTGGTAACCAGGAGGATGCCAAATCTATTGATAGTGTCTGTAAATGACACTTAGGGTAGGGGTTGTCTATATCTTAATTGATGTTATCAATGTGGACCATAATGAGCTCACAGTTGGGGGCTCACCAGCAGGTCCCAGATTCAGTATAACAGTAGCATTAATGTAGCCACCCTGACCCCCCCCCCCCTCCAAAGATCTCCTGACAATTTGAAGGTATTAAGGGACTGTTATCCCTAGCCTGTATAACCTAGTATAGGGGAAGGCTGAGATGAGGCAGCTTGTGACGGGTCATGGGTGTCAGATGGAATGTGAACGTGGTTTGGAATGTCATGGAATTTGTAAAACTTTACTGTGTGTCCACTCATGGAATGTCATGGAAAAAGAAAATAATGGAATTGATATTATAGAATCTCCTAGAATGTACCATTTACTTTCTAAATTTTAGAAATTTTCCTAGGGGCTAACCCCCCTGACCCCCACAATGTTTTAAATACTAGTATCATGGGAAATGGAGATTTTTGTCGAAATGTCGACATGTAATTTGAATCAGAATTTTCTGTGGAAAACCTGATCACCTCCCCACGCTCACTAAGAGCTCAATGAAAATAATTTGGACAATTTGATATTAAGGGCCTGGCATCTCTGATAGTTGACTATTGATAACACATAAGATAAAATGATTTTACCGATCAATTACCTCATGAGGGTACCTACCCAGGTAAATATGGCTGTAAATATGGACATCAAATCCTTCTCAATGTTGGAAACTAATTCAGGGATGTGATTTCTCCTACTTTGGTAGGATTTCCTACCAAATAGAGCTAAAAAGTTGACCCTCGTGATTTTCCCAGATCCAATGAGATATTTTTTTCAGAATGGGGGGGGGGGGGTCTGCTACTCAATTGCCAGACAGAATCCTACTTCAAAAAGTAAAGTCCTGATTCTTCAGACCAGAAAGACTGAAATGCATCAAATTGCACCATTAGCCTCCTTGGTTTTCAAAATTTTCTTAGGGGGCATGCCCCCAAACCCCCTAATACTGTTGTGCCATGTGATTTGCAAATGGACACTAAACTCATTCAGTGGTGGATTAAGGTGGGAGGGGGGGGGACATGTTATGCCAAAAACCCCACCTCCCTCCTGGATTGATTAAACCTTTTAGAACAAACTATCAGGAATGCAAACTGCTCAGATTTCTCAGATTTTTTCCCCTCCAAATTGGTCATTCTTGTGATTCGTCCAGACCCAATGAGAACTCTGTTTACCTTTATGTGGGTTGGGGGGACTTGTAATTTCATCAGACAAGAAGATCAAAATGCATCAAATTTCACCAATTGCCTTCTTGATTTTCAAAATTTTCTTCAAGGAGCATGCCCCCAAACTCCTCTAGTACTGTACTGCTGTGACATGTGATTGGCAAATGAACACATAACTATTTCAGTGATGGTTTAAGATGGGAGGTAGACATGCCAGATGTGCCAAAATGCATTAGATTGCACCATTTGAAGTCAAGACCTTTCATTCCAAAAAGCAAAGTTTCATCCACAGTTATAAAGGCTGGCCAGTATAGATCTTAGCCTTGATACCTTTCTGGCCAAAATGCACCAGAATGCATCATTCCAAGTCAAGAATTTCAAAACTTTTTAAGACCTTTCCATCCAAAAAGCAAAATTCCATTGCCAATCATAAAGCAAAGGCTGGCTAATACAGATCTTAGTTTTGATACAATTCTGGCCAAAATGCACCACAATGCACCATTTCAGGTCTAGATTTTTTTAATATCCCTAAAGGTTTCCCACTCAAAACAGGCTTCATAATACAGATTGGCCAAAAGGAAACAGAATGCACAATTTTGGGTCTAGATTATCAAATCTTCCCAAAAACTTTCCTCAAAAAAGATAAGGCCCAATCATAGAGGCTGGATGATACAGATCTGAGTTGTACTATATTTTTTTGGCCAAAATGCAGCAGAATGCACTATTTCAAGTCTAGATTTCCAATTTTCCTAAAAACCTTTCCTAAGAAATAAACAAGTTTCCAGCCCCAATCATAGTGACCAGAATGCAGCATTGCTAGTCATAGGCTTTCAAATTTTCTTGCCCCCAAACCCCACCTGGGAGACTGAGGGGGCATACATTCCCCCCCAAAAAATCCTGGGCTCAGATTTTTTCCTCTTCAGAGTTTGCATGTCTGAACTATAGTCGATGCTAACCCATCATAATATCAACTATGGTTGATGCTTTCTCACTTGTGGTATCAACAATAGCCCAATCATAGAGAGCAGATACTGACCTGATCTGCCAAAATGCACCAGATTGCAAGTTTTCAAGTCTAGGCTTTCAAAATGTTCTCAAAACCTTTCCCTCCAAAAACAAGGTTCCATGCTGGGGGACATTGCAGACAGAGAGCTTACACAAAGACCTAAGCTTTAATAAATTTTGTTTCAAAAAGTAGCAGATAGCACCATTTCAATTCTAGAATTTCAAAATTTTCTAAAACCTTTCCCCCCCCCCCCCCAAAAAAAAACAAGGTTCCAGTCCCAAATATAAAGACCTGAGCTTTCATATATTTTGTTCCAAAAAGCAGCAGATTGCACATATTTAAGTTTTGAATTTCAGAACATTTCCCTAAAAAAACCCAGTCATAATAAGCTGGAAAATAGAGATCTGATCCTTATTATATTTTGTGCTAAAATGCATCAGAATGCACCATTTCCAGGCTAGACATTCTAAATTTTCTCCAAAATGCAGCATTAGGCTCTCAGATTTCCAACCCCTCGCCCCCACCCCGGTCCCACAGTCCTGCACAAGATAATGTACCTGTGCTGTGCTTGAAACAACAGAAACTTCTCTGTCATTTTTGGGCCTATGATCTTTTTTCCTACCATCTGACAATTTTCAAATCACATCCCTGAACTATAGGCATGTTGTATATCGTTTGAAAGGAAAAATTGTGTGCATTCCAAATATCTTACCCAATACAATATCTAGTCTGCGTATATCGCATATTAGATCTCATAAAGACCCTTTAAAAAAAAAAAAAAAAAATCACATTCATTTTAAATCTAAACTTAAAATTAAAAAATTAAAATTAAACTTAAAATTTCCCCAGAAACGGGGAGGGGGCGCATCCCTCTAAATATCTAGTAAACATCAAAATAAGAGCGGATATAACAGATAGAAAGTGAGCTTTGTCCCTCACAAACATCCCCGTTCATTGGAAAATGTTCAACTTTTGATACCAAAATTCCCGGGCCCACAGTTTTACCTCCGGGCCCACAACTTTCTGAGGCTACGGGCCTGGGTGGCCCATGGTCTAAAATGTTAGTGTCTACCCCTGTGGTATGGTACGTGTTATTAAAACATAGCTTTGTTTCTACCCGTAGGACCCAGATGGAATGGCCAGATTGACCCTCGATGGCTTGTACCTTTTGATCATGGTAAGTGTTCTTGTTCATGATGATCCAGGCCACACATGCTCCTAGATCTTTGGCAACAGTTTCGAAAGGTTAAAGACCCAAGAACTCACACTTTGTGAGACCTTTGGTAGACCTATGCACTAACATGTTACATGGTTTCAGGTCAAATGTTAAAGTGATATCTGGTCCAAAGAACCACTGTCTGAATTGTCCAAGGAAGTGATCATTGATTCAGGGTTCTTAACCCAGAGTAATGGCTAATTCTGATTTTAAGACGTTTTTTTGACATGGTAGAAACATTGTCATTCAGTCTGTACGTAGACATGAGAGGACAATAGACATACCGTATCGTTGCGTTTTGGCGCCGGGTCTTGACTAGGCGCCTCCCTTGAATAGGGGCCGGGGGTAGGAGGGTTCTGAAGTTAATAGGGGCCGGGCCTTGAATAGGGGCCGGGTGGACAGCTTATATAAGATACCAAGACCTGGGGTGGGGGGGGGAGGAGTTAGTCCTATAACAGAGGATATATAGGGGATTCGCAGTTAGGTGTGAGAGAAAGCCAGCCAATTAAGCTGTCAGAGGGAGGGTGTGTGGGAGCCCTAACAGTGTAGTAACACCTCCGTGTAGCATTCATCCCGGACATTCATGCAATTTCACACTGTCATTACACCCATTGCACCTGGTAGCCCTTGAATAGGCGCCAGGGGTAAAGGGCATTGAAAACAATAGGCGCCGGGGCCCCAAAACGCGACGATACGATAGATAGCCAAGATCGGGGGACAAATGTTTCTTTCAAAATCTTTTCCTTTTTTCTGTGCAAATGAGCTGCAATCTTTGACAATTTATTTCTATCTTTTGTTACTATAGAACTGTACTGTTAAATGACTATCCTTTAATATGGGCACACATAGAGTTCAAGGCTTAACACCAAAACAGTGGAGTATAGAAATGATATTTGGGGCCAAAATGTCTGGTTTCTCTCCTTGTTCATTTAAATTTTCCCTCTATCTTAATTAAATTACCATTCATCTGACTTAAATTACTATCTAACTTCGAATATGGGCAAATGCTGGACAAATAGACCTTCATAGATGTTCAGATACAAAATATTGAATCGCGCGAGAGTTCATCGTAAAACAATGAGGCAAGTCTTGCCCAGTACGAGAAGTGAACGAGACTTAGCGAGAGTTGCACTAGGGTGAAAATCATTTACACTGCCCGCCTGTTGACCAACATGGTGAAATAGAAACGTAGATACTGGCGCTGTTTACGCTCCGATCGTCTCGCTTTTTGGCAGAGGTGTAAAGCAGCGGTCATGGGCTGCCGCGCTATGATGCCCACAGCCACCTGCTTGCCCACAGCCACCCGCTTGCCCACAGTCAGCTGCTCACCTATAGTCACTGCCTGAAATTTGATCACAAATAAAGTATGATATATGAAAGTGGGGTAGCGTCTCCTGGAGGTTACAATTCTTCTGTCAGAATTGAGAAATAACTTCTTGTACTCAAATAAGAAAATACAAGATCAGTCATTCAATCTTCTAATGACACCAGCGGAAAGTGTGAGGCTTGTGGTGGTCTGTTAAATAGCAGACAACCTTCACCATATAGTTAGATTTGGTATTTGACTCAGGGTAAACTGAGTCATACTAAATGCCTGAACCATGTTTTAAGACGTTTTTGTTACATGGGAGAAGTGCTGTCACTCACTCTCCATGGCCCACAGCCATGAGATAAGACCATGGAGAGACAGGCAAGATCGGGGGACAAATGTGTCCTTCAAAAAGAAATGTGAAATGTCTTTCCTTCTGCATGAAATTCACCTGCGATCTTCAGGTACTGATTTCTCTCTTTCGCATAAACGCTTAACTATTCTTAAATTGCTACCCTCTAGATAAAAGCCACATAGGGTTCAATATTAAAGCAAAAATAGAAATCACATGTTTTGCCAAAGTGCCCCATATTTCTCTCTTCACATGCCGAAAGGCCATCTTGTACACTGGAAATACCCTCCAACACACAGTAAAGAACCATCCAAGTACTTTAAATTAAATCTAAATGAAACACAGCAGAACAGACCAACACAACACGAGCAAAATAGTTGTGTTGCCACCGTGGTTCAAAGGGTGGCGCCACTGCGACTTCTCGTGCACTCCGAGAACTGCGCGAGACAACACGAGAGTTGCCAGCGACAGCGTCAGGATAAAAGGAGAGTCCAGAGCAGTCCAAAACTGTACCACCCATATCGTCGCCGTTTATCATCCGATCGACTGGCTTTTTGATAGGGACATTAGGCGGTACATGCCCGCAGCCTGCAACTGTCACCCACACCCACCTGCTCACCCACACCACCTGCTGGCCTGAAACGGAATAACATACATGTATGACACATGACTTTAGGGTACTTTTTAACAAGGAAATCATTTCTTATGCCAGAATGGACCAATGAATGATTATAAGGGAGTACTATATCTAAGTACATGATAAGCTACAGATTCAGCTTACCCTGAGTCATCTGTGAGGCCACTCACACGCTCAATCTTTCTATCTCTACATAGTTCTACATGTATTACACATGACTTGGCGGTACTTTTTAACAAGACATTTGTTTCTGATGCCAGCATTGACCAATAGATGATTGTAACAGTACCATATCTACCTTTACATGATAAGCCAATGTCCGAGCCCACCCTGAGTCATCTGTGAGGTCACTCTTCTTCTTTTTTAACATCTCTGCATACCGAATTATGGAAATTTTGCTATTAATTGAACCAGGGCACAGTAGTGCCAAGTTCTTTAGAGACAGGTATTTTTGCACTTTTTGTCAAAAAAGTGTCTTGCATTCTCTCCCTTTTTTTCCTGTCTAACATTGAGAAATAAAATATTTAAATGCTGGCACAAATAAGTTTTGATCAATGCCAATCTATGCCATCAAAGATTGAAACCAAAAAAGCAATATTTCATACAAAAAATTGATATTGAAAAAGGGTCACTAAAATAGCACAAAACCAACTTTTTCAGGTCAATGCTATAGGGTGGGGTTTCAAGTAAAGCACAGACCTTCGTGAAGTGTCCCTTTACATGGAATCCTCTTTGTTCTTATATAAAAACAGGGTGAGACGCTTTTTGAGACGCTCTTCGTCAGAACCGTCTCCCTTAGGTAACCTTCATGAAAATGTTGTTGTTTTTTTTTGTTTGTTTTTTATTATTATCATTTTTCTTTTTAATCATCTTTTTCTTTTTTCTTGAAAATTCTTTTTTTTTTTTTTTTTTAAATTATTTAGATAAGGCATGTGACCTATCAAAGTGGGTCAGCGTTTCCTGGAGATTATGATTCTACTATCAGAAATGAGAAATAATGTATAGTACTAAAATTTTGATTTGATTTGATTTGATTTGTTAAACTGGTACAGACAGCATCTTGGGTAAAGAAACGCTGGTTTCCGTCTTTCACCAGTTGGGCTGAACAGGTACATTTTTTTGAGTTTTGAAAGGTTTTTATTGATCTTCTCACAATATACAAAAAGTGGTAGGCTGAAGTCAATATTTATCAAAAGTATCATAATTCAATATCCATTCAATCATGTTCACATTTGTTAATACAGTGTAAGATGAGTAAAAATGACGTGATGAAGTTTCTAATGATTATGGGAAGATTTTACACAAGACTAGACGAGACATGACATTGGCTTTTCAGACAAACAGACAACAGATAACAAGCCTAAGAATAGAGATATAACAATCGGAAATGTCAGTTTTGTCAGTGCGGAATGGGTCTCCCCATCCTCAACAATAGAATTCTAGGGTTCAAACGACTCGCATCCATCAACAATAGCATGGTAGTTTTGTACATTCATCAAATAATGAAAAATATTTACAAATCTTTTCACTCAAACACAGAGCATCTCTGCTCATATCATTACAATTCCTGAAAAAATCAGAAATCATAAATCAGAAAGGAAGCAACCAACAGTTTATGTTTGTAGTCTGGTACATTACATTACACCATGAGACGGTATCAGATAACTTAGTTCTCTCAGCATAATTCAATACAGGCCTCACATACAGTCCCAAATCACAGCAACAATACTGTTCCCAATACTGCGCCAATAATTTGCTCGAATATTGCAGATTGACTTTCACTGGTTTTAAACAAGATGCTTAGATGTTTACTCGGTAAAGAATTGGGTGTATCATGACTGACTCATGAGCACAATAAGTCTTCCCACACAATCCATGAATTCTCGTTTAATGTATGCATCTGGGTGATTCCAAGCTAGCAACCTCCCTTCAACACACAAGGAATTTGACAACAGGTGACGCCGGAACTAGCCACCTCCCATTAATCACTTTCCTAATAGAAACTCAATGGATTTTCAATAGTCAGTGACCTACAAGCTGTCAGTCTCCAACATATTAATAAACTCATGGCTCTACAAACAGTCATTTACTATCTCACCACTTATCACATTACACATCCTATGCTATATAATATTCCAGTGATATCTAAATTATTATACTGTACATCGAACAGCTACTGTTCCAAGGAGCCATCAGTGTCTTCCTCGTCCGTAAATTCTAAACTGTCTTCCTCTATAAACGATAATTCTGGAAGCTCTTCATCATTCTTCACTTGCAAATTTTCCAGCCGACGTATTCTTAACTTGAATTTTTCCTTTGTCTCAGACTTTTGAAACCATTCTCCAAGCAAATTCCACAAATGGCTTCCTCTGTATATGGGAGACTTCTTATATCCTTGTAATTTAGCACGTTTTACTTTAAATTTAATTTTATCATTACTTCTAGTTACTCGTGCACCTCTTCTATGGTCTAACATTGATTCAACTGTAGAATATTTGTACATCACAGTTAACAACATCTCATCCCTTCTCCTCTCCAGCAAAGGTAGACCAGACTTGGAATGCAACTCGTTCTCACTCAGATATGTACGATTACATCTGTAACAAATCCTTAAACCCCTGTTTTGCATGCGCTGTAATTTAGGGAGGGATGTGTCATTACATCCACTGTAAATAAAGCTACAATAATCAAATAAGCTCATTATCATGCTGCTATAGACAAGAATTGCAGCACTCAGGGTCAATAAATGTCTGAGTTTGGCAAAACGAAATAGCCTACAATTGACCTTTTGGATCACATCCTTCACAGCTTGTTCCATACTTAGATGACTGTCCAGGGTTATACCAAGATACATGTATTCATTTACAGTACTTAAGACGTTTCCATCTAAGATAAAACTATCCAACTTCATTTTAGGAAGTTTCCTACTGGAGCCAAACCACATTGTTTTTGTCTTATCTGTATTTATCGTAAGCCTTTTTTCCTTACACCATTGAGCAACATTATCCAAATCCAATTGTAATCTCTTGTGAGCAAGGTCCGGCTTATTACTCGAGGTATAGAACACCAAATCGTCAGCATACATCAAAAACTTTGATTCCTTGATAACCTTTGTTATGTCATTGACATACATGATAAAAAGTAGGGGCCCCAGGACAGAGCCCTGGGGTACACCAAAAGCCACAGGGAGGGGGTCAGAACGGAACTCTCCAATTTTGATAAACTGCTTCCTGTCCGAGAGATAACTATTTAGCCAATCACTAGTGCTTTTATGAAGCCCAAGCCCTGAGATAATCTCTAGGAGGTAAGTGTGAGAAACACTATCAAAGGCTTTCTTTAAATCAAGGAAACAGGAAGCAGTTACATGACTTCTGTCAACATTATCATACAAATCATTTACAAAAGTAAATATCGCATCGCCTGTACCCTTGCCCTGCCTGTAACCAAACTGCCTATCAGAAAGGAAATCTAACTTATCCAACACATCAGTCAAATGACAATGCATGAGCTTTTCCGCCAGTTTCGAGGGCACAGATAGGAGGGAAATTGGGCGCCAATTCGACACTAACCTTTCATTTCCAGGCTTGGGTATAGGATTGACCCTGGCCGTTTTCCAAATTCTGGGGAAAATACCCGTGTCAAAACTGAGTTGATAAAGCCATGTCATTTGAGGAATCAAGTTCTTCATGGCCAACTTTAAGATGTCACATCTTACGTGTTCTATTCCCGAGGTCTTATTAATGTTTATCTCATTAACAAGATAAGTCACAGACTCTTCACTCACATTAATCTTATCAAATATTGGAATGGACATATTTGCAACTGTCTGCTTAGGAGGATGTCCTCCCACAGTGAGTTTATCATTTAACACCTGACCAATACCTGCAAAATAGTCATTCATATAGTCCACAGATTGCTGGTTACTCTTAACTTCTCCGTCATTAGCAATGATCATTGGGGGGAAGACTTCTCCTTCAGGCTTGATCACACTATTAATTGTGCGCCAAAACCTTTTAGGATCATCTTTATTTTCCTCCAATTCATCCTTTACATAATTTGCTTTAGCATATTTACAGCTTAGGTTAATACGCCTTCTCAATCTGCGAGCTCTATTAAGATACGTGTCATCATTGGTTTGTAAAAACAATTCCACATTTTCTTCCCGCTCAATGATCAGGCTGCGAATGTCGTTATTCATCCATTTATTGCCCATGTCTCTCACACTTTTTGTAGTCAGAGGACAGCGCCCATCCAGATAACACTCTATATGTGATTGTATGAAATCCCAGGCCTCACTTGGATCTGCCATTTCATAAAATTCTGACCAATCAGCATCCTCCAGCCATTCCAAAAATAAATTCTCATCAAAATTCCGGTATGACCTGGTTGTGATCATTTTCTCTGTGACAACACTGGACTGTAATGACTTTACACAGTATACTGGTAAGTGATCACTTACTAATAGATTAAGTACTCCAGCAATTTTGTCATTATCATAAGTGGTCATAATATTATCAAGACATGCTAATCTCCGACGATATGGACGCGTGCATTGGTGTATCATCTTGTGTAACCCATAGAATTTACACAAATCAGTCAAACATATTGTTGCTGCCGCCTTTTCAGACAGTGTATTTATGTTCACATCTCCCATGCACCAGAGTTCCACATTATCTAGGTTTATGGTTTTGTATACAGTTTCAATGTGACTCAAAAATTTACACATTTTTCCTCTCGGTGGGCGATAAACAGTAACCAATCTCATAACCCGATGATTCGGAATCGCTATGTCCAAGACAAAGCATTCAATATCACTATTACAAGTACTCAAACCGGGTACAATTTTGGTTACCGGTGCTAATTCATGTCTCAAGTATACAACCAAACCACCACCTTTCTTTTTGGTGGATCTGTCTTGTCTGAATAACTTCATTCCACTCCATTGTACCAAATCACTGTCAATACCCTCATGTAACCAAGTTTCAGACATCGTCACAGCATCAGTACCCGACAATTTTCTGAAGATTTCTTCCTTTTTACTATACATGCTACGTGTATTTAGATGCACCATCTTGAACCCCTTAATATCCATGAAATCTTTAACTAACGTTGTTGACATTCCGACAGAAACAGTGACAGTAATTTACAAAACACAAATATACAAAAACACACAAAAATACGATCCCCCAGTTAATTTAACTCAGGGATCTGATGTACCCCTATAGATTTTCCAACCTAATGTACTATAGGGGCAACTTACACGGAGAGAACCACCCTGGAGGAGAGTTAAAAGTCGAATAAATACACACGCTCCACACTAGCAGTGACTCCAAAGGGTACAGGAACTAGACAATACAGGCTATAATACAATCTGATAGTGATAACTTTCAGTTTTTTACAATAATATATAGATGATAATTATGTACATATTTACACTAAGAATAAATTAATAATAATAAGTAACAAATAATAAGCAAATATTTGTGCAACTATTTTAACCAAACAATCCAATTATTACTCTTTTGAAGATGTTGTATGCATGTTTGCTAACAATATTACAGTCAGTTTGATCAGTTTGATCCTCTTTCTGACTAATAACGGTGGGGTCAAGGTCAACCAACCTAAACAATATGGTCATCAACCGACGATACCGACGATACAGTGGTGGTAACAGAGAATTCATCCGAATCAATATCTTGCTTATACCTAACCAAACAATAAATGCAAAACAAGGAAAAATATTCCATCAAACGTCCACGTGATCCCCAGATTTGACTTAAGAAAAAGTTGGTTGAATAATAATCCATCTTGATACAGTGTTGGTAACAGAGAATTCACCTAGATGAATATCTTGCTTAAACCTAACCAAGCAATAAGTGCAAAACAAGGAAAATATTTCAAACGTCAAAGTGATCCCCCGATTTGTCATAAGAAAAAATTGATTGAGTAATAATCATTTCAGTCTCAGGACGTCATTTATAAGCATACCATACTACATTTCACTATCATGCCCACTGAAGATTACCGCGTCATTAATAACTCTGTTATTTTGCTTTCCATAATGCCCAGTGGTTAACATTGCGACAAATGTGTAAAACATGCTACTATTGACCTTCAAGGATTGTACCTGTACAGGGCTTCTTGGAATAACAACTAATACTACACAGATAACATACAAATACTACACAGATAAGATAACTCTAGGGCTTAAGATGAAATGAGATGAGATGGGATGGTTCAGAACAAATTAAGAAGACATACATATGTAAAAATATAACTATCAATATCTGAAGTATGAAATCTTCTACTCTACAGTACAGATACATGGCCTTTTATGACTAACCTTCGTCTACAGCTTATCTAATATCTATCTTACGTTTACGCAGCTTGCTATAACTAAAGTTTGTCTACAATCTATCCCATGTGTACATCTATAATAAACAGATAACTATAGTAAACAATAGCAGGTGTATGAAACATTTAAAAAAAAAGGATAAAGTGTAAAGGTCGGTAGACTGAGCTGCTCCTTAGTAAGCACCAAGTGAGCACTTCAGTCCTGTAAGATGAGAGGAAATTGACCATTCAGATAACCTTTTAATCTGGCTTTAAAACAGTTCTTTTCTTCTGTGTTCCTCAGGTGAGGGGGGAGTGCGTTCCATGTGTCAATAGATTTGTAGGAAGGATTTTTGGAATGTCTAGTAAGTCTAGGATTTAGCTGTTTTATCAGTGGGCCATCGGCGGCTCTGGTGTTCCTATTTAGAATTAGGTCAATTCCATCTCGTTTGACTAATCTATAACATAAATTGCTTTGCAAGTATTTTAGCCTAACATCAACCTTGGTGATTTTAACTCTTGAGTGAAGCACATCAACATGGACCTCTCTAGGTACATAAATTTTCAGACAAATTCGAATTGCAATATTCTGAAGCACTTGTAGTGAGTTGAAATCAAGTTGGGTTAGCCCCGAGAGGAAAATTAGACTAGAATCAATTTGTGGTAGAATTAATGCCTTCAATACTGTGATAGAGGCATTCTGGGTGAGCATAGGTCTTAATTGTCTCAGGAGCCAGGTTTTAGAGTTCATCGCTTTATTGGTCTCCACCAGTTGCTCTTGGAAAGTGAGTGTCTTGTCCAGAATTATGCCAAGATATTTGTATAATTGAACATTCTCCAGGGCAGCGCGTTCTAACATTATTTCAGGAAAGTGACAGTTAGTCCTTTCAGAAAAGTACAGTGTTTTGGTTTTGCCTACATTTATGGTGAGACAGTTGAAATCACACCATGCTTTTATCAGCGACATATCAGATTGAAGTGTTTGGCCAACAATGCCCGGGTCTTGGTGACCAAATGTTATGACTGTATCGTCAGCATACAGTGTGATTTTCGACTGGGTTTGAACATAGTGTATGTCATTTACAAACAGTATGAAGAGCAGAGGGCCCAATATAGATCCCTGGGGCACACTAAACTTAGTCTCTTGCCATTCAGAGACTTTATCATTAACAAAAGCTCTTTGCTGCCTGTTCCCTAAGTAGTTATCAAACCAGTGTATTACAGAGTCATGGAGGCCAAAGTTTGCTAACTTGCGTACTAATTTAGGATGGTTGATGGTATCAAATGCTTTTTTGAAATCTATGAATATAGCACCGAGCATGTTTTCTGAGTTTAAGGCTAAGTTTAAGTCATGAATGATTTTGAACACAGTGTCATGAGTGCATCTCCCCTTTCTGAACCCATTCTGTGAATCTGCCAAAAGGTTGTTTTCCTCAATGTGGCTTACAATTTGGTAGTGTACAAGCCGCTCCATCATTTTACCTGGTATGGGCAGGAGTGAGATAGGTCTCAAGTCGCCAATTGTTTTAGGTTTTACTGTTTTAGGGATAGGTACTACTAGAGCTTTTTTCCAGGCAGCAGGAAAGACCCCCGGTTGCCAATGAGAGGTTCAAAAGGTGGCAGAGATGTACGTTTAAGGCCAGCAACCCATCCTTTAGTAGCCGGGAGGAGAGTGCAAGCCCTGATGATTTGTATATGTTTATTTTGTGAATTTCCTTGTCTAGTTTGTCTTGTCTGATGTTAGAGAATCTCATTTGGTCCCCCTGGTAAATGGGGGAATGGGGGGGTACGTAGTTTGGATCTACCGTGATTTTATGAGCTAGGTTGGCTCCCACATTGGCGAAATAAGAATTTATCTTGTCAGGCAGTTCATTATCTGGTATGGTGACACCGTTGTCATTTTGCAACTTCAATTTTATATTTCTTGCCTTCTTAGGGGCTAGACTGTTAATTAATTTCCATAATTTGGCAGGATCATCCTTACATTCTTCAACTTTATTTGAGTAATATTTTCCCTTAGCCTTTAGATTCTCTCTGTTTTAGATATTTCTAAGTGAGTTACCTGTAGCTTTATCCTCAGGTTTCCTTGTTTTCCTGGCAAATTTGAGGGCTTCATCCTGTTCGTGGAAGAGTTCTAAAAGTTCTCGGTTGATCCAAGGATCTTTTTCTTTGGTGAATTTGAATATACGTTCAGGACAGTGACCATTACCAATAGTTTCTAATTTATTGTACATTATATCCCATGCCTTTGAAGGGTCTGGGGTTCTGTAAAACTCATCCCAATTTTCTCTAATGAGTTCTCGCTGGTATGCTACTTTAGAATAGTTTTTATAGACTCTCCCAGTGAATTCTACACTAACCTTTTCAGGTTTGGGCTTTTTCCTCTCTACATAGATTGGAACACAGGGATATTTCTAGGGCCGCGCCCTGCGCCATAGACGCATTAAACTCCTAAATGGCGCATTAAAAGACCCTCTATGTGCGCCCATGGGCGCATTAAGCCACCCTGAACATGCAGATTTGAAAGAAATCTGACCAGAACTATGTTTGCAATATTCCAGATATGGAGTGCTGTATATCATTGGAAAGCTGATAACATGAGAGGAACAGTCATTTACAGCCCATTTAGATATGATGTGAACAAAAAATGTCCTTAATTTCTCAAAAAGTAAATGCCTGAACATAGTTCAACTTAATTCTTTTTCATCTTTATAGGTTTCATAGACATCTCTCTCGCTATCAGATACACCAACCCTTTCAGCTTTCCTAGACCTAAGACCTCCCCGCTGACATACTAACATGAAAGTACTAGCCAGCCTATCTGAAAACCTAAAATTGCACCAAAAAAGGGTAAAAATACGAAAATTTCTTCAAAATTGCATTAGAAAAGTGTAGGGTCGACCCTGTTTTGATAGAGTCGGTCGGGTGGCCTTAACAGTAACATGAATTTTTTTTAAGGAAAGACCTGTTAAGTATCTACTTATTTTATTACTCTAAAGTTATTTGTCACGTTTCAGTGTCAGAGACATTAAAGAGGCACATTTGACCATATTACAAAGTTAATGTACAGATTTGATCATGTAAATAATAAACAATATATTGGCTCATTATTGTTGAAAATGGCGCATTATTCATACCCCTAAATGCGCCATTGGCCCATTGAAAAAAATCCTAGCAATATCCCTGGAACATGGTCAGATATGTTAATATCAAGAACCCCAGAAGCCATGATGGTATTTGAATTTGTGAAAATTAGATCAATAACTCTGTCCGTGTACAATGGTCTAGTAGGATCTTTTATTAATTGGGTCAGATTTAGGGTCTTTTTAATTCTGCCTAGTCTGGTTAGGTCCAGTTCATCTAGGTCGTCTTCCTCTAGACATTCAAAGTTGAAATCGCCTCCTAGGAACCAGTCTGGGTTTTTAAAATGTTCGGACATGTATTTGTATGCATCCTCCATTGCATCCAATACTTTGTCTTTCTTACCATCATGGGGTCTGTATAAACCTGAGACAATTATAGGTCTTGTGAACGGTAACTTTATAAGAACAGACTGCACTTCACAATGAGCATTCGTGAATGTAAGTTTCTCATGCTCAAGGTAGTCAAAGTCAAGGGTGTTTTTCACATAGATGGCAACTGCACCTGACTTTTTAGGGGTACCATCTTGGTTCAGAGTATTTCTGTTTAGTTTAAAGAATGCATAGCCGTCTAGCGCGAATAATGAATCGTGACTGTTTTCAGTCATCCAAGTCTCAGATATACAGATGACACTTGGTGAGAGTTTATCAAGTTCAACTTTAAGGTTTGCAAAGTTTTTCACAAGACTCCTTGCATTCCAGAATAGGAATGATAAACCTTTGTGGGTGCTGAAATCAATCATCTGGTGATAACGTCATGATATGTTTCTGAATAAGATGAAAGAGTGATTGTGATTTGTGGGTGAGGTTGATATGATCTGCTAGTGTGAGCGATGTCCCCCCAAGTTACGAGTAAATCCCCAGGAGACGCTAATCTTCTATACATGTAGCGCTCCGACTTAAAGCTTAGTATGTAAGACTCTCCTAGTATATTGTGAGAGAGTTATACCGGTCAGCAGCTGGTCTATGTCATTCGTTAATGAGGCACATCTGGTGTGATATGGTGTAAAAGGTGGTAGAAGGTACTTGATTAATTCCTATATGGTATAGGTTAAACTAAAAAACATGAGCATAGTAAAGGGTAAATACAATATTTTGCAGTTTGTAAATTGATATCAAGCGGGGATAAGATAAGCTCGTTAATCATCAAGACTTATCTTATTTATCGTTGCCAATTTATATATGTGTGAGGCCTTGTTAATCAGCAAGAACCTCACCATATGGGTGGGTTACAGTATTTTAGTATTGTGTACCTAGTCACTGATATGCACAGGTTTGTGAGCATTGAGTCTTGTCTAACTTCGAGTCTAGTCTAATAATATCAGTTTAAGTAGTTGTAGATCTGCCGCCTAGACCGTTTACCACGTTTTTGGCCTTGGACAGGATTGACCACTGGGTATCTATGCCATGGGCCAATCCCAGTTCCCTGGATGGCCAGCTGCGATGAGTCTAGGTGGTAGCCATGCGGGGGGGTAGGCCAGTCTCTTGGTTGTGATGTATATCGTTATGGGTGGTAGTGCTCACCCTGCCTCTGAGTAGGCTGTATAAATTGCTGCTCATATCTCTGGCAGTGCTGTTGTTCCTGGAGCCCCAGTAGGGGCTGGTCCCGGCTGTAGTGGTCTGGAGCATAGGCCTGATGCCCAGCAGGGGGGGGTCGTTTGTTGGCGGAGATTGTGTTGGGCTGGGCTGCCCCGGTTTGAAGATCCCCAGCTGTTCATCATTCACCTTCCTTGCACAGTCTATGATTTTGTTTGCCCAGACGATGTATAAGTCTGAGTCTGGGTGTAGACCATCCCGTAGTTTCTCATAATAGTTTTTTACGAAGCCGCGTCTGTATGTGTGGACTGTATTCAACATCCATGGTGTGGGCTTGCCCCTGTCTTTGTTAAGCATCACAACATATTTATTTACCTCAATCACAGCTTCATCTACGGCAGCTTGATCGGTTGGTTTGTGAACAGCCTTTGGGGAGAAAGTTGCCAGTTGGATACCAATGATAGGGCAATAAATAATCTTTGCTTTTGGATATAGTGCAAGGAAGTTTTCATTAACTTCTTTGAGGACACCTATAACATGTGCTGCTAATTCAACGGCGTTAGGTTTGGCTACGTTTGTGCACTCACCACGCTTAATCGTAACGTCATTGATGCCGGACATGATGAACAAGCAGTCGTCCCTGTTGTGGGAGTGAAATAACATTGCCTTGCTTACTGTTTGGCGGAGGGTGTCACCAGATTTAAAGTGGACATCTGTGAAGTTTGTACCCTGTAGATCAGACTTAAGTAGGTACTGCATTAAAAATTCCCCTCTTGAGTCTGCAAACACTGCAAAGTTTAACTTTTGGCCAGACTCCATTTTGGCTGCTTTTACTGACTAGACACTACAGCTTGTATGGTCCCCCGCTGTTAAGACTAACAAGGCAGGGCAGGTTAAAATTGTTACGTAGCACCTATATTTTACTGCTTGTATGGAATCTCAACCATGTTGGAGAGATTGTCTGAGTTCCACCAACATAATACCGAGTCTATTTTCACCAGACCATGTGCCATTCTTCAGTTCCTGTGACTTTAGTGTGCAGGCTGTGCTTAACAAAAATGCTTTGGCATCATCATTGTCCGCAAACTTGCATTTCAGGAGGTCGATCATCAATTAGGTACCTAATCATTGGGAATTGGCACTGCGTGTGTATGTGGGGTGGGGGGGGGGGGTTTGTAAGCACTCAATCTCGATGATTCAACATATTACACTCAGACATATAACACTCAGACATATTACACTCACACATATTACACTCGCACATATTACACTCGCACATATTACACTCACACATCGGGGGGGGGGGACTTTGGCTTACCCTGAGTCATTTGTGAGGCGATTCACATGCTCAATCTTACACTCACACATCAGGGGTACTGCCCTGGTTCACATGTGATATCAATCACATATACCATTCATTCACTATTGGTAATCCCAATTATTCATCTTATTTCTAGGTTGGCGGAGGGAAATTGTCCAACGAGGAAGTATGGTGGCAAGCGCAAAAAACTGTGATACATACTATTTTCCCCCTCGTGGCAAGAAGCTGGTAAGTTTCACTGAAAACCTTATGAACCCTAGATGTTAGTTAAAGAAACGTTCTGTATTATAACAACTACCGTAGATGGTATTTTTGTCGTAATGTGTATCTGAATTACTTTTTACATGTACATGGATGTGGTTAGGACCATATTAATATCGATGTTGCTCCCACAATGCATTTCACCTGAGGCGATTTTTTTTTGGGTCCTGGTCAGCAGTTACGTTCCTGTCGCCATGTTGTCATTGCAAGTTTCTTCTCACGGCACCCGCTCACGGTTCACGGTGTCGCAGCAGTGGAGCTGCTGGTTATGTAACAAAACAATTAATCTGAATTGCATTTCTTTTCCAGAGATCGCTTCCTGAAATAGAAAAACACTGTGAGTATAGTACTAGTTAGCATCGTGATATGATATTTTGCATTTAGCTGACCTTCTGGATCTCTTTACTGCTACCGGTATTAGGAATCATTTATACTCATTAGACATGTATGAATTGTCAGTAAGGATGGATACACGCTTTAGATGAACAGTCATATGAGGTGTTTCTCATTAGGCCACAAAAGAATTATCAGCTTTACATACACTGCCCGCATCACTTAGAAGGGACTGCATCATTGCTTTTTCCCCCAATTTTCCTCAAACAAATTAAGGAAAATTCCGCATCCACTGAAAAAATCTCCCTATTGCCATATCTCAGCTATTATTTTTGTATAGAAACGTGATTAAGGTAGCAAATTATTCCCTATTTCTTTGTCTATAACTTGGACATATCAGTTGGATTTATGTATGGTAATGTATAGAAATAGTACATTGGAAACAATATTGAGTAAATAAAAATAAAAAAGCACCTCCCTCCTCAACCAAAACAAAATAAAAATAAAAAGCCTCCGTTTCTCACCATTTTTTTCAGAAAAGTATCCGTAAAGCTGATAAAATAAATTCAAGCGGCCTTAGCTCTATTACATATACCGTATTCGACCTAATAAGCGCCCTCCCCCTAATAAGCGCCCCCCCCCCCCTCCTTTTTTAGATTTTTCCCCCAGATTTTTTAACAGGTTCCTCCGATTTTGTTACTGTTTTCACACTTTGTATGACTTGAAACACTTCACACCTGAGCAGGTGTTAAGGCAAAGCCAGGTATGAAGGCATAGGGCTGAGTAGGACCCTTCTAGAGGCTACTGAGATGGAAAAAATACAGCCATGGGGGGCGCTTATTAAAATGAATATTTAAGGTCGATTTTTCCACTTAAAATAATATTTTAAGCGCCTAGGGCGCTTATTACGTCGAATACGGTATGTAAAATAGATTAATGTTCATATATATAATTTCAATCATTCAATATCATTCAATCAAACAACTGCACATATTAATGTGTTTCTATTTGTCTCTTTTTTTAGTGCTTGCTACTGGCGACTTCACTCTGACCAGAGAAAATTTCACCTTTGGGAAACATCAAATTTATAAAGAGCCATTTGAAGTGTATCGTTCGGCTGCAGCCAGTCGGGGAAATCATGTTTATGGCAAAGGAGGCTTGACACCACGTGACACGCCGTCCCCAGTAAGCGGTGTGACTCCGCGTGGTCGGGGTAGAGGAAGGGGACGCGGACGAGGAGGCCATGGTACCCCTGGTAGTGACAGCGACCTGGGCGCCTCACCTAGCTTTAGAGGCCGTGGAAGTAGAGGAGGCCCCAGGGGCAAGGGCCTAAAACGACAAATAAGTTCTGGCTCTGAGTTCTCCTCTGGATTTGATTCCAGTAGGGTTGTAGACCTCACAGACGATGAAGCTTCTACCTCTACCCCAGGAAGGTTTGCCCCCAGTGCAGCCACCCCTGGTCAGAGTGGAGCTGGTTTCAGGCCGATCAAGAAGGGCCCAGTGGCAAAGAAGCGAACTGCCCCTCGACATCCCATGGCACACAATGGAAGTGCAGTTAGAGACAATAGGCCGCCACCAGATAAACGACCAAGACCCAACTCTACATTAGAGTAAGTACCAAATCTACGGCAGTATGATACAGTGACACGTAGTTGTATCTGACTTAACATGTGCTTTGCGGCTTATAACATTTCAATGGCATTTTAGTAGTTGGGTTCAAAGATGTGTCCAATAAATTTTCCAAGTAATTTAGTTACCAAAATATTAGTCACTTTCGAATACTAGCACATGTTATCTAATGGGGTGACAAAAAACAGGGTTCCTTCTTTAAACGGTAAAACCAATGGCACTGCAGTATTCCATTTTAATAATACATGTACCGGGTAATAAAAAAAAGAAATAACCCTCCCAGCCATCAGGATTTCTGTTTTCACACTTTGCCACTGCAGCTGCGCCGGCGCTGCAGTCCCAGTCTACTGGGGACCTCTACTGGTGCCCGAATATGTATGGTGGGGTCAAATATACGCATGTACATGTCAGTGTCATGGACTGTCTGGTGCACACATGTACATCCATGCTCTGACGTTACAAAACACATCAAGACTGGCTGAAGGGCTAATGTTTCACAAATAATGGAGGAGAGTGTCATCTCATGATCTGTCGAATCATTAATTAAACTCAAGATTCAAGTTTCAAATTTTCTAAACGCTTTATTTTGCCAAGTAGGTTTACTGACATTGGCTATCGACAAATCGTAACCATTTGGGGGCTTTTGAGTGTTACAAAGGTCCGGGGGGAAAAGAGTATGCTTTAATACTACCACTAGGGGGGGCATTTAGAAAAAAAAATTTAGTTTCATGATCTAAGCTCTAAATCATTTTACCAGAAAAAGAAATACAAGTGTTAGTTGAGCCCTATCTGCCTGTGAGGCACTCTTTGGTTGATATTTCTTGCAACTACAACTTCGAACTCCACCTGGTTTTTCATAGAGATATAGAAACGCAAAGCCTGTTGTCTATTGGCTAACCCTTTCCATGTAGCATGGTCCATTGGGAAATGTGCTGCCACAGTACTGTGGCAGCACATGGTAGTATGTCAGGCCCTGTTCGAGTAGCAAGTACTATGACGTATCCCTAAAGCTTATGATAAAATGCTTACAGTATATAGATTGAACATGGTTTTGTTTTCCCAAGTTTGAAACACCACCAGAGCAGATCGTATGACTTTTAGATAACATATTCGGCCATGTATATACGAGTCGCCCCCTCTCGTTTCAGGGATTGACATTGATAAGAATAATGTTAATTCATTCAGTGACTTAATTACGTCAAATACGGTATTTGAGGTTCTTACTGAATATATTACACTGTGATAATACTAGAGTATCTTGCCAGTTTAACACATTTATGGGGTACATGCTTATTTCTACATGGGTACTCGAAAAACGGGTCTGACTGACCCTCCCCCAAGGTGGTACTATTCCCTTGACCTGAAGGCAATCCCTGTACAAATAAAGAGAATCCATAAGTAAACTTTTGGAGAATAAGCGAAATCCTCACCCCAAACAAGAGCTGCCAGTGTAAACAGTTTTTTATATCCTGTCAGGTACTTGTGAATGCTTCTAAGTAAACTTTGGGCAAATCCTTGGGTGTTAAAGTCTGGTTGGTCTTTGTGAGAGGTAACGCCAGCCTGGACGGTAGCATCATTTAGATCTTCCTATAGCAGCCAGGGCATCTATTGCAAGTATTCCATCGATTTTACAGTTTCCTAGTGTGGAAGTGCAACACAGTTTGTATGAACCACATACATACCGATTTTATTGGTTTCTGATCTGGTGATATGTTTTCCTCTACTACCGTAGGCTATTCTCCTAGGCCCAGTCCCCCACCAGGTCTTGGTGTTATAAAAAGCAGGACGCGTTTGGTCGACATTTGAACTATTCTAGCGAGATATGTCCATTGGTGGCAGCTTATACACAATGTCAGGAAGTTAACTTCTCTAGAGCTGTTTGGTTAGAATTGGTTCATATAAAGTTGTTTGTCAATGTTTCAGAACTGAGCCTGACCCTATACTGTGCGGCTTGGCCTGCCCGGGACGTGAAGGCTTGCCACCTACACTGACCTGCAAGACGTGTATGATGTTGTTCCACCCAGCCTGTGTTAATATTGATCCTATATCAAGTCCTGCCAAGACGTTTGTATGTAAGGTGAGTTGAGCAGTTAAAGTGTATCAGGGTGTATCGATATGAGCTGCATGTATGGCTCTTAGTATGTGGAAAATGTTTGAGAGGCGTGGGGCTCTTTAGGATCTTCCCGGAAATTCAACGCTAAAAGTGTCAACCCTGGAGTTAACAGATCCGCTGAGCAACTATTTGAACATTAATAAGGGGCGGTCTTAAGTCTTTGGAGGATGCACATCACCAGTAAATTAATCTAGAATATTCCATGGAGATTCGGTCTTGACTTGACTTCTGTATATTTTAACCCCAGTCCCATGTCTGGTCTCAGGATTTTCTTCCAGCTATTAATACTCATAGTAAAGAGGTTTAAATTTATCCTATATAGAATTGGTTACATGTACATAAATACAAAAGAGTACATAACTTTTTGTTTCATCTTCAGTCCTGTAAAGGCCGATCGAGCTCATCTGCCATGGGCGGCGCGGATACCACAACACCCAAGCCGAAGGGTGATGATGTTTCCGCACTGGACCTAGGGAAGATCATCAACCAGAACCAAGTGAGCGGTCAGCTGCTAACACTGCCTCCTGGTGTCCTCAACCACCTGGACTTGACTCAACCACTGGCACTTAAGGTGAATAATAAGGTGCTGATGATCCCACCAAACTGCTTTATCTCGAGTGACCAGGCAGTCAAAGTCTTTCTACCACCAGGGACCCTGCCCAACACACTTTTCAAGGAGAAGAACCTGCCTATAAACTTTAACTTTTACGCAAAGAATAATGAGCAGATTTTGAACTTTACTGAGCCTGATGATAGCCCCGTATCCAGGGACCATGGGGCAGATGACAAAGAGAATATGGCAGATAATGCAGCCTCTAGGTTGTCACGGAAACAAGTCACGAAAGCGGCAACTCCAAATGAATGTCACTTCATGAAGCTTCACTCGGGTTATGACTGTATGATCAACATCTTCAGATATCTCAGCATTGCTGACCTACTGAGGTAAGTAGTAGACCTATACTTGTACTTGCAGTAAATATACCTTCACCAATAAACTACCAATGTACGGTAATCCCTACGTAGGAAATATATATACATGTAAACATATTCAATGACCAGGGCGCTTATCAAATTATTCATATCATGTTTTAGTGAAATCATTTTTAAGAAATGGCCAAAAGGAGGAGGGCGCGTATGATGTCGAATAAGGTATAGCCCTTTAAAAAAATCGAATCTAGAATTGTTTTCTATTGGATCTATTTTCCTACCTGTACAAAAACAGACTGATTGAATATGCATCTCCAGTATTTATAATGCCATAAGGGACCCTTTGTTTGGCCGAACATTAACTATTTATGCTGACCATAAATAGGTTGCCCTTGTTAGAGTATCGTTGTACATGTAACTTGATGTTATCAGGAGACTACTTCTGTTTACAGAGCTGCTAGAGTCTGCAGGACGTGGACTAAGGTGTCCACACAAGACTGTCTCGTAAGTATCAGGTTATACATTGTGTAATTCAGGTTATAATTATAGGCTTATTGAGCCGTGTACCAGCAGTGGGACAGTACAGTACAGTGTATACCGTGTTACTTATAAATAACAATTGGAATTGCCGCAACGCACTGGAGCTTGCTCTAAACCGTCGAACTCGTTATAAAACCATGCGCTTTTAACAACTGAAAAGGAAAATGCAAAAGGGAAATGATAACACCTTAGGCCACTCAAAAAAAGTTGTTTCTCATCACCGCGCGCATCATAAAAATCATGATTTGGGGAAAACTTTTTTTCTTTTTTTTTACATTTTTGATGAAAAATATGCAAAAATTGCCAAAATATTGTCAAATTTGGTATCAAATTAAAGCATATGCTGTCAGCAATGCAATCAGCTAGGTGTAGCTTGCATTGTTACAACTTTTGCTGATCAATAAACTCCAAACTACTAAAATGTGAAAATTGATTGCAAAATGTCCAAATTTGCCCATTTAAATTGCCCCGAGTAAAAGAAAAAAAAAATTAAATATAAAACGCCCTCGTCATATTTTTCATTGCTTGGTGATGAGAAACAATTTTTTTTTTTTTGAGTGGCCTTATGCCATGTGCATGTGAATTCACAGTGCTACCGGAACAAATCTCAGTGGGTTACAAAAAGAAAACATTTTCCTAGCAGCTTAGAGCCTTAGGTTGGACCCAATAGAGATTCCAGATTTATCCTGTGATGGGAAGTTACTTGACATCGAACTTTATTTCCAGTGGAAGGTGGTCAAGTTGAAAGGGAGTCGAGTGTCAGATTGGGACCAAGCTGCTAAACGATTTAAAAACCACAATACATGGTTTTTGGTGAGTGTTTTACATCTTTTGCATGATGAGATAAAGAACTCTTCTCTAAAAAAAATACGTTTTAATAGATAGTACATGTATTTCAATGTACTGATTGATGTTTTGCTAGTCCTATGGTTCTAGGATCTAGGTACTATACAAAAGCAATGTTATGGGGCCATTTGAGATTTATCCCAATCATAAAAATAACTTATGATGACAAAATAGCCATCACAAAACAGTAACCAGAGTTCCCACGGATCAAGCAACAATTAGTTGTCGATAGGGAAAAAATTGTTGCGGTGCTTGGTAAGAAATTACTTTATGTGCACATGCTTTCATACTGTTTTACTGACCTTCATTAGGATCTTCGGGGGATGCTCCTTTTTGAGGACCGTAACAGAACATGGCACCAGTTCACAGGTATCATCGACAACTTGAGCCAACTGCGTCACATTCGCTTTGGCCAATCACCTGCCTGTATCCTGCATGCTGTAGTGGAGAAGCTTGACAAGCTGGAAGTGCTTTCTGCCGAGTCAATTACAGACATGCTCCCGGAATCCCAGATGTTGTTAGTATATATTTCATGATATTCCCAGTTTTAGCATCAAATAAGGATATTCACATCAATGGTTAACATATGAAAAAGAAGAAATGGCAATTAAGATTTTCATTATAGCTAGTTTAGTACTTGAGTAGAGGACTAAAAAACTAGTATAACCCCCACACATTGCAATTGTGTAAACCCCACACCTGGGGTTTGTTTTAAGGTATATAATAAGAGAAGACTGGGGAAAGCCTTATAATCCGTGAGGGTGACTAGAGGTGTTACGGTCAGAAAATGTTTTAATGTAAAATAGCAAAGTCTTTTTTTTTTTTTTTTGAAACGGTTTTTATTTTATCCTGGTTTATACGAATCAGCCTTGCTGCTCTACCTCAGTACAACCAGTTGGTACAGGAGCTGGTACCCTGATATTTGCTATAACAACACGCCATCTGCTAATTATACATTTGTGCTCCTAAATTAGTAGTAAACAAAGTACACAGATAGTAAATTATGAGAGGGTAAACATTGAACTGATACAATTACATGTACAATACAGGACAGTATACAGTTCCTCAATCACATTGAGTGAGTACCCCGAGGGAGAATATTATATTTGCTGTTGGGCAATAAAGTAGGTGATTTTAACCTTACAATATAATCAAATGTCATGGTACATCGAGTATGCTAGAGCATACAGGTGACTCAATAGGAAGTCCAGGAGTGGGTGTTATCGTGGTTCATTAAACTCATTCAGGATGCCAATCCCTTCAAACAGGAGGTAGGGACGGTCCTGGTGCCAGTCTCTCAGGAAGAGCTTACCCAACCTTCTCTTAACATTGATCCTGAATTCTTTTTTATTTACCAACCATCTTATCGCTGGAGATAAGGCATTCCAGTGCGAAGCTGCCTGATATGTAGGCCCTTTAATATAGCATGCCAATTTATGTCTCGGTAAACTAATAGTAGGGGCTAGCGTGGCCCTTGTACCTGTTGTTGGGATGATATCAGCTTTACCACTATACACCAATCGATGACATGTAGATAGTTGAAAATAGATCCTTCTAAGATCAAGAGGCAAGATTTTTGCTTCTTTATATAGCCATTTTACGGGTCTATCTATTGGATCCCTGACTCTGAAGCATATTCTCAAGGCAATGTTACAATAAACTTGTAGTCTATGAAAAAAGCGTACCGGTAGAGCTGTCAAAAATATACATCCATAGTCGAACAGCGGGAGTATCATAGATTTAAATATAATTAGAGCTTCCCTCTGTTGTACATTCTTTCTGATGTGTCTATAAATCCATATCTTATGACCTATATTTTTATACATTGCTTCAAACTGGTGCTCAAATGTTAACTCTTTGTCCATAATAATGCCCAAATATTTGTACTGCTCAGTAGGGCGGAGGGCCACATCTCCAATTTTTAAATTGAGTAGAAAAGGGTCCTCCTCCCTAGTTATTAACATGTGCTGAGATTTGTCAGGATTAATAGTTAGAGTGTTCTTTTTACACCAGGTTGAAATAACATCGAGATCATCTTGCAAAATCAGATTGAGGACCTCAGAGTCGTTATGCTGATACAATATCAAAGTATCATCCGCATAAAGCTTAACCTGAGACTCAGTATTGAGCTGAGGTAGTGCATTGACATACATAATAAAGAGCAACGGGCCGAGTATGGACCCTTGGGGCACGCCGTATGAGAGCTCCCTCCAGCTGGATAGAGTGTCATTACACCAAGTACGCTGTTCCCTGTCCTCCAGGTAGCTAGAGAACCATTTTAAGCTTTCTCGGGAGAGGTTAAATTTTGACATTTTTTGACATACAATTTTGCTCACATCATCCTTCTTTCTCCTCAGGACAACAAACACCAAGATTGACATTGGCAAGTTTGCTAACCTCAAGGGCCTGGAGCAGCTGAAACTGCATGGCGTGTGTGGCCTTACATTGCCTGCATTCTCCTTCAGTGGTGGCCTGGCTGAACTCACTGCACTTACCAACCTCAAGACTCTGGTAAGTCACATGTTACACATAAAAGATTAATGCAAAACTTGAGGGATAACAGTATAAGGTAATTCATGTATATACGTAGAGAATATACAAGTCAGCCCAAGTAAAGTTTTAAGTGGTTACCCTTGTTGGTATCTCGTGTGATAATAAAAATAGAGAGACTGCCTTTGTAAATCTCAAGCAGTACCCTAAGTTCTCACGTATAAGCCGCGGCTTGTACGATAGTCAGGCTCAGCTTTTATTTTATACCAAACATGCTTATTTTTGGTATACACGTTTTGGTGACATTTTATCTGCACCATAAAATTTGTGCTCTTTAATAACCAGAACTTTTTCTTTCATAGGTCCTGACCACGTTAAGGAACATACCAGATTCTGAGTTCCTCTTCCTTAGTAGTCTGACGAACCTGGAGGTGTTGGAGATCGGAGACTGTATCAAGTGGACTGATGAGGTAAAGAGTCCGTGATAAAACACTATAGAGAACATTAAAATTGATTCCGGGGTAATTAAATTCCCAATTCCCAGCCTCCATTCCAGTGAACAAAGAAATGCCTGCTAGCAACAACGTATCTCCTTTTGTTTTAAAATGCATCACATATAGCTGTTAATAAAAGCCAGTAAGACATACATAATCATATTTAGAAAAAAATGTTTGTTTTTCTGAAATTCACAACAGATTGAATTGTATTCTTTGTGTAGGTTTACAAACAGTTAAGTGAGCTCAAGAAGTTGAAGACCCTGCGACTTGAATGTGGAGGAGAGACCGTTGAACCTGCTCTAGTTGAGGCCCTCAAGGGACTGAAAGAGTAAGTCATTATTGCTACTTCTAGAACTATGACTGAACTAATCTAACACCTTAGATAACAAGAATCAGTTACCTATTCTCCAATGTGATAAACAGTACTGTATATGGCTCTACACGAGTCTTAAGCATTAAGAAGTAGATCAGTTCCGAACGTCAACCAATGCACGGGTGCATTCTATGTGCTTCTATTCATGAGTTGATATTGTTTCTTTCCCAGGTTACGAAAATTGGAACTATTTAAATTCACAATAGACAGCACGTTGGTTGATGCATTGACGGAACTGCCAAAGCTAGAGTCCTTGTCAATATGGCCAGATGATACGGCACAAGTAAGTAATTTATGATACATGTACACTGATACAAAATTTGACATTGCTATTTTCTAAACACGATATTATATAATATTGTATAGAGTCCCATAAAGACAGTAGTGTTTTTTTTTGTGTTTTATTTTATTTAACTGGTAAAATACAACAAGTGACATTAAGATCTTCCCGGTTAAAATGTTTTAACTGTGGTATCATAAAGGACTGCTGATATTACCAAATGTGACTCAGATGTTGATGTTTTGTCATGTATCTTACAGGTGGCAGTGAACCATACCAACACCCTGAAAGTCTTCAAGTGTCTGGACTCCATAAAGAACATTGGCTGGGGCGTCATAGAGGGGAGTGAAGCGGTTGTCCTCCAGGCAGAAGACGACACTGACGACAAGATTGTGGAATGCATAGCCGTCCTCGATGAGGAGGCCGAGGTGCCTGAGGGAGAAAAGAGGCCAGTCAAGTTTGTCAGCCTTGAGAAGACCATCAACCAGCTGAGCAGTGCACTCCCCAATAGCAAGGTGGAAGTGCTGAGAACGCCTGACTTCCTACCTAACGCTGCAACAAGTAACACATAGGTGGGAAGCATTTAGCCGGTTTGAGTTGATTATGAAGATTTCCTGAGCATCATGGAAAATGGATCTCACATAGACTGCTGGTGCTTAGGGCATTGCCCACCGCAGAGCTTAACCTCGTCCCAGTGTGAGCACTGATGGTAAAGGGGCTGACTGCTTCTACAGAGACCCTAGTGGTATTTTGTATATACAACAGATAAGTACATTATACAAGGATGCGATCATGATTATATGACCAACAGGTATCTATGGATTTGTTCTGATGACTGCCCAAGATAGCTCCGTAAGGTTGTAATTGACTGCTACATGTTGCAATGATGGACTGAGAAGGAGCCCTACATTCGGTTATGGTACATGAAAGGGCATTGCAGTTTACTTGTCGGACAAATCAGTGAGCAAAAGACATGAATACCTACAGACGAGGCTGTTATCGTCAAATATGACTCAGTTGTAACACTGCAGTGTCTACCCAGGGCCTGCCACATGCAGAAACATAGGGTAACTTGTACAGACTGGAACTAACAAAGGCTACGTTCTTAGTGCTATGTCCTTTAGGAATTTGTTAAAAACGAGCACAGTATATTATATTCTCGACATTTTAAACTGTACAGTAAGCGATGCTAAATGAATATACAAAGTATATGATACTATATTCAGATTTTATTGGACATGTGATCACACAATCATGACATTGATCCAGGTGCATGAGAGCACAGTTGATATCCCTCCTGGTGGAATACACTTTTCACGTAAAATTTTAAATAAAAACTTCACAGTTCTGATGTTTCAAAAATGTGTGGTATATTGGTTCATTTCACCCACCTTAAAATGTCTACTGCCGATTTTGTATGTTAGAGTTGCGAATGTACGTTTACTTTGATGCTGTTAACAATAGTTCAGTCATAGATACAAATGTTTCTTTTCCCATTTGTTAACAACATCAGGGATCATTTTCATCATTTGAGGTCATCTGCATGTTTTGAGAGTTGAGATTCACTTTTTAGTAGGATTAACTCTCAGAAGGGTACAGGCCGTACAGCAAAGGACGAGAACACTACAAACGCTATATCCATGCATTTAGTTTGTTGCTTCATGTATGATAGCCATACATATAGATGCCAGTTGACAAAATCAACTGTAGTGGTCTCATTTGGTTGACTGTCCCACTGTTATTTACATAACATCTAGAACTCAGAGCTTAACGTTGAGACAGAACCCAATGGATAAATATAGCACGATAAGATTCTCCTCCCAAAAGAAATACATTGAACAAGTAACGCACTTTCTCACAAAATATCTGTTTGTTGCAGAAAAAGTGATTTAAAGTTACAATTCTTCAGCGGTTGTGATTAATTTGTTGGTGACGTATAATCGGGGTCATGGAATTTTGTTAAAATTTGCTGTGTCATGGAATATGAAAAAAATGGAATACTACAAAATCTCTTTGAATGTACCATTTGCTTTCTAGATTTTAGACATTTTCTCGGGGCCAAGCCCCCTGACCTCCACAAGAATGTTATACATCGCAAAGACCAACATTTTCTAAAGAGACCCTCTATTCAGGGCTACCAGTTAAACATTTCAAAGGTTTTGGAGACCGATCATTTTCATCCCTGTATATATTTGGCAATTTTTGGATGTGCACACGAATAAAGCATATATGAAAAAGTTCCCAAGGTCGAACCAACCAACACTTGCACTGTGGCTGTGTCTTTTCTCATAGCTTCATGAATATGAGAACAGGCATATTTGGCATTCAATATCCCAGAAAAAACTTGCGTTACTTTTATCTTTTATGCTGATTCAGATTCAAATTGTAGTACCTATTTAAGTTTTATTTATTTTCACATTTCTTTGATTTGCTGCTGTATGAATCAGTATAGAATAAAAGACCGTACCCAAAGCGTCAGTATTTGGTATTGGATATACACATACATACGTATGTAGGATATGCATTTATGTATGCACACAAATCCGAAATCAAGAAAGGCTAAGAGGATGGCAATAGATGAAGTATACCGTGGATATTATACACTTTAAAAGATACATGTAATAAAGATGCGAGCATTGAAGTCCTGAATTAGACGTACTGAAGTGGCAGTGACTTATTGTGTCGGGTTGGGAATTATGAGCTGAAGGGGGCAAACATTCTATTTTTGGTTTATAAATGCTTCTATTAAATTGATAAATAGGCCTACAGCTAAGGCCGAGTAAGGGCATGTGCAGGGCTTCATACTATACCGATGCGATCTATGGAATTACAATGTTTGAAAAGACTTGAAGCACCATTTGTCAAGCTTTTTCTCTTTTGTTGACACTAACTGATCTGCGTCAGTAGGAGTGAAAGGATCAACCTACCAAATTTATTTGTGGAAATATGGGCATTGTATTTTGAATTCAATAAGGGAGTGTCCATTTATTAATTACAGGGGGTGGTGGTGAGATTTTGTGCGGAGGCGCAAAAATATTTTATGCCCCCACCCCCCTCGAGAGCACGTGGAATGTTTTGCGTCCCCCCCCCCCCTCGCCAAAGGCGGCGAAAAATTTTTCGCCCCCCCCCCCTCCTTCGAACTATAGTAACGCGTGGGCTTTTTTGCTAAAAAGGGGCTTACATTTTCTACGCCCCCCCCTCAAGAGGGGTCAAATTAGTTTATGCCCCCCCCCCTCAGGAGGGGTCGGACATTTTGACGTCCCCCCCCCCCCCTGTAACTAATAAATGAACACTCCCTAAAAGCTCTACTTGACCAGCTGCTTAGTTTGGCTCACTAATATGACGGACAGCAGTAGGTGAGTTAATTTGGTAGCAGGTTTTTATTGACCGGATCTACCAGCCTGCGTACTCCCCCAGACCACCCCTCGCAAACACCCAGCTAAGTTTGTTTTGCCAAAGACCTTTATATATCTCTATGGTTTTACTGAAGCTTATTCTTTGCGAGGGGTGGTCTGGGGGAGTAGGCAGGCTGGTAGATCCCTCAACAAAAACCTGCTACCGAACTCACCTACTGAAGCTGGACCCTCCCCCCAGTAGGCTAGGCACTGACCATGTCTGGTCTTATCTTTTAAATTTATACTCATTCAGATTCAAATTGTAGTACCTAGTGCATAGTACATAATTCAAAGTGTTGATGGGTAGGCAGCGTTCTGCTGTCTCTGACCCCAATTCGCGACGTATCGTGAAAATCACGTCACATTTTGTGTCCAAAAAATACCCCCTCCCAAAATAATGCCCCTAAGAAATAGGACACCCCCCCCCCCCCTCAGAATAGATTGGACCCCCCCCCCCTCCTAAGAATAGGTTGGGAAAAAAGATCCCCCCCAGCCCTCCAAATACCCCTAAAACAAATGCCCCTCCCGGCATAAATAATGAACGCTAGGGCCTAGCCTACCTAAATAAGCCTACCTACGGTACCCTTTAGACTCCGGCCTTACTCAAAACTGCATCCCTCGATCAATGGTTTGTCGATGCCCATTCGACTTCTGGACATTGTCAACTCTCAATATTGTACACAATTGGTATTATCATATACGAGTTGCGATTCGGATATTGCACATACAGCTTATTATCCGAAGTCATGTGGAAAACACTGAAACGGTGCTGATACACAGAGCTGTCATTTATTTTCGTCTGCTTCCAGCCCAGTATACCTCCCATGTGCACGGCACAGCCTACCCCACACAGCCTATTCATATATGCGCCCTACGGACCATGTGGTGTGTGGTGCACATGGAGGCTATGTAGTCTGTGTGGTGCATATGGAGGCTATATGGTCTGTGTGGTGCATATGGAGGCTATGTAGTCTGTGTGATGCACATGGAGGCTATGTAGTCTGTGTGGTGCATATGGAGGCTATGTAGTCTGTGTGGTGCACATGGAGGCTATGTAGTCTGTGTTGTGCACATGGAGGCTATATGGTCTGTGTGGTGCATATGGAGGCTATGGTCTGTGTGGTGCATATAGAGGCCCCATGGCAATAGTCTGTGTGGTGCATATGGAGGCTATGTAGGTGTGGTGCACATGGAGGTTATATGGTGTGTGTGGTGCATGTAGAGGCCCCAATAGTCTGTGTGGTGCACATGGAGGCTATATGGTCTGTGTGGTGCACATGGAGGATATGAAGTCTGTGTTGCGCACATGGAGGCTATATGGTCTGTGTGGTGCATATGGAGGCTATATGGTCTGTGTGATGCACATAGAGGCTATATGGTCTTTGTGGTGCATATGGAGGCTATATGGTCTGTGTGGTGCATATGGAGGCTATATGGTCTGTGTGGTGCACATGGAGGATATGTAGTCTGTGTGGTGCACATGGAGACTATGTAGTCTGTGTGGTGCACATGGATGCTCCAATAGTCTGTGTGGTGCACATTGGGTATATGTAGTCTGTGTCATGCAGATGGAGGCTATATTATGGTCTTTGTGGTGCACATGGCAGCTATATGGTCTGTGTGCTGCACAAAGAGACTATAGTGTCCGTGTTGTGCATATATGGAGGCTATATGGTCTGTGTGGTGCACATTGAGGCTATATATATGTATAAGCCAAGCCTGTATAGGGCGATGCAGGGGCGGATTTAGGGGGGGGGCGGACCCGGCGTGCGCCCCCCCTATTTTTCTGTATATTTTAATTTGGCAATTTCCAATACCCCCAGTACATTGCCTATTTCACGCCCCCCTTTTCCAAAATCCTGGATCCGCCCCTGCGATGCATCAAACTGACCATAATATCCACCATGTGCACCACACAGACCATATAGCATCCATATGCACCACACAGACCATATCTAGGCTCCATGTGCACCACACAGACCATATGGCCTACATGTGTACAGGCAAGGGAAAAGGGTAGTCCAAGGAAAAGGCCAACTTTGAAATTGATGTCATAAGCTTTCCAGTGATATATTACACTAGAAGATATTATTTCTAGTTTTTGAGAAATGCCTTCATGAATATGTGTGGGCATCACCTTTTCCAAAATCCCAATAAGCTCGATGTCTCATATTTTCCAAGATATTCCTATTTAATTAGCATTATCTATGATTATTAGAAATTAATGATACATTTTCATTCTTTAAGTTATAAAATTCGATCTAGGAATGGTAGTTTTATTTTGTTTTCACCATCGCAATCCTCAGAAATCATTCTATCAATTTATGTCTTAATTTCCTCTATTTGGAATAAAAATCATGTTTCAATGGCAACACATATCAACAAGCACACCCATTTAGGCTTTAAAACATTCCTTTTGCCTTCCAAATATAGAAGCTTTTTACCAAAAATGGAATGTTTTATGTAATCCTATTGAATTCTCCAGAAAAAAATTACCCAAGGGTTATTTTAGCCTAATTGTTTCATTTTAGGCCATAGTGGCGCCCCCTGGTGGCTAAAATTGGAACTAATCCCGCGGGGACTATCCTTTCTGCTTGGCTGCTCACAGTCATGTGCACCACACATACCATATAGTCTCCATGTGCACCAAACAGACCATATAGCCTACATATGCACCACACAGACAATATAGCCTACATGTGTACGACACAGACCATATGGCCTACATGTGCATTACTCAGACTATACAGCCTTTGTATGCACTGCACATACAACATAGCCCTAGCCCACAAGGACCATATAGCCCCCAGGGGGGCACTTTACTACATTTGTATAAACAGGTGTGCGGCTGGCAAGGGTGGTTTTTGTGCAAAATCCCTCTAGCCGAGGGTCAGCTTTCGGCAAAATCCCTCTAGCCAAGGGTCTGTTTTCGCTAAAATCCCTCTAGCCAAGGATCACCTTTTCGAATTTTCTCCAAAATTCATGCAAAAAATATGCACCACACAGACTAAATAGCCTCTATGTGCACCACACAGACTACATAGCCTCCAAATGCACCACACAGACCATATAGCCTCCATGTGCACCACCCAGACCACATAGCCTCCATGTGCACCACACAGACCATATAGCCTCCATATGCACCACACAGACTACATAGCCTCCATATGCACCACACAGACTACATAGCCTCTATGTGCACCACACAGACTACATAGCCTCCAAGTGCACCACACAGACCATATAGCCTCCATATGCACCACACAGACTACATAGCCTACATGTGCACCACACAGACTACAAAGCCTCCATGTGCACCACACAGACTACATAGCCTACATGTGCATCACACAGACTACATAGCCTCCATATGCACCACACAGACTAAATAGCCTCTATGTGCACCACACAGACTACATAGCCTCCATATGCACCACACAGACTACATAGCCTCCATGTGCACCACACAGACTACATAGCCTCCATGTGCATCACACAGACTACATAGCCTCCATGTGCATCACACAGACCATATAGCCTCCATATGCACCACACAGACTACATAGCCTCCATATGCACCACACAGACTAAATAGCCTCTATGTGCACCACACAGACTACATAGCCTCCATATGCACCACACAGACCATATAGCCTCCATGTGCACCACACAGACTACATAGCCTCCATGTGCATCACACAGACTACATAGCCTCCATGTGCATCACACAGACCATATAGCCTCCATGTGCATCACACAGACTACATAGCCTCCATGTGCACCACACAGACTACATAGCCTCCATGTGCATCACACAGACTACATAGCCTCCAGGTGCACCATACAGACCATAGGACCCCCTATAGCCTCCATGTGCACCACACAGACCATATAGGGGGGTGCAGATGGGTCCCCCCCTAAGGTCGGAAAGTCGCCGAAATTAAGGGGCCTAGGTCACAAAGTCGCTTTTTTTAACCCTTTATCCTATAGTCATTTTTGACCAAAAGTCGCTAGGTCGTTTTTATTATTGCCTTAGGTCGAAAGTCGCCTCCTGAACGGCCCAGGTCGCCAGGTCGCTTTTGACCCATCTTCAGCCACATATAGGACCGCCTATATCCTACAGGTACACCAGACAGAGTAGGCCTATATATAGCCTACAGGTGGACCAGACAATAGGACCCCCTATAGCCTCCAGGTGCGCTAGACAGACTGTATATAGCCTCCAGGTGCAATAGACAAGAGTATATATATTTTTTTTAATTAGGCCTAACCTACATCAAAAATACTGAAATTTCGGTCCAAAAAAGGGGCCCCCTTTACAATGTGGCATAATGCACCACTGGGGCCCCATTGTGCACCACACAGACCATATCATGGTGAATGGCCTCCATGTGCATAACACAGAGCAGTGGGTCACACGGCGCACATGCAGAGTGCTGTGCTGAGTAGGTCGTATGGTGCACAAGAGAGGTAAGGACTACTGCATGCTTCGCACAAACAGGAAGTCCCTGTGATTCGCGCATGCGCAACAAGTACCGGCATTGTATATACACATGGCGGCTTGACGCGAGATGATGTAAAATGAAGCCAGTCACAATAATGTTGATATCTGCTTCTCTACTCTACTAATCTCAGCACCGACTCTAGTGTAACTAGAACAAGGCATCGCGGATCGGTAAACCATCTACTCTTATATTTCCCTAGAACAGCATGATTAATGAAAGTTTCCAAAGTAGCAACGTCCCAAGTTGAACTTGAGTCTTTGAAGTTGAACTCTACGAGTCTACGGTAACGGTAGTCTACCGTACCGTGCTTTCTACCCTCTATAAAGTATATAATACACATGTAGATTATGTACCAAGTAGTACGTAGGCCTACGGCTACGGTACTGTAACTGGCTACATTTAGGCTATATTGTACCACTGTACCGTGATACAGGCCCTAGCCACACAGCTAAATCAATGTCCATCATTGAATCAGTGCAGACTTGGCCTATACACTACAGTATAGGCCTACTGTTGTCTGTCGTATGAATTAAAATTTTAGTCAAATTAGAGACTACCAGTGACAGTGTTGTGTTAATGTATTTCCCTTCACGGCACAGGTATAACGTTTAACAAGATCCTCCTGGAAAGAAGCATCACATGCTTGCGAACTGGAAGGGCGATTGGCCGATTCCGCTACTACAGCTATCAGCAACACCGTGACCATCTTCAATGTTAGTCAAGACCAAGAAAATTCAAACAAAATCGCACAGTATAATATTAGCCCAAACGACAGACTCGATCTAGATCTACAAACTCAAGACCCCCAACATGTCAAGCTCCAGTGGTAAGTAAAACATATACCGTAAATGTAATAATGGATTAAAAGCTGCCAACATATGAACAATAGGCTATATATTAAACTGTTCAAAGACTGATGATTACCAGCGATATTGAATGAAACTTGCATTGAAAGGGGTGAATTTCCCCTTCCCCTACACTAACAGTAGCATTACCAGAGTATGTGTATGTTCATCAACTTGGAAACCTCAACTTGTACCAATCTCTATGCCATCATATTCGTCATGAAATTGGGATTAGGCCTACAGAACTATTTTTACCTTGGATCTACCTTTGGGACTCACAAAATGGGACAGGGAGCTTGCAGTAAACTCCCAGGAGCGGCTAGACGACTCCCAGGAGTTCCTAGATGGGGGAAGTGGGGGAGAAAATCAGTCCCAGATGTCCTAGATGGCTGGGGAGAGTTTAGCGAGCAAAGGGGGAGACTATCAAAATGCACAGGGAGCTCCTAGATGACTCCCAGGAGTTCATAGAAGGGGAAAGCGGAGGTGAAAGGCAGTCCCAAATTGCTGGAGAGGGGTTAGGGGGCCAAGGTGGAGAGTAACAAAATGTCACAGGGAGCTCCTAGTAGTCCTAGACGACTCCGGTCCCAGGAGTTCCTAGACGGGAAAAGTGGAGGAGAAAAGCAGTCCCAAATGGTTGAGAAGAGGTTGAGTAGCCGAGATTTGGGAGCCGAATTATCCCTGGTGCTTATATGACTTATATAATACCTGCCTTTATACAAGAGCTCTTTATAACCCTGTATTTGTATATACCTGGTACTGTTACCGTGCAAACAAGACCGGTGTTTTTTTGTTACTCGACAGTTAACCACCGTACAATGTCATGCTGGTTTCATACTATTCAAATTTCAATGCTATCATTATACAATTGAAGGTGATGAGAGCCTACCGCCCTTGGCACGACCAGACGGATCAAGTGATGATGACGAATTTGAGCGGAGGTTACGGGAGGAACCTATTGATCATGAAATCAACGTCAGCCCCAGTCCGTCTAAGAAACGTGGCAGAGGAAGAGGCAGAGGGGGTGGAAGAGGAGGTAGGCCTAACATATTAGAAAATATATTACAACATAGTCGTCAGAATGTAATTAAATGTGCATGAATCTATCCCATATCATTCTACGTGAAGTGTATGAGTAAGATGTTCTCAGCTTGTTTGTGAAACAATAATATTAGTATCCATCATATATTTTCTTCTTTTTTATGTGCCTTTATTTTCAAAAAGATGAATAACTTCTTTTTTTTAATTTTCCAGGTTCCACAGAGATAGACCCAAAATGGCATTTGCCATTTGAAAATGGTAAGTAATGCTATCTAAAAAGGAAGTACCGTATTCAATGCAATAAGCGCCCTCCCCTCCCCCTGGATAATGATGTATATGTGTAGAGACAATTGACGACTAGTGATAATATGCTCCCGATCAGGACACCGGGCTAATTGGTTTTGTTCCCATTAGGCCTCATTCTATTTAATGAGGCAATCTAGTTATACTTACTTTATATTTCTAGAACCATTTGTGTCAGTTAAACGTTCATATGTGGAACGGCCGGCCCTAAAATGTGAACATGAAGGATGTCTCGTAGCACTGTAGGATACAGTGTTCTCTGGTTACACCTGTTGGTACTTTTGTGTTATAGGCTGGAGGAGAGAGATTGTTCAGCGTGCGAGTGAAAAACTGACAAAACCATGCGATACCTACTACTTCCCTCCGACAGGCAAAAAACTGGTAAGGCCAAAAATAAAAAGTTGTGTTAAGGTATCCCGAGCGACCCTATTCATTTGGCCCTACCCCACTTCACAGAACAGAGTACATCTATAACTATAAGAGGCATCATAGTGTAAGATAGTTACTGGACATCGATTCTCTCTCTTTGTAGCTCTATAGTGATCGATGCCCAGTTTTATACTTCAGACCAGTGGCTCATTTTGGCTGTTTTTTGCCTCACAGATTGCTTCTAGTGCAAAATCCTGACTAGGTACCAATATATTCTCTATGCCAATGTGTAATATGAGGGTAGAAAACACTGGAACCTCAGTTAGAAAAAATCCTACTGAACAGTTTTTGAGAAAATTAGGGTTTTGTTGCATATTTTTGGTGTTTTTAGTACATTTCCTACATAAACCGTGAACGCCAGCATTTCTCATTTTTCAGGTATTTAGAATTAGAATTTGACATATTTTTATTCGCAGTAGGATTCTTGAATATCGAGCCATTCTACACAGGGTGTTATTTTGAAAAAATATAAAACCTTTGATAGTGTATTTGTTCTCCGAAATAGAGGGAGTTTGGTCATAGTTTAATTGATTGTTGACAATCCAGTCAAGGGCTATTAGGTTCAGTTCAGTACAAGTTGCAAAACAAATGACTTGCACTTTTTCACTTGACCTTATGTCCACTATGTAGGTCTTCAATCACTATGCATGGGTCCATCCAGAGTCCATCAATGGGATCAGACATGGATGCAGATTCCGCAGCTTTTGGCGAGAAAAAAGTTGGAAATCGCAAAAAAGTGAAATTTGCTTGAAAAACCCCTATTTGGCGAGAAAAAAGTTGGAAATCGCAAAAAAGTGAAATTTGCCTAAAAACCCCCTATTTGGCGAGAAAAAAGTTGGAAATCGCAAAAAAGTGAAATTTGCCTAAAACCCCCCTATTTGGCGAGAAAAAAGTTGGAAATCGCAAAAAAAGTGAAATTTGCCTAAAAACCCCCTATTTGGCGAGAAAAAAGTTGGAAATCGCAAAAAAAGTGAAATTTGCCTAAAAACCCCCTATTTGGCGAGAAAAAAGTTGGAAATCGCAAAAAAGTGAAATTTGCCTAAAAACCCCCTATTTGGCGAGAAAAAAGTTGGAAATCGCAAAAAAGTGAAATTTGCCTAAAAACCCCCCTATTTGGCGAGAAAAAAGTTGGAAATCGCAAAAAAGTGAAATTTGCCTTAAAAACCCCCAATTTGGCGAGAAAAAAGTTGGAAATCGCAAAAAAGTGAAATTTGCCTAAAAACCCCCTATTTGGCGAGAAAAAAGTTGGAAATCGCAAATAAGTGAAAGTTGCCTAAAACCCCCCTATTTGGCGAGAAAAAAGTTGGAAATCGCAAAAAAGTGAAATTTGCCTAAAAACCCCCTATTTGGCGAGAAAAAAGTTGGAAATTGCAAAAAAAGTGAAATTTGCCTAAAAACCCCCTATTTGGCGAGAAAAAAGTTGGAAATCGCAAAAAAGTGAAATTTGCCTAAAAACCCCCTTTTTGGCGAGAAAAAAGTTGGAAATCGCAAAAAAAGTGAAATTTGCCTAAAAACGCCCTATTTGTTCTATTAAGTTCTATAACACAAAAAGGGGAAATTTCAATAAGAGACGTCAATTTAGATGCAACATGTGAGTACATCACAGTTGCATATGGCCTTCTCCTTCATATAGCAACCTATGGATTTCTACTTTGATGAGACTGAATATAGCTTTCTGTTAGAAAGACTCTGTTACATGGATGTCGATGTCCAGTTTTAGATATATACCCATATAGTGAATTGGAGTGCTATAATGTTGGACTGCTGTATATTTATTGTTAACCCTTTATGAGCGGCATAGTGCTTTCATGCACGATGAGCTTTTGTCGTCATGATACATGAATGCAGCCATCGTGAGTGCCGATGCATCATTGCAAGAAATACACATTGAGGCATCTTGCCGTTTCCCCCTGATTTCAAGGTGTAATGCCACGAAGTCTGGTACTTTATCTTACCTATAGAGAAACTATTCAGGGGTCTCCATTTGAACATTTCAAGTATATATTTTTTTTAGATTGGTCACTTTCATCCATCTTTAGGGACGAGTCATTCACTGACTCAGGGTCGACCCAAGTCATAATCAGGCATCCCAGAAATAAATGGCTCGTCCATAGAATAACAGATTGTGCGAATCTCTCATTCTTGTATTTTTTTTTCCAGAGGTCGCTGTTGGAAATAACTGCTTACTGTAAGTCAATTTTACAAATCTCAGTTACTTGACTTTTACATTACATTTAAAACAACATCTATTAAATAACACTATATCTTTGTGATGATCAATCTAATGTATTGTATCACGCCAGTATGAAAACGATAACCAAAGAGCTCAACGAGTGTTTCTTGGTAGGGTCCCAAAGGGGTTCCTGTGTCTGGTCACGATTTCATGCCTTTCCATTGTATGCGGTATTTTACCCATGCCCTAGTATTTCCATGTCAAATCACAAGAAATAATGATGTGCTGTTACAAAAAATAATCAATAATAGAGGTTTGGAAGCTTAAAGCTGCTCTCTCACCAATACATGATACGTCTCACTCGTTTGTTGACTGAGATAGAACAAAAAAATAACCGGTAGTTTTTTGGTAAGAATGCCCCTTTAAGTATATCATACATGTAAACTTTATTCGAAACCGCATGAAACCACATATGCAGGGGGAAAAAGGCCAAATTATATCCTATTTACAAGGTCCAAACGTAGCACTGTTAACTGATGGATATGATCTTCTCTTTTCAGTGGAGAAGATGGGCGATACATATCTGACTGTAGATAACTTCACCTTTGCCAAGAGGTGTATATACAAAGAGCCATTTGAAATGTTTCGAGAGGCCGGGTCTGCAGGTCGCGGGGGCCGGGGACGTGCCCGTGGACGCGGGGGAGAAGTTGTTAGCCCAATGAGGGCCTCTGGAAGTGACGGTTCTCCGAGTACTCGAGGCCGAGGTCGCGGTCGAGGGAGGGGTCGTGGCTTAGGTCGTGGGGCTGGTCAGTCCCGTGAGAGAATTTCAGGTTCTGACAGTGACTCCTCATCAGTGAGTAAACCCACACCGAGTAAACGAGGCAGGCCCCGCGGCTCAGGCCGAGGCCGTGGAGGTGGTCAATCGCAAAGGAGAATTTCAGGTTCGGACAGTGACTCCTCATCAACGAGTAAACCCACCCCCGGTAAACGAGGCAGGCCTCGCGGCTCAGGCCGAGGACGAGGTCGTGGAGGTCTTAGTCAAAAGCGAACACATAGTTCTGACTCAGAGTCCTCCGCATCCTTGTCGGTAAAAGCACATGTCAGGTCCTCCGGAAGTGACAGTGACTCCCCTAGTGATAGTGATAGAAAGAAACACAAGATGCACAAGAAGATACAACCCATGTCTACTAGTTTTCAATCACCCAAGATTATGGACTTAACTGGCAGTGTTCCCTCAGGCCCTAAAGGTGGAGGTAAAAAGCGAGAGAGAGCTTCTGACTCTGAATCCTCAACCTCTTCAATAAAAGCAAGTATCAGGACTTCCGCAAGAGACAGTGACTCTCCCTCACCCATGCCAATCAGTAGTGATGGGAAAAAGAAACATAAGAAGCACAAACACAAGCACAAGAAACATAAAAAGGCAAAACATCATGATTCCCACCATGGAACAAGTCTTAAACGAGAGCGGGGATCTGACTCTGACTCCTCCGCGATTAGTGATCGGAAGCACCATAAGAAGCACAAAACGGTTGAATCTCATTCTCCAAAAAGCAGAGGCAGTAGTCCTGAGCCTTATGCCAGTCCAGTCCCCAGCCCAGATAGCATCGTCCCCGACCATGATGTGACTCCTCCTGACAGCCCAACCGTCTCATCTCCTGAGCCGGTTAGAGCGGTCAAGCCAGTCATAAAAAAGAACCGCGGAGTGGCCAAGAAGCACACCGCCCCTGTAACAAAAGCCCGTATGTTCAGCAACAGTCCAGTGGGGAGAAAGTCAAAGGAAACATCCCCAACGCCATTGAGTGATGATGAGTCCACAGGTGATCTTAAAGAAGCAGCTCAAAATGAAAAAGTTAAAGATGTCTCCACAGTGGATCCAAAAGCAACATCTCCAAAGCCCAAAACCAAAGATGACTCAACAGTTGATCTAAAAGCAACATCCCCAAAGACACAAAGCAAGGATGACTCCACAGTTGAACTCAAAGCAACATCTCCAGAGCCAGAAATCAATGATGACCCCGCAGTGGTTCCTAAAGTAACATCTCCGAGGCCAAAAGGCAATGATGAATCGACATTAAATCCGAAAGTAATATTAACAAAACTAAAAGACATTGATGACTCCATAGAGGTTTCTAAAGTAACATCTCCAACATTAAAAGACAAGGGTGACTCCACAGAGGCTCTCCAAGTAACATCTCCTACAATTAAAGACAAGGATGACTCCACAGAGTCTCCAAAAGTGACATCTCCAACCTTAAAGAAAGATGACGACTCTACAGAGGGTCCAAAAGTAACATCTCCAACCTTGAAAGACCAAGATGACTCCAAAAAATCTACAGAAGTAACACCTCCAGAATTAAAAGACAATGATGTCTCCACAGAGGCTCAAACAGTAACATCTCCAACGTTGAAAGGCGCTGATGACTCTAAAGAGACTCCACACGTGACATCTTCAAAATTAAAAGACAGTGATGGCCCACAGACAGAGGCTCCAAAAGTAACATCTCCAACGTCAACAGAGAAGGATGTCTCCACAGATTCTCCGATAGTAACATCTTCAACATTAAAAGACAATGATGATTCCACAGTGGGTCAGAAGGCAAAAGATGATGATGGCTCCACTGCGGATCCCAAAGCAACATCTCCAAAGCCAAAGAGCAATGAGGAATCCACAGTGGAAACGAAGGTAGAACCTCCAAAACCAAAGTTTGACAATATTCCCACAGTGGACCTGTCCAAAATGATGAACCACAAACAGGTGAGCGGTCAGCTACTAACACTGCCCCAGGGTGTCCTCAGCCACCTCGACTTAAAGCAGCCGCTAATCCTCAAAATTAACAACAAGATGATGAAGATCCCACCTGACTGCTTTATCACGGGTGACCAGGCTGTAAAGGTGTTCTTACCACCAGGGACCCTAAACAACAACCTCTTCAAAGAGCAGAACATGCCAATAAACTTCAACTTCTACGGTAAGAACAATGAACAGATCCTCAACTTCACTGGTCCTGGTGATAAACCACAGAACATGGATCAGGATGAGAAAACCCCGGAAAACGATAAGGAGAATATTCCAGAGATTGCAATCGGGAGGATGATACGGAAGCAGGTCAGAGTGGTCAACCCCAACGAATGTCATTTCATGATGTTGCACACAGGATATGACTGTATGACCAATATCTTTAAATACCTCTGTGTTGCTGACTTACTCAGGTGAGTATGTGATAACTATTCTGCTTGAAAGTGCAGGATAATCCATTATAAAAAAAGCTCCTGTTTGTAATACCTGGTGTATCCATTAAATCAGTACTTCTACAGCACTTTAGAAGAAAATAATAATCTGGTGATAGACACATATAAAATTAAACTAACACAACATAATATATGATGTTTGCCATGTCATTTCAAATGCTATCTTATGATATTTGATCCAAAGCTGATCCAAAGCTGATCCACAGAACTGACATGATGTCTTTTGGATTCTATATTCACTATTGATGGGGTAACATTGTCTATGGAGGGTAACCAAATCGCATCTGTTCATATCTTCAGAGCGGCTAGAGTTTGTAAGACGTGGTCCAAGGTAGCCTCGCAAGACAGACTTGTAAGTATATTTATGAAAATAAAATACTGAAACAAATAAAATCCTATAAAATTCAATGAAAATGGCCTTGTTTAGTTTAATACATCTCCAGCTTTTACACACATATATATACAGTACTGGGTTCATACCACACCAGCCTATATTATATGATAAATTGTATTAAATATTGTCTTGTGGTAATTGAACTGTCATTTCTTTACAGTGGAAGGTGGCCTGCTTGAGAGGAAGTCGGGTATCAGATTGGGAGGAAGCTGCTAAACAATTTAAAAACCATAATACATGGTATTTGGTGAGTATCTCCCCTCCCTCCAACTTGACATCTAATTTTGGATAATTTTGCTAACGTAAGGTTCATTTAGATTAGAATTATTGCTCTATTTTTTTTTTTAACCATGTCAGATTAAAAGAAAAAGTTCTTCAACCTCACAAAAAAAAAGCATTTTATAGAATTGATCGGAATATTCTGTGTATTAAATCCATCAGGACCTACGAGGGATGCTTCTAATGGAAGACCGTAACAGAACATGGCACCAGTTCACAGGTATCATCGACAACTTGAGCCAACTGCGTCACATCTCCTTCGGCCAATCACCTGCCTGTATCCTGCATGCTGTAGTGGAGAAGCTTGACAAGCTGGAAGTGCTTTCTGCCGAGTCAATTACAGATATGCTGTCTGATTCTCAGCTGGGGTTAGTACTGATATTGTATCACATATATTTAATGTAAATGTTCCTGATCCCAGAATGTTTTGTATACCGGTTCAGCAGGAGAACTGAAAGTTTGGTATATTGGAGGAAAGAGTTTTGAGCCTTGAGCAATGCTACTAGAATAATGAGATATAGAAAGCCTTTGAACAGTGATATTGGTACACAGTCAGATATTGAGATTGGCTTACACAAGCATTGCAGGACTATTGGGAACTTCAAATCAAGAGGGGAAAAGGTGCCATATGGCAGCTATTTTACAAATAACTACTACCTCCTTTACTATTATATAAGGCTAGAACAACAGATATACTATGCTGTTAATTTGAAACTATATTTGTTAAAACTGTTATGTCTAATTCATATTTTCTTTACTTACATTAGTGCCACAAACACAAAGATTGACCTTGGCAAGTTTACAAACCTCAAGAGCCTGGAGCAACTGAGACTGCGTGGATTGTGTGGCCTTGTCTTGCCTGCCTTCTCCTTCAGTGGTGGCCTTGTGGAAATGTCTGCACTTACCAACCTCAAGACCCTGGTAAGTCTCATTATGTCAGAAATAATAATAATTACGAGCTGCTGGAGGTGATACTAGGAGTGAGGAGTTGTACTTGTATTTTAGAGATATTTCTATCTTCATCAGGACCAACAAATACAAACGTTATTGACCCAGGACACGTTAGAGCCCAGAGGGTCTCATGAGAAAATTCCTTTCCCTCAGAAAATGAGACGAAATTTGGATGGATATCTTTCAATGTCATGGCACCAATATAAAGAGTTGAAATCGTATTTCCAAAAAGAATCACATTGGCCTCAATGCTAAAGAAGGGATAAATAACTTACCTTCAAAAGTGTGTACTTTGTACAGACTCCTATTCTTTCCGATGTAAAACCCAAGTGAGACTCTTTTTGAGACGCTATCTGAGACATATTCGGTACTAACCTTCCCAAATCTTCACAGAGAATCACAGCGAAGAAGTTTGTTTCGTTTACAATTTCTATATTAACATTAGCATCTCTCTCCAAAGGATGAAAGATGATCGAATTAGTGTCTCCCTAAGTCTAGTGTGAGTGCTCAGTATCTGTGTCACCAACATTTGGGAGGGGGGGGGGCTGAAGAGTAACAATTAAAGTGGAACCCAGGGACACCCCTGGACACCTGGGGAAAACCCTGGACCCCCAGGGACATCCCTCAACCACAGGGAGACACATGGGGACACCCCTGGACACACGGGGACACCCCCATTCGCAGCACCCTACAGACTAACGAATCGGTTAATCTGGATGAGGTGAGGCAAATTGTCCGTGACGTTCTACTCGCCAATCGGTATTGAAACACCTTCAAGTATGTCACCAAATTTTGCTTGGCGATTGCGCCAACTTTTGGGAACTATTAAACGCCAACGTTCTATATGCGACCGTGCCCAGCAGGGCGACAGCCGTTACTACACTGCCTGGTTAGAGCGAGGCTGGGACACCCCTGGATACACATGGGCACCCCTGTTCGTAGGGGACGCCCCTGGACACACGGGTACACCGCTGGACACTTAGGGACAGAAGGGGACACCTCTGGACACACAGGAACACCCCAAGACACCCGGGGACAGAAGGAGGACACACGGGGGTACCCCTGGACACCCAGGGACACACATGGATTGTTCTACGCCTTATTATACCATGGGTGTATTGTCATGACTGTCGGATCCAGATCTGGAATGATGAAATCCAAGTCCATCTTCTTGGTGTAAGCTGCAGTACATGTTGAGGGCCCAGACAAAAGTAGTGTTCGTGTAGCATGAGTTTTATACAAACTCCTGCTTCTCATCTGTAGATATCCCGCAGTGTGGTTACCGCGCCCACCACAACCTGCTCTCTGTCCTGTTGTCATTTCTACTTCTGTGTGTGTATCCTCAGCCCCCCCCCCCCTCCAGCTCCAAGGGAATGATGTATTCACTCCCGAAGGTTTCCAAAATTAGATTCCTTATTGCGAAGTTCAAGCCATATTTATAATATCTACACATTCAAACAATTCCAATAATTTTGTAACTTCTTATATGAGAAAACAAAATATGTCATTAGTTTGCTTGCAATTTAGGATGATATTTCCCATATAAATACTAATGTTGTACATGTGGCCTACTTGAGAGGAAAATGGCCTGTATAAGGTACTGAGACAGCCAACTTTGGCCTGCGTATGGGAATAGTTTTGGGCGACACTGCCTTGTTAATAGACTCGCTAGGCCTGCATGCATGCATCACAAAGGGCAGAGTACATTAAAGCACTATGCAGCCCTTAGAGGGTTAACCCCCCACTAGAGATGCTTGTACTGATATATTATATTTGTATATTGTATGCTTTGACCAAAATGTAGTGCTGAGTAAACCGTTATGAGACTCATAAAAAGTGCTTTTTTTTTAACACACGGAGGTGTCCCTACTATAGTAGAGCAGAGTACATTAAAGCACTATGCGGTCCTTACAGGGTTAAAGGGCATGGTACATTAAAGCACTATGCGGCCCTTGCAGGGTTAACCGATACACATGACTTCCTACTATAGTATGACATGATGTAGGCACGTACCTAGAACTGAGGCTGACATAAAGATGCGGATTACTCACTGACATCTGATATCAACTATCCAGTTGTCCCTTCTTGAGAAAGGATTGGCACGAATAGAACGTGCTACTAAACTTAAAAGGCGCGGGCAGGGGAAGGGCAGAGAAGTGGAATTACTAGAAGACCAAGGACTGACATTTGATGTAAGAGGAGTAAGAGCGTCATCGTTTTGTAACAAAAGGGAGAGAGGAGCATGATAAATCACACCTCTTTGGGGCTTGGGTGGGGGCGAGGAGGCAAAACTGATAAAATTCAGTTGACTACTGGATAGATATAGCCTGGCGAGTAACTTTCCTCAAACCCCAATGCCACTTGGACCCGGTTGGCACTCCCTGCACCTTGTCCCCTGTCCTGCTGTGACGTCACGTTCTGGTGCCACCACATCCTTCAAGTCTCCATCCCTGTGTGTAGTGTCAGCATCAGGACTTCGGAACTAGGGGTATCCTCTTCATAGCAGTGCACCCGCTCCCCTCACACACAGACTAGGCCCAAGTATATGTGTTTCCACTCTACCACCCAAATCACAGCCCAATCTTACTATTGTTTGGATCATTATACAAAATTATAGTATTTTTAATATTTTCAAAAAAGTTTAATGCCGTAAAACCCTGCTACCCCGCTTATTCATAGATTTAAATAATTTAATTTGTTTTATTTCTAGTTTAATGTGGGGGAATTTCTTTCGATAAGCTTTACGATAAATAAAGATTTAAAAAAATCATTTGCCCAAGCCTACCTTACTTTTTCAGCATGTTACAATGTACCAGAAACACCATTTCTTTCCTTTGGGCCCTAGCATATCCTAGAGTTCTTAGCAGGATAGTGACATGATCATATATATATAGATATTGATGTGAGCAGCCAAGCTGATAGGATGCCCCAAACAAGGCTATGGGGAACATCCTTTCTCCTCGGCTGCTCACACTGTCCTGACATGGATCTCCTGGTTTCTAGTCTCAGCAGCAAAGCAGAAGGGATGGTCTGTGTGCCCTGACATGCAGCATCCTTTCTGACTGCCTGCTCACATTTACACACCAGCATTACACCACCTACTGCCCCCACCATGTAGCATATAAAGGACCACCACCACCCCCATACTACCACACACAGAGGACCTTCAGACAGGAGCTCCTCAGTACCTCTATACCAGGATAGTCCCAGTGTTCAACTTCTATACTGGGCCCCAGTGTTACACAGGGTGGTGCTACACACGGCCTTAGTGTGCGGTATATGTGGACTACGGTACAATACACAGCACACTGGGAAACAAGCAGTTCTCTCTACCAACCAGTCAGCTCAGATATCTAGCATTGGACTGAAATTACATCAAGAACAATCAAACAGTTTGCAGTATTCTCTGGGCTGTATTTCTAGATTGGAGTCTAGTTGAGGTGTTGTTTAAAGGAGTGACATACCCTTACAGAGAGGCACATGGAGTCCCTCCTGGGAGGCCTCAGCCTCTCGGCCATCAACAAGCGGTTCCTGCGTAACGACGATGACTTCGCGGACCGCCTGCAGCACCGCTACACCACCTTCATCCTGTTGATCTTTGCTGTAGTCGTTACCTCCAAGCAGTACTGTGGGGAGCCCATCAACTGTTTCTGTCCGACCGAGTTCACAGGGGACCAAGTGGCCTACGTCAAGGACATTTGCTGGGTGAACAACACGTTCCACGTGCCCCTACACCAGAAGCTGCTCCCAGACCAGCCTACCTCAGACCAGACCGTCTACTACTACCAGTGGGTGCCCATCATCCTGGTATTCCAGGCCCTGTTGTTCCAGTTGCCGCACACCATCTGGACAGCCCTTAACGGTAAGGCGGGGCTGGATATTGGCAGTGTAGTGGAGGCGGCCGGGCGGATACAGTCCCTGGACGACAGTCAGAACAGGGACAAGATGGTGGAGTACATGACTCGACAGTTAACGGACTACCTAGGTGCCGAGCCCGAGGGGCGTCATGGCCGCTACGCAGCCTCGCGGCAGTTCCTGGCACGTAACGTGTTCTGGCTGTGTGGCAGGAGTTACGGCACCTACCTGTCTGGTACCTTCCTGCTCACCAAGTTCCTGTACGCCATTAACGCTGTGTGTCAGCTGGTCTTGCTGAACGCTTTTATAGGACGCGGTTATGGGGTCTACGGCTGGGACGTGCTGCAGCACCAGCTCGGTAACCGGGTGGACGGCATCGGCCTCAGGTTCCCCAAGGTAGCCTGGTGTGACGTCTTTGTGCGTAAACTCAGCTTCGTCCACCCGCACCGCATCCAGTGTGTGCTTCCCATCAACCTGTTTAACGAGAAGATCTTTGTGTTTGTGTGGTTCTGGCTGGTGCTGATGTCGCTGGTGGCCTGTGGGAGTCTGCTGCTGTGGGTGGCGCGCTGTCTCAGGTACCAGGCCCGTGTGGCCTTCATACAGGCGCACCTCAAGCGCTCCCAGAGACTGGACAGTGAGGAGAGGCGCACCCAGGTCAAGAAGTACACGGGGCAGTTTGTAACACGGTATCTCAAACCCGACGGCGTATTGCTCCTCAACCTGCTAGAACAGAACGCTAACCAGATAGTGACGGTGGAACTCATCGTAGAACTGTGGAAGAGGTTCCGTGTCACTCACCTCGACAACGGGTCACCGGACACTAATGAGAAACTAGAGCTACTGCCAGTCTGAGACATTAGAGACTTAGACACTGGTATCTACTCTAGTCTAGGACATTACTTAGAGTAAGGACTCTCTAACCCTTTAAGGGTGTGTCGCAAAAAAATGACATTTGTAGTAAGGGGCACCGATGCAGCCCCAGTGCGTGCACCATGCCAACCCCTTCAGGAGTGTCCCTGTAGGGTCGACATGATGTGTGAATGCAGCACTGGCGAGTTACATGTACTCGCCAGGGCTATTCATACATCATGACGACCACGGGCATGATGCATTAATGTATTATGCCATCCTGTAAGGGCTAAGGATGGCATAGTTATCATTTGTCAAGCAAGACAAAAAAAAATCAAATGGTTGCCATTTTCCTTATATTGTTTTGTTCTTAAGCCTGAAGAGGAACTCTGAAAATATCTCAAACCCTTGAAAGACAATATTACCCCTCAAGGCTTCATGTGTAACTCGCTAGCACTATATTGCCATTACCGTATTCGACGTAATAAGCGCACAGTGCGCTTAAAAATGATTATGGACACCTTTTAGGGTCAGAAATTGAAATATTTTTGGGTATTTCTAGTATAAGATTCAGCCAAAAACGGGGGGTGTGCGCTTATTAGGGGATGTGCGCTTATTACGTCGAATACGGTATTGGTGCATCGTGCCGACCCATGAGGTGTCAATGTCATCTGGTTACCATGATGTAGCACTGAAGAGTTTTAAAGAGTCTTTTCCATAAGAACCTGAAGTATGTTTCCTCTAGTCGATAATACAGCTAGTTGTCTTGAATGATTTAATTAAGTATAACTGCTGAAACCTAGTTAGAATCATGTTTTTTGCGCTAAGGGCACTCATCACGTCATACAGTATTGGAGTATTTTCGTCACCTTTATGATAATGAGGTCAGTTCCAATGTTCTACTGGTTATGCTGCACTGACAATATGTAATTTACTGGAAGCCACGTTCGGGTGTGATTCAATAGTCCGGCAGATTCAACATCTGGCCGGTTTTCGCCTGAAATGGGGGCGGTCTGAATATTAAGACTGTATTGTGTTTTAGTGTGTGTGTGAGTGCATGTGTACATACGTGTGTGTTTCTGTATGTGTGGGTGCTGTCTATGAGAATGAGATCTATCATAATGTAGATGTGTAGCACTGGGTGATAACTGCAGTAGACATATTCATAAAAAGATTGCTCCATGAACCAGGCCTAGGTTAGTAATCACCCCTCTGTTGTCAATGAAAGAGTGTTAGCCAAACGATGATTGCATAAATTCAAGTGAAAAAGGATGAGGTGAGCTGTATAGCTGAGGTCAGTCGGGTGACCAGAAACGAACCTTGACTTATTTTTGGCCTAGTGTTGAATGTGCGCGTTATGTCATACCATTAACATACCATACACAATTATTTCATCTCCTCACCGACACATCCTTATTCATCCATGTTCATGTTGACTACTAATTAAACCTATCAGTCTGATAGGAAGATATGTCAAAGATACGGCTGAGATATCGAGATATTGAAATTATTTGATTATTATATTATTGATAATGTATATGCAGGGTTTGATGTTTATAATTGAATTCTGCCTTCCTGACATTACTTTGTACATATAACGTTTATATGCCAAACGTTACCACTTTATGTTTCCATTATAAATGTGTAAGCCTACATTCCAAATAGTATTACCTGGACATCAACGATTCTAGATGATGAATAAACGTCTTATTTACTCTGAACTAATTGAGTTGTATTCAATGGTATCTAGATAGTTTACAGAAATTATTGGCACATTTATCTAGACTACATTTATCCTGATGTCCATTCCCTACTCCAACTAGTTACATACTGGTATCTAAAACTTGTGACATCTGCTTCTATTAGGTCATGTTGCGAGCATTAGGTGTGATTGTCCCTCTTCTACTCCCAGTAATAGTCAACCTAATACAACTGTGAAGCCCGCTTACACGTGATTTGTTATGTAACATTAATTGGAGTGGTCATTTCTAAACAAGGGGGAGGGTGGTGACATTTCTACATTTTCCGGGTGCACCTAGGAAACACTGGGGTTCTACATGTATCAATGAAAACTGTATCAGGAACAGTCGTACCGGGGAATGATCGTACCAGCACAAGCATACCTGAACGATCGCACCCGAGCGATCGTTCCACATTTTGGGGAATGATTTTACCGTCCACTTGATAAATAATCATGCCACCCATGGGGAACAATCTATTTATCATTTATATATAATAGTTGCAGGGTTATTTTTCAACTAAGTTGCAATGAAAAGTTTTTACTGGACATCGATTCTCTCTCTCTTTGTAGCTCTATAGTGATCGATGCCCAGTTTTATACTTACCAGTGGCTCATTTTGGCTGTTTTTCGCCTCACAGATTGCTCCTAGCGCAAAATCCTGACTAGGTGTCAATATATTCTCTATGCCAATGTGTAATATGAGGGTAGAAAACAGTGGAACCTCAGTTAGAAAAAATCCTACTCAACGGTTTTTGAGAAAATTAGGGTTTTGTTGCCTTTTTTTTCTGTTTTTAGTACAGTTCCTACATAAACCGTGAACGTCAGCATTTCTCAATTTTCAGGTATTTAGAATTAGAATTTGACATTTTTTTACTCGCAGTAGGATTCCTGAATACCGAGCCATTCTACATAGGGTGTTATTTTGAAAAAATATAAATCATTTGATAGTGTATTTGGTCTCCGAAATAGAGGGAGTTTGGTCATAGTTTAATTGATTGTTGACAATCCAGTCAAGGGCTATTAGGTTCAGTTCAGTGCAAGTTGCAAAACAAGTCACTTGCACTTTTTAACTTGACCTTATGTCCACTATGTAGGTCTTCACTATGCATGGGTCTATCTTCGCTGGTTCCCCGTCCATTATCAAGGACGCAGGTCCCTAGTACGAGGTCACACTCTCCAACGTAGGTAAGTCACCAAACATCGGCGCCCATGATGGAGAGTGACAGATGACGTCACAGATCACGTGACTGCGCTGGTATCTGTGGGTCTTTGATTGACCGCTGACCAGCAAAGTCACGTGTTAGCGCTCTAAGAGCTCGTACTACTTAGCCAGGACCTGCGGGTTAGCCCCGGCACCCGTGCGGTACCAGCGAAGGGTCTATCCAGAGTCCATCAATGGGATCATGCATGGAGGTAGATTCCGCAGCTTTTGGCGAGAAAAAAGTTCAAAATCGCAAAGAAGTGAAATTCGCCTAAGAACCCCCTATTTGGCGAGAAAAGTTCAAAATCACAAAAAAGTGAAATTTGCCTAAAAACACCTGATTTGGCAAGAAAAAATTTCAAAATCGCAAAAAAAGTGAAATTTGCATAAAAACACTCTATTTGGCGAGAAAAATTTCAAAATCGCAAAAAAGTGAAATTTGCCTTAAAAACGACCTATTTGGCGAGAAAAAAAGTTCAAAATCGCAAAAAAGGGAAAAACTCCCTATGACTGTAGCATGAATGCAGACACTCATGGACACAGACTCATGTACACCCACACAGACATACACATAGGCATGGACATGGCCTTCTCCTTCATATAGCAACCTATGGATTTCTACTTTGATGAGACTGAATATAGCTTTCTGTTAGAAGGACTCTGATACATGGATGTCGATGTCCAGTTTTAGATATATACCCATATAGTGCATTGGAGTGATATAATGTTGTATATTCAAAAATTGGATATATTCTAAACCTGCATCCATTATGATACCGATATCTAAGTAGATATCCATACAAGTGGGGTAAACCAAATAGAGATGAATCTATATATTCTAGGCTATAGGTGAACATAAGAGTTCTATAATGTGAATATAGGCAGAAGATTAACATCTCACCCATGCCCTGGGTCATTTGTGATTTAAATCACACAATCAATTCTTAATCAAAGTAAATACTCAATAATCTAATGATAGTTGGTAGCAGACAAAATAAACTATAACGATATGGTCAAAATGTCTGTGTGTTTCTTTTGCAGATTCTAACTACGCTAAGGAACGTTAGACACGGTCAGTTTCTCTTCCTGAGTAAGCTGACAAATCTGGAGGTCTTGGAGATTGGAGACTGTTCCAAGTGGACTGATGAGGTACTGATCAATTTGCTTGCCTTTTAGCATGTAGAATACTATACTGCACCATTTGACCAATAAGCCTTACCATTCAGCTACCAATCCTAATAATATTGCTATTTCTATCGGTGAAAGTAGTTTTCTCACCATAACTTATGATATAATGTAATCTAATATTCTGACAGTTTACAACATATTCATATATTCAGAACAAACAGCACACTTGGCTATATAATCATTAAGTATTTCTATAATGACCATGTTTTGTAGGTTTACAAACAGTTGGCTGAGCTTAAGAAGTTGAAGAGTCTCCGACTTGAATGTGGAGCGGAGAAAGTAATACCTGCTTTACCTGAAGCACTGAAAGGTCTGAAGAGGTAAGTCTTAGGCAGTGTTCCGCCAAGCATATAAAGTATGGACCTCTGTCTATCCTGTAGTAAGAATGGTATGTCAATAAAGTATAGTTTTCATGAGTATATACTCTGATTGCAGATGAAAACTGCAGTGGTAATGACATGTATAGTCCTCTTATCTATTTCAATAAGTCGTGGCAAAATAGTTGACTTATTCCATGTAAATGTGTACAATTAAACGTACAGTATATTGGGGAAATTACTGGTATATGGGATTTACCAGAACAACATTCGCAACCAAACAACCCAAATTCTGATGTATTGATGTCATTGATGATAGTGTGACATGATATGCTTTGTTTTTTCAGCTTAGAGAAATTGGAGTTATTTAAATTCACGATAGACAGCACTTTGGGTGATGCATTAAAGGAACTACCAAAGTTAGAAACCGTGTCTCTATGGCCAGAGGACAAATCTCAAGTAAGTAAATTGCATCGTGATGCACTGTCAGAAATAATGTGCGATTTAACCCTTTAAGGATGGCATGATACCTTAATGCTAGTGCTGCATTCAAGCATCATCCCGACCCTATGGGGTTGAGACACTCCCGAAGGGTCGGCATGATGCACCAATGCAGCACTGGCGAGTTATTTGCCGGGGCTGCATTGGTGCATCAAGACGACAAAATTAATCATCCGTCCTTAAAAGGTTAATGGGGAAAGTAAGAAAAGCAAAAGAAATAATTAATGTTTTGCCTGATTCTGCTCATACTTGCTAGTTGACTCAGGGTATTAACCCTGAGTAATATACACCTACTAATTTTGCGTTTTAAGACAATTTTGTGACATAGGAGAATCTTTATATTTTGGTTATCGTCCGACATAGACAAAAGTCGACAAAAACATGAGACAGGCAAGGTCGGGGGACAGCATCTAGCGCAATTTTTTTTCTAAAAATCTAAATTTTTCTTGACTAAATTGAACTGCCATCTTTACGAATTTATTTCTCTCTTTCGCTATTATGTAAATGTAGGAAAAAAAAGCTACCACCTCCATGGGCCTCCATAGGCTCCAAGGCATTAACTTTTTGGATGCAAGATAGAAATGGAATTTTCCACCATTCTGCTCCTATTTCTCTCTTCTACCCCCAAAACCGGGCAAAAACTGGGCATATTATACCGCCAGCACCAGATACATGGTGACAGAAATGTCACCAGGGGTAAGGAGAAAGGCGCCAGGGGTAAGAGAAATGTCGCCAGGGGTGACACCAAAGTGCACCACAGGTGCACCAGAGATCCACCAAAGTGCACCAGAGGTCCACCAAAGTGCACCAGAGGTCCACCAAAGTGCACCAGAGGTCCACCAAAGTGCACCAGAACTCCACCAAAGTGCACCAGAGGTCCACCAAAGCGCACCAGAGGTCCACTCAAGTGCACCAGAGGTGCACCAAATGGCACCAGAGGCGCACCAAAGTGCACCAGAGGTGCACCAAAGTGCACCAGAACTCCACCAAAGTGCACCAGAGGTCTACCAAAGCGTGCCAGAGGTCCACCAAAGTGCACCAGGAGTGTACCAAAGTGCACCAGAGGCCCACCGAAGTGCACCAGAGGGTCCCCAAAGTGCACGAGGGGTGCACCGAAGTGCACCAGGGGTGCACTACAGTGCACAAGAGGTCCACCAAAGTGCACCAGAGGTCCACCAAAGTGCACCAGAGGTCAACCAAAGTGCACCAGAAGTGCACCAAAGTACACCAGAGGTCCACCAAAGTGCACTAGAGGGTCCCCAAAGTGCACCAAAGGTCCACCAAAGTGTACCAGAGGTCCACCAAAGTACACAAGAGGTGCACCAAAGTGCACCAGAGGCCCACCAAAGTGCACCAGGGGTGCACCAAAGTGCACCGTGGGGTCACCAAAGTGCACCAGGGGTGCACCAAAGTGCACCAAGGGTGTGGTAAAGTGCACCAAAAGGTCACCAAAGTGCACCAGGGGTGCAATAAACTGCACCAGAGGTCAACCAAAGTGCACCAGCGGTGCACTACAGTGCACCAGACACCAAAGTGCACCAGAGGTGTACCAAAGTGCACCAGAGGGTCCCCAAAAGGCACCAGGGGTGCACCAAAGTGCACCAGAGGTCCAACAAAGTGCACCAGAGGTCCAACAAAGTGCACCAGAGGGTCCCCAAAGTGCACCAGAGGTCCACCAAAGTGTACCAGAGGTCCATCAAAGTACACCAGAGGTGCACCAAAGTGCACCAAAGTGCACCAGAGGGTCACCAAAGTGCACCAGGGTGCACCAAAGTGCACCAGGGGTGCACCAAAGTGCACCAGGGGTGTGGTAAAGTGCACCAGAGGGTCACCAAAGTGCACCAGGGGTGCAATAAAGTGCACCAGAGGTCAACCAAAGTGCACCAGCGGTGCACTACAGTGCACCAGAGGTCAACCAAAGTGCACCAGAGGTCCACCAAAGCGCACCAGAGGTCCACTCAAGTGCACCAGAGGTGCACCAAATGGCACCAGAGGCGCACTAAAGTGCACCAGAGGTGCACCAAAGTGCACCAGAACTCCACCAAAGTGCACCAGAGGTCTACCAAAGCGTGCCAGAGGTCCACCGAAGTGCACCAGGAGTGTACCAAAGTGCACCAGAGGCCCACAGAAGTGCACCAGAGGGTCCCCAAAGTGCACGAGGGGTGCACCGAAGTACACCAGGGGTGCACTACAGTGCACAAGAGGTCCACCAAAGTGCACCAGAGGTCCACCAAAGTGCACACGAGGTCAACCAAAGTGCACCAGAAGTGCACCAAAGTACACCAGAGGTCCACCAAAGTGCACTAGAGGTTCCCAAAGTGCATCAGAGGTCCACCAAAGTGTACCAGAGGTCCACCAAAGTACACAAGAGGTGCACCAAAGTGCACCAGAGGCCCACCAAAGTGCACCAGGGGTGCACCAAAGTGCACCGGAGGGTCACCAAAGTGCACCAGGGGTGCACCAAAGTGCACCAGGGGTGTGGTAAAGTGCACCAGAAGGTCACCAAAGTGCACCAGGGGTGCAATAAAGTGCACCAGAGGTCAACCAAAGTGCACCAGCGGTGCACTACAGTGCACCAGAGGTCCACCAAAGTGCACCAGAGGTGTACCAAAGTGCACCAGAGGCCCACCAAAGTGCACCAGAGGGTCCCCAAAATGCACCAGGGGTGCACCAAAGTGCACCAGAGGTGCACCAAAGTGCACCAGAGGTCCACCAAAGTGTACCAGAGGTCCATCAAAGTACACCAGAGGTGCACCAAAGTGCACCAGAGGTCCACCAAAGTGTACCAGAGGTCCATAAAAGTACACCAGAGGTGCACCAAAGTGCACCAGGGGTGCACCAAAGTGCACCAGGGGTGCACCAAAGTGCACCAGGGGTGCACCAAAGTGCACCAGGGGTGCACCAAAGTGCACCAGGGGTGCACCAAAGTGCACCAGGGATGTGGTAAAGTGCACCAGAGGGTCACCAAAGTGCACCAGGGGTGCAATAAATTGCACCAGAGGTCAACCAAAGTGCACCAGCGGTGCACTACAGTGCACCAGAGGTCAACCAAAGTGCACAAGGGGTGCACCAAAGTGCACCAGGGGTGTGGTAAAGTGCACCAGAGGGTCACCAAAGTGCACCAGGGGTGCACTATAGTGCACCAGAGGGTCACCAAAGTTCACCAGAGGTCCACCAAAGTGCACCAGAGGTCCACCAAAGTGCACCAGAGGTCCATCAACGTGCACCAGAGGTCCACCAAAGTGCACCAAAGTGCACCAGAGGCCCACCAAAGTGCACCAGAGGCGTACCAAAGTGCACCAGAGGCCCACCAAAGTGCACCAGGGGTGCACCGAAGTGCACCAGGGGTGCACTACAGTGCACCAAAGTGCACCAGAGGTCCACCAAAGTGCACCAGGGGTGCAATAAAGTGCACCAGAGGTCCAGCAAAGTGCACCAGGGGTGCACTACAGTGCACCAAAGTACACCAGAGGTCCACCAAAGTGCACCAGGGGTGCAATAAAGTGCACCAGAGGTCCACCAAAGTGCACCAAAGTGCACCAGAGGCCCACCAAAGTGCACCAGAGGCCCACTAAAGTACACCAGGGGTGCACCAAAGTGCACCAGGGGTGTGATAAAGTGCACCAGAGGTCCACCAAAGTGCACCAGAGGTCCACCAAAGTGCACCAGAGGTCCACCATAGTGCACCAGAGGTCCACCAAAGTGCACCACAGGTGCACCAGAGGTCCACCAAAGTGCACCAGAACTCCACCAAGGTGCACCAGTGGTGCACCAAAGTGCACCAGAACTCCACCAAAGTGCACCAGAGGTCCACCAAAGTGTACCAGAGGTCCACCAAAGTACACCAGAGGTGCACCAAAGTGCACCAAAGTGCACCAGAGGGCCACCAAAGTGCACCAGGGGTGCACCAAAGTGCACCAGGAATGTGGTTAAGTGCACCAGAGGGTCACCAAAGTGCACCAGTGGTGCACCAAAGTGCACCAGAACTCCACCAAAGTGCACCAGAGGTCACCAAGTGTACCAGAGATCCACCAAAGTACACCAGAGGTGCACCAAAGTGCACCAGGGGTGCACCAAAGTGCACCAAAGTGCACCAGGGGTGCACCAAAGTGCACCAGAGGTCAACCAAAGTGCACCAGCGGTGCACTACAGTGCACCAGAGGTCTACCAAAGTGCACCGGAGGTCTACCAAAGTGCACCAGAGGCCTACCAAAGTGCACCAGAGGGTCCCCAAAATGCACCAGGGGTGCACTACAGTGCACCAGGGGTCCTCTGGTGCACTTTGGTGCACCAGAGGTCCACCAAAGTGCACCAGAGGTCAACCAAAGTGCACCAGTGGTGCACTACAGTGCACCAGAGGTCTACCAAAGTGCACCGGAGGTCTACCAAAGTGCACCAGGGCCTACCAAAGTGCACCAGAGGGTCCCCAAAGTGCACCAGGGGTGCACTACAGTGCACCAGGGGTCCTCTGGTGCACTTTGGTGCACCAGAGGTCCACCAAAGTGCACCAGGGGTGCACAAAAGTGCACCAGGGGTGCACCAAAGTGCACCAGGGGTGCAATAAAGTGCACCAGAGGTCAACCAAAGTGCACCAGCGGTGCACTACAGTGCACCAGAGGTCTACCAAAGTGCACCGGAGGTCTACCAAAGTGCACCAGAGGCCTACCAAAGTGCACCAGAGGGTCCCCAAAATGCACCAGGGGTGCACTACAGTGCACCAGGGGTCCTCTGGTGCACTTTGGTGCACCAGAGGTCCACCAAAGTGCACCAGAGGCACACCAAAGTGCACCAGGGGTGCAATAAAGTGCACCAGAGGTCCACCAAAGTGCACCAGGGTTGCACTACAGTGCACCAGAGGTCCACCAAAGTGCACCAGAGGTGTACCAAAGTGCACCAGATGCCCACCAAAGTGCACCAGAGGGTCCCCAAAGGTGCACCAAAATGCACCAGGGGTGCACTACAGTGCACCAGAGGTCCACCAAAGTGCACCAGAGGTCCACCAAAGTGCACCAGAGGTCCACCAAAGTGCACCAGAGGCCCACCAAAGTGCACCAGGGGTGCACCAAAGTGCACCAGGGGTGTGATAAAGTGCACCAGAGGGTCACCAAAGTGCACCAGGGGTGCAATAAAGTGCACCAGAGGTCCACCAAAGTGCAACACAGGTCCACCAAAGTGCACCAGAGGTCCACCAAAGTGCACCAGAGGTGCACCAGATGTCCACCAAAGTGTTCCAGAGGTCCACCAAAGTGCACCAGGGGTGCACCAAAGTGCACCAGAGGTCCACCAAAGTGCACCACAGGTGCACCAGAGGTCCACCAAAGTGCACCAAAGGTCCACCAAAGTGCACCAGAACTCCATCAAAGTGCACCAGTGGTGCACCAAAGTGCACCAGAACTCCACCAAAGTGCACCAGAGGTCCACCAAAGTGCACCAGAGTGTTAGTGTGGACCTTCATGATGGGGGCATGAAGGAGTAGAATAACTTCATCAGGAGCCTTCCACAATACCAATGGGCATACCGGATTTGTAAAAGGCGACAAAACTTGAGGGGTCTCGTGCAGTCACGTAAGCAGTCACAACCGCTGCCCATATGCGCGGGCCCGGGCCTTCTTGCAGGTGGTCTGGCATGGGATTCCTCCTCAGTGAACCACGTCTGAGATATCAAAGGCCGTGGTTTGTCTGGCCCTGCCTACTATGGTACTAGCCCAGTTATGTAGGACCAGGCAAATAAAAGAACACTTGCTATCCTTCGAAAAGAGTAGGGGACGTGCCCCGGTAGCGGTTTTCTCCCTCACCTCATAGATGCGGTCATTCATTTCATAGATTCGATCATCCATAGATGCGGTCACTGCTGTATTGGGCAAGCAGCATATAAATATCTGTCCTACTACTGCAAGGCAGACTACCACTATTTCTGGATGACTCCTTGCCAACTTGAGATGTCCCGTGAGGTACTTGATCTACGTCTGGACGTTAACCCTTCCTTTACCGTACACGCATTATTGCGAGTTTACTGTACAGGACCGTACACGCATTTATGTGAGTTACCCGCCGATTTTCGACCCTCTATGGTTTGCCTAAAAGTTGGTAGAATTCCACAATTTTTTCTGACAGTAATCTATGGCATATTGTCTCTGCATATCTTAATCGGTGTGTACATACATCCAATATTTCAGAAATGCTGGGCATCTCAACTTCGATGATCTTTAACTTTTTTCAATATGATTTGAGCAATATTTAAGGCAAAAATCTAAATAAAAAGTCAAACAATATTTTTATGGGGTGAAAAATGGTTTTGTCCAATTTTTCATGCTGAAAAAGATGGTACCAAAAGTTAAGGTCTATTTTGATGCATTCTGGCCTAAATGTAAGTTTCAATGGCAACATATACACTAAAATAAACTGTATATAATTTCAAATAGGGCTTTATCTCCCTAATCTGAACACTTAGGGCGATTTGGGTATCTTACTTTCTGGTTATTCAATATTGTTCATCTTGTCATAGGTGTACTTCTAGTTTGAATATTTACAAAATTCTTTCGGTTTCTAAAAGGTTAGACCATCCCCTAAATCCAAATATCCCATTTGAATTCTATCTGAAAAAATCTGGTCTTGGGATGGGTGTCTTTATGTGGAGCCTGATAAATTAAACAAATCAATCAATCAATCAATCAAAAGTGCACCAGAGGTGCACCAGAGGTGCACCAAAGTGCACCAGCGGTCCACCAAAGTGCACCAGCGGTCCACCAAAGCACAATAGAGGTCCACCAAAGCGCACCAGAGGTCCACCAAAGTGCACCAGAGGTCCACCAAAGCGCACCAGAGGTCCACCAAAGTGCACCAGAGGTCCACCAAAGTACACCAGAGGCCCTCCAAAGTGCACATGGGTGTTGGAAGAGTTGCCGGGGGCGAGTAAAATGCCCCCTCGGAGGTTTTACTGCAAATACTACACCTCCAAGGAGGTTTTCCATCACAAAACCATAAGAATTTATGAAGATATACATATACCATAGGTAACATAAAAAGATACATTTCCAATGAAAAAGTAACAACAAATCGACCATGTACAATTGCTTTTCACAGAAGCACAAATTGCTTTTCACAGAAGCACAAATTATTTATCTTCATACACTCTGTTACCTAACCCTGAGTCATCTGTGAGTACGCTCACACGCTCAGTCATTTGTTAATCCACAACCAGACTAAATATTGTATTGCCCGCCATATCCTCACAAAAAGAGATATACTGACAAAAATGCAATAAAGTATGAATATATGTAGACCTTTTATGAATGCTCGTAATAATGTGTTAATACAATAGTGCCCAATATTAATGCTATTTCATTTACTCTTGCAGGTAGCGGTGAATCATACAAACACATTAAAGGTCTTCAAATCCCTGAACACTGTCAAGAACATTGGCTGGGGCATAACAGAAGGTAGCGAGGCGATAGTCCTTCAGTCACAAGATGGTGACGAGGATAAGAAGGTGGAGTCCCTTGCCTTCCTTGATGAGGAGGCTAAAGTGAAAGAAGGCGAAACACAACCAGAGAAGTTTATCAGCCTTGATAAGGTGGTTGAGCAGCTAGGCAATGCACTGCCAAGTGCCAAGGTGCAGGTGCTGAGAACGCCAGCATCCCAAGCTATGGCTCCACAAACTATAAAGTCTTCTGAGCAGGACTCTGCCACTAATAGCTCATAGCTACAGAGACACAGTCACAAAGGAGGTCAGCTGCCAATGAGCCATTGTAATCAGATGGTGATCATAACATAGGCTTGGGTAAAAAAGGATATTATGTTGTACACTGGCCTTATATTTTCTGAGAGGCTATTTGGGTATGAATGGATAACTTGTCATATTTATTATATACATGTATGTACAGCAATGTGCTGCTGCGCATATCTATGATTAGAAATGAACATTTTGTTTATGGTTTTAAGGGATTCTTAAATTAAGCGAGTATCAACTGAGAAGAAGCCCAGTCCTTCAATACTACATAAAACTGGGCATTACTGGACTGACTATTTGCAAGCACAAGACTTGTGTTGCTGAAGTAGCTACGGCTACTACTATGATTCTTAGCTCAATGAACTTGAACAAAATAAACCAGTGTTCCTTTATTGTAAGTGATTGATATGTATAAAAAGTTTGCAATACAATCCCCAAAGTTCACTGATTGACCCAGGGGCACTGCTGTGCCTCAGGGTCTTATACGACGGTTCTGAACCCAATTTAAGACATTTTTCCCATCACTTGTATCTGGAATAATTCTGCAAATAAATGTTCCTGCCAAACAAATGTCACTGTTCTATGTACTGCTGGTCAATGCCAATCTCCCCATACCAGTATTGTATATGTGGGTTTGCTCAAATGCTCAAAAAAGGCATTTAAAAAAGTGTCACTTTTAGCTTTTTTTGCACAAATTCCTTTAGCATTGCAGGTATAGGAAAAACCTCCCTCTGATGTCCTCCACCAACTTGTCAAGCCCATAGAGTTCCATGTTAAAGCAGCCAGGAACGCTTTTTTGAGACGGTATATGAGACGCTTTGTGATTACCTCCCTCTAATTGTCATACATGACAAAGACACAGTGTGGGTGGGGTGGGGGTGAAGTTGTGGTTGGGACATTGTATTGGGACTTTGGGCTGGGACTTAGGGTTGGGACTTTGGGTTGGGACTTTGGATTGGGACTTTGGGTTGGGACTTTGAGTTGGGACTTTGGATTAGGACTTTGAGTTAGGACTTTGGGTTGGGACTTTGAGTTGGATCTTTTGGATTGGGACTTTGAGTTGGGACTTTGGATTGGGACTTTGGGTTGGGACTTTGGGTTGGGACTTTGAGTTGGGACTTTGGATTGGGACTTTGGGTTGGGACTTTGAGTTGGGACCCTGGGTCACATGTGATGTATATCACACAATCAATCTTTAATGGTAATACGTGAGGCATGTGCATGGGCGTATTTAACATTCCTCTTGATGCATTACACTTGTCATATCGGTTAATAAATAAATAAATACTTCACTGTCTTGTATTATGAACATGATAGCTGATTATTGAACCAGGGCACAGTTGTGCCAGGTTCTTTAGAGACAGGTATTTTTGCATTTTTGGTCCGAAAAATGCAACATGTTCTCCGCCTAATTTTCCTGTCTGACATTGAGAAATAAAATATTTAAATACTGCAGCACACAAGTTTTGATCAATGCCAATCTATGCCATCGAATATTGAAACAAAAAAAGGTATTTTTCATGTATAAAATTAAGTTTAAAAAGAGGTCACTGAAACAGCATAAAACTAACTTTTTGAGCTCAATGCTAAAGTATGGGCTTTCAGGTAAACCACAGACCTTCCTAAAGTGTCCCTTTACACAGAATGCTCTTTGTTCCTATATAAAAATCGGGTGAGACGCTTTTTGAGACGCTCTGTGGGCAGAAAGTTGGATATACATCAGCTAACCTTCATGAAAATGAAGATAAGGCACCACTTTACACAGAACATGATCGAAATACACAGAATATCGATCGGTTCGCGAGCGATAATAGGCACTCGTTATAATTACAGTAAAACTTGGTTACAACGAGGTACCTGCAGCCACTGTAATAACCTCGTTGTAAGCAAGTGCTCGTTGTAACAGAGGTGAGCTGAGACACCCATCTAAGAAAAGTACATGTGAGGGATAGGGCAGGGGGAGGTGTGGGGGGGGGGGGGGGGGGGGGCAGATATCGCAATGCAATATGCACTCTTTGCTTACATTTCGTTTTCATTTTAAACATTATAGATAGATACAGTGAAAAAAAGAAAACTAAATGAAAACAACAGTATTGCAAAAAAAAGCCCTGGTTCACATGTGATATATATCACATATACCATTCATTTAATTTCTACTCCTTTAGAGAAATTATTATTCCAGAGCAAAGTTTAATCCAATAGATCCTACTTTCCAACGCATAGCCCTTATTTCTCCAGATATAATTATTGGAACCTCCATAGAAAGTGCCTTACATATATGAGAAAGACCACGCAAATGTATTGCCAGACACTGGTGTCGCGGGACCTGGAAATTTCCCTTCAGATGCCAACAGCATTCTCACAACATACGGGGGGGGGGGGGGTATGCAGCTCCCAAACTGAACAGTGATGCATACATGCATCGTCACTGCTATACAATAAGAAGTATCTTGGTATGAAAGGCTATGATGTATCTCAGGTAACCTTTCGCAAATTTCACTTTTAGTAGTTGACAGTTTATTGATCCCCCAAAGTTGTGATAATGCAACTTATTACTGACAGTATAAGTTTGAATTTGATACCAAACATATCCTGTTGTTAAAAAATGAGGATTCCGTAGGGGAGTAGTGTTGTTTTTTTTGCAACAGGTAAGTTTGTGGTCTGTGGGGGGTTAAAATAGTTGAAAAGAAAGAAGTTATGAAATGACGGCACCTGCTATTGCGGTGAGGGCTATTTGGATTTTGGGACGAAACGTGATCCGGGCCATACATTAAACGGGGTGATTGGCCGAAAAAAGTAAAATGGGGAGAGGGGTCTTGAAATTGTTTCCAAGATGGGAGACGCTATCAGGCCACTCAAAAAAAAAATTTGATTTTCACCACCGCGCGCATCATGAAAATCGTGATATGGGAAAACTTCTTCTTTTTTTTTAGATTTTTGATGAAAATCTGTTGACAAAGTGGACAGATATACACATATTCGGACAAATATACACATATTTGGTATCAAATTAAAGCTTATACTGTCAGTAATGCATAAAGCTAGGAATTACTTGCATTGTAACAACTTTTGCGGATCAATAAACTCTTAATTACCAAAATGCGAAAATTGCGTTCAAAAACTTAATTTCCCCATATATTTCAGCTCCCAGTAAAAAAAAAAGATTAAAATAGAAAACGCCCTCGTCACATTTGTCACTGCCGGGTGATGAGAAACAACTTATGAACGCTCCTTATCCACATGGGTCATTACACGATATGGTTCAAAAAAACATGGTCCATGGGGGAATTAATGTTTGTCCTCATTGTAATTGTACTGATTGTAATCGATAAAAGACTATGAAAGAATCTAAGATCGGCTCCATTTTGCTGAGCACGGTCAGGTGACCAGAAACAATATTTTCTATTTGGCCTTATGGTTGTGTTACTTGCATAACCAGCACCAGGTAGTTTGAATGGGACCACCAATCACGTATTTCCGTGCACTTTCACCTCTAATCAAATGTGTATATGGGAACAACCCAGTGATATGGATGATATGGTAAGCCACCGCAATGTAGCATGTCGGTATGACCCACAATGACCCTACATAAAATGTAAACCATGTCTCATGAAATCGATACAAGTTGAAGTCTATGACCATATGTAATCTATGAGCGGGTGCAATCTATGACCGGCATGAAAGAACACAACTCATTTAGGACAGATATGCACAGAAATGGCCGGGAAAAGTTAATGGATGTTTTAACAATTTATTATACTAATTTTGTTTAAACTTTTTTTATAATGGTACCTCTATTTTTAAAAAGAAATAAAATAGAAAAATGTTATCCTCTTAGCGGTCAAAGACGTCACTTCATAAGTAGTGTCCATTTAAAACACCTGCTTTTTCGAAAACAAGGAGAAATAATGACTGCCATTCACTTTAATTTATGCATTACATAACAGGTTTTTTTTCATGCCGGTCATAGATTGCACCCGGTCATAGACTATCACCTTGTATTGATTTGGTGAGACACAGTCTGTCCTGCCATAGAGCGTGTACCGCGCTCTCTACCTGATCACCCAGGTATTCTCATACATTCCGCCACTGTCTGCGTTTCATAACATGGTGTTCTACATGATCACTATTAGTACAGTTAGCCTACCCCACGACGAACCGTACTAAAGCATGTGTAGCTTGTTAACAACATATTTATTTTAATTATGTGTGTCCATATATGCACTGTAAGAAGTTACTGTATTTAAACAGCACAATGTGCTGTACATTTACAGCACTTTTTGCTGTGGTTGGTATTACAGCACTATTTGCTGCATAATTACAGCATTATGTACTGTAAATTGGGTCTCCGGCAATGTTGCTGTACATTTACAGTACATTGTGCTGTAGATTTCCGCCACTAGGTGGCAGCAGTAGACCATTTCTGTATTAATTATTCAACCCGACCCTTTCCCGAGTCAAATAAAACCTCACAAACTCTCAAGACATGGTAGAATAAGAATGGATGAGAGAGACTGAATGCAGTTATCATAAAGTGTATTAATATTTGCATAATTGGGTTGAATAATACAAAAAAACAGCAAAAGTATAGAATAGACACCACATTGGTGAGAAAAGTTAAATGCTTAAGTGCCCGGACTGGGGAAAAGCTGGTATCACATACGGTTCAGCTGTATTGAAGCAGGATTAAACCATTACATTGTGTAGTGTGTATTATCCTAGCTGAGATTGAACTATTATGCAGGAAAGTACTCTCCATGCATGCATATTAAATGATATAAATTGATGAGAACAACAATATGAAACCTACAGTAGAAGTTGCTGTAACTTTACAGCACCCAGTTGCTGTACATGTACAGCAAAATCTACTGGAACAAAAGTTGCCAGCAACTTTTGCTGTAGATGTACAGTAGAAGTTGCTGAAAATTTACAGTAGAAGTTGCTGTGAATTTACAGTAGAAGTTGCTGTAAATTTACAGTAGAAGTTGCTGTAAATTTACAGCAAGTCAGTTGCTGTACACCTACAGCAAAATCTACTGGAACAAAAGTTGCCAGCAACTTTTGCTGTAGGTGTACAGTACTTACTTCTTACAGTGTGAGATTATCCTTGACCCTCGTTCCTTAATCTTAAACTGGGTCCCACATCCTCTATAGATGCCCAGAGTGCCGGTCCTCGCTCAGCTCCGACTGTTACTGCAGGGGCAGCAAGCGTTTCGCCTTTAATCCCACTCCATGACGTCAGTCCCCCTACTTCACGATATCTTCACACTGGTCGCTTATACCCCTTAGAATCCCATACCCCAAAGGCGCCAATCCCCTAATTATACTCAGTTCTTCCCATCAAATGTGCTACTTTTCATGCCATCTGAAAGATACCCACTTGCTATATCCTGACATTCTTTCATTAATATTACTTTGTAATTAGATAACTGACATATAGTGTGTGTTGTTATGGATCAGTAAACATCGATGGTCCATCTGAACATTCTCTCAAGATGCGCCAGCCTACTGTTGATATCTCCCAGGGCATGGAAATGTCCGTATAGAAGGGCCAAAGAACTCTTGATGATAATATGACGATGAGAAATGATAAGATTAATTCAAATATGCAGTACTAGGAGTATAAATATCTTTATCCACCTCTGCCACATCATGACAATTTCAGTAGAACGTGTTTGTATTACATGGGATGCCAATAAAGTTACTTTAAAAATAATGGCAATAACTATGCTAGACCCCGACCAAATGTATCGTTGGTAAAGATGGCAATGAGGAAGACAAAAAAAAAAGCTTTCCCCTCCAAAACTGCTACATATCCTTCAATATAGAATGAGATTATATTGTACAATAGTAAAGGATTAGTATTGTATGACCATGTCACAATTCCCCAGATACACAGACCCATACCCCTTTATAAACACTAATGGCATCACGCCTGAATTACCCCTGACCTGATGCAGGCACTCTACAAACGTTAATTGCACGGTAACACTCCACAAGCATACCCTAGCTCCATATCAAATGTTTATTCCCTGCAGGTGTAATGTTTATCTTCTCATTACTTGACTTCTGGTCAAGTGGTTAATTACAAGCAGGACATGCGCCAATATTTATAAAGGCATACCTCTGGATCCATGTAGTCCAGAACGAACAAGAAACGCTATGTCAATATAGTATAGGCCAGCATATTACCCACTATAAATCATGATAATCCCTATAAATATGTCTTTTAGGGATGCATATGGCATGATGGTAGGCATGATAGGTGATTCTGAGAGAACTGGTGATATTCAGCTCTGAACACAGAAGGAAACCGTGGTGATTGGTGAGAATTATGGAAGGCTAAAGAGGTAGGCGGTGAGGATTTACAACATCGGGATTCCCTGGACTTGTTTGGTTGTCACAAATAACATCAGCATATCTTGTTCTTGTTCTATAAACACCGGCAGATCAAGTTCTCAATGCCAGAAGCCTATGAATAACCGCCCTGCCCAATTAGGGTACCGAGGAAAGAAGACCATGTTTAGGAGAGGCATTTGGGGTCAGCTTGGCCATATTTGACGGGTTTAGTGGGGTCTAATGTCACAGACTACCATTAAGAAGCTCAGGAGTGGACCCGGCACTATGTAAATGCTTCTGGTCATGTCTAAAGGTTCCACTCACTACTGCACAGACGACATTTTGTTTATCAAAGCCGAAGGGTGTGCCTGACAAATTCACAAGTAAGTTTTGATCAGTGTGCTTTCTGACGTAAGGCCCTTTAAGTAAACGAAGGCAACTTAATCCACGTGGGGAGGTGGTGAAGCACACGGTGTTGTGTTATATGGGTGCTCAGCGTTAAGAAAGCAGTGCCTTCCGTTGCCAGCCAAAGCCATCATTATAGGTGGGCAGCAGGGGTGAGAAGCAGACCATATACTACTTCACCCACACCATTACATCAAATGCATTAAGAACAGTGTCCCAACTACAAGGGACTTCACTTTGGATTCTAACCTTTGCTTTGGGTAAGTGTTTTATTCTATCTTTAATATGTTTTACAAAATGAAATCATGTCAATTAAATATAACATGATGATTTGAACCTCGATCAATGCCATGTGCTATTAATTGCAATTACTTTGGTACTTCATTGCCATAAAACAACCATTGCCAATCAAAATTTGATTTAATAGAGACGTGCACAATACGTCTGCGATAGAATATCCTTGCCAAGAATCTAGGATATACCATGCCCGGGGAGGCACTGAGATATGATTTGCATACCGCCTGTAGCACGACTTTCCAGAGCGGTGCCGGTCAAATGTCAGTACACACACAGAAAAGTGAGAGTCATTGTCGCTAAAACTACCCTCACCTGAGGATCAGGCTTTTTTTTTACTCTCAGGTGAGGGTAGTTTTAGCGACAATGACTCTCACTTTCCTGAGGGTGTAGGGTTAAAAGGGAAGGGTGGTCACCTGTAATCCCATTGGGAATTAGGGCATGAGGCTTTCTGGTTTATGGTTCCTTGAGCTTACACAGCACTAATTAATCACAAGACTATGTCTGATTGTTAGAAAGGGTGAATTGTCAAGTTTGCAGTGTTAATTGGTAAGTTTGCAGTTTTAATTGGTCAGTTTGACATTGCTCTGTCTGTACCTCAAACCTCACTTTCTCCATACTAGGGGCGGTCACTATGTAAATTTTCCCTCTATTGAAAAGGAGGGGCGGTCAGAACACTGCCAGAACTTCTCTGTGTGAGAAGGGGGGCTGTAGGGCGGCAGTGGGTAGTCAAAGAGTCAGTGCCCCCCCCCCCCCGGGATGCCATGCCATGCCATGATTAAATGAAATGGAAATAAACTAATATGTGTTATGCGGTCTGCAATCCGATCATAGGGATATTGAATTAGCTACACATCACTGTTAATATTTCCATCGGTCATGAGTAGCATTTATAGAGCTTTATTTTGATTGACCTTCTCTCCCTCTATATGGGTTCGGTTCTATTTTCTCTGCCAACCTTTCTACTTATGAAGTATTGAAACTGCCAATTATGATATTATACAGTATTTAATATGTAATCTGCCAATGGATAAATGTACATAACTTCAACAGAACTGCATTATACAGTCCCACTATACAGTCTCACCTCTGGACAATACCAAATGACCAGCCCACCATAATGCTGGAGGTAACACCCAGGAGTGCCCCTGGAGACCCTGGAGGACTGGGGCTGTATGTGTTCATTACTGGGCATGCCTTATCAGACGTGTAAGTGAAACCAGTATGTTACATGCCGGCGTACAGCCAAGCCAGACATGCCTATTCAACAGGGAACTTTTAATGTCTGATTGGCTGTATGGAGTAAGATAGTAGGGTACCTATCTCATGTGGAGGATTTGGGATAGGCCAGTGAAACTTATCACCAAAAGGACACATACATATTTTCTGCTATAAATGTTGTGACTTCCATGGCACCTACATGTATTTGTACAATGTCGTGTCTGCATGTGCTAAGCGTATAAACTGAGGACAGGGATACCAATGGGACAAGGACGGATTTTAACTAAAATATAAGGTACAGTTTCTTCACTATCTTCCTGTTATCCGACTATATTTCCCAGGGCTCTATTTACTCGGTGCATCTATATATTGTTTATTTTATGGAGAGGTGAGCAATGTCTACATACTATATTTGGGATGATACACATATAGGATATATTATGTAAAGAGTGTATCAATATGTATGATCCATGTTCCGTGACAAGGCAACCAATTGTACTACAGGCAGATATCACCCATATCACCACTCCAGGATAGGTATTAGTGCAGATTTATCTTGTGCGAAATAGGATAATCATGTAACACACCACTGTCTAACACACCACAGAGCAGTTTCTGTATACATTCATGTATAAAGCATACCTCAACCTCTCCATATATAAGCCCCTACCTCTTATCCAGGCCAAAGGGGATCCAAGGGGTGCTTTTCTAAAATTTATCAGGCTATTCCCTGGCCACCTTTGTTACAAATAAGGGAACGGGTTTCAATGACGAGTTCATGTACTTCAAAACACATTGTACTGCCATTGAAATGTAATTCGACCTAGTCTACATTTGCTGCGCCTGGATCAGAATGTAATGTGACACACACTTTCCCTCATTGCCCGGATTGAAAGAAGCTATAGGATCCATGCAATCTACAAGCAAAGTATAAAACTGTACATGTTTCTCTACCTGCATGGCAAACAATTGACATTGCATTATGGTCTTTGGTTTAATTTTTCGAATGCCACTTCTTAGAATCGATTTATCATTTACATGTATCAGTCATTGGTGATCTGGTCTATACTACGTGTACAATCCTTGGGGGGGGGGGGAGGAGGAATGCTTGTTGATTGGCAACCGGTATATCACTAACACATGATAGAAGGTAAACTTCCAGCTTTATTTAAATACATCATGTTAAAGACTGACCCAAGTTTACATAGCCAGCTGTGTCAATGGTCACTACTCATGGCTTGTGGGTGGTTGATAAACTGAAGTGCTCCTCAGGGGCAAGGGGAACATGGCGGTATATTGATGGTGTAAGCCATATATTACCCTTCTCACACCTCACCAAGGGGCTGATAACACATAAGCAAGCTGCTGTGTATAGAGGGAGACCAATGCATAAAAGGGGGATTTCGAAGGCGAAAGGAGTGGGCATATATTATGCCTTCCATTGGAATGCATAGAACCGAATCACTCACAGATTTCTGAAAGGCTCTAAAATGTTTACTGCCAGGTCATGAACGTCATTTGCAACTTGCCCTGTGATACTTTGAATACTTGTAGGATATAGAGTAGGAAAAGCATTAGAGTATTTAAGCTATACCATGCCTTCCCCTCCTTGAACAGTCTTATGGCCTTTTGTTTTCTTGATGCCAACAGCTAGCTGACCATGGGTGAGATCTATTTGATCAGCTACTTAGTCTTAGGCACCGTTTATGATCCAGGCAAAGCACTATTACTTAGCACATACACAACAGCTCAATGCAGATTGCAATCCTGCGTTTAGAACTATTTTTATATGAAGGACTTATATGTTATATGCATTTCTTGAACATGCTGCTATTATCAAAGGTTCAAAGATAGGATGAAATGCCCGGGATGAAATGACAAGAGACAGCTAGTGCTAGTTAGCCAGTAGAGCCATATTCACAGTATACATGTACCAACAGCTTCTATATATGGTTAAGGAAAGCTGCATGGTGTTGTACCCTGAGTTCTCACATTCCATGTTGTCCCCTGCCCTACCGACCATACTTTTTTCAGCAATTCATAACACAGTTATTTGAGATATTGGCACAAAAGTAAAGAGATCTTGGATAATTATGGGGATGGTCTGAGGGTGGTTCATTTGGGGCAGAGGCAAAGTAAGTCACACTTTCTGCATCATTATGGAATTGTAGCTCGTCAGGACATACTCACGTGGGAGCGTGGACAAGAAAACCTTTCCAATCTTAAAAAGGTTACAATCTTGAAGTTAATACCTGTAACATTTAAGATTATAACATTTATTTAAGATGATTGCTGCTCACCATCACCTTGCATACTGGTAAGATGGCACCACTACTAGCACTAGATATATTATTGTATACATCGGTGGCTCTGCCCCCGAACCCCCCTTTCTTTCTATTTTTCCTTTGGAAAATGGTAACAAACCCATAACCGAACCCAATTGCCTATAGCTTTATTGATGTAGGCATATATCATAGCCTACATAGGCTATCTATAGCTCCAGTCACCAAGAAAGGGCCAGTGAATACACCTACTTTGCCTGTCTAGTATACCCACATATATTAGGCTGTGAAGGATTTTCTTTTGTTCCAGGATATTGATACATGCATATATACCATAAATATAAAGTAAAATATCTACAATTGTTGAGCAATTTATGTTTTTCTCATTAATAATTGGTGGGAAAGTGTCCTTTTTGGGCATTTATACCCATAAATACCATTAAATCAGGCGGAATTGAACACTAAACAATACTTCTCAAGGGCTAATTGTGGTTGCTATTGTTGTCAGTCTAGCAATATAGTAATATTTTGTAGACATACTGTACTAGAAACCATCAATTGTTGGTTATAGATCCATTATGCTTGAAAATATGCGATAAATCCTCCAAATGTCGGCCATTTTGGATCAAGAAATATACTTAAGATTGGGATTTTGAGAAGCCTGGCCCCAAAAAGCATGATTTTGTCATACATCTCACATTGAACAGCTGACTTTTATCACATATAGACCTCCTATTATTACAATAGACACATATTTTCTAAAGGGGACCCCAATCTGTACCATTTTGATCATCACTGTCAGCATTTAATACTTTGTGCAAGTAAATTTTCATGTTTTTGGTACATATGATCATACTGTACAAGTAATGGGGTGAAACATCCATTTTGAGCCAAATGGCAAAAAATGCAAAAATTCAACATTTCGCTCCCAACTTTGAATGAGTCTCTTTCATAGACCAGACTAGATACAATGCCCTAAATGGTCTCATTTGAAAGATAATTTAGTTTCTGAACTACCCCTCTTGAAACATTTAGCTAAAAGGTGTCACTCTGGTTGTCATGGCAACTTTGCCTTGTTAAAGAGTGAAAAATTTGAAATTTCAACATTTTAGAATCCTCGTTGCCATGGCAACAGCATCCACAATTTTTCAAAACTTTTTTCTCTAATGAAAAATTCATATTCCATAATGTCTTGGCTTTAAATTGGTATCAAAACGTTTTTTGTGTGCCATTTGGTCATTTAAAAAATGCCATTTAACTAAAAGAAATAGATGAACTTTAAAACTTTTTACCTATACTTCATGATTTTACCTATAGAAGGAGGGGCCCGCAGTGTGCATTCTACTAGGTTTCCCAGGAGGTTTCAAGATATTGCTGTTGCCCATTTGAAAATTGGTTAGATGGATAGACCATGTAAAAAGAATAGAAATGGACTTTATATGATAGAAATCGGTTGAACGGTTTGGATTTGACAGCCATCTGAAAGTGCCATCATGAGATCTGGACTTAGCCAAATGTGGCCCTTCTGCTCAGGCTCATTATGGATGCATGTGATAAGCATCCTATAATATCTGGGAAAAGGAATAGGTTGCGGAAACTGAATGGATCCTGATCACTGCATATGTCTCCTTATTTCAGCAAAGAGTCAATCAATTCAGACTTCAAGTTTTATTTTTACAGGCCCTCAAAATCATGATATATTACATGTAAGTTATAGATTCTGCACAGAGATGTACAAAATATTGTAAGTTTGGTAGTGTCTGATTTCCCCAATATGTCAGATATTCCCCCGATTCTCTGGGAATCTTTTCTATAGGTAATGGAGACTGTGCTAATTTTTTATCTGTTCTGGATAACCAAGGTTAACTTCAAAATTTTCAGTCAAAAATGAGGAAAACACTAATTGTCCCAATATCCCTGAACAGGGAAAATGACTGGACTCCAAATCAACACCACACAGCTGTTATTTCATATTTCAAGTTGAATTCTTGTATAGGCATAGGTCGACATGGTTTCAAGCAATTTTTACTCATTAGAAATATTACATAATACTGAGTTATCTAATGAAAATCATGAAATTCTCTGAAATTGCTGAAATATCACTGATATCAGGCTTCTTTATAGCATCTTAGAACAACATTTCTTCTTGACCTCTGAATCTAACTTTGCTATCAATGCACAAATACTATTCCTTTAACATAGCAACACAATTATATAACTTTGAGGCCTATTATAATATATAATGATTTACAAATCCTGATATAGTGGTTTTCTCGGCTGGGAAGAAATAGGTATGCAATTGATATAAATGCATTGAATTACATGTCTGAGGATCCTGAGTGGTGAATTATATATTGTAGGTATTGATGTAGTATGTTATAAAATCTATATAGCCAATATGTGAGGGCATGTGCCTTCAGCCTGGACGCTGGTACAGATGGTTGGCACTGGTTAGGTGCTTTCTGCTGTCCTTGCTCTTAAACTGTTATTCATATCAATTAACTAGTTAGTGGATCTCATGGAGTAAAGAAACACCTTTCAAATGATCCCAAATATCTATATAAACTATTTTCAAAAGTGGTTGAAAATTGCTAAAAAATGCCCAAAAATTCCTATCTTTAATTTTAAAAATTCTTCCGAGAGGCCTACCCCCACTTTCTCTACCACAACATTTAGCCCTGAGTGTTCCGCTCATAGTGGTGCACCTCCTGGGGCTACATCACTAATGGTGGGGAAGGGAGACTGATGTGCATTCAAGGGTTGCAGGGGGTTGGATGCTTTATACTGCTTTCGCTCTTACACCATTAATCATTAAAAGTAAATAGTTAGTGGATCTTATTAAGTAAAAAAATTCCTTTCTAATGATTCCAAATATGTGTATACATATACCCTTGCGAAAATGGCCGAAAATTGCCTGAAAATTCTTATTTTTTAATTAAGAAATACTTCCAATAAGCCTACCCCCACTTGTAACACATCAAAATGACACCCAGAATGTCCTGCTTACCATGGTTAAACTCCCGAGACTGTATCTCTTATGGCGTGGGAGCGAAACCGATATATAGACAGTGTGTGCTTCATGGCTGCATGGCTATTTAATGATCAAAGGTCTCGTTTTCCGATTTTTAGAGAAGTTCACAGCATCAGGAGGGGTATCTAAAAGTATGATACATCTATCATGATGCATCAGGCTGATGCGCATACATTTTACCTTCCAGTAGCATGTTCCAATATGCGATACTTCAAGTAGTAAGGGTACAAGAGCAGTTTTAAAAGTATGTGTTTTAGAGATTTTCTATGCGAGGACACGGCCAGTGGTCACCTACTGGGATACCTAATTCTACCGCAAGACGGTGGTGCCTTGTGGTGTGAAGATTATCGATTTTCTATCATCAGCTTGGCACACTTGTTGCCCAACTACAGGTAACCTATTAGGAATTCACCCTTATTATGAACAATGTCCTAACAGTATACTTAAGTGAGATTAAATGTAAATTGATATATTAGTTTATATAGTGTGACCGGGTAGTGAGCGTTATGTATAATTATATAATCATTAAAGCACAGTCAAAACAGTGTCTATACATTGCATAATCCATAATACTGCTGTATGGGCATCAAGCATGTAATTATGTTATCCATGGGTTAACGTCCCCAGGTTATGAAGTTACATTGCCAATTATATTTGATCTGAAAAACACACCAACGTTGCAGCTGTTTTGGCCTATTACATGTACAATATCCATAACACCATGACATGATATACGTTATTAAGGAGCTATGCAATTTTGAAAGGGTTGTCCAACACACCAAAGAAAGAGGGACTTTAATGAGACTATAATATTGAAATAAGTTTATGATTAACAACACACTCACATTGTATTGTGATGGGTATCAACAAGAAAGGCTCAATGTATTTTGCAAACATTTAAGCATAGTGCTTTAATACGATATTCCCTCTGGCAACATAAACACAGCTCTGGTGTATATATATATCAGCCCACCAGGTCGGTATGATGCGCCCATACATATACCGAGTAGTGTACGTTGCATGCATTATGGCGTCAAAGCTGTTAATATTTAAGTAATGAACGATGACTCCAATACAGGGGCAGACATTAACATCTTCGCTGCAACTTTTTGAACAATGGGTCACCTGGGCCTTTTGGCCTATATTAAAAAATCTATGGGCAAAAAACGAAAAACGGTGGGCCCGGAATATATAAATCATTTTACTTTCAAAGATGCTGGACACTATACTATACTAAGCACGCACCAGCGCCCAAGGTAAATACAAAAGAGCCTTCAGTTTCATGTTTACCCGTCCACAAGAGGGGTATGGTATTCGGGGGCGTGTGGCTATTGTAGTACGTATACAAAAAGTGTATTGGACTTCCTCTAGGCTATTGTTCCAGGGTTCAGTCTTTGGCTGCGCCCCTGTGAGGGCACAGTCCCCCGACATGGTAACTGCGCGTACAGAGCACAGAAAGAAAAGAAAACGAAGGAAAATGGACACTCGGGGCACACCCCCTAATAACTTTATTATACGCTTGGACTGGATACACCGGGTGGATTTAATTACATTTACAATAAGTCGGTATTAAAGCTCACCATTGGACCTAATAAACTGGTACATTGATGGTGGATACATGGTACATCGATAGTCTACGAAGTATCTCTACTTCAATGATTTATACAAATAAAATGATGAATATCTCATTTGACTTTCTTTACAGGCAGACACCATTATGCAGGGCTAGGCAATCACTACCAAGTTATTGACGTGAAATCCATCAAGCACTAGGATGACCGGCCACAGCATGGACCCACCCTCTGACCCTGCTCCTGCCCAGGGCCTGGAGGAGGACATGGAGGTTAACTATAAGCAGTTCCTCATGCAGAAGGAGGTGCTGGATACCCTCCGTCTCTACCTAGACCCTAATGAGACGACCATCAATCGCCTCCTCCGAGGGGGGATCCTCAGCATGCCCCAGCGGGACGAACTCATGGTAAATCCATGGCTTATTAATATTGTACAATTCAAGGACACTAGCAGACTAGCAGTCATTTCAACATCTGGAGTCACTGGTCAAATCACTTTATGTACATTTTAATGTCTGATGCCTGGAAAATAGTAAGCCAGTGCATTATTTCATACTACATATTCCTTTTCTTTCTTAATACTTTTTTGCTATAATTATGTTTACCCTATGGACCTTTGTAGTTCAAATACGTCTTAAATAAAGAATCGAATTGAATTGAACAGCAGCGCTATTGTGATAATCGATAATCTCAGAAGGTCGATGATGAATGGATATCTTGTATGCAATACTAGACCTTTGATCAAACAAACTGCTTCTAATACCCTGTTATAGGCACTCAAGTGGCCCATGAACCGGAACGGGCTCTTGCAGATCCTGGTAAGGAAGCAGTGGGAGGATGACAAGTTTAAGTCCTTTCTGGAGGTGATCAAATACACCCAGAACCCAAGACTCAGCCAGACCATGAAGATTCTTCTGGGCAAGGGTAAGTGAGTTTAGTTGTTACAGCCTCATTGGTTTGATGTAGGAAACATGTATGTCGCTGCCTCGTTGAATAACCCACGCCACACTTTCAACTCATGAAATAACCAGTCAACGGACAAAAACCCGTTGACCTTTGTCTATATATTATATGGTAATTATAGATAATAGATTATTCTAAGCCCACCTGATGTATGAAGGTACAGATCCAGGATGTTTAAATCTAATGGTTAATAAAATCTAATTTGACTATTTGTTAATTGCAGAAAAGAGTAAACTAGCTGAGGAGGACGATGAACCGATTGACCACCCACTGAAGGAGATCATAAAGGGCGCTGGGGCTGGATCGAGTTCTACCAACCAGAAGATGAAAGGTCTCACTACCCTGGATGGACCAACAAAGAATATGATCCAGGTTAGTCCTATTGCAAAAATTGCAAAATATTTAATGTGCACACTTGTATTGAAGATAGTATAATGTCATCTTCTAAATGATTAATAGCATAATATTAGTATTTAGTTCAAATGAGGGATGGATATCGAGTATAAAGGAATTATACAGATATGAGTTCTAACTTTTTTTCCCTGAACATTATGTATATTTGGTTTGCAGAGCATCATCAATCAGAGGGATGAGGAGATAGCCAGGACCCGGGCTGACCTGGAAGCAGCGCGGAATCAGATCAAGGACCTGGAGACAGCAAACGGCTTTCTCCAAGGTCAAATGGCCCAGCTGGAGAGAGTGGTTGCAGATGTGGTGTCTGATATTGTAACAGGTGAGCAAGAACTGGGGTAGTGTGTGCATCACATTAATTAGCATCCACTGAGGCATTACATGCAGCCTATTGGCCTCCACTAAAGCATTGCCTGCAGCTTATTGGCCTCCACTAAGGCATTGCCTGTGGCCTATTGGCCTCCACTAAAGCATTGCATGCAGCTTATTGGCCTCCACTAAGGCATTCCCTGTGGCCTATTGGCCTGCACTAAGGCATTGCCTGCAGCTTATTGACCTCCACTAAGGCATTGCCTGCAGCCTATTGGCCTCCACTAAGGTATTGCCTGCGGCTTATTGGCCTCCACTAAGGCATTGCCTGCAGCCTATTGGCCTCCACTATAAGGCATTGCCTGCGGCCTATAGGCCTCCACTAAAGCATTCTATGCAGTCTAATGACCTCCATTAAAGCATTGCTTGCATCAACTAAGTCATTGCCTGCGGCCTATTGACCTGCACTAAGGCATTGAATGCAGTCTATTTGCCTCCCCTCATGCACTGCATGCAGCTTATTGGCCTCCACTAAGGCATTGCCTGTGGCCTATTGGCCTCCACTATAAGGCATTGCCTGCGGCCTATAGGCCTCCACTAAAGCATTCTATGCAGTCTATTGGCCTCCATTAAAGCATTGCATGCAGCCTATTGGCCTCCACAAAAGCATTACCTGCAGCCTATTGGCCTCCACTATAAGGCATTGCCTGTGGCCTGTAGGCCTCCACTAAAGCATTGCCTGCGGCTTATTGGCGTCCACTTAGGCATTGCCTGCTGCCTATTGGCCTCCACTATTAGGCATTGCCTGCGGCCTATTGACCTGCACTAAGGCATTGCATGCAGCCCATTGGCTTCCACTAAGGCACAGCATGCAGTCTATGGGCCTTCAGTATTAGGCATTGCCTGCGGCCTATTGACCTCTACTAAGGCATTGCATGCAGCCTATTGGCCTCCACTCAAGCATTGCCTGCGGCTTTTTGGCGTCGACTAGGACATTGCCTGTGGCCTATTGACCTGCACTAAGGAATTGCATGCAGCCTATTGGCCTCCACTAAAGCATTGCATGCAGCCTATTGGCCTCCACTATAAGGCATTGCCTGCGGCCTATATGCCTCCACTAAAGCATTGCCTGCAGCTTATTGGCGTCCACTATAAGGCATTGCCTGCGGCCTATTTACCTGCACTAAGGCATTTCATGCAGCCTATTAGCCTCCACTAAAGCATTGCCTGCGGCCTATTGGCGTCCACTATTAGGCATTGCGTGAGGCCTATTTACCTGCACTAAGGCATTTCATGCAGCCTATTGGCTTCCACTAAGGCTTTGCATGCAGCCTATTAGCCTCCACTAAAGCATTGCCTGCGGCCTATTGGCCTCCACTAAGGCATTGCCTGCGGCCTATTGGCATCCACTATTAGGCATTGCCTGCGGCCTATTGGTGTCCACTAAAGCATTGCCTGTGGCTTATTGGTGTCCACTATGACATTGCCTGCTGCCTATTGGCGTCCACTATTATGCATTGCATGCAGCCTATTGGCCTCTACTAAGGCATTGTATGCAGTCTATTGGCCTCCCCTAAAGCATTGCCTGCAGCCTATTGGCCTCGATTAAAGCATTGCCTGTAGTCTATTGGCCTCGATTAAAGCATTGCCTGCGGCTGATTGGCATCTTCTAAGTCATTGCCTGTGGCCTATTGACCTGCACTAAGGCATAGCATGCAGCCTATTGACATCGACTAAGGCATTGCATGTGGCCTATTGGCCTCCACTAAAGCATTACCTGCAGCTTATTGACCTCCACTAAGGCATTCCCTGTGGCCTATTGGCCTGGACTAAGGCATTGCATGCAGCCTTTTGACCTCCATGAAAGTTTTGCCTGCAGCCTATTGGCCTCCACTATAAGGCATTGCCTACAGCCTATAGGCCTCCACTAAAGTATTGCCTGCTGCCTATTTGCCTCCACTATTAGGCATTGCCTGCGGCCTATTGACCTGCACTAAGGCATTGCATGCAGCAAATTGGCCTCCACTAAGGCATTGGCGTTCACTATTAGGCATTGCCTGTGACCTATTAGCGTCCACTAAAGCATTGCCTGAGGCTTATTGGCATCCACTAAGGCATTGCCTACTGCCTATTGGCCTCCACTATTAGGCATTGCCTGCAGCCTATTGGCCTCCACTAAAGCATTGCTTGCGGCTTATTGGCATCCACTAAGGCATTGCCTGTGGCCTATTGACCTGCACTAAGGCATTGCATGCAGCCTATTGGCGTCTACTATTAAGCATTGCCTATGGCTTATTGGTGTCCACTAGGACATTGCCTGCAGCCTATTGACCTGCACTAAGGCATTTGATGCAGCTTATTGATCTCCACTAAAACATTGCCTGTGGCTTATTGGCCGCCACTAAGGCATTGCATGCAGCCTATTGGCCTCTACTAAGACATTGCATGCAGTCTATTGGCCTCCACTTAAGCATTGCCTGCGACTTATTGGCGTCTACTAAGGGTTGATTGATTGATTGATTGATTGATTTGTTTAACGTCCAGACGTACATCAAGTACCCCACGGGACATCTCAAGTTTGCAAGGAGTCATCCACAAATAGTGATAGTCTGCCTTGCAGTAGTAGGACAGATATTTATATGCTGCTTGCCCAATACAGCAGTGACCGCATCTATGGATGGTCTACTAAGGGGTGATCCATTAAGAATGTCACGCCATTTTGAAGACCCCCCACCCCCATGTCACACTTTGTCACACTTTCCCAAATACCCCCTAGAAACGTAAGTCACAAATCTGCTGACACCCCCCCCCTAGTACCATATAATATAAAAGACCATACAAATATTGTGATAAGCAGTGCAATAAGGCCTATCACCATATTGAATATAAATTGTAACCCAGATTTAATACAATTAAATTGGTATACTAAAGTGTTGAAAGTATGACATCAGATATCAGTCAAATCCTTCAAGTCCTCCTAGACAGGAAAATAATGGATTTAATCGACGAGAACCCTTTCAGATCACAACTGTTCAAAGAGGCATTAACAAAATCACACGTGTATCGGTGGTACCCTAGATTTTTGTGGCCTCTATCCATGGATTCTTCTCTGTTTTCACAGGAATATAAGGTGTGCTGGGACTGCTACCTGAGGAAGAGGCCTCAATTTCATTTCAACACGGGTGTGTGGCTGGCCCTTTAGCTACCGTTTTCCTTGGTGAGGGAGAAAAGTAACCCCTAACTAGTGCAGTGTCTAGGTTTAAGCAGATTCTCTGAGGAGTGAGCCTTGGTAAAAGCCATTCTAGTCAAAAGTGAAAATTGACCCTTGGTGAGGGGGGTTCTGGTGAAAAGTGATTCTTGGTGTTGGGATTCTTGCGAAAAGTATATACTTGGTGAAGGGATTCTGGTGAAAAGCAGTCCCTTAGTGATGGGGATTCTGGTGAAAAGTGATACTTGGTGGGGGGATTCTGGTGAAAAGCGGACCCTTGGTAGGCCCTAAGGGGGATGTAACCTTGCCAGCCGCACATCCATCTATATAAAATATACAACCCCCAGGTACTGCTATCCTTTCATCTGATGTTGGAAGACCTGTGTATACCCACATACTGTTTCAAGTAGCACACATGAGATTATGATGCTGCTTAGTGGCAATGCATATTTTACAGCAGTGCAGCATTTATTTAATATATGTTTTTTTTTAAATCTGAAAATGTGACATCACACAATCCTATAAACCCCCCCACCCCCTTGTCACACTTTGTCACAGAAAAAAAAGATCCCCCCACCCCTTTGGGCATGACATACTTAATGGATCGCCCTTAAGTCATTGCCTGCGGCCTATTGGCGTCCACTAAAGCATTGCCTGCAGCTTATTGGTGTCCACTAAGACATTGACTGCTGCCTATTGGCGTCCACTATTAGGCCTTGCATGCAGCCTATTGGCCTCTACTAAGCACTGCATGCAGCCTATTGGTCTCCACTAAGACATTGCCTGCAGCTTATTGGTGTCCACTAAGACATTGCCTGCTGCCTATTGGCGTCCACTATTAGGCATTGCATGCAGCCTATTGGCCTCTACTAAGCACTGCATGCAGCCTATTGGTCTCCACTAAGACATTGCCTGCAGCTTATTGGCCTCCACTAAGGCATTGCCGCGGCCTATCGGCCTCCACTAAGGCATTGCATGCAACCTATTGGCTTCCACTAAGGCATTGCATGCAGTCTATTGGCCTCCATTAAAGCATTGCCTGCGGCTTATTGGCGTCTACTAAGTCATTGCCTGCAGCCTATTGACCTGCACTAAGGCATTGAATGCAGCCTATTGGCCTCCACTAATGCACTGCATGCAGCCTATTGGCCTGCACTAAGATATTGCCTGCAGCTCTTTGGCCTCTACTACTGTTGACCTGCACTAGGGCGTTGCATGCAGCCTATTGGCCTCCACATAGGCATTGCCTGCACCCTACTGGCGTCCACTATTAGGCATTGCCTGTGGCCTATTAGCGTCCACTAAAGCATTGCCTGTGGCTTATTGGCATCCACTAAGGCATTGCCTACTGCCTATTGGCCTCCATTATTAGGCATTGCCTGCAGCCTATTGGCATCCACTAAAGCATTGCTTGCGGCTTATTGGCGTCCACTAAGGCATTGCCTGTGGTCTATTGACCTGCACTAAGGCATTGCATGCAGCCTATTAGCCTCCGCTATTAGGCATTGCCTGTGGCCTATTGGCCTCCACTAAGGCATTGCATGCAGCCTATTGGCCTCTACTAAGGCATTGCATGCAGCCTATTAGCCTCCACTGAGGCATTGCATGTATTGATTCTTTTTGCATGCAGTCTAGTGCTCTCCACTGAGTAACTTCCTACAGCATATTGGTCCCCACTGAGGCATCATAATATCCATCCTACTGGCCTCCACTTAGGTATTGCATGCAGCCTATTAGGAAATTGTCTCCAGCATTGCATACTGGCTATTGAACTCCATTGAGACATTTTCTGCAGTCCAATAAAGCTTTTACAATCTATTGCAAACACCCAACTGGCCTTCACTGAGGCATTACATGCAAACTATTGGCCTATCATACATGCTGTCTATTATTAACATCCACACTGAGACCTTGCATACAATCTGCCTTCACTTCTATGTTGATTGAAACAGATCTAATAGCATGCACTATGGCAATGCCTTTGGCATGTTGAGGCATTGCTGACAGTGTAGTACAAAAGTAGTGCGTCTTCAATTCAGAAGGGTGCAGTGTCACGGTTAATATTTTGACATATCCTGGAAAGGTGTTGTAAAAACAAATTCAGGGTTGTGCGTGAATACCTTTATCAGTCAATGTAGAACTATTGCATGTAAAAACTAATGTCCATGTATACTGCATTAATAGCCTACTGAACATTCCATTTATAAATCTTCACGTCTCTTTTCAGAGGGTATATATCCAAACAGCGAGGATGGTCTTAATGCTGTCTTGAAGGAAGTTAAAAAATTGTGGAACCGCGAGAAATCTGACCAGACGACAATTACCTGCCTAGAGGAAGAGAAGAAGCGCTGGACTTACGCCAACTCTCTGTTAACAACACAGAACATAGAACTCAAAGAGGTAGGACAATTAAAACACCCAAGCCTTTGATTAAGAATAGTAGAAACTTTGTAATTTACTAGGACGAAAGAACATACAGGCAGTATAACAGTGTATTAGTACAGAATGAAAAAGTTCTTGGCATACCTACAACCACTAAACATACCTGTACATGTAAGGTTTCAATATCAATATTCTGGGATATACACTTTATATTTTATCTTACAGACAAGATCTTCGCTGCAAAAGAAACTGGCTGCTCTAGAAAAGAAGACATCCGAAGAAATAGCCATGTTGCGTAAGGCATTGAAAAAGGAGAAAGAATCCGTAGCAAACTTCTGCAACCAGCTGAAGGAAACCAAAGAGGAAAAAAGGGTGATTATAACATATTTCTGTGATGTAGCCATAATTATATTAGAAAAAAAACCCACCATGGTTTCTTTTTTATATAATGAATTCAATGAGAAGCATGGCTTCCAGGAAAGGTGTGGCTTACACTAAATACTATCCAAGGGCTTTTGCATAGACCCCTTTACATAGGATATTCAATGGAAGCCACAAAGGAAGCCACTTACTCAACCACCAGACAGTATCCACACATGTGTATAGTATATTCAATGGAAGCCCCTCACTTTTTTAATCAAATAAAAGCAGCATCTGCTATGGTTTTAATGAAGGCTGCCGCCAGATTATTTAAACCAGCGTGGAAGACAAAGGAGTTCACACCTTAGTTGGATCGTGCACCCTCACAAAAGGTTCTTTAGAGTGGCAAATATCCTACAAGGACGCCAGCCAGTTTACTATGGTTATCTTTACATACCTGGACGAATCGTAGGTTATCTTATACGTATACCACTGGACTGAGACCTGAGTGGAAGCCATTTCAATTTTATATAACCGAAGCCATCTCCATTGTGAATTCAATGGAGGCTGTGTACACAAGCTGTGATCATCAGATCCTACTGAAATATTGAACTTAAAGTGAAGCCACAAGGGGGTATTCCTTTCTATTCAAAAGAAGAAGTCCATCAATTGTGCGTATAAAGGCCATTAGTGCAGAAACTATTACTTTTATCAATAGGCATATGTGTTTTTATATGATAGGGAATGAGGCAGCAGAAGGTGTCATATAGCCCTTGAGTTATAGGGATAAATACTTCTATTAGCACGCAGCTTTTCAATGACACTAATGCAAAACTATAGATACACTGAACAGCTATGTATTATCCATTCCAGGTAACAGAAGTGCAGTTGTCAGAGACTGCAAAGAAGCTGCAGGCAACAGAGCGGAAGCTGGAGGAAGTCCGCAAGTCACGTGATGCCCTCCTCACTGAGCTTAAGGCGGTTGACTACCGCGTCCGGAGACTGCTCAAGGGTCTGGGCATGCCTATTGACCGGCGGATGTTGAGTCAGGCCATAGAGCATGCGAGCAATGTGATCATTGTCAGGAAGCGACAAGGGGAGCATATAGATATCACCAAGCTGCAGTTGGAGTCTGAGAAGGCGACTACTGAGGCAGAGGATGATGAAGCTGACGGTTCATCTGCTCACCAGGAGCAGGAGTCTACTGCTTACAGCTCCCTTGGTCCCCTGCCAGTTGCCGACAACAGACGCCTCAGCACCCATGAGTTGTCTCTGGGACTACCACAGATGTCCATGCGGCGTACCAGCCTCCTGGGTCTGCCAAGGATGGGTGGTATGGCTAGGACCTCCTTGGAGCTCACCATGCCCTTCCGCGATGCTGCAATCGCTGCCGGACGACAAGTACCCTCTATCCAGGAATCCCTGGTACCGCTGTCCGCTGCATCACAAGCCGATGGGACCGGTGATGTGGATAAGGGGCGGAGAGACTCTCAGGTGGTTCTGCCTCATATTAGGAGGCGCTCCAGTCTGGCATGGAAATTGAAGACTGATTTATCATTAGGGACATCTGCTCTCCCTTCGGGCCTGGAGGAGAGCTCGCCTGATGCCCTGGTGACCGCCCGGAGACGGAGCGTGTACCTGCAGTCTGTGCCTGATGTAGGACACTCTCTGACATGACTTAACATCTATATAGTGTACATGTTGTGCTTCCTTTATCCTGTGATTTGTATATATACCCTAGATTAGGGACCTTAACTGGGATGCACCATAAGCATCCCCACCATTTTGTATTTTATAGCTGTCAGGCATCAAAAGATAATCTCCAGAGGATGGAGACCCCGGCAACGAGGAGAGACATTTTGAACACTTATTGGCTTGGGTATGCTTTTGCAATGTATTTGCGAAAACGATGTCCAATAGTTCATGTCAAAATTGAATCAAGTATTGTTTCAGCGATGATCCAACACAACAGCAGCTGACTTGCAAATTCAGCGGCTCCACTTTGTGGACATTAATGGCGATCTAAGGCTAATGTTATCACAAAATGTAGTTATTTATTGTTCAACTACAAGTACAATGTTCTAGAAAAGAGGCACTACGTGCTATAATGATCACCTCACTGTGTACACGAGGGGTTGACTGATGCATTCTCATAGTTTAGAAGGAGGACACTTTTGTGAGGAGCTCAGTGTTATCATGAAGTTCAAGGCATGAGACCTATTAAAAGCAAACACTTACAAAGTTCTATTTCAGAGATGCCATTCCAGAGAAACCAGGAATTTCTACAAATGCAGGAACAGTGCCATCTTTGAATCAGTCAGCAGAACATTGACACCGGCTTAGACCTGAAATATAGATCTGCCGTCCATCTCACAACACAAATTTATAATGTGTTTATTAGTTTTAAACTAAATGTATCATTTATAGAGCGTACGCTGTATAGTCTGTAGATCTAGACTAAACGTTGATAATAAATGTACTAATTGTGGCGTAACGGTCCTGTATTTGATGACAAGTCTCACATTGATTTTGCGACTTATTTATAGACTTTTTTAAGCTTTTGAAAATCGGTTTTGACAAAAGTATTTTATTTCGAAAAGTCTCACTTCAAATACAGGACTACCACTAGAGCCTTAGACGTCCATAATGGACATGTTTACTATGTAGAACTGTGGGTATATTTCAATGATTCCATATAACAGGGTAATGCGATCTAAACAACCCTTTCCATCTTTCATAAATTTGAAATGATCCCAAGGCAATTCCCCATTGCAATCTGTATTGACAGAGGGTGAAAATGCAAATTACTGGATTAAATGTCAAAATACACAACTGTGATATACCACCATGTATTTATATAATTCCATATATTGGAAACTATACAACCTTGACAAAGGCTGAAATATATATATATATAGGTTCAAATTATTTCAGGCTTAACTGCTTTTAATTTTTTTAGTTCACACTGAGACAATTCTGATCATAATTTTTGGGAGTACACTTATTTACCAACTTTGCCTAATATTGAATTCCAAACAACAAGAGTATTATGAATTTTATAAACACTTTAATAACAGCAAAACAAGAAAACAACAATGTATATTAACTTACTCTCACATACATACATGCCTTTGCTTGTCATTCCTTCAGCTTGAGTCTCAATAAAAACAAGTCATGGTGGAGCCTGTTCTATTTACAATTGTCTTCTTATTGGTTACAAACGGCATTAAAAGGTACCAGGCTGACAATTGTTACATAATTGGGTAATGGTACCAGAAATGAAGTAAACCCTTCATGCGTTACAATATTGTCATATCTGGCGTTTTGTACCATGTAAATTTGACCACTTGTGTAACCAGACGTTAAAAGTTCTATTCAGCAAACATGTTTGATATTTATTTTCATTTAAAATATAACGTACTTTTTCCCTGTGATGAAAGTTCCAGGGTTTCTTTTCGACCCAATTCTGTTAATATCTCATGTGGCCAACATTACTCTACCTATCGGTATATATATATATTCACTAGGACTTTCCAACCTTCAATATCTAGGCTTAGGGACAGCGTAGAAGTATTCTCCAGGGTACTTGATATAGGTTGAGTGGGACCTACGTGAAGGTTAAGTAGACTGCAGTAGTGGAGTAATGTTGGACTAGGTACCAGTCAATGTGAATGGTATAAGTAGGTAAGTAAGCAGGAAAGCATTCATACAGATTCGCCCTAACTAAACATTACTTTAGGGACCTTTGAGTTGGTAATGGGAATGGGAATATCTTAACATATCATGGCGTACGCATTTGATCAGAGACTTGAAGCCACGCACATGTAAATACAAATCGGACCGCCAATAATCACTCTTAATTATAAGTGTCGTTCACTAGTATATCAATATTGCCATATGTCCAATGAGCAAGACATTCTTGCCCTTGTGGACTGATTTGGAATGCATTTAAGACCTCTTAAAACTTATGACTTAAACTTTTTCAATTTACCTGTATATAATGTAGGAATGATGAAGTGGATTTTCTGTATATCGTATTGCTCTCTTGAACAAATCTACTAGTGACGGAGATAGGTGAAATAGGTATTTCCCTTGTTAACGATACATGTATAATACATCGTGCCTACCTAAATATATATAATCAAGTCAAGATGTGTCTAGTGTAAATAAATAGTTAAATTTAGTCATGCATATTTGCGTCTTTTCTTAAGACTTCACAAATGCTATTCTATCGGGAGGGCATGCTTGGTGACTGAATTATACGTCAGGAGGGTATGTACCTAGATATCACCAAAGTATAAGGCAGAAGTGATAGTAATGGCAGGTATATGTGTTTAGTTAATGGACCTTAATATAATACAGATTCTACTCTATATGTACACTTGTACAGTGGCAAATTTAACATGGCCAAATACCTCACAATAGTGTGCACTGGTTTGAACTTTCTCATCAATTCTATATACATGTCGATTCATGACTACGTACACTTTCCACATATATACACACAATTCACTTTAAGAAGGTATTGCACAACTTCAAACACCTATCGGACAAATGTACAGTAGGAAACATGCACAGTGATAGGTACCTGATAAGGGACTTCCTACTACATGTATACACAATCTTGCGTGGTTATGGTGAATCATAAAGAATATATATTGCACTAAAAGTCAGTATTGACAAACAAAGAATTGTGGCTTATTTGCCATGACTTATATCTACCAGTCACAATAATGCAAGTTCGAGCTGAAAGAATGCATATTAAATAACCAATCCTAAATCAAATATAATATCTAAAAGTCATGCAATCAATTAAATGGGCCAAAAACTATGTATAAATTGTATCTAAACCCAGTAGTATTATAAATCTGTGAACGCCGATCGACATACTTAACCTACTAAATTATAAAACTAAATTATATTTACGCTTGTATAATAGTCGACAGTGTTCTTCCACAGTTGCCAACACAACCAATAGCTTATAAATATTCAATGTTATTCATGAGGGTCCGTCAGAATTCTGGCCAGTCCCTTTGTCCATCAATTGTTTACAACTGGCATGATTTGAATATCACATATAGAGCACCATATAATGGCTGGTTACTGTTAGTAGTTCTTGTACTCTAACAGGTGAGTTAGCCCTTTAAGGACAGTATGATCCTGAAGGCTTCATATTCCTTTCCTATCCTGACGCACCAATGCAGTACTGGCGAGTAACTCGCATCGGCGCAACATGACGACCCTTCGGGAGTTTTGTGAACCCAGTATGGTCGGCGTGATGCATGAATGCAGCAATGGCAAGATACTCACCTATTGCATTCATCCATTATAACGATAAAAGAACATAGTGCATTAAAACACTATGCTGTCCCATAGGGGTTAAACACACTATGACTTTCAGAAGGTTTAACCCCCGGGTTTAACCAATGAGTTCACCTTCATAACATCCTTGACGGGCTAAACACAATAATGACTTTCAGAAGTCCACATTCATATCTACTGGTACAGTGATTGGACGTTGACAGTAGCGTACGTATATTTTACATCACAACAATGTATTTCCATTCTTGTACAAATAAAGTTTGACTCACTTCAGCAACACAGTATACCGGTATGCCAGAGGCAATCTGACCGTGTTAAATAAATAAATTATTTCATAAATTCCTCAACCAGTAAAATGACTTCACAGAATTATGAGCATAATAAATCATGATAAAAATGAAGCAGTCGTGACACAAGAAAGCTTTGTGACCTGATTTGAGCACTTGCATTTTTTGAGAGCCTTATCATATATGCGGACAATAGGCATCTAGCCGGTTGCATTATCAACCAATGAGAAAATTCCCTGGCCTTCACTGCGGAATTCTTAGGGTGCATTATGTAATAGCCTGTACCCGTATGACCGCTGGTACCAGTGCTTATCTCGCCAGTTACAGGCTTAAGTAATGGATGCGCCCACAGGACGTCCAGCTTGACCCCTATACATAATGTACTTTTAATAGCATATTTCTAACAGTAATTCCAAACTTTACCTTAATTTATGTGTGTCGATCAGGGCACACGTTTTCTCTCAGCACAATGAAATTTACACTACCCATGCTCCAGCTCAATACTCAGAACTCAGAACATCGTTTTTGAAATAAATCCCTATGTATGATTTACACAGACAAAAATTGTCATCGAAATGTGAAATCATTCTTAGCTTGGTGACAAATACGTTTAAAATCTCATTCGTGTGTGATGCACGGTTGATAATAGTTATATATTTTTTTCTTTAGACATTAGAAGAAGAAACTCATTTCACTCCAGTCTTGACATCAACAGCAATCTTCTCACATATTGGAGGAGCTTTATTTTTTAGGAATCTGTAACTGCTATATTCTCACACAAGTACATTACATGTTATCACAGATAGTCGACACAACTTTATGTCTCACACACTCTAACTTATATTTTTACCCCCACCCCCTCACACATACCTTATTATTCCAGTGTGCGGGACTTTGATTCCAGTGTCCGCCATTTTGAATTTCGCTGGTTGAGGTAAACACTGAAAAACCATACCATGATGGGTACTATGGCCATGGGTTACCCGCATATCCGTGGACACGACTTGTACCAGTATTATCAGCGCTACTCGCCGGAACCAGCGCACTTCCCGCATAGCCCCTATAATATCAACTCAACCAGAAATACTGCTTCCAGCTGCTCAAGTATTAGATCCATGCCAGATTAAAGCGTTTAGTTAGCTAGATGTAATATCAACCCCACAACGTGCCATTTATACTTGTACTTTTCCACAGCTGAACATTTACTTCTCTTCAGAAAGAGACAAAACATAATCGCCTTTTTGTCAACGTGTTGAGATGAATATTGAGCTTCATGAAGAAATCTCATTTTCGGATATACTAACTTTAAGCATAGTTCAAAATGCCTCCGCTCAACCTCGCTGTCATTGCACAAACAATGAATCAATACCAAATGGCAAATATGCAACGCAAACCTAACCTATATTAACCCCCCGCCCCCTCTAAATTGTTTTCTCACTGATCTGAGTCATCTTGACACATTACATGGGTAAATTATTGGGTCTACAAATGATAGTAAGAAATCACACAATAGCAGGGGAAATACCATCCCTGACCTATATGTTATGAAATCACTAACAATGCATACGGGACTATACTGGCAGCTATTGATTATGTGACGGAAACCGGTCAATAAGTGTGTGCAGGTGTACACTGTTTGTGGTGCACTCTGCAGCTGTTCAGTACAACACCAAGTACAGTGTAGAGGGACCATTGGTATATTTGTCCATTATGTATCTACCACTTTTTTTTAGCTATTGATATCTTAAGGACAACATTGTATACTAGTTTTGAGAGACGTTGATATGTCTTTCAAAATCGTTTGGCAAAATTATTTCAATACTCACATTAGGCAGCTATGACAAAGTACCATATATACTCAACATTAGGGAGAAATATGATGTAAAATGATTGCAGGGCCGTTTTAAATACCATTTTACTCTTATGGTTTAAAGAAACTCACAACATGTAGCATATTCAAAGGACCGAAGACGTGTGCATGTACTGGCCCAACCTATTTAAGTTTGGAATATTCATGTCTAACCAAACAATATGGAAATTACATGGCTTGAGCAGTATCAATATTCATGACGATCAAAATGAGAAGAATTCTTACTCCATTTGTCACAAATATATCAAATTGCAACAGCAATGACCAATCTCAAACAATAGTTTAGTATGTCACCATACCACATGCATTGTTAGACCTGATGTCCCTTGAGCCTCTCAAATGTGACACATAAGGATATTATACTGATGTACACATAGCAAGCCAACCTCTGACTGTAAAACGAGCAAAGTTGAATTGACTGTAAACTTACATTAGCACTGACAAAGCAAAGCACCACAGGTTGTCTAAGTGTCCAAGCTGCCCCAACCCCATGTTCATACATCATCTTCAATACTCCTCATCATTGCCGTCTTTCAGACTTCACATTTGGGTAAACTTCATTTTGTATCTCTTCAGGAGAGGCAACCATTTCCCACATTCTATGGTTAATACAATATGGATTTCACTTTATAATTACAATATGACGAATATCATGCGAGAGGAATGTATGTGCATTTGGCTCAAACGGTTTCCTTTTGATTGTCGATCTGAATCTATAACATGGACGCTTTGGTTCTCAGCCTTTGAGGTTGGACCAATTAATGGCGGCAAAGAATGGGTGGTGCCGAATGTCGTCTGCTCCGTTGATGCCCGATCCCAGACGTTCAGTTGGATTAAAACGTAGTAACTAAAAGTAATAGAACAAGGAACAGGTTAGTAAATTGTTTACTTCTATTAAGCGCTTAGATTCACTACCAAATGTCAGGTACTTTACATTTGAATAGAAGTACAGCGGCGCTTGTATGCACCATACCATTTTGTCGTCATAGTGCATCAATGCAGCCCTGGCAAGTACCTACCCAATGCCCCATTCATGCATCATGTCGACACTATAGGTTGGATACACTCGGATTCTTCCCAATGATCTGCATGATGCACAAACACACTGCTGGAAAGTTTCTAGCAAGTGATGCGTTGGTACACCATGAAAAAAAATATACCATGCTGTTAAAGAGGTTTACATATGTCATGCTCCTTAATTTATAACTTAATAGATCCATAGACTTACATCGTAGAGTAGACTCTGTGCCTCGGCAGATACATGGTCTGGAATGACTAGAGTTGTGTGTGAAGTAATACCGCCCGGGTAGCAGGACACTAGGCTCTGAAAGTAATACGGAAATAATGGGTCAATTGCATGTACCGATCATGAAAAAGGGCATACGGTGAAAAAGTGAACTAATATTCTTTTAAACATGAACATATCAAGTAAAACCAGTATATCTTTTAAAATATACAGGTATAATTTCTGTGTTACATAATCTCTATGATAGATTGTAATTTCACGGAGACTAGTTCCTAGTAATATCTTTCCCTTCCCTTTAAACATCGAGCTGGTTTGTATAATATCTAAACAGTCACAAGATCTACACTTACTTTTCCGGTTAACAGTTCAAACAGGAGAACACCAACGCTCCACCAATCACAGGCCGGCGTCACGTCAAACACACTGCTCACCTCTGAAACATAGCAATATCCAACATCAGGCAAAACACAGGTGAACATTGCTCCACAATGTAGAATAGAAATGATCGCAATAATATGTACAGACAGTATGTGGGCTAGAATAGGGATCTGGTAAACAGGAGTAAGAGAGCAGATGCCTTGGGAAACGATTTTTTTTTTCTAAATAACTATGTTTTTAAATTTTAGGTTAGATCTACTGGTTATTTGGTCAAGTTAGCTTCAGGTGAACGGTGGCTTGATGCCACATAATCAGATGCATTACGGAAGGATTGGAAGGCTGAGAGTTGGCTATAGTAACGGGTATTACCTGGTGCACTGTAGAGGTTTGCGATGGATGTGGGGTCTACATTACCCGGGATACAGTTCCACTGACTAAAGTAGGTGAGCAGAATGTGACCACGGTCCCCGAGCAGTATGTTGTCTGGCCGTAAATCCCTACAATGGAAGTTGGGCATGATGACCAGGTTTTTCTATATTGTTAACGGTGTGTTGTATCTATTGTCATTGATCGGCTCATAAATGTACTACACCGAATATATTTATATCTATAGCCCTCAGTGTGTACTGATTGACATAATCTTATAACGGTATATCAACCTGCTCATTCTAGCATTAATTCTAATAAATGCTGAACAAATATTCTTACCGACAGATTATTCCTAGTTTGTGCATGGCGGCTATAGCTGTGACCATCTCGGCTGCCCATTGCCGTACGCATCCCTCTGGGAGGTGGATCTTCTCCTTCTCCCCCTCATCGGCCAGATCCAGTTCACCGAACACCCCGGACAGCGTGCGCTTACGGGACATCCGCCCTGAGTTTGTCTCCAGACTCCGCTCTCCAGAGATATGTCGTAGCAGGGGTCTGCGTTGTGTCGGTGACGTTACTTGAGTTGGGGGCTGACTAGCATTGTCTTTAACAGAACTTGTAATATTAATTGGGGATGGTTTATTTTTATTTTTACTATTTGTTTGAGAATCAGTAGTATCAGGCTGGGTGGAGCTGTTTACCAAACCATTGGTGGCTGGCTCTGAGAAGACTCTGTGCTCTTCGGTGGGACTCCGCGGATCTGGGAGATGCGGGCTTCGTAGTCCCTTCTCCTCCGTATCCTTCTCTATACTGAGGGTAGTGGTTATGCTGACCGCGTCTGAATCACTGTTAGCCTTATTCAGGTCATAGATGCTGGGTTCATCCAAACTACCGCTAGAGGAGGCAGTGTCGGGGGCTTTTGCGGCTACCTCTAAACCAAGAATGGGGTCTCGCTGTGTTTTCACAATACCCTCAGACGGTGAATCGAGCACATTCATTTTGACTGGGGTACTCGCCGCTCTCAGTTCTCTATCAAAGTCTGCCTTGACATCAACTTCATCCACAGACAATGTAGAAGAAAAAATCAAGAGGGGCTTGATCTTAGATTTTCCTGATCGAGCTTTTGCAGATGCAAACTTACCTAACTCAGACTGGTTGACTAGTTCAGAACTGTGCTCTCCTGCAATGAGGAAGACCTCTTCTGAGGTGGGGCTCGGCCCGACGACCAGTTTGTCCGAGTGCTGCGGTGATGTCTCACTGACCTCGGGGATGCTTTCAATGTTGTAGTCCGACGCAGTACTGTCAAAACGAGAACCTGGTGCACTGTCACTGTCAAAACTGTTAATGCTAAAATTCTCCAAAGATGGCCTATGTGCCTCTTTTAATAGTTCCTCAAATTTCTCAATTGAGTCCTCTCTATGCTCCTTCGCAAGGTAGAACACATCCACTCCGCCAGGGTCCTCCGAAGAACCACTGACCGTCTTTGGTTTTGATTCGGAAAGCACCTTGTGAAAACTAAAAGTGTCATGACTGTCATCTAGACTAAGCTCACTGTCCCTTCTAAATTCTGGTTCTTCTATTTTTAATCGATCTACAGCCGGAGACCGGATAGGGTCCTCAGGCTCATTCACTGGTGATGTAAGTGTTCTGGGCATCTCGCCATTGCCTTGGTGACTGCCAGTGAACAGCTCAGAGTAGCTCTGAGCGGTTTCAGCTGGGGCGGTAAGATCTGGGTCGGCCAGGGATGACCCTTCTCCCTGACCGCGCTCACTGAGATCATCCATGGGGCTGTTACCTGTGGTTGTACTACCCCCACTACTCCCTGTGATACAACTGGAGGAGGCCTCAGTGGGGGAGGTCAGGTCAGGTCTGTTCAGGGCTGAGGTTGTCTCAGCTACAGGGCTCGACAGACACTTGACTGTGGGTGACTTATGTAAGTACTGGCCGGAGTAGACATTGCCCGGCCGGTCGTGCGGCTCGTCTTCCGGGAAGACCTCATCGTTGAGCTGTTCTTGCTGCTGGTTGAGGAAGCCGCTCACGTAGGTCCACAACTTGCCGCCGGTAGCGTGCTGCAGCAGGAGGTAGAGCGCGGTCTCCGTCTCGTAGAACCGGTGCAGCCGCACAATGTACGGGCAGTTACAGGGGACCAGGTTTGGTGCCGGCCGACGCGGGAGGTTCTTGTGTAGCGTCTTCATGATGTAGGTAGCGTTGGTGCTCTTGTCGAGTACCAGTAATACATGGTCTATGATTCCAAGTACTCCATAGTTGGCAATCTCTGACACCGGGCCCTGGAGGAGCGCCACCCGGGGATCCAGCTCCTGAGTTAACTCCTGGGTGGGGGATTGTCCGGTCTGTAATGGTATCAAGATGGAGTATAACTAATTGTCAAGAAACATGTGATCCCTATCTACACATGTTTTACAATTTCGGTAGATGTTTGGACTATTGTTTTTCTATAAAGGTCAGGGCAACATCTCGTCATTGACAACTCCTTAGCAACAAGACCAAAAAAAAGACAACACAACCTATCGGACAAATCATTCTTAGATCGCTAGTGGAGACTGCCCTGGCAGACTAGTGAAAGAGGCGAAGGCAGGTTCTTAGATCTCATGAAAATTACCTATTTTCTAAACTTGGCTATACCATGTCCTACTTCTACATTTCTGGACTAGCTTAGACACATCTTTGTTAATCGTAGCGAATGTACTTTCCTGTATGAACACATAAAAAAATGAAAAAGAAATCCATCTGAATAGAGCCTATTGTTCAGTTCTGGTTCTGTGCGATTCCTTTCCACTATACTTAAAATAACGGGGTGTTGCATTCTCTATGACTAGTGGACATGTCGTGTAGCCGATATGTATATATAGTGTAGTGTTGTCTAAGTGCTTTTATTTTAAGCAGCACACGTGAACCTAGAGATAGGTGACCTTAAATGGTTTTCCATCTACTCTTTCTTTCTTCCAAATCTGCATTATTATGTTCTGTCTATTATACTTTTTAAACACAAATAAAAACCATATCAAAAGAATTACAACTATGTGTTTCCCACTCGTAAAGCTGGGGTCCAAATGACTATGGTGTTCTCTTGCTAAATGTCGTAAACTTATTCTTAAACTGCGTAAAGATTTTGTCTTAACTGTCAGGAACTCAAAAAGCATGAACCTTCAAAACAATGGTGTTCATTATTTTACTAGTTTTCAAACTTACACTTGCTTCATCCACCTTTTCACTGTTTATTGAACGCTGGTAAACGAGAGCAGTAACACTTACTGGTAAGAATCAATTAGATCCCTTAACCACAGATTATATACAGTAACTACGTATACAAATGCATTACTATAATAACACCTTTAATCCGAATTATAGTGTATCGATCTTGGGTAAATATGTATATTAGTATCCCAATCTCAGTTTTCCATATTATTAGTACCCAGATCCAAAGCCATAAAGCCACATATATTATGTACAGCAAATATACATTTAATAAATTGTTCATATTAGTTATTACTGGTGGGAATGTCATAAAATACCAAAACCATTGATACCAAGTTTACTTACAATGGTTAAAATTACCCAAGTGCTGATCTCTGATTAATGTGCGGCTAGGCGCTAAGCAAGGTGAGGACAGGAGCATTAACTTACATCCCACCTGTTGTCATCTGGCGTTCCCTTAGCGACTAGGTATTTATTGTAGATCTCTTCAGCTTTCATGAGATAACGCGCAGTCTTACGCCGCACTACCTCGCGCCGACCACTGTTGTCGTCCCCTGGAAGTAATTTTGATGAAAATTTATACTGAGGAAATGTGTTGCTAAAAAGAGCACCAAGTTACAATGTAATCAGCCAAATCAGTGTTCTCATATAGGCATTCGTGTCTGTTAGTTTAGATCAGATATCTACATCCATTACTACCAGGCTATACTAGTCTAAATTATAATGGGTTATTGGCGGAAATCAGTTGTGCCTACCTTGAACCCCTGTCAGCAGCACACCAACACAGTTCTTGTAGTACGTGAAGGCCATGTGGTAGTTACCGTTGGCCTCACACTGCTGAGCCAGACTGATCTGGCGCGCTGCCGCCACTATATACTTGCCCTTCTCGCCCAGCTCCACCTGCATGATCTGGTGTCTGCGGGGCGACTTGGAGGGACTGGAGCCGGCCGATGAAGGTTTGCTGCCCCCCTTACTGTCCCTCACCGGGGTCAGGTGTGCGCCGGGGGGTGAGGGTGTGGTACTGTCCGTCAGAGGCCCGGGCGGTGAGGGGGAATCGGGTGTCGTGGAACTGTCCGCTTTGACGTCACTCGTCAGGCTAAAGCCAGAATCACCATGGCCACACGAGACGCGGGTGCTGCTGAACGATTTATACGGATCAAATTCATCCACACTGGACGCTGCTGTGTTTGACTGGGTAGAACCATCAGGCAGGTCACTTGGTGGTTCAGGTAGGTCCAAAGAAGGGAGACAAGTCAGCTCAGGCTGCTTTTTTGACACACTCTGGGAGACTGTCTCCAACGGTGCACCACCGCTGGAGGTCTCTGCACTTAGTTCATCTTTCTGCTTTACACCTTTACTTCCCGCTTTTCCCATGTTAATGTCTGTGTTGCCGCCTGCTCCTGAGGCAGTCGTTTCTACCTCCCCTTGCTGCGACCCAGTGTCGCTGGATGGGGCGGACGCGCTATCAGCGTTGAGTTCGGAAAGAGCCGACAGGAGCCAGAGGTTACTGTAAGCACCGGCTGATTCAGGGTCCTGGCCGCTACCAACACGCACCGGGTCAAACATGGCCATGTCCGGGTCTGGGATCGGGGGGCCCAACGCGGGATCATCCGTGAAGTCATTGTCTTCATCATCGAGACTAATGTTGTCCACTGCCTGCCGATACTGCCACACCCCACCAAGGTCCTGCACTGCGTCATCTCTGCAATATTATCAAGAATGTATTTGTTACTTGTCCGCATAGATTACCTTAAGATAAACTCTTAATTTGGCATCTTAATTGAGTGGATTTCGGATTTGTCTCTTTGTGGGAGTAGTAGAATTTCACCCAGTTCAAATAACTCTGTCACAAATATATAAATCTTTTTTTTAGAACAATACGATGGAAACCAAAACCAATATTCCAATGACAGCATTGACAATCTATAATCTATAACCCACCTGCTTGGATCCATGGGGTCCTGTAAGCGGTGGGCTTCATGCCCTGAGTGCTCGGTGGAGGAGGTGACAGAAGAGAGATCGGAGTCGGAGTCGATACTCACAGCATCCTCTCGACTTAACCGCAAAGGTTCCAATACAGGGTCACTGTGTGGGTTCACAGTCACAAGTTCTCCTCCCTATACAATAGAATAAGTTATTTTGCATTACTAAACAATTGAAAGAGTTGTCAAATAAATGATGTCTTTAAATGACAAAAAAACACACTTTAGGAACACAAAAATCAATTTCCCAGATGGGGTACCACATTATTAGTTGCAAACAGAAAATCGGGAACAGAGAAATACTCTTCATAAACAGGACTGCTGACACGTTACCTCAAGGAACTGTTTAAAGACAGTTGTGTTGACGAGGTAGTGGCGTTGACCGACAAAGTTGAGCAAGTCCTGGGCACTTTGCTGCCGTTCTGTAATCACCTGCTCATCAAAACGACCTGTATTGAAGATGACAAACCTTAATTTCTGGCAACCTTATATTTTTTATCAAATTATATTATGCGTGGGTTTATGGATTTTTGTTATGAGCCTCATAACGGTTTATTGATGTGATTTTCAGCACTACATTTTGGTCCAGGCATACAATATACAAATATGAAATATTGGTACAAGCATGTCCAGTTTTTGCTGCAAGCAGTCTATAACAACTCTGGGTATTTACAACATGAAAGGATGGAAGTACACTTTACAATGGATGCAAATCTAGACAATGTACATCTTTAAACAGTATATGAATAGCATGGGCATTGCTACAGACAGATATCACAGTATTGTATCACAGCTAGATAGGTTCTACATTATCATAAGTTACTATTAATAGGAGTGTAGGTTTCAGATTAAATATCCATATTGTAAAAAAAGAACTATATACTTTGTTAGGGATTTCTTACCAAAGACTTTTGCTCTTGCAAATGGCGGGAACTCCTCAGCACGATGCAAGGCTTTGTGCAGTGTGAACATTGCTTTGTACAACTTCTTGAAGTCGTTGAAGCGCTTCCACAATACCGTCTACAAAAAAACAGACGGTATTGTATAAAATAGTGTATAACATAGTGCAAATCGATGTCGTTTCAGAATTAATTGTGCTGTTCCCTTCCCTGCAGCCATCTGCAGTGGGTCTGTAAGTGTAAGCCTGCTTATTTTCCTTCAGGCAAATAGACAAGATATTGATTTACTTTGAAGATTACTGTTTTATGCCTGCATTTATTACTTTTAAGCAGTTTTCGATTTTCTTTAATAGCTCTGTAATACATGTATCATGTACCATTCTGGATTTCCCTCTTTATAATAAACAGTGAATATTGCAAACAAAAATACAACTCACCTCCACAACATCTTCATCAGGGGCATCGACTTTTATCGTCTGGTAGAAAATAGATAAAACACAATCAATGATAATAATACTAATACCGTTGTACGAGGCTTTCAGCTACAGCCTAGTACAGGTAATTTACCCCCCCCCCCCCCCGCCCCCCTCCAAGAGGAGTAGAATTTTTGACCCCCCTCAAAAATATGTCCTTACTGTCTCCATGCAGGACGCTCGTGTAAACTTTTAATAATAAAAAATCTATATAGAACATAGAGTTTAGCCTATAAATTGTTGTAGCTATTTAATCTTTTAGAATTCATCAATATTAAGCCTACCTAGAGTATTTTGAGACTTGTCAGAGTATTTTGAGTGTAACAGTAAGTTAGTAAGAGGCTCATACATTAAATGATGTTCATCTTGCTCAGGTTTTGACATGGGATTGATAGATACTGGTAACACTTTGGTTTTGGTTACAACACGAGCTTAGATAAACTCTCAGTATGTGTATGAAAATTGAAATTGCTGGTAGACTTTTTGTGGTGCAAAATTATTTTTTCCATCATGTTTGGTTCGTCTTTGGTTTTGTCTAGAGACTCCATAAATATGACCTGTTTGGTGACCCCCATTGAACATTTGGTTAGGATATTGTTAGCTAGTTCTTCAAACATTAAAAAAAAACATATTGGAGAAGCCTAGAAGGCTTGAAGCCTTGATTGGGTCATGATTGATATGGTAACTGGATCAGAGCAGAAAACTGTGTGATCCGGGCCCCGGGGAACCGGGCACCACCTTGATCCACGCATTCACGTTGATGCTTATGATATTCTGGATTTTTTGCTGGCAGAAATGTAAAATAGGTGTTTACCTTCAAAGTCACTTTGTAGATAGTGTGTCCCTTTTCATGTAGGCGGGGCTCTCCCACTTCAAAACATCTTACAAAAGGGTCTGTCTTCCTTTTCGCAGCCATGCTAAACGACCTTCACCTTGGTAGACGTGAAAAGTTTGCGACATCATGGAAATAATTAACTTCAATCAACAAAAGAAGACAATACATTATTGGATTACATATGTCCCCCTTATTTGGATATATCGAGTATATCTACAATAAGCATTGTATTCCAAGAATATTGATGTCGTAAATTTTGGGAATGTGAGCGATAATAGGAGACTTGGAGGTGAATTGTTGACAGTTGCAGATGTGAGTCACTCCTAAATTTATACATTCAGTAAGAGGTCCAGCAGTGTCGATCGAGGAAGAAGACGCACCTGCTAGAATTATAACTTCACGTATCTTCTAGTTGACATCACAATGGGGCTGTATACCATTTTAAAGAAGATGAAAGAGAAGGAGAAGGAAGTGCGTCTGCTCATGCTGTATCCTTTTTAATAATCTATGGCTTTTCACTATTTACATCCATTTAGGACCACAGCACAGGTAGGTAGACCGTAGTGACATACTGATACATGATTCATGAATACAGACTAGACTCTATCACTATTGTAAATTTGTAAACTCTATGCCTATGTCATGAGATCAAGGGCGGATCCGGGGGGGGGGGGGGGGGGGTTGTCGTGGCGCCACCCCAGGGCTCGACAAATCATTTCAGCACATGTGTGTCCACTGGGCACAGAGTCAAACATGTGTTGTGTCCAGTAGATAGAATCTGTGCCCGACCGGGCCATGGGAATTTAAAGGTATATTTTCCCTTTAATAAGGATGATTTCTCAGGTCCTTGTATTCAAATATTGACATTTGTATCAAGAATACTAATAATTCTTACTCTCCAGAGATGTATAACACTTGATTATTTGCCTAGGGCTTTTGCTCTTGGAAATATGGCCTGAAATCTACCCAGTTTGAGTTGTGTCCACTGGGCACAACTTTCAAATTTTCCTGTGTCCAGTAGAATTTTTCTGTGTCACGGGCATTGGACACAGCGATTTGTCGAGCTCTGCACCCCCTATTTTCTCAAATTTCTGTACAGACTACAGTTGCCTCAGTGGCCTACATTATCCCCCCCCCCCCCCCCCCAAAAAAAACAAAAAAAACAAAAAAAACATTTGATTTGGCCTGTGACCCTTTGATGGGTATGGACCACTAAATTCGACATGGCGACATGGCCCTTTCACTGGCGAGTTAGGGAGTGCTCATTTTTTAACAACAGGGGGGGGGGGGCGGTGAGATTTCGCGCGGAGCGCCCGGAATTTTTTCACCTCCCCCCCTAGAGGGGTCAAAAATTTTTACCCCCCCCCCCCCCCCGGCAGGCCGAAAATCACGCGCGTTCGCACCCCTTTGTAGCATAGTAACGCACTGGCTTTTTCCCTCAAAACAGGTTGAATTTTTTTGACCCCCCCCCAAGAGGGGTCTAAATTTTTTACCCCCCCCCAGTCAAGGGGTCCAAATTTTTTACCCCCCCCCCCCAAATCCACCAGCCCCCCGTGTTGTTAAAAAATGAGCACTCCCTTACTTGCCAGGCCCCAGGGGCAGGGCTGCATTCATGCATCATGCCGACAAATGACATGATGCATTTCAGTGTGAACTTTTTATGCACACATGCCAAAGTGACCTGTGTCGTGACATCTTACACAGGGGCACTCACCCTCTACACAGGCCAGGTCACGAGACCGATGGCCCCACGGACAGTTGGACCCACGTCAAGTTGGCCCCACTTGAGACTGATGGCCCCAGATTTTGAGACTGATGGTCCGTGGGGCCATCAGTCCTACAATCTACCCAATTGATTAAAATGTGTAAATTGATTCGTTGAGACGGTAACTACGTTTCTAGGGTTACGTTTTGACGTAACCACGCACGGACGCCATACTGTCCCGGGTACACTTTTGTATGCGTACGTACGGGGAGCGCCGTTGAAGCTCAAATTTCTTCAAATATTTGACCATTGGGAGGTTTATTTTAATACTGCTGAAAGTGATGGCACCCCCCGTCATGATGTGCGAGCCATTAAGCGTTTAGAGCAAAATCATGGTCATAATCGGCCATTCAAGTATCGCAGGGTGCCAGTGTAGACCCTTCAAAACGCAGAGCAGAGAGCACAGGTGACGACACTGTACCCGGGCCAATATGGCGGCCGTGCCTGGTAACGTCAAAGCGTAACCCTAGATACGTGGTTTTCGGCCCAACGAATCGACAAATGTTTACATGGCCATGGCTCTACTTCTGAGAGTATCTAAAAAGTTCTTTCACTTTTAGAAAGCTGAGATCATGGCTGGCCATTGTGGCCGGTGTCTGATAGCCTCACATCAGCCATAACGATTCTACATCAGCAAAAGTCGATATGCCAATGTAATTTTGGCAACACTGCATCAACACACTCTGCGGCCCTTAAACGGTTAGCTATAACTATGTTCGATTTGCACATACTGGAACTTCCTTAACATTGTAAACAGTGGGTTAGACAATGCTGGTAAGACGACAATTCTGAAGAAATTCAACGGAGAAGACATTAACACCATATCTCCTACACTAGGTTTCAACATAAAAACGCTTGAACATAGAGGGTAAGTAGTGTCCATGTTACATAAACAATCTACAGTAACCATTTATATGTTATATTCCTGCTATGAAAATAGAGTAGTGAAGGATCATGTAGAAATGGATCTATATTTATATCAAAGTATCAGAGATGTCTTTGTAATTGTAATCTCTCTACTGTGATTGGTTACTGGCTGTCTGCTTATCAGGCTGGTGATTGATGTCGCGGTTGGGAGATATACCGAACTTGGCTGACCCTAGCCAGCCGTGTCTAACGCTACGTACTCCTGTGACTCCCCTGCCTTTGTATCCATCCATCAGGCATGAATGACTAAGCTGACCCACTGTGTGATCTATTTGATAACTGCTGACTTTACATACCTAGATATGTGTCTATGATTTGTGTGTATGTAACTGTAAACTTCGCATACATTATGTTCATATGTTTGGTGGACAGTTAGTTTATTGTATTATGTTATGTTGTTATTTTCATTAATCAAAAGGCTGGCATAAATGAGCAATTGAATATAAACATTGAGTACAAATAATACGGTATGAAAGAGTCCACTTTTAAATAGGCATAGATTATCATTATTCCTCAGCAATCAAAATACCCTAAAACGATGAGAATAGTGCCTGGAGTATAGCTCAAATATAGATTCATTATAAGGACTTGGGAGTTAAAATGATAATTTGGAAAAATAGGAAATATCTAAAGATTTCTGGTCGTGTGTAGCCTGTGGCGCCCCCAGGTGGATGGAGTGTCGCATCTATAGTTCGCACCTGGAATCAATTTAGCTACCGACCCTCTGTTACAACTATTTTCGATTAGATTTGCTATCATATAATCTTTCTTTGGATATTTGGCCCCTCATATATAGGCTTGCAGCTCCTGGATGAGAGTCTGTGGCCCCTTATATGGGCTTATTCAACCTTTCTAGTGAATTTTGGTACCTCATATGGACTTTTCTAATTATTCTTTGGATCTTAGGCTCGTAATTATAGGCTTTATTCCTTTCCGTCAGTCTTGGGCCCTGCTCACGGGCTTCTTTTACCTTTCTAGTAACTTCTTGTCCCTCATATGGACTCTTACCATTCTGGGGTCCTTGGGCTTCTGGTGGTAATTTGCCTCTACTATAGGCTTACCCAAGCTACCTAGTAGTATTTGGGGGTGTAGATCTGGTCCATGCAACTCCTCTGTGTTTCTTCAGCTCCTTGTATAGGCTTTCTAGGGCATCCTTCTGGGAATCCCTTGTCCCTCATATTAATCGGTATAAGCCACTAGTAAGAGCCTTTCAAGCCATTTTGCTGGTATATTACCGAGTAGCTGTAGAGGCTGTGAATTTTTACAGGAACATTCCCTGGGTTAAGCCTTTGCTGACCATAGTTAATGCTTACTCAGAAATGGCATCAACTATGTTTGATTCTTAGCCAGCCATGGCATCAACTGTAGCTTATGCTTGGCCACAAAGGATTAATGACAACATTGCGAATAAAAATGGAAGTAAGAATTCTGAGATACAACCTTTTGGCTTAGTCATGTATATTGAGACAATGCTCATCCCTTGGGGTCTATCTCAAGATACAACCATTTGGATACGAAATGCATACCAGAATGTGACTAGTCCATGGGACCTATCTTGAGATAGTTCTTCTTTGTCTATAAATATATACCGGAAAATACATAGCCTACAGGACTTATCTTGAGATAGGACCTTTTGCCTCAATAAAATTTCTTCTTAATAGCTAATACCTTAGTACCAAAACATCATATTACAAGATAGGACCTTTTGCCTCAATGAAATTGGTTCTTAATAGCTAATGCCATAGTACAGTGAAACTTCGTTATAAGGAACTCTGATATAAGGAGACCTTGCTTATAAGGAGCAGATTTGTGTGGTCCCGATTTTCCCCTATACATTTCTATAGTAATAAAACTCTCTTAGAAGGAGGTAGTTTTACCTGAACCTCTGATATAAGGAGGTAATTTTGGCTTATTTTCTCATTTCGTATGTGCAAACCTTACTCTGGGAAGTCATCTCTCAGGGCTACAGTCACAGACTGCTTAAAATTGCCGACCATACAAGCCTAGAAATGTGGGGAGAATACTTTTGTAGCTGCCCTAGGGCAGAAGGGAGATCAAAAGTTCCAGGAAGGGACCTGGAGGTATTGTAGACTTGAAGTAATATCTAAATTGTATTTGAATCAAGTCTATTAGGGTATAATATACACCTGTAGGGAGTGTACTGTTATCTGGATCATTATAATGCTGACCTTGCTTATAAGGAGACCTTGCTTATAAGGAGCAAATTGTACTGGTCCCAAGGTGCTCCTTATAACGAAGTTTTACTGTACCAACACATCTTATTTTAAGATAGGACCTTTTTGCCTCAATGAAATTGGTTCATCACGGATGGTGCCACAGTGCCAAAACATCTTATTACAAGATAGGACATACTGGCACATATTATAAGAAATTAATTAACTTGTAAACATAAGACCGATAGGTCCCATCTGAAGATACATCATATTGGCTCTAACTAGAATGGAAGGCATTTGAGATACTACTTTTTTCACACACTATAAAATTATAATAAACTATCGTATAGCTTAGCAGAAAACATGATGATGCGGAATTGAAAGGAGATTCTAGTCAATATGAAATATGAAAATCAGCAAAAATGCTATATAAGACCTTTTGGTTATCGACCCTCGATAGAATTGGTATCGAGAAAATTACACAGAAAAGATTTTCGGGTAATAAAGCAAATGTTTCCCAGCCACGATACGTCTAAATCTGTGATTAAGTTAATAGGGGTTCAGTTAGTAATGTTGGCTTTAGACTCCATCCAATGTATGCAGATTCTATTTAAAACAAACAAAAAAAAAACATGGGGTGTCAAAGCCTATCAGGGGGACAGGGAATTGGCGGATGGACTCTCTTATGGTTATTTGTGCTTAACCTTGAGGCATCATCCGGTCCAGAAAGAGTATACATGTACAAGTAGAATCCCAATGCAGCCACTACAAACGTCATATTGACACATGTCATTATGTATAATTGTGATAATCTCTTCCTCGCGCAGGTTCAAATTGAACGTATGGGACGTGGGTGGTCAGAAGTCGCTGCGTTCCTACTGGAGGAACTACTTTGAGCTGACAGACGGCCTGGTGTGGGTGGTGGACAGTGCTGACCGACGCCGCCTCCAGGACTGCCGGGAGGAACTAGCTGCCTTGTTGTTAGAAGAGGTGAGTATACAGCTGTAGTTAAAAATGCACATGAAAATAAGCAAGACCACCTACACTAACCACACACTAAAAAAAACTTTTAATCAAAAAATAAATAAATAAAGAGATCTCATAACATTGAACCGAATAATAAAAACTTTACCAAAATACTATAGAAGGTAAAACATAATCTATAAATTGTTTTATCCATGTCGGTACTGTTCCTCTTTGCAGAGATTGGCGGGTGCTACTCTGCTTGTCTTCGCAAACAAACAGGACTTACCAGGAGCGTTAACAGCCGAGGAAATAAAAGATGTAAGTTAACAAACCACTAAGTACTCTAATTATGTATACTAGTAGTAAGTGTCTCACCCCCCCCCCCCAGCCTCGGCCAGCGTCTATCCTACCAGTTGGGCTGGGAGTCCGAGACTGCCCCCCCCCCCCCCCCCCCCCCACTCGCCTTTGAGTTATTGTATGTAGGTTTTCTGGTGTACCGGTAGTATCGATATCACCGTGCGAAAACAAAAGAGAAAAAATAAAACAGGTAATAGATATTATAAAAGGTCTAACTAAGTTAGAACTTATCAGCATTGCGACCGGAACGATACGAGTAATACCATTGTTTGGTTGTTCCAGGCATTGGATCTACAGAGCATTACCACACATCACTGGATGATCCTGGGCTGCAGTGCTGTAACCGGCGAGAACCTGCTTAAAGGTATAGACTGGGTCATAGACGACATAGCCTCCAGGATATTTACCATGGACTGAAGCTTCTACTCATTGCCTTAAAATAAGACATCATGCTCATCGTTCCATTTGTATTTCTATGTAATTTCCCATCAGTTTCATCATAATGTAGTAAGTACTAATCTCTTACCGAGAATATTTCTTCTGTTAAGAAACGATTTGGGGTGATTTGGATTGAATCGTATTTTTGTGGTTGTTCAGTTCAGTTCATTCAGAAACCAGTGTGATAATAGGAATAGATAATCACCCCACCAAGTACTTGTAATTTATGCAACGTCGAAAATATATTAATCAGAAGGAAGCACTTATGAAAATAAAGATTATATGTAAAGATTCACGAACTGTATGAAAAATGAGTTATTTTTATGAATATACCAGGAACCAATTTGCAATATTGTTAATTAGAAAATGATACGTCAAATTCATTCATAACACCAAGGGGTCGTCCATAAATGACGTCATGCTATTTTTGACCATTTGTGACCCCCTCCCCTCCCCCTTCATGTTTTCTCTATAGCAATGTATGGGAGACTGGACTCCCAACCCCTTCCCTCCCTATGACGTCATTTGTGGACAAGTAACGTTAGACTAGCCTCTAGGTGAGCTCGGGGTGGGCCAAAAGGATCACTTTTCGTAATTACGAGGACCAGCGTGCCCACACCTTCAGGTAAACAACTCCAAAGTACCAGCTTCAGCTGCTGAAGCTGGTGCTTTGCAGGAGTCTATCCCAAAGTACAGGCACGCTGGTCTTCGTAATTACGAATGTAATCATTTTGGCCCTCCCCGAACTCACCTATTGTGAGAAGGTGAATGTGATATAGAACTAAGCGGTACTATGAAGAATTTAACTCAGGAAGGTCCTCACAGTTTCCGTGTTTTCTTTTTATTGGATTCTAATTACAATTCAGACAACAAGACTATACACTGAAGTGACATACTAAGTACATGTACTATAAAATGAGAATTTTGATTTCTGTATGATTGTATACCGAGAATAAATGATGTCAACAGGCCAGATATCACAGAGAAAGACCACTTTTACAACAGAGAACTAACAGAAAGAGGTTAAACGGAATGACATCTAAAGGTGTTGACGTAGCAGTTAAGTTGCTAATAGTAGAAAAAATAATACTTTGTATGTATAAAACAAGTGAGCAGCGCTCTTTTTGGAAAGACATTGGTGTTCTTTTACTTCATCATTTCATCCAGGACAAAGCCAATGAATTCCTCAATGTTGATTTTGCCATCTCCATCTGTGTCTGCCCTGTCAATGAGGTCTTTGACCTCTGATTGCTTTTCTTCCTTGGCTATTTTGCTCCATCCACTTGTGATCTCCTCCTTGGTTAGTGTGCCATTGCCATCCTTGTCCAATTTTTTGAAGACGGCCGCCAACTCTGAGACACTGGAACAGATAAAGAAATATATGAATATTCCACAATGAAATTGTTGAAGGTTGGAAGTAAAACTTGTCAAAATGAACATCCACTAAACGCAAATCTACATTGATGTTTTTAACGAGGGATGGGGAGAGGGGGAGGTTGTGAAACATTGACCCTAGAGGGTCGAAAGTCTTTTGCCCCGCCCCCGTATCGCGCGCCCAATTTATCTATGGTGCTCCCCCCCCCCTCCGTTGGCTAATAGTGGGTGGGCAACAAAAATGAAGACGCTTCAAGGGGGGAAAATGCTCTTATAGTTCTTTAGATGGGGGTGGTGGGGAAAAAAAGGCCCTTCCGTTGATAAAAAGTTACCACTCCCTATAAAAATCCGGGTTCAGGTTACCAAAAACAAACTCGTGTTTGCCTCACGTATCTGGTATCACTCCACTGCATAATACACAAAGAGTGGTTAACCCTTTACTGACGACTAAATGCTACGTTGGTGAAAAGTGCCAACCCTTTAGGAGTGTTACCGCGCCACTCTTACTACTTTTTCAGGAATTTCTGTATCCCACAGACAATTGACAAAAAAAATGATTTAAATTTTTCCAACAGTGTACCTTTGTCAACCCCATAGACATTGTTGATGCTTAAGTGCAGCCCAGGCGAGTTACTACCCAGTGCTGCACTCATCCATCATGCCAACAGCATGGCAGAGTGTATTAAATCACTCTGCTGTCCTTAAAGAGTTGATATTTGAATTAAGAAGACTATTGTGCACTTGACTCACATGAGGATTACTTCAATGGAGCACAGAGCACCGACCAGTTCCTCGATACTGTTGATGGTCCCAGACTTGTCCTTGTCAGCTTCGTCCATGACCACCTGGGAAGTAATTAAACACAATAATTTGAATAAACAATGTATGACATTTTTCATCAATGATTTTCTTTACATACCTTAACCTAGGTATAATAGGGTATTAGGAACATAAAACAAAATATATAAATCAGCAAGCTTCTAGGAGAAGATAGTATAGTATGCTTACAATTCTCATAAATCATAAATGACAGGGGTCATATTTTATCATGACATGTGTAGTGGTCATGTATACTGCGTTATGCCTAAACTCCCGCCCACTTTATATCTAGCCCTGAGTACCAGCTCTCCAACAGTTGGTGGATGGGGCAGCAACTTGTTGGCTTTTGATATTCCATAGTACCTTAAGGGTAGACTTGCTCAGGTCATTTTAATTGAAATGATAGGAATGATATTGTCTGAAAATAAGATTGTACTTTATTCTGCCAGAATCAATGTACTGGTGCTGAGCGAGGGGGGGGGGGGTGGTGTAAGTGGCTGTAGGTGGGGGGGGCTGTAGAAATTAGATACAGTAGTCTATCTCTGATGCACCGCTCTATAATGGGCTAGAGCTGGTATACACAGACTAGCAGGGAGAATAGAGCCTGCGGCCAATCTACCCTGAGGGCTCCATGACTCAGACTTTCAGGATAAATGCGCCTGAAATAGGCCAGTCTGGCGCAGACCCACATGTTTATGTGTCATGGCCCTCCCTAGGTTATATCAACCAGTTCTGTATATCTACTACATGTAGTGCTAGACATGGAAAACAAGGTCATAAACTTACAGAGTTACAGGTACACAGCATAACAACTCTTTATCTTTTACCAACAACCACAATGCACTTGAAACTTACAAAAAGTGAACCTTTATAGAAACTTTAAGATTAATGTCAATGGGATGAGACTGTCTCAATGGGATATTATGTACACACGGGCTAGCATCATTATCTATGAGGGACCATCCCTGAGTACAAGTTGGCCCAGATCAAAGAATGAATATGTTTGAAGTGGGCCTGGACATACCTGGTCGCGTGAAGGTATGCATGGTTGGAGGACATAATCAAGCAGTCCTGGCGTCCTACCTGCCTAGGAGGACGCCCCCTCTCCAACCGTGTGTGTACCTATGCAGACACCTACACCCCCCCCTCCAAACCCTTCGCCACCTCACACCCTCCCTCCCTCTGACTGAGTCTTGCTTCTCAACTGTCCTCATTTCCCTCTGACTTGGCCTGACTTGGCCCCAAGTCTAGACACGGGATGTATGCATGGTTGAAATTCTATTGCGATCTGTTGCGGCTAAATGGAGCTCAACAAATTTCATTATAGATTTCTATGGCCAATCTTGTTGGGACATCTAGATAATAATATTGTATTCGACGTCATAAGCGCCCATCCCCTTTTTAGTGCAGATTTCAGATTAGAAAACCCTCAAATGTTCACGGGTTTGGAAGAGCATTGAACTCTTACCTATTTAAATGTCATTAATATAATATTATAAGCGTCCAGGGCGCTTATTACGTTGGATACGGTAGAGGTATATAGCAGTGACATAATGACGGTGTCTAGTCTTCACTATTGAACATGAACATACTGTTTGCACACTGGCGCTTGCTTGTATAGCAACCCTGGGGCATCCCCCTCCCAGGTCTCACTCCGTTACTAGATCATGGATCTGCAGTCCTATTATATTCCTTTTTATATATTGATATATATGTTGCTTTTACACACTTTTGTGGTACATACCTAGATATTACAGACACCCACATTTAAAACGAAACCACACGTTTGTATGTTTTGTTTCTCAGTGATGTAGTACAAATGTATGATGTACAAATGTACTTACCTGAGCCACATCCATTTTGACTGATTTCCCAAACATTTCAACGAGGAGACTGTGGATCTCCTTCTTTGAGATGACTCCATCCTTGTCTGTGTCCATCTCCTTGTAACAATCCCTGATTGCCTGCTCGAATTCCTCCTTAGTGGCCATGGTGAATGTCGGGGTGGTAGAGCTGAGAGGAAGGGCTTGTGGATGGTACCGGTGTCTTGGACAGAGTGGCAGTATGTAGGGCGCTTTACTATGGTGTATATGCTAAACCACGCCCACCTAACGCTTTCCACACAAACACCACACTCCCCACTCCCTGCTCACCGGCCAATCGCGTCGTAGCATTTTATGTGAGGCAGGCCAACCTGGATCCCCCTGCTCCCCCATGTCACTCTGCTATGGGTCACATCCTGACTCCCTTCCCTGCTATTTTATTATGTTCACGTATCTTCTCATATTTTTTTTTGCCTTTGGCTGAGTGTGTACGTGAGTGGAGACCGTTAAACTTAAAGAGATAACTTCCTCCTGCCATCGGTATCTTCTCTTTTCATCTCTCCCCATACTCCATAGAAAAAGTCCAAAAGACGATCTGAAATCTTTAGAGTAGAATTGCATCTAAGAGTGTAATGGTGCCCAAACCCTGGTGGTCGATTAGTATTTTTGTCTTCTATTATATCCTATTATATAGCAAAAGCAGTAATACAATGTACAAGTTATGTATATGTAGTAGGGAGGTGTAGGCCTACAAGTAAAATATAGTAAGGCCACTCAAAAAAAAAGTTGTTTCTCATCACTGCGCGCATCATGAAAATCGTGATTATGTGGAAAGAGAATTCTTTGTAGATTTTTAATGAAAAATCTGTCAAAAAGTGGACAAACATTTGCATATTTGGTATAAGATTAAAGCAGAGAGCTAGGAATAACTTGCATTATAACAACTTTTATGGATCCATAAACTCTCAACTACTAAAATGTGAAAATCATGCACGAAAAGTCTTAATTTCCCTAGGCCTATATATTTTAGCTCCCAGTAAGAAAAAAAACTAATTAAAAACGCCCTCGTCATATTTCTCACTGCCGTGTAATGACAAACCTTTTTTTTTGAGTGGCCTAAGGTAGGAACAGAACAAGGAATATGAAAAGAAGGAGGAGCTAGTAAACACTCAAGAACCAATTCTTTTTCGCAATGTCAAAGCTTGTATATATGCCTGTAACAGTATAGCACATAGGCTAAGTCGACATTGAATTTTCAAACATCACATGAGGGAGCGGGTTGGGACTCCCTAGACACTCCCTTCCCCCGATCGACCCCTGTAAAGATTGATACAAAAGGTATACTAATGCCGACACCTTTAAAAATATGGTATATATTATATACATGTAGTATATGGTGCAAACGCAGTTAATCCATACAAAGTTATATACTATGAGGAAGCGCTACAAGGAACTTAGATTTTGCTAATGTCCACAAGCCCCTGGTACATATCTATAGCCTAGGCTTACTTAAGGACGTGCCCGCAATCTCCAATGTTAGCTCCTGTAATCTATACGATATAGCCTATTTGCCTACAGTACTCTCGATGAGTCAACAGACACTTCCTCCCAAAGCCCACGTGCTCAATTTAAGTGGGCCTAGAAAGATGCACTACCACTTCTCCGAAGTATTATATTCTGGAAAAAGAAACCTCCATTCTCTACATCCCCCTGTCTTTATTTTTAGATTGTGATTTCATCGCCACTGGGTCATCAATCCATATCCACATCGATCTTCCTCGTCGATCTCAAATTTCGCCTACTTCTCTGTAGATCCTTCTTAGTCAATGATTATAGTTCCAGTCCTAGCGTCCTTTCATAGTCTACTTTTCATGCTCTATCATTATCCCCGACAGTGCTCCCAGCTATGATGTAGGATTGATTTAGCCCGGGATTTAGCCCTCCCCAAGAGTGTAGGCTATGTTTGTATCCAAGATGAATAGCATCTATGGGGCAACAAGTCCCATGTCTACCATTTCTTTGCTTACCACCATGGATGAGTCATCAACCAGTATGTACACTTGGAGAATGTAGATCCCTAGGTCTATATATAGCGGGATATATAGGGCCCTATGAAAATCGTATAATCTATGTCAATATATACATGTAGTAGGCGTTAGTACATGTAGCCTGCACGCAATGTTAGTACATATTACATTGATTGGTTCCCAAATTTGGCTATATATATATACCCCGGTACCAGGTATGCTGACTAAGTTTCAAACAGGGATCACACATAATTCTTCGTGTTAAGGCACGGTCACACTGATAGTAAAATCCAAAACAAATGTTTTGTAAAACCAAAAGAATGTCAAGTTTTTTTTGTGGGGAGTCAAAACATATATATTTTGCTGCAAAACATTTTTCTCTTGGAATGCTTTTGTCTTAAAACACCAGTCACATTGCTTTTGGAACAATTGTCTTGGTTTTACGAAACATTTGTTCTGGGTTTCACGACCAGTACGTGTGACTGGGCCTTTAGTCAACAAAGCATAGGGGCCTAGATAGACCCTATATGCACATGATATTTTCTGGTCCATCATGGCATTCTCAGGAAGTACCTACAAGATAATGAGTAACATGTTTAATGGACTTTAATAGTGCAGCAGATGAGAGTATGTCTCTAAATTAAAATTCAGGAGTACCACCCTTCACTCCCGAATTCCATGCGTGCTCGAGACCATATGTTGCCTCTCTACCCTGGCATGTAATTAACTGTGCCTAGTGTTACGTGCAGTACAAATACACGTGTACCGTAAACTAAGGATATCAGATCAGCCACCCAATGTGGGTTAACTTCTTGGTCAACAGCTGTGAGGCGCCAAACCGAGTTTCGTTATCCAGTGCGCCCCCTAGTGGTTTAACTGGTACTAATGCACAGCGATGCCATCTGGCGGCGATCAGATGAAGCTTGTCAACATGCCGGGTGAAAAGGCTTCAGTTCGGCTCCTGTGGTCTTGTGTTGCTGACCATCCATTTAACACGTTTTCTGTCGGAACAGTATTCAAGTAAGTATGATAGCTATACCTAGAATACCTTGGATTAAGTAATATTTCAGTATGACGAGTAGTTATTAAGAAATCAGGCTGCAAACAGTAAGGACTGTGAGCGATAATACAGCGATTTTGCCTTTGACGTTAATAACAGAGATTAAATTAATTCTTTGTCACTTTATTAAATAATTTTCAGTTTCCACAAGGGGTTCAATCCTCATACCTCATCCTATGCACCTTATACCAAGAAGTTAGAAGATGGCCCTACTACCCCTAGTGACTACGTTAAGTTATAGGCCTACAGTAGTAGCCTACACGTAATGTGAAGATCATAACATGATAACTCTAATACCTTTTAAGTTTTATGGAAACACCATAGGCTATGGAGTATGGTAGGGCATAGGCAATGATTGATACACACAGGGGCTAGGAGGATACATACAACGAATAATTACCTATCAAAATATATTTATACCTATCATTATGGTTATTAAAAGCACTGCGAGATGATGTAGGCATGCACCATATCAATGCACCATATCAATAGGTCAACGTACAGCTGTACTGTTGTTAAAAAATTAACACTCTCTAAAGGTCGAGTTACACGAGGCAACTAGTTGCTAGCAACTAATTGCAGGCAACTAGTTGCCCCGTCTAATGCAAAAGTTGCGGGCAATAGTTGCTGGCAACTAGTTGCCTGGGATCCATATTTATGGATTTCGAGGCAACTAGTTGCCTCCTATCTTTTGCAGGCTAGCAACTAGTTGCTAGCAATAAGTTGCTAGCAACTAGTTGCCTCGTGTAACTCGACCTTAAGGCAACTGGCTGCAAGAATTAGGCCTACATCTAAGGTCCTAACAGTGAGTACTTCTATCTAAAACTACAACTAAATGTTGGACTTCATATCAATGGCAGGGGGCACTACTTATAAGACCCAAGAACACTGATGATGAACAATAGGCTGCAAAGTGGCAAATGACAAACACTGTTTAAAGGCAGAGGCATTGAGAAAAAAACGAAACAGAGTAGTTCACCATTGGCAGTGGTATTGCCATTACCCACTGGGCACAGAACATTGAATCAACATTTATAAACGGTTGTCAATGTTGATTCAATGGTGAATTAATGTTGGTTTAACATTGGACTGAATTCTGTGCCCACTGGGTAACAATGCCTAGCACTGGCATTGGCATAGAGAAAAAAAGGACAAGACAAATCATTGTCTCCAAAATACTTGTAGTGTAGATGTATTCCCCAAACGCTAGACCTATTGCTATCATGAGTAGCTATGAGTACCAGAGACATGTCAGTACTGTACTAAATATGTATTTTACTTGCAGGAAGCAGAGTGCAGTGTTGGTAACAGCATGCGTGGATGGGGTGGTCAGAATATACGACATTCCAACCAGTGGGACCGCACCTGACCAAAAACTGAAGGTGAGTGCTAGTAGGCTTACACTAGAAATATGGCTATTAAACCTAGGGAACAGCGCTCAGTTGTCTACTCCTATAGGACTCGAGGACCCGGACTCGATATAGGAACTTCGTGGAGGTAGACCGCCAGATAGAGCTTCCTACTTCATCTCAATTTGTTTAATTATCAATAAAGTATGCCCAATAAAATGAATTTAAACGTAGGGCCCACTGAGAGTGGTGATGTTGAATACAATTGAAAGTAGAGGACATTTAATGAACAGTTTATATGGGATTATGTATACTTCTAGAACTTTGACATTTTTCAGGTAATATAAGAATTATTAAGTTCCATTTGGAATTTAATGGTCGTAACTAATAAACTTAATGTACATGTACTTGTGCCCAAAGTTTGATACAGATCAATGAACAAGAAAATTATTTGATATTTTACTGTGAGTACCACACCAAAACAAATAATGGAACGAGAAGGACCACACTTTAAATTTCCGACAGCAATATTCAAACATGTTATCAGTCAATGTTAAATCCTTTAACACGCCTTAAATTATGCCTAAATGTGGAGTTTGAAACATCAATGACTTATGATACTAGCATCGTTTACTTTACCAGGCCCAAAAGTGTCTGGAAACCAAAGGTGGCCCCATCCAGGCCCTGGCGCTGCATGATGTGACTCGGTTCTACTCCAATGACGTCATTGTTGCCGACTCGCGTGGTCTGGTGACTATCTTTTGTAATGAGCAGATTCTGACACGTAAAGTGGTCACAGAAACCTGTGTACACTGTCTGCAGGTCCAACAAGACTTATGTAAGGAGGCTTTTTACCATATCCATTCATTATAACTATAAAGGGCATCTACTTTCACCGTTAGGTTGCTCTTTAATGTATAATTAAGATATATGCTAATACTTTACTAATAGCAAATAGCAGGTATTTTAGAGTATAGAAAAATGTGCATATATAACTGTTTGGTCGCAGTTAGCCAATGTTCGTAGACATGCGCGAGTACACTATAAGAGATATCTCCGTATTGATTGACAAGAAAATAAAGAGAAAGAAAATTGTTTCCTCTAGTTTAGTACATAATGCCATATACCATCACCTTTACAGTGGGAAACATCGCAATTGTAACAAGTGACAGTAATGGGCATATCAGTGCCCTCTCACCCTATAACAACCTATGGAGCCTCCGACTAACCGACATCCGCCGTCTAAGGGTATGTCATCAAATTTTAAATTTCATGATACATTTGTAATACTGTATTTGACGCCCTGTATATTTTTATGGCGTTTTTATAGTACTTGAGTTAAATTGTCTCCAAAATTGTAAAACCTGACCCTTTGTCCAAGCCTAAAAATGTCCCTATAATATATATAAAAAGGTGGGCGGCGCTTATTACATCGAATACGGTACACATAATGTATGATTCTATAGCCCAATATTATTAATTGCTAAGACTACATTCATTGAATTACATTTTAGAATGTACTTTTCTTTATAAGTGTTACAGACTTGCTATACCATCCCAATGCATATTGTGAATAAGGAAGTACAATTCACATAAAAACGTGTAGTAAGCTCGCTTAAAATGTACGGATATTTCTCTCGGCCAATAACCTACATCTTGTACAAGGTCTAGGTCTTCTGCAGGGTCTGGGTTTGAGACCCTCAGTGAGGAGTATGTACAACTAATACCTACATTATACCTTGTGCAGGGTCTGGGTATGAGTCCCTCAGTGAGGAGTATGTACAACTAATACCTACATTATACCTTGTGCAGGGTCTGGGTATGAGTCCCTCAGTGAGGAGTTTATACAACTAATACCTACATTATACATTGTGCAGGGTCTGGGTTGAGTCCCTCAGTAAGGAGTATATACAACTAATACCTACATTATACCTTGTGCAGGGTCTGGGTTGAGTCCCTCAGTAAGGAGTATATACAACTAATACCTACATTATACCTTGTGCAGGGTCTGGGTATGAGTCCCTCGGGGAGGAGTATATACAACTAATACCTACATTATACATTGTGCAGGGTCTGGGTATGAGTCCCTCGGTGAGGAGTATATACAACTAATACCTACATTATACCTTGTGCAGGGTCTGGGTATGAGTCCCTCGGTGAGGAGTATGTTATCGGCGCGGCTGGCTGACCAGGAGGGCTTACTGCACGACTACATCCTGGCGGCAGATACCTGTCAGCACCTGTACGTCATCCACCAGGGGGCGGTAGTCTCCGTCATCAACACTCCAGCACCCATCAGTGCCGTAAGCCTCCCTTTATCCATGTGTTATGTGTTATGGCAGTTTGTGTGGTAGTATTACTGTTATAGGCTCTTTTTACACTGGGATCCTTAATCGGGTATAATGCAGTACCAGTGATTGATTAATAAAGATAACTGCTATATTAATGGTGTATAATTGTAATCAAAGGTACGTGAATTCAATTGTTATTATATCGACAGGGAATTCAAGGACTAATACTAGTACCAGTATATAGACCGGGGTATTCCATACGTTTCTGATGGAAATCTCCATGTCTTTAGCACTGCTATGAATTGTAATATATACCCAAGTTTTCGAAGTCTGAGTGTTTCAAGGAGCAATATAAACACCAAAAAGGAGGATTCTATAGGGCAGGCCTACATATTGTGAACAGCAATAGTGAGTAACAATGGGGAAGTTACAAACACCAGCTATATTGAGACGTATTACCCTGTTACAGATGTGTGTTGGAAACTTCCTGGATTCGGCGTCTCTAGAGACGTCATTGACTGCCTCTAATAGTGGTTCCACTGCCGCTCACCAGGTGGCCCTGGGGTCAGAGACGGGGTCAGTCTACATAATGGAGAATCTTGAGGTAAGTATATGCGTGCCAATTCCAAGAAGTAGGAAATGGTTTCTTCAAGATATCCTATATCCAAGTGGTCCCCAGTGACAAACAACATATAATTGTGACACGATCTGCTAAAAGGGACCTTAGTGCAGGGTGCACCAAGGTTCCTATTCCCAATACATTTCACATATATTGAAACCTATCACACGCATTATTTTTATCCCTCACCCTATGTTATTTTGCTCACATATTATGAAGTCTTTATCTACGTATCTATGCATATTATATAGTTAGGGAAAGCTAAGAAAATCCCCGAAACCTCTCAGTATTATATCCTCATATACAAAGTCAGATACATTAAAGGTATACATAATGTTTCGACTCTTCAGAGAAAAATAACATAATGTTTCGACTCTTCAGAGAAAAATAATTATGAATATGACAATGTCCATATCCCTTATCATGTTTGGCCCTAGACAAATGTATACACCTAAGCCGCATCAAAGGCTACCAGTAAGGCTTCATTATTCCATTCATACAGATCTTTGAGGAGTTTGCCAACATCCAGAGTCCTGTCACTGTATTAACGACGTTACCGACCACGGAGCAGAACGGCCGGGATGCCATCTTGTGTGCCGGCAACTTCACAGCACTATGTGTGCTCGCCAGCGGAAAGGTAATACTGTAATGATAAACTATATTATATCAAATGAAACCATCATCGAGAGAAAACTGTTTTACCATTGATCTATGCAAAAATGAACACATTAGAAAAGGACAAAACACTCGAATTAATGTGGAACGGCAAGAAACATGCTCTGCTGCTTAGTGCTAGGCAGTATAATAATGCATTGATATTCTTTTAAGGGCGAGGATTCTCTTCATTTAAATGGCCTTATAATATATGTGCTTAAAATACATGTAGAGGAATACAGTTACGCCAAATGCGTTATCTATTGTGCCCTCCACACTCCAAACCCAGACCCATAGTGTATGAATGACGTTGCTGATTCCATATAATTTATGTCCTAACTTCCCTGACAGGACGTAGCTCGGTATGAAACGCCCGGATGGATCAATGCAGTCGTCACAGCTGACGTAGACGATGACGGACAATTAGAAGTTATTGTAGGTTGTCATGACAACAGTATCCATGCACTTAAAGTTAACGTGACGTAGCCCTGCTGAGGATATGGTGAACAGCGGAGGAGAATCTATGACAAAGTGTTGATGTATGATGTTGATATATGATGTTGAGTGTATGTTGTGAGAAAGGTGTTGCATGTGGTTTTCTAAAGCCGTATGGTCATGATAGGAGTATGATCGTAATAAAAGGTACCTATTGGAAGACAAATATTCTGCGTTTGAAAAACGTAAGACATTATTTAATTATTTCCGTGCAATTTCTGGAACGAAAAATAATGTCCAATATAATGAGGAATTCATTTTTAGATATGAATATTGACTTGTAGAAGAAAAGTTGGTCTCTTCCCATATAAAAAAATGTTGTATAACACATGTATTATAGTGAATAAAATTTGGAATATAAAGTATTTTCTTCTCGAATTATTTTAGTGCCAAAACAGAATAGTGATATCCTGAGTTAGGCTAGCCCAGACCTAGCGGGACCGTGTGATCGGATTACAGCTGTACCGGCAGGACATGTATAGAGGCCAAAATATGGGACGCTTTCTGGGACGCTTCAGTAACCTTTAGTACAAGTACAGTGTAACTGGTAACTCCCCATGCAGGGTATCACCCATTCTTACATGTATTGTAATAATTAGACTGTGCACTGACTCAGACTTCTACTTACTAATGTAGGGGCTAGGGTTATACGGGGTTATTATATGACGAGTGCTGTTGGATGCTGTGTTGCGAGCTCAGTCCGAACCCTTCAGTCCGACGGTAGGTGGCGACACCTACTCCGGGCTTGGGGTATGGACAGAGGTCGCTATAGGCTTCCGGTCTGCGTGTGCGCACGCAGGCTGGCTGCCTATATATACCCGGCATCTGACGGTACTCGTCGGTTACTCTGAGCCACGCTGGTGAAGAGACCCCGTGATCATATCGGCTGCTTAGCCTACTGACCCGTTCCGAACTCTATAGGGAGTTCGCACACTTAGTGACTGCTTGTTTAGGTTTACCTGAATAAACCTGATATTGCAACCTGTAACACTTGATCCGAACTGTGTCGACTTTGTTCTTTAATTGATACTCTACCAATATCATAAAGATACGAAAGATCGTTTATTACACTGGTGCCGTGACCAGTTCTGAGTGAAACGCAGGTTAGCCTGTGCAGTAGCACAGACCTCGGGCTCTGGACGGAGCAGCGAGGTCCCCGGATGAGGCAGCAGCCTTGTCACCGGAAGGGTTAGATGCCAGTTATGAGGCAGATACCCACAGCAGGGCGAATGTTCCATCCGGAACAGACGCAGCACGAGGACCCAGGGGTCCTACCATAATGAGCCGCTCATTAGAAGAAGTGAACTTGTCCTTGTTCAATGTGGGTGGGTCAAGCTCAGCCGCGCCGACTCCGAGGAGGTTTACCCTCTTGCAGGAGCGTCGCTTTGACGACATGAGAGAGGCCCGAGTGCAGGAACGTGTACAGATGGCTCAAATGGAATTGTTAACCATTCAGAAGCAATCCAATGAATGGAAAAGCAGTCTGATTGCATTGGAAGGTGCAGTCACACACCGAGCTTCCAAAATCAAGGAAAAGGACGCAAGGCTGTCTACCTTGTTGGAGGAGAATGAGAAATTGGTACAATCTCTCAGCAGAGTCCGGTCGGAATACGATCAGAAAGAGGCGGACCTACGAGGGATCCGGTCCGAGTTTGTCCAGGCAAACACGGAGCTGAACCATATTTGCGCAGCCCGAGACGCTGTAATGCATGAGGCAGAAGGGGCCCGATCAGCCATTGTTCGGGACACAGAGGACTTACAGGAGGTCCGCCGAAGTCTAGTGACAGAGTGTGACATTCTGAAAGCGAAAAGAACTGCTTTACAGCAGTTTTTATCAGAAACGCGAGAGAGTATAAAGGACAACAGTACCTCTTTCGCATCTGCGAACAATGGTAGTCCGGAAGGCCTCCATTACATGAGTTTTACCGACACTCCCAATCAGCCTATGGGACGTGGGGTAACCATGGAACCTGCCTTGTCAACCTCAACACCAGGACGACCCTTCGGACGACCCCTCGGAGTGGGACGATCCAGGGGCAGAGGCAGGGCGAGTGATTACTCACCGAGGGTGGGGATCGGTGGTATCCGTCCGATACCAAAACAGGTATTCGCAGCCCCGACCGGTCTAGCCTCAGTCGGTAGGGGAAGACGATTGTCCGAGTTGGTTCGGAGTCCACGATCACAGTTGAAAGTGGACGAGCAAGAACTCGACGCGGAACGCTTGAAGAAAGCGGCCGAGCAGGATAAGGCGGCGAAAACCGATCTGACTCCTTCAAGTTTGTTGCAATGGCGAGAGTGCCAAGCAACCATATTGTTCCAGGAACAGAAAAACTTGGAAATAGAAAGGCGAGACGTGTATCGCAAACAGCAGGCTGCCTTGGAGCAGCAGCAGAAACGAATGAAGGAGAACGCGGCCCTCGCAGAGGAGTTAGCGGAGCAGGAAGCGGCGGTTCTGAGGGCTCGAAAGGAAGGGCTCCGAGCCGCCGGAGAAGCTGCTAAAGCTAAATTGGAGAAAGCTCAGCAAGAGGAGGAGGTTGAGAAGCAGGCCAAGGAATTGGCAAAGGAGAAGTCAGAGCATCAACGATCGCTTGCTCTGGCCCAGCAGTGTCAGTACATGACTGATCAGGAGAAGAACTGGTGGTTCGGACAAGGCGTGGACCCCACTACGGACTTAGTGTCGTATGGGACCTACCAGGCTTTTCTGGACAGACAGAGTAGCATACCAGCTATGGGCGCTACTCCAGGGGCGACTCCTGGTACGAAGAGCCCGAAGAAGGCTCCGAGACGAACAATGCTGAGTACAGAATTGCAAGAATTGTACGATACGAATCCCGCCATAGCGGGGATCGGATTGCACAATGTCGGTGCGGAAAAGGACGCGACAGCATCCATTTCTAAATGTCTGGCGATAACCTCTAAAATTAGAGGTTCGTCCAACGCTGCTAGACGCATAGCCAGCGAGCCATTTCCCTACTGGCAGAAGAATTCGTGGGAAGATTGGTTGGGAGCCACCGTTGAGGATATAAACCTCAGTGGGTGGGACCAACAGGATGCAATCCCGTACGTGTGTAAGGGATTACGCATGGGAGATGGTCTCATGGCCGTTGAGCAGTGGAAGGAGGATTGCGGACCTCGCGGTACTTTCAAACAGCTCGTAGAAATCGGAACCATCCTGTACGGAGATTCCGCTCGGATTGATCCGATGGTCGCTTTTAAGAAGCGCGTGCAAGGCAAGAACGAAGCTCCGAGGGTCTTCGGACTTGCATTGATGAGACTCCTGAAGAAGGTACACCCTGCTTCAGGAATCCACGATGCCTTATTTTCTAAGGAATTGTTCTCTCAGTTCGTTGCCGGACTGAGAGATCCTGACATACAACAAACGGTGTATGACACGTGGAGAGCAGATACGTCACTAGATGACCTTTTTAAGGCCATCGACATACATGCTCTCAAAAAGTCACTGTTAGGGGACCGGATGCCTACCCGGGCCTCGGCCATTATAGAATGTTCTCCGGAACAGTCTGATGGTTCGGGCAGTGATGAGGAGGGGGCTATAGCTTCAGCGGCTCAGTTCAAGAGGAATGGGAATTCCTCTAAACCGCCGTGGAAGAATAAGAAGCCGGAAGGGGGTGGGAACCCCCCTCCAAAAAGGGAGTCATCGGATCCGAAGGTTCCGATGATGGACGCAGCGTTTTTCACATCGCTGTTTGAGAAGATGACGACTTCCATTCAGGGGGCTACCCAGCCTAACAGAAGGAAGATCAATCGGAGGACCGCTAAGTGCTATAGGTGCTTAGAGATCGGTCACTTTGCTGCGGAGTGTACAGCTCCGAGTCCGAAAGTTCCCGGAAAGGAGGGAAACTAGAGGGGGTAGTCCGAAAAGGCGAGCGGACAACCCCTGCAGATGAAGTACGCCAACATACCAGAGAGGTAGAGCCTAGTGAAATTCAGAAGACAGGAAGGGAATCAGGGGTGGCTTCGAGCTTTAGGAGCTCGGATGCCGGCCTGATTAACATTCCAGTCCATCAGTTGCCCGGCAATGAGGCAGGGAGGCCCATTACGGATAGGAACGAGGAAGTTGCGGCTGTCACAGACACCGTGTGGGTAGGGAGTACCCAGCTTTCCCCGGATCATCCATGTTTCGACCATTTGAAGAAACATGGCCTTGATCTGGCTGCTCCGAAGGATTTCAAACGCTTCACTGTAAACCCGTCTCCGCTGGGGGGGAGGCGGTGGTATGTGTCTGTTACTGTGGCCGGTAGGGCGGGCGAATTTTTAGTAGATACGGGAGCTAGCCACTCCTTTATCTCCTCCAGATTCTATGCTCTTATGCCGGACAGTCGTGATAACTTCAAAACGAGGGTAAACGCCTGTTCGGCCGATGGGTCGAGTATGCAGACGTATGGGCGCGCGTTCATACCTGTCCGAATTGGAGGGAAGGAGTATGTGGCTTCTCCCACCATTGCGGATATTGCAGACGACGGTATACTGGGGTTGGATTTTTCGGCGTTGTATGACGCGGTCCTGAATCCTGGTACAGGGGTACTCCGAATAGAGCACCCGTACCGTGCGGTGGAGCAATGTGTGCTCCGACAAGTATCGACAGTGGCAACGGTGGTCCAAACTGTTAAGATTCCTCCCGGACAGACGTGTGACGTGCTGGTCCGAAGCAAGGGGCTTAGGAGAGAGGAAGAAGCAGTTGTGGAACCGGATGTGGCCATGTTGGGAAGCATCGGTTTGACAGGCATGGATACCCTCGTGGGGGATGGTGCTTGGACCGTGGTGCCGGTTTCTAACCCCGGGTTGGAACCACAGTATCTTAGGAAAGATACAGTGTTGGGGAAGGTGTTCACCAGTGAGGCCGTAGTGTCCGCTGGACAGGTGAGCATGAAGGGTGACCCTTCTCCGACCCCTTTGAGTGAGGGACTCGAGAAAATGATATCCGAAACGGATCTGACGGATCGGATGGATCTCGACTCTCTAAGGAGGCTGGTAGTGAAGTATCAGGATGCATGGCAGGTGGAGGGGGAGCCGTTAGGCCGAACCGACAAAGTGTTGCATTCTATCAATACTGGAGATGCACAGCCTTTCAAAATGCCTTACCGACGTTTGCCGTTGGGTAAGAAAGCTGTTGTTGAAGAACAAGTGAAAACCATGCTGGAACAGAAGGTGATAGTGCCTAGCACTAGTCCCTGGTCCAGTCCGGTTCAGATGGTTACTAAAAAGGATGGGTCTATCCGATTTTGTATCGATTATAGACGCCTGAATGGAGTAACCAAGAAAAATGCATATCCTCTCCCCCGAATTGATGAGACTCTGGACTCGCTGGGTGGGAACCAATGGTTCTGCACCCTTGATCTGCAGTCCGGGTATTGGCAGATCGGGATGAAGGAGGAGGATAAAGAGAAGACGGCTTTTACGAGTCACATTGGACTGTATCAGTTTGAACTGATGCCTTTCGGGTTATGCAACGCCCCGGCCACATTTGAGGCTATGATGGAAACTCTGTTGAGTGATCTATTGTGGCGCAAGTGCTTGGTATACTTGGATGATGTCATTGTCTTCGGCAAGACGTTTGAGGAGTGTGCGTTGAACCTCGGAGAGGTGTTGGAACGAATTCGGTCCAATGGCTTGACATTAAAGCCAAAGAAGTGTGAACTTTTTCGGAAGTCCATGGTCTATTTGGGCCGGATCATCTCCACCGAGGGTGTGCAGGCTGATCCGGCTAAACTGGAGACTGTGGAGACTTGGGAAGTTCCAAAAGGACCAAAGGATATCAGATCCTTTCTAGGGTTCTGTTCCTATTACAGGGACTTCATCCCCGGGTTCTCGAGGGTGTCTCAGCCGCTTCAACGGTTGAGCCATTGGACTCCGGGGAGGAAAAAAGAACCCTTCCCATGGGGGATGGAACAGAATGCAGCCTTCAAAGAGATTAAGGCGTTATTCCGGACCACCCCGGTGCTGAGATACCCTACGGAGAAGGGGCATTTCATCCTTGACACTGATGCGAGCAATGAGAGCATCGGGGCCGCATTGTCCCAAATCCAGGACGGAGTAGAGATCCCGTTGGCGTTCGCTAGTAACAGTATGAACAAGGCACAGAGAAATTACTGTACTACCAAGCGAGAGTTGCTCGCAGTGGTGGTATACACGAAGAAGTTTCGGCACTTCTTATATGGAGGGAATTTCACACTTCGTACCGATCATTCGGCCCTCAGGTGGCTCCTTAATTTTAAGGATGCGGAGGGAATGATTGGTCGATGGTTGAATCACCTCAGCGAGTTCGGACTGGAGAACTCTCATATCCAGCACCGAGCGGGCACGAAGCATATTAATGCTGACTGCCTAAGTAGACGTCCGGTACGCCGTTGTGTGCGTCCGGAATGTGGGGATTGTGGTGCTCACAATGCTGTGGTAGCGAGTGTGCGTTTGCCTTATGATGGGTTGTTGCAAAACCTGTTGGATTGGTCCACCGACACTATAAGGACGTACCAGATGGCCGATCCTACCATAGCACGGCTGAGGGAGCTTGTCCCTACTGGGGTCTGTCCAGTGAGACCCGAAATATCGCTGGAAAACCGTGAAATGCGACGTTTCTTGGCACAGTTCCATGAACTGGAGGTCCGAGACTCGTTGTTGTGCAGGTGGAAGACTTGTCCCGGAAAGCGGAGGGTATTACAAATGGTAATCCCTGCTGCCATGAGGAAAGACATCCTGTACTACTGCCACGGCCATTCCACTAGTGGGCATTTCGGAAAGAAACGCTCTTTGGAACGGCTGAGTCGGAGATATTACTGGCCCGGAATGTCTGGCGACCTTTTGAGGTGGATAGAGACATGTCCGGCATGTTGTTTAGGCAAGCCTGGTCCTGGACTAGGGAAATTGCCACTGCAGCAGGAGCTATTCGGGGTGAGATTTGCTCGAATAGCTGTGGATATTATCAGTGGAGTGAAACCCACTCCGAAGGGTAATACGTGTATGATGGTAGTCTCGGACTACTATACTAAATACACCCGAGTGTACCCACTAGAGGATCACACTGCTGCTACTTGTGCGGAAGCACTGGTGAAGGGGTGGATCCTCCATCTGGGGGCTCCCTTGATGTTACATAGCGATCAAGGGAGAGAATTTGAGTCCAAACTTTGGGCAGCTATGTGTCATCAGTTGGCTATATGCAAAACTCGGACCAATCCGTACCGACCACAGTCCGACGGGCAGGTGGAGCGGTTCAATCGGACCTTGATCCAGGTTTTGAAGCCATTAGTGAACTCCCATATGGATGATTGGGATGATCAGTGCGAATTTGTGGTACATGCGTATAACAATACGGTCCACACTTCGACTAATTGCACACCAAACCTCTTGGTGTTCGGAGAGGACTTGATCATGCCGGCGGATTTAGTATTCGGGGTGGTAGGGATCAGTCCAGAAGCACCATGTACGGTGCTATTTGTAGAATCTCTACGAGAGAGGTTCAAATTTGCCTACGAAACAGTTAGGGCTCATTTGCTCAAAGCTGCGAATTGGCAGAAGGTAGGTTATGACACCGGATTGAAGTTGCGACGTTTCGTGGTGGGGGATAGAGTAATCCGCCTACACGAACCGCTCTGCAACGTCAAGCTGGCGAATAACTGGGATGGACCACACACCGTGGTTAAATGTATCAGTCAGACGACTGTGTTGATTCAGTCCGAAGCAGGGCGCATCCGGACGAGCCATGTGGCTCGGTTGCGTGCTTGGGCTGGAAGGGAGCTCACCCCGGAAACGGAGGTGGAAAAGGGAACTTCGGAGGCTAAATTTGTACCTTTAGAAGGAGTGTCAGAGGATACCCCTAAGAGAGTGGTACGAAAAAAGCTCCAGAAGACCGTGAAAAAGAAAGTCTCGGCAGGCGAAGGAAGAAGGGCCCGGAAAACTAAAATCAAGGCTGGAATTTTAGTTAAGAACGAGAGTCCTTCGGCCAGGTTACGAGAGGTGAACGGGAAACCCGTTCGGCGAAGCCCAAGGCTGGTGGCCAGAGGGGCGGTAACCTAGCTTGTTTACACAACGAGTGTGGTGTCCTGTGTTGTTTTATATGTTATATGTATGCTACCAACAGGGGCGCTCAGAGTTGAATAGAAAAGAATATTGGAGTGCTCCCCGAGGGTGGTGGACGGATAATCCGGTGGGGTAATCTTCGATTTCCCATATTAATCCACTAATACTCCTGATGAACTCTTTATTCGAAGTATATTTTGACTTTTGCGAGCCGCCTACGTGGCAGTGTGATCCCCCGAGCCCGAGTTGCGGGCGGGAAAGGTCGTGACCTGATTAATCGATAATTGGGTCACACCGGGTAACGGGATCGCGTCCAATCACGCGAGACGCTGCGCATGCGCTTTGTTTTAAAAACAAAAGCGAGGGAACGCCATATTGATTTTGGGGCTCACCCGGATCAATCGTGCGTGCGGCAGCAGCGGAGAAGTCGGCGTTTTTGGGCAACTAGAAGAGTAGAAGAGTGATAAAAAGAGTAGGAACTGTGAGTACTCTTTCCTGGTCCGTCTAAGACAAAGAGGGAGACGGGGAACTAAGTGTTTCCCCGTCAAACTCCCGTCGTAAGACACTTGAAAGAAGTGAGGATGGCCGAGCAGCAGCTCCGCCAGTCCGAACTCTCCGGTCACTCCGAGGGGGCATCCGCCACCGAGGAGCACATGGACGCTCAGAGCCCCAGTGGTGATGAGCTCAGTCAGACTCTGTCGGAACTACGAGTGGATCCGGCCGTGTCACCGATTCGGAAGTCTCCGTCACCCGAGGGTAGCGAGGACTCCGGAATGTTGCGAGGGATCGCCTACAGTGCAGTAGAATCGAACCCCTCCGAGTCGACTGGACATCTCTCTCGGATGTGCAGTCTAAGTATTTCGCCGAGCCTCAAGAAGACAGTTACCAGGAAACTGTCTATGGGAGGCGACAGCGACTCCGACACTGCACGTCCGAGGACGCGCGGTGGCAAGGGTGCTACCCGAGATCGGTCCAGGTCGGCCGATGGCAAGGTTAGTACCAAGGCTCTCAAACACGCAGGTGTTGGAAAGAAGCCTCTGGGGAAGGACGAGCCTAAAAAGCCCGATCCAAAGAAGCCTAGTACCCAGGGTACTAAGAAAGCGGATCCGAAGGTTGCCACTGCCACAGTAACCAAAGATTCGAAGACGGTCACTCCCAAGGCTCCGACTCCAAAGGTGCCAAAGGAACAAAAGAAAGCCGATCCGAAGCCATCGGCTAAGGATCTGAAGAAGAAGGGACAGACGTCCGGCAGCAGTCAGGCTGTCAAGACGCCGGGCCCTCCTAAGTCAAACATCCCGATCCCTAGCAAGGAGAAGGATGCTGGAAAAGCAGTTGGAACGTCAGCTGCTCCGACTTCAGCCGTGGATGTGTTGTCCTTCTCGCGAGGGTTGGACAACAGCTCTGCAGTGGCCGCTACGGCCGCAGCCATGGCTGGTACGTCCGGGCACGGGGGAGCTCGTCCGAAAACGACAACTCACCCATCCGACACTAGGACTGAGGAGGCTATGGATGCATCATCCGCAGCTGAAACGGTCCGAGTTGTGCAGGAGGTGCTGTCCGGCATCACCTTCCAGCTACCTGCTCCAGTGGGGCAAAGAAAAGAAGTCCCCGTTCGGGTGGAGACGCCTCCGCAAGGAGCAGCCCCCGTCCGAGTGGAGACTCCTCAACAGCAAACCGAGCCCCGTCTGGAGCCATCCACTATGGATACTTCTGCTGAGGCCGGCAAGCTGGACCAAGCCGCAGGCGGTGGTCCAGGTGGATCGGGGGTACCAGTAATCCCCCCAGTCCAACATGAAGTATGGGATAAGGAGGACGCCGACGTCCCATCCCTGCTACGAGGAGCCATCATCGCACAGATGAGCAAGGATGAGATCAGGTCATTTGACTTGATCCAGATGAGAACCTTCCGGGGGCTGGACATTCTGTCCGACCGGTTCCCGACCTGGTTCCCGGCCCACGTGACGGCTGCAATGGAAGGCTTCAAAGACCAAGCTGCTAACGCTCGCTTGGTTGCTGAGACTGAAGGGCGCCCCGAACTACTCGCGGCCCTTGAATACGACCTGCAAACCGCAGAAGAATTCAAGGTCGTGCATAATCGGAAGGAGAAAAGGCGACATCTGACGCCAGCCATGAGGCTGGCCCGGAATATGGAGAAAAAGACTAACGAGTCTATTCTTAATGATACTCTGGAGGACGAGATTGTCCAACAGAGCACAGCTGCTACTAGAACTGCTGACACTAGTAAGATGGAGAAGGCCAGTCGTAGGCATCAATACCTACGAGAGACCATTCGGTTAACATCTCTGAATGCGGGTCAGTCCCCTGAAGAGGTGGATGAAGTTCTGAAGGGATTGGACAAGAATACAATCCCGGACAACGAACTACAGCTGTTGGTCCGGAATGCCCTCCGAGCCAACGCCGCTAGTGGGTTTCATTTCTTTAAACCCATGTGTATAAATGACTGTATTAAAGATAAGCGGTCATCAAAGCTTCCGGAGGAGGTGGGGCCCGACGGTCTCTCCGACGACGAAGAATGGATCAAACCTGATCCTTTAGACAAGTCGGTACAGCTGTACCACTTCGAATTGCTGGAGAAGGTCCGGACTGGTAGCACCAAATACCATTCGCTCCTTCAGAAGGCAAAGTTGGCGTGGGCAATGTCTAGATGGCATTCATTTAGTAAGTGCCCATTCAAAGCTTGTCAGGACATCGACGAGACCCTGGAGAAACCCCGAACTTGGCCTACCAAGGTTCGGTATGCCAGACATCTTACCCGCTTTCATGTACGTCATCTCATGCGATATGACTGCCTGAGTGTGGGTTCGAAGGGCAGCAAGGGTTGTCCGAATGGGGGTCTGTTCTACACCAGAGCAGATACCATTCGACACCTTGCCAAGTTCCATGGCTTGGCTCTGGAGACCGCAGCGGAACGCATTCAGGCCGCTCACGCAGAAGTCTACTCCCATTTCGGGACCACGGTAGACAAGAATGACAACCTCGAGGTGGATTTTGGCACCAACGAGAAAGGGAAGGTACGGGTATTCTACAAGGTAAACCCGGACCGCACGTATCTCCATGTACCGGAGGGCGAACTCTACGATGAATTCGAAGAGTATCAGCAGCGTACCAGTACGCGGAAGCGGCGAGCTCCGAGAAAATCCGACGGATCCTCGGAGCCCACCGATCCGAAGAAACAGAAAACGGACGAAAGGCAGTCCGTTATGGAGAAGGCAGATCCGGGGTACAAAGGACCGGCATTTACCTCTCGCACGACTGACTGGAAGTCGGGCCCCCAGGGCAAGCCACCTCGGCCAAGTCCGGAGGATCCGAACTCCAGTACGGGAGGGGCGTTCGTTGACGAATTCCCCAATATGGATTTGGTTCCGGGAGCAGAGTCACAGACTCTCACCCAGACGGGGAAGACCAAGGCTTCGGTGAAGCAAAAGCCGAAGCCAACACAGACTCCGGATCCCCCTCAGGAGGCTCCGGAGGGGCACCATGTCTTACGACTAAGGGGCCCTCCCTCGTTTCCTCCCGCCGACTTCAAGTCCTACGAAGCCGGACAGGAGGCCTTGAATCGGTGGCAGGATAACTTCCACCGATTGCTTACTGGCTTAAGTCAGGAGGTGGCGATGTTGTCGCTGGACACAGTGCATCATCTCCACCGGAGTGAAGTCGCTACTCAGAAAGCAGCGGCCACGGAGTCGGTTCAGGAGGAGCGTGAGAATGCTCGGACTGAGCGAGTTGCTGCTAAATCCGAAAGGAAAAAGCAGAAGCTGGCAGTCAAGAACGCCGAGGAAAAACTGGACCACGAACGTCGGAGGTTCAGAGACTGTTTCGCGCACGAGATGCACGAATGGGATGGGACTCGTGCTCAAATCGAGCTCTGGCTCCAGGAGCTGACTCTGGCGGAAGCTGAGTCAGACTCTGATGATGAGGAGGCTGCTGCCCAGTCGAGTCCTAAAGACGACTCGGAGTCCGGATAGGATTATCCTATCTTAGGACCCGATCAAGAAGAAGGGGGGGTATTTTAAATATACCAACCCTACATGTGAAAAACACTCTATTATAGGGTGTTCAAGGATCCGGACGAGAAGAAGCGGCAGGCTGGCTACGCAAGGAGTCAGTCTGCCAGGCAGAACGGACGGAGGAGGACGAGGAGATCCGGAGAGAAACCCAAAGCTCGGGACAGGAGTACACTACCACCATGGATCTGATACGAGATGTTTTTTTTATAAACTATATATATCAGGACCGAGTGCTCCTAATTATAAGTCCGAAGATCGCCTGGAGGCAGGACTTGGAATTTTTTTTTATATATACTACTATAAGCTCCCGAGCATGAGCTATGAACTTTCTCGTTCCGGTTAGTAGGAGCTGAATGAAGTAGGTTACGAAAGCCGGGCGGAATGCATCATCAACAACAGAGGATCCGGATCTTCGCTATAAAATCACGTATGATATCTTTTGTAATAATACTTTAATATGTTTCTAAAAACCTTAAGAGAAGTGATAGTGTTTATCACTTATAAAGTATTATTCATTACGAGTGTAATTAGCTCGGGGTCTTGAAGGGACGAAATTTTTTACTGTGATATTGTACTTTTTCAAGTGTTGTGTATACTATATGTATAGATTAACTCCATCTATCCTAGGGAATGGGGCGTAATTTTAATTACGATCTATATGTGTAGATATGTGTGTAATTAATACCTTTTTGTGTTCAACAGTAACGTCATATTGTTTGTAAGGTATAACTTTAATAAACCCCTAAGGTGGTATTTATAAGATAATGCCAGTCCGAAGTGTTTTCGGACTATAACCTTAATTATTTACCTCCCGGTTATTATCTGGTAGGGGGTAGTGTAGGGGCTAGGGTTATACGGGGTTATTATATGACGAGTGCTGTTGGATGCTGTGTTGCGAGCTCAGTCCGAACCCTTCAGTCCGACGGTAGGTGGCGACACCTACTCCGGGCTTGGGGTATGGACAGAGGTCGCTATAGGCTTCCGGTCTGCGTGTGCGCACGCAGGCTGGCTGCCTATATATACCCGGCATCTGACGGTACTCGTCGGTTACTCTGAGCCACGCTGGTGAAGAGACCCCGTGATCATATCGGCTGCTTAGCCTACTGACCCGTTCCGAACTCTATAGGGAGTTCGCACACTTAGTGACTGCTTGTTTAGGTTTACCTGAATAAACCTGATATTGCAACCTGTAACACTTGATCCGAACTGTGTCGACTTTGTTCTTTAATTGATACTCTACCAATATCATAAAGATACGAAAGATCGTAACATAAGCATAGACATACATATATGTGCCCCTACATGGGTAAAATTCGACATGGCGACACGGGTTTTAAAATCCGACACGTGCGACACAGGGGTTTTAAAATTCGACGGACACAGAAAAATAAAGGTTAAAAACAACCTGCCGATTTCTCAAAGTTCTTATAATAATTATACATAAAAATTGACACAAGGACACGGCCCTTTTGCTAAAAATCGACACGACAACATGGTCAAAATTGTGGGTTCCCATGTAGAGACACATAATATCCATTTATGAAAGATTATTTCAAGAGACTACCCTCTGCCAACATCTGCCCTACTAACAGTGTCTTGTGGATCCGACCTATGTATCCGGTAGGTATCTTAGCGTGAACAATCTGTTTACTAGCAGAGGTAGGCCGCTGTGTCCCGAAAGTAGGGGAAGCGCATGGTCCATACACTGGACATGCACCATTGCATAAGAGGATTCTTTCTTGTAATATAAGTTCGATTTTACCCAGATGCCACCTTTTCCTATATCTGTGATATAATTTCCCTAATATTTCCGTATTATGATTCCTCACATTATATTAACTGATCAGAGGATGGGGGTGTAACAAGAAGAGCGTCGACCTATATACTGACCCGGGGGGGGGGGGGGGGGCACTTAGTATATTTTGTATACACATGTGTGCGGCTGAGACACGAAGACCACACGAAGACCCCTCCCCTCTAGGTGAAAAGATCCCTTTATGTAAGACCAGTACTGAGTAGGGCTCAGGAAGAATGCCAACTACGTCTTCATTCTGTATCCAGTATTATTCGCTCTAAGAATTATATTGTAAGGGAGTGCTCATTTTTTAACAACAGGGGGGGGGCGGTGAGATTTCGCGCGGAGCGCACGCAATTTTTTCACCCCCCCCCCGCTAGAGGGGTCGGAATTTTTTACCCCCCCCCCCCCCCCGGCAGGCCGAAAATCGCGCGCGTTCGCCCCCTTTGTAGCATAGTAACGCGCGGGCTTTTCCCCTCAAAACAGGTTGAATTTTTTTCACCCCCCCCCAAGAGGGGTCTAAATTTTTTACCCCCCCCGGTCAAGGGGTCCAAATTTTTTACCCCCCCCCCCAAATCCACCACCCCCCCCCCCCTGTTGTTAAAAAATGAGCACTCCCTAATACAAGGTCAATAATGTATCCCTAAACTATGCCGATAGGGCAATATCAGTGTTGCAAAGTTGCACGGGTCAAGCTCTATCTACCTTCTTAAACCTCTTACAGGGGGTACATGTGAACTGGAGGTAGGTTTTATAATGCCAGAGCATAGACCTGTGCTCAGGAGGGGGAGGGGGCGCAGCTAGCAGGTAGCAGGGGCTAGGCATAACTATACACTTAGCCTCACAGCGCCCACGGCTTGACATTCTGTATAAAGGGTACTGTGGGGCTGGGCATTACCTGTGAGTGGCGCGGCAGTGGCGTCAACGTTAAAGCTGGTGTACACGCCTAGCGGTGCGTGACTTTCAAACAGTCGGTCAGGGGAGTTTCGAAGGACAGGCAGAAGTCCATGTGGGGAGTTTTCTGCATCAAAATGGATCCCTGTAACATCAAGAGATGGGCCTTACTTTTGGAGTTCCTTGGAGTTATCATTGGATCCGTGGATAGTACTGCATTTAGCCATGCCGAGGTTGTCCCCACGGAATCCTACATCCACTGGGCTGAGATGGACACTTTAGGTAAGTAAAGTTTAACATATACAAGAACCTGAGTAAAAACACGACAAATCGACTGAAGTAAATGTAGAGCAGCTACTAGTATATAAGCTATATGTGCATATGATTCAATGAATTTAAACGTAAATCTGGAGATCTACACTACATGCTACAGGAGGAATGTCTTCACGTTCTTCCTGGTTTATAGGGAATCTTTGAGTAATACCATGATGGTAATACATTGTACGTAACATCCTGTCGGGTGCATACTGCTTATTTTGTTTACACCCCATGCACATGATATTACGCAACCATACTGACATAGAAATGTGCTATAACGATTATCATTGGGGTTTAACTAAATGTCTAAGTGGGTTATGCTAGTAGGTCATGCTAGACATAGGAACTAATAACAAAATAATCCGAACACATACAATGATACACTCTCTCGAAACCAGTATATGAATATACACACAGTAGAACCTCTAATGCATACTGTAATGATGTAGCTTGTAATCTTCAGCTATTTATTTAATGGAAGGAATTGTGCATGTGGTTTAATACAAGATCATTTGTATATAATATGATATCATGCACATAATGCGTTTGGTATAGGCTTTATGATCAAGCTGTATAGATACTTTGTAGGTTGAGATTTCAACAGAGGCTTCCTCTTCTCAGTGGAATCCCTACGAATTAAGGAATACGACAACGGTTATTGGCAGAATGCACATAGTTGAAATTGAATAGTTTAATGCTTTATTGCACTAGGCCATTTGTCGACACAATGCATTAATGCAGCCATGAGGAGTAACTTGTTTTTTTATGGCATTTTCGGCCAAAAGATCTCAGGTCTGGGAAGAAAAGCGATGAAATAGACCATATTTGGTAAAATGTCCTGAAAGAATTTACTCTTATGCTGTGTTATAGTGAATAATGGAAAATTTTGGTGGAATCTCGGACATTTTCTTGAAAAGTAGACCCTTGTCATGGCGATTTTCTTGAAAAGTGGACACTTGTCATGCGAGGTTATTTTTTTACAGAGACTCAGGTATTTGTAGGTTATCCTTTACATAACACACTCCTACAGAACTTAAAGATACCCTAATGGACTAGACCCAGCACAAATCATCCATTTAAATTACAATAATATTCCATCTAAAAGCAGAGATATGGCAAAACCATTTTCGTGACCTTCGACCTTGATAAGTAGGTCAAATCAAATGAAACTTTTTTACAGTAGTTATCGGTGGTTATTGGGTGAATGTAAGTGAGTTACAATACCTCCATACAGATCTTAGGCCAGCAATGTTTTGCAACAACATAAGAACAAAAGTTTAACAATTGCAAATATTTACTTTCAAAGGCATGAATCTTTAATGTTGTCTGAGATTCTTCTCAGCTTCACAAAATAAACATGATGCTGCTGCTCTGAACTGTCTATGTAAGGGCTAATGTGGTAGGCATACTGCCAAATGAGTAGCAGAGAGAGTGAGTGGTTCAACGTGCCCAGGTGGTCAACGTGCCCCTCTCTCCCCTATTCCAGATTTCATTGAACTTGGGTGTAGCAGATAGGTGTACATCACTGCCTGCCATTATTGTCAAAATGTAATGGGGGAGGGGTGGGCGGGTCATTTAAGGCTACTAATTTATCATTTCTTACACTTTACAGGAAACTACTATTTATTCTGGAAGTTTGATGAAGAAACCATCACATTTGAAGCCTGGGCAAAGACCAAGGGCTGGGTAGGACTGGGCGTGTCCTCTAATGGGGCTATGAAGGGAGCAGACATCTTCCTCGGCTGGGTAGCCGATGGCAAGGTAGAACTATCGGTAAGTGACTTTTAATCACGTATTATGATTGATATGATGAACCTTTTTTTATTATTAAATAAATGTTTAGGATCTAACATCCATTAAGGCCCATGTTCGCATGTACACCACTATCAAACTGACAGACCCATTTCAAAAGGCTTATGAGAAGAAACATGCAGTGAGCTTTATGCTATGTGCATGCAAATGTACATGGGTATGTCATTATGTAGCTATACCTTTGTTATGATTGTTAGATAGAAGTACACTTTAGTTCTGCATTAATCTTTAAGTTCCAACTCACGATGCATAACTTTATTTAAACCATGGTGGTGGCTTAGAACAATAGAGTTCGCACCTTGGTTATATTGCATACCCTGGTTTAAAACAGATAGACAATGGTTATGAAAAGGTATGTAGGATTAACCACAGCTTTCTGGTAGGGCGACTTGGGCTTCGCCCTCGTCTGGCCCCACCAGAAAGCTGTGGTTAATTCTGTATACCTTTTCATAACCATTGTCTATCTATTACATAACCTATTACGTTCAGACCTCTTTTGCATGAAGACAATGTACCTTATTATGTATTATGCAGTAGACCATGGCGAAGCATAGAACAGCACAGAAATGACGCAATACAAGGTGTCTTGACACATGTACAACCAGGACTGCCATTGCTAGCATGCTGTAACCCTACTCTCGTTCCCAAATCCTTCCGAAGGAAGGCTCTGGTAACAGCCAAATGTGAACTTTGGATTTTGCTGGGTCTGGGCAACCCCTGCTGGTAGGCTGGAAACAGTGAGCAGGAACCAGAATGTATGATGGTAGTTTTAGGTAGTTTTACCATCAGCCTTTCTGGTTCCATTTCCTGTTCCTGTTCGCTGGTTCCAAGCTACCAGCAGGGGTTGCCCAGACCCAGCAAAATCCCAACATTTGGCAGTTACCAGAGCCTTCCTTCGGAAGGATTTGGGAACGAGAGTAGCTGTAACCCAAGCAATCGTTCTGCTTCTAGACGCACGTCCGTCATAGCTCTCCTAGGTGCGCGGACAAACATTCTGAGCGCAATCTTAAAGTGACATAATTATCGAGCGTATCCCACTCACAATTCTAGTACTGTTCTAGTCTACTATGTGGTTAAGTGTGAGTGGTGAGAATGCCCCTTTAATCCTGAGTAAACAATCTTAGACTTTAAATCGTAGATCTTAAAAGTCTTAATCACCAAGTGACGGCGCCACTATTAGTGGTAAGCCTATACAGTCCATCATAGGACAGGTTTGTTATTAGTATGGAATGGAGGGCTCTGCCTCCCAATCCCGCAAAAACTGGATAGCTCTCCCAAGTGAGAGGACAGACGTTCAGAGCGTTATCTTAATAAGACATCTTAAAGTCTTAATTCAGTGTCTTAAGTTGGGGCAGGGCTTGTCAGGGCTAGGGCTTGTCAGGGCTAGGGCGCCACCTGTAGTTATACTTGTGTACTAGGATCGTCCTGTGACTGTTTCAGGCTCGGGTCTTAATCAAGTCTTAATAAGTCTTAGTCTTAAAGGCTTAATAGTACTCACCATCAATAAAGAAGGAAGAAAATAAAATAAAAACGGGGGTTGGGGGGCAGAGCCCCCCATGATATTAACAAATAGTGGCACTTGAAGTAAGGGTGGCTCCATCTGTCGGATTATGTAGAAGGTAAGGTGGCTACTTCAGACTAAGATTAAGACTATTAAGACTGTCTTAATAGTCTTATTAAGATAACGCTCTGAACGTCTGTCCTCTCACGTGGGAGAGCTATCCCGTGCGTGCCCCAATCCCCGTTTTTATTTCTGTTCTTTTAGATGTTTATGTTGTCTCATCAGAGCGTAGGGCAAACCTCAGGTAGTATAGTTTAGGTGTGTGACACTACATGGCAGATACCAGGGAAGCTATCAGATCATCAAAATCTAATTTTTGAGATTAAGATTGTGCTCTGACAGTTATCCGCGCACCTAGGAGAGCTAGCACGTATTTGCCTTCTAAACACATGCCCCATCACGTGCATGCTTGGATTCCGGTCAGTACAATCCACAATCTGACGTTTAGTACAAGTGTGGGGAACTCATGTCTACCATCTCCTGTGAAGCTGGGTATTATGGAAGATCTGAATAGAATTAGATACTACAAACTTGCCAAGTCCCAATTATATCCTAATTAAGTAACCCAGCCAACCAAAATAACGTTTATATAACGGTATGCCATAGTAAGGAGCCTTAGAGAAACGTTATATGACGTTATATAATGTTGTAACATGTTGTATAACGTTTTTTGTTTACCGGGAATGCCCTAAGCAAATGCAGTGATCAGTTATTTTAGTCATAACGGAGATATCAGCTTTTTTATTTGTCTTCCCTCTCCTGGGCACTGAATGCCACTATGAGAGTGTCACACACTGTCTTTTATATGAACCAAACCTCAGATGGCGAGTGTATTGACACAAATGCATTGACCAGAACCCTAGAATGCAAATGCTCCCCTTGTGTAATTTCTTTCCATTTTGCTGGCAGACCTACACCATTAGACTGCCACCATACCATGTATCATGCGTAGCACCATTATGTCACAATTCAAGCACTTAAAACAGTGAAACATGAACCGGAAAATGCTGGCAATGGCCCATCTACATGTATACGACACCAGTCTTATACACATGCTTGGCATACTCGATTGCAATCCGATTAAGCCTTGTTAATACCCCATAAAGCTATGATTAATATCGATAAACCATATAGAACGGGCTCAAAAGGTCAACGTTACAAAACTTGAAGACATTACATCGGAAATCAAATGCGTAATACACGGTTTAAAGAAACAAAAGAAAAGCTGTGCAAGAATCGTCACCTCTATCATTCAAAAAACAATTAGGATTCGACTGCCGCAAATGAATTATTGCAGGAGATCACATATATTTTCCTTGGAATTATGTCCATGATATTCAACGTATTTGATAACCGAGGCTACTGTAATAATTATTGGCAGATACCAGTATTTATTGTGAGAACGTCAATAATGAACTACTCACATCAACGCCTGATGGGAAATTACCCTCTCTTCTACTACTTTGAAAAAAGTGAAAAACATGATTAAAAGGGGGAAATGTGGGCACATTAATTGGTATCAAATTAAAGCTTACAGTTTCGCGAATGTAATGACCAGAAAGCATAATGATATTTACAATGGTTGCCCTTGTACAATTTCTATTACTAAAAGGGGATTTTTTTTCGCGAATAACTTACATTTCCCTGCCCATTTGGTCCCTAAAGGGCAGTAAAAAGAGAGCCCTCATCTTATCTATCATAGCTAGGTGATGAGAAGCAAGTTTATTTTTAGAGAGGCCTCCCAATGGGCACAGTACATTGCATCAACATTGATAATTGGTTGTCAATGTTCATTCAATGTTGATTTAAATGATAAAATTAATTTTGGTTATAATTTTATGCCCACTGGGCTAATTGAAGCAAGGGTTTATTTTCTTAAAAAGTCGTCATGACGCATGAATGAAGTGGAATGAAGCCCTGGCGAGTCACTCGTCAGCACTACATTAATGCATCATGCCTACCCGAGGGGTTGGCATAATGGACCAATGCAGCCCTGTCGAGTTACTCGCTGGAACTGCATTGGTGCATTATTCCTTTAGTGTTAACACACTTTGAATTGGTTGACAGGACCGCCATGCCATTGGGAACCAGATGCCCCTGGTGGATCCCGAGCAGAACCTGGTCCTGCTGGAAGGCAAGGAGACCAACCAGTTCACCATGCTCAAATTCAGCAGGAAATTAACAACCTGTGACCTCAACGACCGCACGATCGATGTAAGTATAGCTTCAACGTCATGAATTGCCTTTAAGAGAACAAACTAATTTAAGCGCATATAGACTACATGTTCATATGAAAAAATCAATTAAACTCTTAACTTGGTAAATGAAACCAACCACCTTATACTGAAAAGGATATACCCAGTGAACTTCCCCATTATTCTCCTATACACAGGAAGGTACAGTGCGCGTTATTTTTGCGTGGAACGCTGCTGACCCCGTGTCTGCCAACTCCGTCAACTACCACGGCGCCACCCAGCGGGGCGCCAGGAGCCTTCTCCTCAGGGACGTGGGGCAGCCCGACGCAGCAAGGGAGGCCAGCTATGAAGGCATGAAGACAATGGACCTTACTGTGAATAATGTAAGTGACCCTGCTATATGGCATGTCATGGTCCTCTTTGGTAAGAGATGTGTCTTGGCAGTGGCCACAATGCAATTGAGGCAATATTGCAAAACCCGACCACCCAAAATGTGTCCCTAGTGCATTTGTTCCTATAGTGCGCCCTACATGCATGATAATACCTTCACACAAGATCAATATGATTAAAGTAATAATTTATGATGTAATCTTAGAGCTAATGGAAATATAGTTTGAGCATCCAGGCAAAACTTCAGATTTCTGCACCATCTTCTTGCAATACACACCTTTGGTTAAATTCATTTCAAAACCTCCCAATTCGTATCAGATAAGCAGGGAGACTATAGACTCAGTAGCTCCATGAGAGAAGTAATGTATAACAAGTGTATACACTACCCCTAGTTATGGCGCGCCAAATGCCTCAACCAATCCCCCTCTGTCCTCCAGGTGTCCCTACCTACAAAGAGAACCACGTACTGGTGCCGTCTGCAGGAGATCCCCGCCCTCAACAAGAAACATCATGTTGTAAAGGTACGAACAGTTTCCTTTATCTGTAATCCACCTTGATCTATTTTGCATCTAATGGGGTATTACAATAATATGAATAAACCGTTATGACGTACATAATTACTAAAGAAATTCAGGTATCCTTTATATCTTTTTGGCCTTACCCTAATTTTCCTTTATAATGACCTTTTCTTTTGTATTATACTGTTAATTTTTTACTGAAATTATGAGAAAATGCCACTTAAAAGAGCGACCTACCAACTCTTTTTGGCTATCTGAATGTTACTGGATGTTACTGGAACACAACTTTCTTTAGGTCTAACGTAACGCTGGCCCTGCATCTTGATGTGCTAGCTGATACGGTTATCCCTTACATGCCAAGTGGCGTGATATGGCGTGGAATTGTAGGTTACATATTACATACTGTCCTGTGGTTCTATAATATAAATATTAAATATGTACCATCCAATGACCGACACCTACATCTTGATTTGCTTTAATACCATTAGGTGGAGCCACTGATTAATATGGCTAACGTTGGAGTCGTCCACCACATCGTGGTTTACTTCTGCCATGGCAACCTGCAGACCTCAATAGACGGCGAGGAATGCTGGGAGGGCAACATGCCTGAGAATGCCACCAAATGTGACACTATTGCAATGACCTGGGCCGTTGGTCAGGCTGTAAGTTTACCATTGATCCTCTTCGTCATTTAAAAACCCTTCATCGCATAACACTAAAATGATAAATTTCAATTAATACTATGCTTCACAAATAGTATAATCAGGATGGGACTATGATGACAAATAACAAAATTAATGAGTGTTTCCTATTATATCCTCAATGCATAATGCTATGGAACATTCTGACAATATTAGTAAGGGTAGTTCCTTGTTTAACTTTGCAGACATTCCATTGGCCTGACGAGGCTGGACTTTCTATTGGAGGACCTGATGACCCCACCTTCTTCAACATTGAAATGCACTATGACAATCCCCAAGGACTCGCCAGTAAGTACTAAATTGGGAGTTTGGACCAATTGGGAGGTGACGTTATGATTGAGCTTAGGCACCGGCGATCATCGAGCAACTCGCCTCCGTGCACGTGCCCAAGAAATTGTCGTCTGCACCAATCAGTCGGGATTTGATTGGCCCTTCATTGGCCGTTGAGTTGTACTAAGAATGCTGTTAATTACCGAGCAAGCAATCAAGGAGTAATTAGGATCATATCTAGGCCAATCAAAATGTTCAAGTGTTTTGTTGGGAAAGAATATGCATGTCCCAAAGCAATTCATCAACCCCACCACTGCGCATTGCTCGATTTTTGCTATAATCTGTGAAATGATGTCAATATCCAGAGGGTAGATTCACGCATGTCTCTCGAGCATGGCACATCTTTCTCGTATACCCATCAATGGTGCAATACTAGCTATATATGCCCCATACTATTATGTTAACTCCTTCCACACAGTAAGCCAATATATTGCACAAAATTGCATAGAGTTACAAGAAATCCAGTGGTGATGGGGTAAGTATACTATACATATAACTATAATCCTCCTCCTTCCAGATGTGATTGACAGTTCTGGTCTGCGTATGTTCTACACTGACCAGCTGCGTCAGTATGACAGTGGTAACATGGTGCTGGGGACCACCCTCTGGTTCCCACCCATGTCCATCCCGCCTAACGCTGAGGCCTTCCAGGTGGACGCCTTCTGCTCCTCCTCCTGCACCAACAAGGTAACCAGTCTATGACAAGTGTATTAAACATTTAACCCTTTAAGGAGGACATGTTATTTTCATGATACACCGATATAGCACTGGCCAGTAACTCGCCAGCACTGTATTGTTTGTTGCATCATATCGACCCATTGGGAGCGTATCAACTCCGTATGGTCGGCATGATAAATAATACAACTTTGGCGAGTTACTCACTAGGGGTACATTCATACAACACGAACACAGCGCATAGTGCATTAAATCGTAATGAAAAGTATGATTTATATATAATATATGTGTTGTATCTCAAGATGGCATATAGTGGTGTAGGGACACCAATTAGCAATTAGGGTGGATCATGGTGTACAGAAGTTTGATTCAGGAACATTTTATATGTATCATTATAGATTCCCGAAGGAGGGATAAAGGTCTTTGCTGTTATGCTGCACACACATCTCGTCGGTAAGTTCATAAGAGAGAGAGAGAGAGAGAGAGAGAGAGAGAGAGAGAGAGAGTCCCATATTACAAATCCTACACTTCTTATGATAGGCTTAACATATCCTGCTAGGTCTAGACACGGTCCCAACATAATAGTATTACAATGTCCTGCTCAAATGCCCATTTCATGTACTACTTAAATCATGATACTTATAATTATTAAGGTACGTCCCGACTAAAAGTCATCTTATATACTACTGATAAAGTAATGAAAAGCCCATTATACTACTTACATGATAGCCCTAAATTAACCTGATGAAAAGCCCATTTTCGTATACTGCTTGTACATGATAGCCCTAAATTGACCTGATGGAAAGCCCATTTTCGTATACTGCTTGTACATGATAGCCCTAAATTGACCTGATGGAAAGCCCATTTTCTTATACTGCTGACATGGTAGTCCTAAAGTGACCTGATGGAAAGACAATTTCCGTATACTACTTGATGTTAAATGATTGCCCTAAAGCCTATCTTATCATACTACTTACATGATAGCCCCCAAGTAACCTAATGGAAACCCCATTTTCTTATAGTACTGATATGATACTGATAGCCCTCAAGTGACCTGATGGAAAGCTCATTTTCTTATACTACTGACATGGTAGCCCTAAAGTGACCTGATGGAAAGACCAATTCCGTATACTACTTGTACATGATAGCCCTAAAGTGACCTGATGGAAAGCCCATTTTCTTATACTACTTACATGACAGCCCTAAAATGACCTGATGGAAAGCCCATTTATTATGCATGTACTTCTTAAATGATATACCCCTAAAGTGCCCTTATGCAAAGTCAATTTCTTACACTACTTACATGATAACGGTGAAGTGTGTTGATTTGTGGGACATAGGTTAGTTACATATATAAGCAGATGCTTCTTCAGGCTGTGTTTCACGACCTTGGGACAATGTTTTTGTCTCTGACCGGGTGCCGTCTCTGACCAGGTGTCAGAAAAAGGTGTTTTAAAAAGAATTATGCTCATATATATAAGGATTTGGAAAAACGTTATGGCGGTTGTTATATAATCATAGTTATAATTATAATTAGCTTCCTGCTGTTAGTATTTTGACCTTATCAAGCCAAGCCGGTCAGAGACGGCACCCGGTCAGAGACGGCACCCGGTCAGAGACAAAAACATTGTCCCAAGGTCGTGAGACACAGCCTTCAATATCCTATTTTAGTGCAAATTTCACGCTTATAGATCTAGCCCTGAAGTGTCTTGGTGGAAGGTCACCTTTTTGTACTATATGTGTACATTCTTACATAATACCGATAAAGCGTAATATAATAAGTAATATCACCAATCATGGTACATGTTTAGTTAACTTTGAATTAATTTGTAATATACCTGTTATTTATAAACACAGGCAGTAAAGTATGGACAAAGCACATCCGTAACGGAAAGGAGCTTCCCGAGATTGGACGCGAGGACCACTACGATTTTAATTACCAGGTAGGCCTATACTAGAATGCACGATTGTGACAAATACGATGACATTTTAAAGTGATTCACATGTAGCTCGGTGTAAACATTGACACTATTCTGAGAGGCGCAGCCGTGTTTGTGGAACTTGTTGTCAGTAAAATCCCCTTTCAAACTCAAAACTCACCGGATTACATAATTCTCTATGGTGTAAATGTAAAAGGTTGCTAGAAACATAAATTATCTATAGCGCATAAATATTCACTGTAAAGATTTAAATACTGCAATATATTTACATAATACATGTACCGAGGAACAATTACTAACTCTAAAACCCATGTTTTGATAATACTCACTGTGCCTTTGTTAACAGGCCTTTATGGCATGCTCATCAAAGTTCACCTAATACAAGTACACTTGTTTTTTATTTAGCAAATCCGACGTCTGTCGTCACCCCCTACTATTCTCCCGGTAGGTTATTGTAGGATTCACATGAGCCTGCATTTTTTTTACCATCCTACATTAATTGTCCAACATTGAGTAAAAAGTCAATCAATCAGCTTTGATTTGGCTATCTCACAATGCGGCTATCAATCTAAATAAACCTTTTGAAATAAACAACCATAAACAACTGCAATATACTGCGAATCGTTCATGCTTCCAATTAAACATGATATTATATTTCTATAACACCAAAGATATTACGCTCCACTTACTATTCTTAATTATTTATCATACACCATTAGGGCGATGACTTGATCACTTCCTGCGTCTACAACACTAAGAGCCGTACCAACATGACGTTTGTAAGTATATACACAATGAAGACCCCATAAGTAGTGTCTTATTATATACCATTTATAATAGTCTGCTGATTGCAATATGCTATGCAACCGATATTTCCAGGTAGCATGACACCATGGATGTGTGCTGCCTTTTTGGCTATAACTTAGAATTCCTTTCTCATTTACTGAGTAGGTTATAACCACAGGCTTAAACGGATACTAGGAGTAGATGATTATTTCCACTCTCAGCCTAACCAAGCTGATCAGTTTAAGCCTGTGGTTATAACCAATACGATTCCTTAACCTTACGTTACACCATTAATTGTGCAGGGTGGAGCAGGCACTGACAGTGAGATGTGCTTCAACTTCATGCTGTACTACCCAAGGATCCCCCTCCAGGCCTGCACCAGCAGCTCCCAACACTACTACCCCATCCAGCAAATGGTCATGGAGAAAGCCATGTAAGGAAGTTGTTATTAGATCTAAGGGAGTGGTCATTTTTTAACAACAGGGGGGGGTCGGTGGATTTCCGCGCGAGCGGGTCGAAATTTTTTTGGTCCCCCCCGCGGGAGGGGTCAAATTTTTTTCGGTCCCCCCCTAGGCAGGTTGAAAATGAGCGCGGCCGACCCCTTTGAGCTATAGTAACGCGCTGGCTTTTTCGCTAAAAAGGGGTGTAATTTTTTTGGTCCCCCCTCAAGAGGGATCCAAATTTTTTTGGCCCCCCCCTTCAAGGGGTCCAAATTTTTTTGGTCCCCCCCCCAAATCCACCAACCCCCCCCCCCTGTTGTTAAAAAATGACCACTCCCTAACCCTTTAAGAACCGGATAATCCATCAAACGTTGTCTTTATTTGTCCTAACCATGCACTATTAAACACCGCACCGGCAAGTTATGCATTGATGCATCATGCCGACCCTTTATGAGTGCATCAAACCTGTAGGGTTGCGATGCTGCATAAATGCAACACTGCATGGTGAGCTACTCCCCAGGACTACATTATTCAATTCTCACGGTCTGAAATCCACATGATATGTGACATATATGTATTACATATTGGCAAATAACGTTATATATAACGTTATTTGCCAATATGTAATATTTACAGTCAATAGGTCTAATTATACCCACGTGCATGTATAACTAATACCTGTAAGAATACTTAATACCAGTGCACCTTTACCCACAGGACGGGAGAGCTGCACGTAGACCCGGCTGTACACGACAATGGTGATGTGTACAAGCTCCTGGACCATATCACATGGAACGACGAAACTGTCAACCACTTCCAGAACCAGGTAAGCTACTCCTGAGCTGCTCCTGGGTCACTATAAAGTGGGCGAAATGAGGGTTCAGATGTATTAGGTTACTATCATTATTTAAATCATACTCTCATTCGGTTAAGAATGATAATTATTCTGTAGTAATATAGTGTTTCCCTTTTTGCGTTAGTAAATGTAAGTATTGTGTTGGTGACACATTGTATCACCTGGAGAATATAGGGTCAACGACAGAGAATATAATTATGATTTAATCATTACTACATGTATTAACAATTTCATACCAATTTGAATAGATTAATCGCCTTATAAATATCAACTCGACGTCAACATATATTCTTAATCCTTTCCAGTTGAACCACATTGCTGGCTACACAGAATCCTGTTCAGTTGCAAAGGAAGGATTTGGAGTTTTCACCGGCTCGGTGAGTGGATTCCTAGTGTATCTAGGGACAGACACGGTCCCCAGTTCATCAGTTAATAAAATCATAAATTTATTGCTCATCAGGCTCATTATACATAAGATGAAATCAATGATGAGCTTAAATCTGTTAATTCATTGTTACATAATAACTACCATGCTAATTAAGGCCCTGTTCAATGGCGGATACATGATTTTCAAAAAAGGGGAGGGGGCGCTCTTGGAAAGTTTCCCCATCCCAACCTTTAGGCCAAAATGTACATTTAAAATAGCGTAAATGCTACCCCAAAATGGGCGCCGCTCCCCCTCTAAATCCGCCACTGCTGTTAAACCCATTTATACTGCAAATTATACCATGTTATATATCGTTGGAGAGGAAATCTCATGCAAAATTTCATACACAACAAAACATGTCGCCTACATGGAATACATTCATCATGTTAAATTAACATTTTGTGCATCTCTGGTTCCAGGCACCTTACTACAAGAAGCTGATTAAGGTGGAGGAGCCCCACGTGGTGGACGCCCAGTGCCGCACCGCGTCCGGCGTCACCTCGGTACACCTCACCCCCCTCACCCTCCTCCTGGTCACCGTCATCAAACTAGTCCTCTAAACTACAGCAGGACAACTGACGTCTTTTAATGATAACAGCTGAAAGGGACTTCTTTGGCGTATGCCAGGTTCGGTCCGTATGGGCCTTGTGAACCTGCTGACCAGCCTTCGGCTGTGTTGGTTTTTAAAACTATATCCCTGGCGTTTGCCACTCGGCATGAAGTCATTTTAAATGATTTTGAACAAAATAAGCCCTAGGGTAAGGATAACTTGTGATGTATATTTATTGAATATGTTAACATTTTGATCATTTTTAAAGGAAAACTTTTTCGTACGTTCCGGGTACACAGGCTGTACTTTGTAATCTGATAATACTCAAGCAAACCTCAAATATAACTTAATTTGCACAGGTAGCATAATGACGTGTGCAAATAGCCTATTCGGAGAACGAAATCTCATCTCTAGAGAACAGCCAGATGGTAGATTGCATTTACAACAGACTGCTGTGATAATTCGTGTTAGCAAAAGCTGTTGGGAATTCCATAGACTTGCTCTCTCATTAAGAAACTACACTCTGGAAAAATCAGTTTGCTTTGATTGTGTGTGATAATGTATTTGTATACATTGTAGTGCAGTGTGGAATGTCTTATTTAGAGATATGATAGACCCTAATAGAGTCACCCACCTGAATATCATTATAGTTTGTTTTTACAATGTAGGCCCTACACTGACAAGTACAATACGTGTGGATGAAGAGTAGAATTATCATTTTAGTTTTTACTTGTATATATCATATAGAATGCACAGCAATGCAGACTGTTTTGTTTTTTGTTTGCATAATAGTCTCAATACTCCGCCTCAGGGAGGACTTCAAACATTACATTTTAAGTATGCTTAAAGTGCATATTGTTAACAAAAAATGAACACTGATGAATAAACTGTTTTTATAACATTTATTTGACAACGTTATATTTGGCCATGTTTCAAATACATGTGATAACAACGTGTTGCCCCAGCTTCAATACAACTGGTCTTACTCCAAATCATAGTTTGAAAAAGTAACACCAGAGAGCAGCACAATCTGGCGCTCCGCTGCCATACTACTCGGTCATTCATGACACATGTGTGTCAGCATTATTTACACTCCACCTAATACATACACTGTTATACACAACGGTTATATCCTTACTACTTCATATTTTGTTGTTAACAGTACATCGTAAATCTAAGGCACTTGTTGACACAGAGTTGATATAATCACATGATTATTTTCTTCATTACAATAACCCTAATTAACAGTAGATACCTGCTCTACCAAACATTCGCGCGACCATATCCAATTCTTTTCCCCTCAATTTTTCTTTTTTTCTCATCACATCGTCTTTTTCGAGATAGAACCTGACCAATGGAGTAAAATCTTCAATACTGTGATGTCTAAGCCTATTATGGTACATATCGCCTAAGTTAACTATGATCCATTGTATTTATGGGGGATACTTGTGATATGTGCTAAAGTGAAGTAGTAGACATCTAGAGGAGAAAGTCCACTCTCATCAACTCCACAAGGGGCATTAAATCTTAGTACTCACAGATTGGATCTCAGATAAGCACATAGACCGATGCTTGGTTATGATATATGATATGATTAGGAACTATTTTTATTAATTGATATGACATACAAGTGGTTAAGTCATCACACCTCTTACGCTGTATAGTCATGAGTCTTAGAACAGCTGTTGTTGTATGGATCCACACTGAGTATGGGTACAGTCAGAGACCATTGGCGGTTACCACGCATTTTGCAATAGTTCTATTTCCAGATGGGTCCCGTTACATATATGTGAAGGACACTGTAGTCATACAGGGGACACCTGGTGTCCAGCACTGTTATATAGATCCACCTTTTTATACGTGAATGCCCGCCGGCTCTCAGGGGACATATTACTCAATGTGTCAAAGAATTGCCGACTACCCCATCTAGAGTTATCACTGTGAAAGGCCAGTTGGCCAAATATCTATCCTGTTTTTGTTTTTAATTTACTTTGCAATAACACCACTCAGTTGGTGGACAGTTGTGGGCTATAGTTTACAACTCGTGATCTCTTGGCAGAAAGCCATAGCCGGGGCCAAGGCAAAATCGATCAAACTCAAAGTAACCCATCTACTCACTCTAACATATGAACGCTTCAATTAACCTTTGACACAAGTGAAACTACTTTTATGAAGTAGTCATATGACTTTTGAACGTGTTCCAACGTACCTTTGGCTTCAGTACTCATGGCTTTTATGAAAAACATGTGAATAGAAAAGAAAATAGGCTTATGTAATTGCACTTAGAATGGGTAATTGCACTAGGGAATGAAAATGGTTCTATGCTATTACAATGCCTAATGCATTGATGACCACTATATTACTGAACGCAAACAATTATTGACAGCATGGTTCACAATCTTATATATATATATGGAATGGACACGTTCCTTGGATATAATGTCAGTCAAAAACTAACACAATTCTCTGAGAGGGTTGGACCATTACATGGGTGACACATACCTGCACAATTATCATGATATAATTACCTAAATACATCTTAATTAACCACGGGCTTTTCATGTTTTGTTTTTTTACAGTACTCCAGCATGAGAGGTAGATGGCATTGGCTATCCACCGAAGCTAATCTTACCTAACCTAATTGTATTGTCAAGTGGAGAACGTTAACATAGATGATATGAAGGATTACACTTTCAGACCACTTTTAGACATATGACCGGACTGAGTTTATGCCTACTTCATTACATCGTATCCTATATAATTCATTACTTCAATAAATGCAGTGACCTATATACTATTTCCAAAAATAGGCTACATTAGTGGGGGCATCAGGCCATTACACACTGGTACCCTTGAGATATTCATATTTAGATCAATTATACTTAGAACTGGTTGTACAACTTCAGCGAGAATGGTTTCTCGTAGCTAAAACAACTCTTATTTACACAAAAGGCACACGTTTGAATGATGATGTAAAGTGAAATATTACTGGAAGACGTCATTGAAGTTTTAACACGAATAGAGGCATTGTACAATTCAAGACAGGGATCACACATTCTTGAGCTAATCTAAGTGGCAGGTATTTTTCTGATAAGATCAGGAGGATTACACATTGTACAGCATGGCAGTTGGAGAAACAGCCTGAGACTATACAGTAATTTCTTTACAAAGAATACGTGGGCATCCGAAAGAACAACACATAGACAGTCTTATAAACACACAGAGTTTGTCTTAAGGAACTTTCCTTATTAGAAAACCCGGGTCACACAGTCTACAGTCCATATCTTCTACAACATGTAGGCCAAAGTACTAATACAACTAGAACGCTATAAAAACAACTAGTATTTTCGCGTGTCCTCTTTTTTCCAGGTACATTATTTTAAAGGAGGGGCAGATAAAATTACATGTTATCTAAGCTCGAGTGCATCCTCTAGACTATTCAAAGAACCTCATTAGTCCATGTATTGTACCATGGCATTCTTTGGCAGTTCTTGTGCATAACGAAATCCTCAGGTTGTCTCATAATTCAGACGAGATATATAATATATACTGTGAAAGTACTTATATTCACGGGTGTAAATTTTCGCTGAGGTAGCAAAAAAGACTAATTCGCGGGTATTCATTCCATACTGTAGCATACAAGAATTTCGCGGATTTTTCATTTCCGTGAATATAGCGAAAATATATACCCAGCGAAATAAAGTACGACCACAGTAGGTGACATGTAAATGTATTGGTGAGCTTAATGCCCATGCAAGAAGATCCTTTTTCGCAAACCACGTCACAATTAGGTGTATCTGGATTCTCTGACCCTACAGTCATGTAGACCTTTTTTCTCAATCTAAACACTTCCAATCTTGAATGAATTACCTGAGGACAGAAACTCTAGAGGATAGAATCGAGCTATATGATTAAACCTTTCCAACCCCCGTTTAGTGAACGCATGTGAACGCTAAGTACATTCTCTCTACCATAATGGTAGAGGCGAGGGGCGAAATGGACAATCCCCACAATAGTAGCATGGTCTCAACCTTATGGAACACGGCAATATCGTATTTACACAAATAATCATATGATTTTCAAGCATCTACGACACTATATTTAAGTTAGTACATGTAATGAAAGAGACATGTGTGATATGTACAGGGATGATTTGAGATTTCTTTAAAACTCTTTATAGATGAAAATGTAACAGGCCTGTGCTTACCCAGAACCCTCCATTAGTATCATGCTATTTATACCCGGGTCATGGGGGTGATAATAGGGGGAAGGGGTGACAGGGGTACAGAGGCTGGGAGTAGTCTATATAGGGAAGGGGTTAAACGGGCCGCTGGTAAGCTAGATCGGAAATACATGGGGAAGTCACTACTTGTTCTTGGAAAAGGTTGTCCATATCTAACGCTATTGTAATTGATTCAATTAGATTTTCCTCGCGTATCCATGCTTCTATTGACCTAACAGGCTACCTGTATCACAACCGGCATATATGAGAATCGACTGAATAAATTGATCCCATGTAAACCCTACTCTGCTGGTTCTATTTATAAACAGACCTTAAGGTAAAGTCCCATGGGCTGAACTTGAAAGCCTCAGCCATTTCTACAAAGAGGGCCTTGGTTCAAACCCATTCTAATAACAATATCACATTTAGGCTACAACATATAAAGCGTTATAGCCATTCTCTGTAGTTACACCTTTTCAATGACCAACCGATTCAAATCACCTCCCCTTAGCCCTGTGTTCCCAATCCACAACATAAACAGTGGTTTATACTGAGCCCACAGATATGGCGAATGACGCTCTATTCATTAGCACAGTCCTTTTTAACCAGAAAGAACGTTGAGAATGTTGTAAATGTAAGGAAGAAGGCCCATTTCTCGTTTGAAGGCTTGGGATGTAATGGTGAATGAAGCTGAATACGATATTGAAGGGCTGCTGTTGCCAACCTCCCTCAAATCAGTATTAATGGTAGTTACAGCTACAGTATCCCTTTAATACAATGGAATATACTGCAACCACGTCTAAATGTATGAAGGTTAGCATGGTAGCAGGGCGGAGAAGGCATACTAGTTCTAACAGACATAGAATACACCTCTAGGTAACCCCATCCCTGGGTAGCTATGAATGAATGAGTGAGTACATTGTATATGGAGTATTAAGGACATGTCTCAGCCGAACATCTCCTGTGAGGCATACGTCATATAGAGGAAGCCATCCTCGTCCTTCTCGTCCTTGTAGATCTCTGTCAGTGTGGTGGACATGCTGGCTACACTCTTATTGTTGATGATCAAGTAGAAGGCCTGGTTGGCGTTCAGCGTTAGCCGGTTTCTGTAAGGCAAACAGAGGAGGTTATTTAAGGAATTCTAGCAGCAGAGGATTACGGTTTATATCTATATATGACAGGCGCATAACCTGGCACTGACATTAATGGTCAGGCTACACAGCAAGACCTGCAGGTGATTCAAATTAAAAAAAAATTACCACATAGGATTCATAAAGGTTAAGACAATAAGAGACATTGACATGAAAGGTACACTGATCTACCTCTAAATCTCAGTGCATGAAGAAAAGTGGATGGGGGTTTTGAAATATTGGACTGTACAGACTGAAATGAAAATCATTGGTACAATGTAACAACAAATCCTAATCCTGGACATGACCTTTTTACGCCTGAGATCGCAGGCTACTGTGTCTAATTTCTACTGTAGATGGAAAATCCACACACCCAGTGAGGTTCAGATTGACAAAAACCAGTATCGAACAAGCCTATTATTTTCGAAAACTCTCTTACTTACGACTTAGATGTGAGCAAATCCAAGACAACATGTGAGACCTGTATGCAGTTTGTTACAAAATACTATTTTATTATGGATCAATTCCTCACTGTTATAGCTCAAGCTGCCGGTCACTTCTATATTTGGCTCTTGTTCTAAAAAATATTATTTTAACCCTTTATAGACAACATATTGATCTACCCCTATCATGATGCAACGCAACCGTCGCTGCATTGTTGCATCACGACCACAAATGAGCAGGAAGTATTGAGACATCATTCGGCCCTTAAATGGGAAAACGAGCCCACAATAATGTGTATCATCTGTACACACCAGTAACAGTAGGGGTGATCTCAGGTGAATGGCTAAAAGTTCATTCAACAATAGGAGTGGCACCGGCAGAATGGGAGTGAGTGTGCTATATTGAGTAGATGAGCATAACCCTTTAAGGATGATGCATGAGGTTGATGCTCATTTTTCATTGTAATGCACTACGGCAGCACCGACGAGTAACTCACTGGTAGTGCCGCGGTGAATCATGCCGACCCTTCCCGAGTGAGTGTACTTATAAACCCTGTCAAGTTTCTCGCCAGGAATGCATTCATACATCTTGCAAATAAAATAGCAACGTGCATACACTACACTAGAGCACTGGTGGACTTGAAATGGTTTCAATTGATCTCCACCATCTGGGTCAGCTGTTCCCACGCACCCATATAGCTGCAAGGATCCAGACTCATAATGGTGAGATATAGGGGGTATTTCACCTACACGCCATGTGCTGTTGTGTGTATAGGTATGGATCTATTATACGTTGACGATTATAAACCATTGACTACTAAACGGAAACACTATTCTTTTCGCACGTATAGGACCTGTTGACACAGTGCAATATATGATGGTTTTGCCAATATTCATATCCTGTCCTTTTACACATGAGGGGTGGGACAAGAAAGTCTCATTGATCAGCTGCTAAATATGTTGAATTGCAGCCTCAGCCAGACTGTAAAAAATAAAGGTTATCTAATAATTGTCTTACAAGAAGACGTTAGGGTCTTCTAAGCGACTGTCATGAAAGGTCACAAAACAAACGAGTTGATGGTTGTCATAATCTGATGACCTGCCAGGTTACCATACCACAAGGCAAAACTAGGCTTGTCTGACTGACAATGATAGCCCAGGCTAAGACCTTGTCTAAGTGACAAGTCGAGGGTCATCAAATTCACAACACTAGAATTGCTTACTTGTGTACAGTAGCATTAACGCTCTATAATTTGACTTTATATTTTTATTCATAATTTGAATTTAACATCTTTCCTTTACCCATACCATGCAATGGTTATTGTGAAACAGCACTTACAGTGGCGTAAAAGGTAAAAGGTATTTTTTCACGTTTCTTTGTAAGAAGTTTTACCTTAGAATGAGGAATACCACCCTCCCTCTGATAGTTTGGAGGGTAGCTCTTTTGACCTGCTGCTCATGGCACATGTTTGCCAACAAATGTCACATTCGTTTTTTTAATAGATCAGGTCTCTGGCTGAGAGATTGGGCATTCGCATTTTCCTTTATAAACATCTAGTCTATACTGTTTTCAGTGGGCTCGTTGCCCAATGTGAAGGTGTGTAGTTCCCTATACATTACCACATATACATTTACGGCCGTGCTGCCATTAATGTGGGGTTGCCATCACCTTCACATTTTGATACGTATAAAGTGTGCACCCATCAAGGCCAGGGGAGGGGAATTCTTTTTTCTGAGATTTTTTGAGTACATGTCGTCTTCATTTTAATGTGCACAGCAATGGGTGGGTGGGTGCACGTGGGGTCAATTTTAGGGGAAATGTTCCTACACACCTTATGAAATATCCCTATGTTAATATTGAATATGACCGACCAAATTGGAGAATGCTTTACTGAGCCCCCATTTCAATGATATGCAATGGAGAAAGTGATTATATGTTGGCGAACTATTATAGACTATCCACCCATGTATCAAGTAGGTCATGCTATAAAACGTGTTATTATTTAGTTGAAGGTGCGATGTACACAGATACTCTGCTGGAAAAAATACCCCTTAAGTAGATCTCATGTGATGCAATGCGTCAGTCTAACCACAGACGTAAACATCAGTCGGTGATCTTGCCCTTCTGGAGAAGGCATGTGATCTGGGTCTATAGAGCTGTTATGGTGTGGGCCCAGAGCCTTGATGATGAGAGGTATAGGTGAACCTCAGCCACGACGTTTTATCATGTGCCTTATCAATATAGAGCTGTCAAAGATATGGGTCTAGTCTGGATACTGATAACATGTAAAACTCTGGAATTCAGACAAGGAGGCAGGTGTATACAGACCTACATTCAATGCATGGCATATCTCTCACCATAGTGAGTGGTACCAAGTGCATGATATTATCATCAATGTACTATCAAAGTAGGTACACTGAAAAAGTAAACTTGTCTCCAGACTCTTCCATGTGACTGTCATAAAATAAACGAGTTAAAAACTTGTCTAAGTGACAAGGAAGCGAGTCTTCTAGCTGGAGATAGAAGACCCACTTGGCATGTGCCAGCCCAAAACCCAACATTTGCCAGCTCCAGATTCTATTTGTGGGATGGTAACCTGATAGGTTAGACAACTTTTGACTTGTATATTTTATGGCAGTCACTTAGACGAGTCTGGAGACAAGTTTACTTTTTCAGTGTACAACCCGTTCAACGAACTACCTCTACAGTGCCCCTCCCCTACTACAGCATACTCAATTCGCATAATAAGCCCTATATATACATTTTTGAGAGAAGGAGAGAGACAGAGACAAAGGGAGACGGACAGACAGAGACAGACAAACAGACAGAGGCAGACAGACAGACAAGCAGAGGGGGAGGAGAGAGACAGAGACAAGTAATTGAATTGCATAATATATGCGTATGCAGATGAGGGAGCGATCTCCATGGTTTGTAGATATACTCTGTACATTGTAGCATACAGAGGGATTGATCCCCGGGGTTGCTGCTATGGTATGTATCATGTACATAATCTGCTGATAGTGAGTGGCAATGTCAATATGCAGCCAGATTTTCTCTCTCTTGATCCTGACATGACCTTGATGATATGTCCACTGGCTTACAGCATACTTAATCCAAACTGTCACTCATTCTACATTATACCTCCAATGCCAGCGCCCTAGTTTACTATCGGGGTTTACAAACTAGGATGCTAGGGAGCGCAGATGGTACAGCATAGCTGCAAGACCAGTTTCAGTTTCATGAGTTCAGGAGATCAATATAATGGTAGATTCAAGTTTCTACTCCTGCTATGTCCTAGGGCCGGGCCTTACCAGTCCAATTCATATAAAAAACTTGTTTGACTATCTTGTCCTCAGGAGTTGACCAATCAAATCCTCTACACCAATTCCTGTGCACAAGCTGGCAGGAAGTCACAATCTAAATAATTCATAGTAGTTCATCCAGCCCTTTTGGAGCCCTTGCGGTGGAAAAGGGTACTTGTTAAGCAAGTCTGGGTCTTGCGTGCAAACACAGCCACCACATGGTTGGGTAACTGCACCATGATAGTACCATTGCACCTTACTGTATTTTATTATACTCGGGATTCCCTCTTTGAGCAGTTAGAGATCTTCAGGCAGCGGGGGAAGCCTGCAGAATGGGCTGATAGTTGTCAGACCTAGATCGTTCCGTCTAGGTCTGATTGAGACTATAGGTACGGCTAAGGTTAAACTGTGTTGGTCTCTCACTGTGTATGGCAACTTTTGAAGGGTCTAATTTACACCTGCCGCCATCATGTACTCCACTGCTTTGATTGGGTGTCGTCCTGCATTGATTGGGTGAGTCGCTATACATGTACTTGATTGTCTGTGGTACATTTCAAATTGTTGTTAATGAGGGTCACTCGGGCTCTACAAAATTGTCTAACATTGTTGTGGTACTGGATTACCACTGGCCGATAAGCGAAGTGCGTTGCAGACATCATGCCTAATTTATTATTACGTGACCAACACATGCTGCCATCACAGTACATGAGATATAAGATTAATCATGCATTATTACAGAACCATTCCAATATCCTTGATCATGTATACGGGATTGTAGATCTACATTGAAAATAGTTTATGCATCATATTATAGCACGATCTGCAAAAAGGGACCTTACTGCAGGATGCACCAAGGTCCCTCTCCCCTGGCCATGTCATTATATGTCTTATCTATCTGCTACCTATAGATATATGTGTGTGGTGAGGGCCTTAGTACTGACTCAGAATGTGGTCAGGACTAAGGTCTGGGTTTCCTGGCACTATGGTAGTAATGTGAGTGACCGGGGTCAGATAACGAGTAAGCCACCGCGTGGAATAGTCATACAGAATTCGAGATAACACCCACTGACTCCTGTCCTCTAGACACACATATATTCTGGTATCATTCTGCTCATGTTCTGACCTTTGACTCATCTGAACAATTCATGTTACTTTCCGTCACATTTCCAGATAACACTGACATGAATTCTTTATCCACCTACAAGTCTGGTTCCTTTACGAGCAATACGGACATCCTATATCTACTACAAAGATTTTAGGATACAACTATTAGGTCAAGCCACAGCTGTTCTCCATTATAGAAATATATGTATCATCATCTTATGCTATAAACCTTAACCAAAGGTTCAGTCAGATAGCCTACACCTGGACAGGGTTATGCCACATAACCAATGCCCACTGGTCATAGCCTCGGTCTTATCACACCCCGCCCTGACGTTGTGGGGCAGTGGTTATACGGCATAAACCTGTCCAGGTGTAGGCTATCTAATACGTACAGAACAGGCCTATTGTAGATGTAAGACGGAGCTTCAAAGCCTTTACTATTGTATTTGTATATAAGGATTCAATGGTAATTGCATGGCATTAAAATTCTATGTAGAAGCTTCAATTAAGCAGTACTAATCGTGGATAAAAATATACAGCAGTCCAACATTATAGCACTCCAATGCACTATATGGATATATATCTAAAACTGGACATCGACATCCATATAACAGAAAGCTATATTTATTAGAAGTAGAAATCCATGAATATCTATATGAAGGAGAACACCATGTTCATGCCTATATGTCTGTGTGTATGTTCATTTCGAAATTCAAGATTGCAACCATTGATTGAATGCCACCATGCTTTCAATGTAATCTCGAATTGCAGTTGCAGTAGTTTGATACTAATAAAAAAAAATCTATTCTATTTTTCTTTCATGAACAGTTGGCATCCCATAGATTCAAGATGGCTATCACTTATTGAATGTCCCAATGCTTGAAATGCAATCTTGACTTGTAGTTGCATTAATTTGATACTACAGTCAACTCCCTCCTAACGACCACCCCTCTATAACGACCACCTCGTCATTGCGACCAGTTTTGGAAAGTCCCAACCATTTTCTCCTTTGTTTTAATATATTAAACTCCCTCCAATGCGACCATCCCTCTAATGCGACCACCCCACCCTCCGACCACTAAAATTCCAGTCCCAAAGAAGCTTTTTCTCCCTCTAATGCGACCACTGTGTCCAAGAATAAAATATAAAAAATTCAATCTTAACCCAGAAACCACTTACCCGCACCTCAGCTCAGGTCAGAAGACCCCCCCCCCCCGTCACATGACTAGTGGTCGCACATCAAAGGGCCAGAAGCCCTCGCCCCCCCCCCCCTCTTTCATCCACCTGACCAGTGGTCGCACATCAAAGAGCCAGAAGCCCTCACCCCCCCCCCCCCCCTCACTCATCCACCTGACCAGTGGTCGCACATCAAAGGGCCAGAAACCCCCCCCCCCCCCCTTACTCATGCACCTGAACAGTGGTCGCACATCGTTTCTATGACTTTGAACCATGCTTCCATCCGAAAGTATTGCTTCAAAATATAGCCTAATTTTCAAATAGCCCCATATATTTATTTCAAACTCCCCCTACTGCGACCACCTCGCCATTGCGACCACTTTTAGATAGTCCCAAGGGTGGTCGCAATAGAGGGAGTTGACTGTATCAAAAAAACAAATCCTATTTGATTTTTCCTTCATTCAACCCATTCAAGATGGCTACCATTTACTAAATGCCACAATGCTTTCAGTGCAATGAAGAATTGTAGTTGCATTAATTTGATATCTATATAAGAACATTTCTATTTGATACCTTTTTCAAACACAGTTGGCACCCCATAGGTTTAGGATGGCCACCATTCATTGAATGCCACAATGCTTTAAATGCAATCTTGAAATGTAGTTGCATTAATTTTAAACTGTTAAAAACATCCAATTTAGTTGTTTTTTTCATGAAGAGTTGGCACCCCATAGGTTCAAGATGGCCACCAATCATTGAATGCCATAATGCTTAAATGCAATCTTGAGTTGCTGTTGCATTAATTTGATTCTTAAAAAAAAAACTTTCTTTTTTTTCTTTCATGAACAGTTGGCACCCCATACATTCAAGGTGACTACCAGTCATTGCATGCCACAATGCTTTAAGTGCAACCACAAATTGTAGTTGCATTAATCTGATACTAATAAAAAAACTAATTCTATTCTTTTTTTTATTTATGAACAGTTGGCACCCCATATATTTAAGATGACTACCATTCATTGAATGCCCCGATGCTTGAAATGCAATCTCGAATTGTAGTTGCATCAATTTAATGCTAATAAAAAACAAATTCTTATCAATTTTTCTTTCATGAATATTTGGCACCCCATAAGGTGGCCACCATTCATATTAATGCAAATAGAATGCTTTAAGTGCTGTCACGACTTGTAGTTGCATTAATCTGATACTAAAAAAAAAAAAATCTATTTGAATTTTCTTTCATGAACAGTTGGCACCCCATAAATTAAAAATGCACCCAGCACCCAGGTCAACAGCTATATACAGACACGTGTACCTCCCCTGCCTGTTCTCCTTCAATGCACAGTGAAGAGGGTGGGAGGGGGTGACCCTCAACAGTGCATAAACACTTTGATTGGATGACAATGCAGTTTTTATATTACAACCTAAATTTGTGCAACGAAAATCATCAAGAAATACTAAGTATTTTTTCCAAAGAATAGCTTTTCTAGAATGGCTCGGTATTCAGGAATCCTACTGCGAATAAAAAAATGTCAAATTCTAATTCTAAATACCTGAAAATTGAGAAATGCTGGCGTTCACGGATTATGTAGGAAATGTACTAAAAACAGCAAAAAAGGGCAACAAAACCCTAATTTTCTCAAAAACTGTTCAGTAGGATTTTTTCTAACTGAGGTTCCACTGTTTTCTACCCTCATATTACACATTGGCACAGAGAATATATTGACACCTAGTCAGGATTTTGCGCTAGGAGCAATCTGTGAGGCGAAAAACAGCCAAAATGAGCCACTGGTCTGAAGTATAAAACTGGGCATCGATCACTATAGAGCTACAAAGAGACAGAGAATCGATGTCCAGTAATAATATACTAAATATGTTATGATTCCCCATGATTATGCATCTGCATATAACTAACGGTGCTTCTATGTGTGGAGTCAATAAAGCACAGATTTCATGTCCCTCTCGATCTGGAGTAAAGCCATAGAAAGGAGTTCACATGGGGACGACATGATTTAGGGGTGGGGGGGGGGGTGGGGGTGGGGGTGGGGTCATCAAAACAATAAACACTTCCAATGTGGACCATGGCATTGTGCCAGATGTTTTAGATATAGGGCATAATACAATGTAGATCTCTGATGTATGCCAATAAGAAAATTTGACAATGTAAGCTACTGTATAATTCCCCCAATTGCTCACAAGTAGTCCTCGCCCAGAGTTCTATGTTATGTTGTTAAATCCATAACCTACCCCGGTATGTATGAACCCGTCTATATTGCCCCCCCCCCCCCAAACCCACCACCCCCCCCCCTGTTGATAATAAATGATCACTCCCTTAGTAGGGCGTAACGTCTAACTACTGTATGGAATACTGGAATGGTTGTATAACAGGGATACAGATAGGCATAATTATTGTTTTAATATGAACCATTCTGGTTACCTTTTCTTTGCCAATATCATAGTTCTAACATTATAACCTTCTAATCTAGCATAGTTCTCATACATTTCCCAGACTTGCCGACTCATCACTGTCTGATATTTAACTGTCCCTGCAGCATTCCCTTTGACAAATACCCTCATCGTGTGAACGTGTGTTATACCCGAGTATATGTACATACTTCACACAGACTTATATGGCTATTCAGCATTTTTACAGAAGACCTCCTTAGAAGATTTTAAGATCTACATGCATGGGGTTCTAGTTGTATGTTTACGTGTGCCAACCCATGTTACTCCAAACAACATCCATATGTCCTGTTTCGGAACAACACGGGAAATTAAAGATAACGGCAATGTATATGGTTTAGTGGATCTTTTTTTTAATCAATGATTAAAAGCAGCATGTCCTAATTGTTTTAGTATTACGGTCTTCCTTCCTACGCTTGACATATCATAAGGAGAGCGGTACTTTTTTAACGATAGATGGGGGTGGGTTTGGATGGTTAATGTGAGAGAGGGCGTTGGCAAAATGACATTTCTATCTCAAGAGGGGGAAGGGGCCACATCACCAGCTATCATATGAAAATACCACTCCCTCTACAAGAGTCCCAACTTCTCAGGTCATAACGTCATTGCATTGCATTAGAAACACTTTAATAGGTGCGCCTACCAATACTAAAATACAAATGTACAGAGGAAACCAAATACCTTTATCCTGCCCATAGGATACACATTGAGGAGAAATCTCATATAATACAATGGTATACCCTGGTAATAGAGTAACGAAGAGGGGATCCGTAGCAACCGCAGAGAGAAAGAGTATCAATGACTAGGGTATAACGGGCAGCGAGGACTAAGAATAGGTGTGCTTCAACACCATCAATTTAGCAGATACCTGACACAGTATACAGAGACACAGACAGCTAGATATAGCCCTTTCTAGACTTTGGCAGATTCCCTTAGAGAGCACCTAGCCTAGACACTGCACAAACTACATTGAAGCCTACACCTTTAACCTAACGTAATACCCCTCAAAGTTGACCCAAAACTTTTAATTTCTTTTATCTGATCAGTCACAAGACGTACAATACGATTATGCTACGATTTACCAGATCAATTTCTGACTGGGGTCCCTTGTTTAGTATATGCCTCTATGAGTTATTGTACAATCATCTATCTTTTTAACTATACATCTTCACTGACAAGAATAGATTCCCCATGTCTAGCCCCGGACGAGTAAACCTAAAATAGTGCTGTAAAATAGCAAGTCATTCTCAAATACATAATTAGAGCTACTGTTCGTTTTTTATGTACCGTAAATTCCCGCGTACTACCCGCGGGTTATACGCGAACCAAACACAGCTTTCATTTGATACCAAACATGCCTATATAGGGTGCGGGTTATACGAGGGTTTTTATTATTATAGAACAGTACGAAAATGTAAATTTTCAGATCCAGAAACGGGTTATAGGATTCTCCTAAGTTGGGGGTGCGGGTTATACGCGAGATGCGGGTTATACGCGGGAATTTACGGTACATGTTGTTACAACTTGTAACTCTCAGTGGAGCGCCAGCCCAGGGAATCTAGTATTAAGCCCAGTGGAAGTAGAATCAAAGTAATGTTATCGCTTTTGGGCTGAATTTCCAGAGCTTTTTAGACACGAAAAGCCTATGCCTACAGCAGGGTGCTAATTCTCATGCTGCCAAATGATATTCCTCAGATTTAATTACTTCTGGTTTATCACTGCTCAACTTTATACATGTATAGGGAGTTTGCATCCTAAGCATAGACATGTGCCCACCATACGCCTACATCTATTATAAAATGAGCAGGGGAAACTCTATATTCAGGGCCAGAATAATGGGTGGATCCACAGTTGGCAGCATCCCCCCACTCTCTGTGTATCTGTCTGATGTCTCCCACCTGTCCCCATTTAGTCCGCAATCTTGGCACCACATACACTGGGATGTAGGAGTGTGTATTTTACCCATATACATGTGGCCACAGATATAAATGAAGCCAACGTTGTATAACTAAAGTGAATCTCCCAGGATTTGGAGAGACTGACAATGAGAGAGAGATAACCCCGGAGATAACTGATTAAACTGCAGGGGTCTATATACACAACCTGTGATACTCTCAGAGGGGAGCTCTATGGAAAGCCGACGGGGCCAAACCGGAAGTGAGACCATCTAGCCTACTAGATGGTCTAGCTCGTCGTCTAGATGGTCTAGCATCCGGTCTCTCAGCCAATCAGAAGGCACCTACCCAATGTCAACAATAGCGATCTTCCTACACGATATAAAGGTGTATTTATCTCATAAATGGGGCCTCAAATCTAAATTCTGAATCGACAGAAGTGTTTAAATGGGCAAATCCGCCTAGGAAAAGTCATCTTATCTAAATTTGCTATTGTTTAAATGAATATGATCGATGGGAATAAAGGGGCCCGATTTGTACTGTCACTGACAAGGATTGATGCCAGTATTGGCGATTATTTCTAGCGTAGAAACATGTATTTATCTGGTTTATTGCACATTAAATCAAAATTCTGAATCGACAGAAGTTTTAAATGGGCAAATCCGCCTAGGAGAAGTTAAAAATCTGCTACTGTTTAAATGAATATAATCAATGGGAATAAAGGGGCCCGATTTGCACTGTCACTGACAAGGATTGGCATGTGTATTACAATGCTAGTCTACAGTCTTAGTCAGTGGGAGTTGGAGGCAAATTGTATCTTATGAATCAAAATCAATATTTTACCCAATATGATGGAATCTTACTCTTCTCTATATATAGTAACATGTTATCCAGTGTGATTTTTCCCAAATTGTGTCATGATCCCGGTACATGTATGTATAGTGGGAGGGTCTCAGACTGTACTTTCCCCTAGAAATATAGCCTCAAATAGTGGCATAAAATCAGATTAATATTTTGACCCAATGTGATGAAATCTCACTCTACTCTATATAGGAACAGGGTATCAAGTGTTATTTTTCTCAATTTTGTGTCATGACCCCCCCATATATAGGGTGGAAGGGTCTCAGACTCGATTTTCCCGACAAATATGGCTTCAAATAGAGGTATAAATTAAAATCAATATTTTGACCCAATATCATGTAATCTCACTCTACTCTATATAGGAACAAGCTATCCAGTGTCATTTTTCTCATATTTGTGTCATGACCCCCGGTATATAGGGCAAAAGGGTCTTAGGACCGATTTTCCCCGACAGGCATAGCTTCAAATAGCGGTATAAATTAAAATCAATATTTTGACCCAATATCATGTAATCTCACTCTACTCTATATAGGAACAAGATATCCAGTGTCATTTTTCTCAAATTTGTGTCATGACCCCCGGTATATAGGGCAAAACAGTCTCGGAACCGATTTTCCCCGACAAACATGCCTAAAATAGCTGTATAAATTAATATTAATATTTTGCCCTAATATTTTAGGATCTCACTCTACTCTATACAGGAACAAGGAATCCAGTTTTATTTTTCTCAAATTTCTATCATGACCCCCTGTAAATAGGATAGAAGGGTCTCAGACTCACCTTTTGCCGATATTATAATATAGCCTCAAATAGAGGTATAAATTCAAATCAATATTTCGACCCAATATGCTGACATATTACTCTACTCTATACAGGAAAAAGGTATCCAGTGTCATTTTTTTCAAATTGTGTCATGACCCCCAGTATATCGGGCGGAAGGGTCTCAGACCCGATTCTCCCCGACAAATTTAGCTTCGAATAGTGGTATAAATTCTTATCAATATTTTGACCCAATATGATGGAATCTCGATGTACTCTATACAGGAACAAGGCATCCAGTGTCATTTTTCTCAAATTTGTGTCATGACCCCCCCGTATTTAGGACAGAAGGGTCTTGGACTTGATTTTCTGTAACAAACATAGCCTCAAATAGCGGTATAAATCATAATCAATATTTTGACCTAATATTATGGAATCTTACTCTACTGTATACAAGAACAAGGTATCCAGTGCCATTTTTTCTCAAAATTGTGTCATGACCCCCCATATATATGGTTGAAGGGTCTCGGACTTGATTTTCTACGTCAAAAATAGCCTCAAATAGTGGTATAAATCATAATCAATATTTGGACCCAATATGATGGAATCTTACTCTACTGTATACAGGAACTAGGTATCCAGTGTCATTTTTCTTAAAAATGTGTCATGACCCCAAATATATAGGTTAAAGGGTCTCTGACTTGATTTTCCCCGACAGATAAAGTCTCATTTAGCGGTATAAATCGAAATTAATATTTTGACCCAATATCATGTAATGTCACTCTATTCTATATAGGAACAAGGTATCCAGTGCCATTTTTCTCAAATTTGTGTCATGACCCCCGGTAAAATAGGGCCAAAGGGTCTCGGACCCGATTTTCCTCAACAAATGTAGCTTCAAATAGCGGTATAAATTAAAATCAATATTTTGCCCTAATATTTTAGGATCTCACTCTACTCTATACAGGAACAAGGAATCCAGTGTTATTTTTTCTCAAATTTCTATCATGACCCCCTGTAAATAGGATAGAAGGGTCTCAGACTATACTTTTGCCGATATATAATATAGCCTCAAATAGAGGTATAAATTCAAATCAATATTTCGACCCAATATATATGCTGACATATTACTCTACTCTATACAGGAAAAAGGTATCCAGTGTCATTTTTTTCAAATTGTGTCATGACCCCCAGTATATCGGGCGGAAGGGTCTCAGACCCGATTCTCCCCGACAAATTTAGCTTCAAATAGTGGTATAAATTCTTATCAATATTTTGACCCAATATGATGGAATCTCGATGTACTCTATACAGGAACAAGGCATCCAGTGTCATTTTTCTCAAATTTGTGTCATGACCCCCCCGTATATAGGACAGAAGGGTCTTGGACTTGATTTTCTGTAACAAACATAGCCTCAAATAGCGGTATAAATCATAATCAATATTTTGACCTAATATTATGGAATCTTACTCTAATGTATACAGGAACATGGTATCCAGTGCCATTTTTCTCAAAATTGTGTCATGACCCCTGATATATAATTATGGTCTTGACTTTCCCCGACAGATATAGTCTCATTTAGCGGTATAAATTATAATCAATATTTTGACCTAATATGATGGAATCTCACTCTACTCTATACAGGAAGAGGATATCCAGTGTCATTTTCTCAAATTTATCAAAAAGACCCCCAGTATATAGGGTGGAAGGGTCTCTGACGTGATCTTCCCCTGTAAAATATAGCTTCAAATAGCGGTATAAAATCAAATCAATATTTTGACCTAATATGATGGAATCCTACTCTACTCTATACAGGAACAGGGTATCCAATGTCATTTTTCTCAAATTTGTGTTAACACTCCAAGGGTATAGGGTTAAAGGGTCTCGGAATTGATTTCCCCAACATATATAGGTTCAAATAGCGGTATAAATTAAAATCAATATTTTGACCTTGTATCATGAATATCTCACTCTCCTCTATACAGCAACAGGTATCCAGCATCATCTTTCTCAAATTTGGTTTGTGACCCCCGGTATATAGGGTCAAAGGGTCTCTGATGTGTTTTCCCCCCAACATATGCTTCTACCCTATATACTGGTATGGTTTGGGTCAGCAGATGAATAATTTTGGAAAAATGACACTGGATATCTTGTTCATATATAGAGTAGAATGAGATTCCATCATATTTGGTCAAAATATTGATTTTAATTTATACAGCTATTTGACACTATGCATGTCGAGGAAAATCGGGTCCGAGACCCTTTGGCCCTACCGGGGTCATGACACAAATTTGAGAAAAATGGCACTGGATAGCTTGTTCCTATATAGAGTAGAGTGAGATTCCATGATATTGGGTCAAAATATTGATTTTGATTCATACCGCTATTTAAACCGATGCATGTCGGGGAGAATCGGGTCCCAGACCCTTTGGCCTTCTTATATCGGAGGTCATGACATAAATTTGTGAAAAATGACCCTGGATACCTTGTTCCTTCATAAAGAAGAGTGAGATTCCATCATATTAGGTCAAAACATTGATTTTAATTTATACCGCTCTTTGAGGCTATGTTTGTTTGGAAAAATCAAGTCCAAGACCCTTTGGCCCTATACACCGGGGGTCATGACACGATTTTGAGAAATATGACACTTGATACTTGTTCCTTCATAAAGAAGAGTGAGAATCCATAATATTAGGTCAAAACATAGATTTTAATTCATACCGCTATTTGAGGCTATGTTTGTCGGGAAAATCAAGTCCGAGACCCTTTCACCGATATATCGGGGGGTCATGACAAAATTTTGAGAGAAATGGCATGAGATACCTTGTTCCTGTAGGAAGTAGAGCGAGACTCCATTATATCAGGTCAAAATATTGATTATAATTTATACCGCTATTTGAGGACTGGTCTCTGACAACCTATGTCCGACCCTCGCTCCGACCCTCAAAATGAGAATCCAACAATTTTGACTCTTGAACGTGTTTTCCTATATGCATAGGAGTTAGAATCCAAGATATGGCGTCAAAATATTGAAAGTTTGTTATACCACTGTTTCTAGCTATATAGTCGGAGGACTGGTCTCCGACAACCTATGTCCGACCCACAAAATGAGAATCCAACAATTTTGACTCTTGAACATGTTTTCCTATATGCATAGGAGTTAGAATCTAAGATATGGGGTCAAAATATTGATAGTTTGTTATACCGCTGTTTCTAGCTATATAGTCGGAGGACTGGTCTCTGACAACCTATGTCCGACCCTCGCTCCAACCCTCAAAATGAGAATCCAACAATTTTGACACTTGAACGTGTTTTCCAACATGCATAGGAGTTAGAATCCAAGATATGGGGTCAAAATATTGATTTTAATTCATACCGCTATTTGAAGCTACATTTGTTGGGGAGAATCGGGTCTGAGACCCTTTGGCCCTATATACCGGAGGTCATGACACAAATTTGAGAAAAATGACACTGGATAGCTTGTTCCTATAGAGTAGAGTGAGATTCCATGATATTGGGTCAAAATATTGATTTTAATTTATACCGCTATTTGAAGCTATGCTTGTCGGGAGAATCGGGTCCAAGACCCTTTGGCCATATTATACCGGAGGTCATAACACAAATTTGAAAAAATGGCACTGGATTGCTTGTTCCTCTATAGAGTTGAGTGAGATTCAATGATATTGGGTCAAAATATTGATTTTAATTTATACCGCCATTTGAAGCTATGCTTGTCGGGAGAATCGGGTCCAAGACCCTTTGGCCGTATTATACCGGAGGTCATAACACAAATTTGAAAAAATGGCACTGGATTGCTTGTTCCTATATAGAGTTGAGTGAGATTCAATGATATTGGGTCAAAATATTGATTTTAATTTATACCGCTCTTTGAGGCTATGCTTGTCGGGGAGAATCGGGTCCGAGACCCTTTGGCCCTTTTATACCAAGGGTCATAACACAAATTTGAGAAAAACGGCACTGGATATCTTGTTCCTATATAGAGTAGAGTGAGATTACATGATATTGGGTCAAAATATTGATTTTAATTTATACCGCTATTTGAAGCTATGCCTGTCAGGGAAAATCGGTCCTAAGACCCTTTTGCCCTATATACCGGGGGTCATGACACAAATATGAGAAAAATGACACTGGATACCTTGTTCCTATATAGAGTAGAGTGAGATTACTTGATATTGGGTCAAAATATTGATTTTAATTTATACCTCTATTTGAAGCTGCATTTGTCGGGGAGAATCGTGTCCGAGACCCTTTGGCCCTTTTATACCGGGGGTCATAACACAAATTTGAAAAAATGGCACTGGATTGCTTGTTCCTATATAGAGTTGAGTGAGATTACATGATATTGGGTCAAAATATTGATTTTAATTTATACCGCTCTTTGAAGCTATGCCTGTCGGGGAGAATCGGGTCCGAGACCCTTTGGCCCTATATACCGGGGGTCATGACACAAAGTTGAGAAAAATGACTCTTAATTTATACCGCTATTTGAAGCTACATTTGTTGGGGAGAATCGGGTCCGAGAACTGACACACAATTGAGTTAAGATTTTCGACCCCACCCCCCTCGATTCCATGCAAATATAGAGAAGAAAATTGAATTTGCAATTTACTGATACTAACTGAGCGAATGACAGCTAGTACCACTGCCCCTGCCCCTGCCCCTGCCCCTGCCACTGCCACTCACACTGACACTGTCACTGCCAGTGGCTTGCCAGTAGATTAAGCCAGTATTTTATGAAGGCTATCATATTTGAGATGGGACAACATAGAATAAAATAGACTGTTGTTTATGGTTTATTTTTTCACTATTAAATTTATTTTAATTTTTTTTTTTTTTTTTGGGGGGGGGGGGGGAAACTAATACACATGCTCCGAGTCCCTGTTTATCACAGTGCTCGATAGGCCATTTTATTTGAATTGATTTGAGAGATTAAAACGCCCTAGAAACATATTAGACCAACTTTTCTTTTGTAGAAATACCCATAGATCATTTCTGTCGATTCAGAATTTTGATTTAACGTATTCTTTATTAGATATAGGCGTATTTATAGGCGTATAACGGCCGTGATTGTTTACATCACGGTGCTGTCCTCTGATTGGCTGATATACCGGAAGCTAGACCATCTAGGCCGTAATCTAGACCATCTAGTAGGCTAGAAGGTTAAGCAACCGGTATGGCCCCGTCGGCTTTCCATAGAGCTCCCTATTACGGTCCTGTGGTCAGGTATAATCTCCTCCAGGGTCGCCTGCCTGTCATAAATCACCACCAAACACGTTAGGGAATATTGTTAACCCTAGTCTGCTTAATGAAGGGTTGTTAAACTGATGTGAGAAGATGGTATCTCATGCTATTAAATGAGATACAGCTCTGACGGGTCATAAGCACCATCCAATATGTGGGCTCGAGATTCACTTGCATAAAATAAGCAACAATCTCGCGATATAAACATGTCCAATTATATCTAATTATGTATATAAAACATGGAAGGCACTTACCTGATAATTGTGACAAATTGTGACATTGTGAGCTCTTTTGGTACAAGGAACTTTGTTTTGTCAAGCATCGGTAGTGCTTGCTCCTTGTGATATCGTTCGACTATGACCTGGAAACAATAAAAGGTATACATTTCATGTATGCTTAATGATTATTTTGTCATTAGGGCAAAAGTGTTTCGGGAAAGATGGTCCAAAAATTTAGGGTAGATAAGTTGGATCTTTCTCTCTTTTAAATCTTGAAAGTACAAAGAATGAGTTATGATAAGGCCAAAAAAGTAAAAGGTGTGTTTCAGGTTACATAGTCTGAAAATCTAGGTATGGTAGGTCGGATTTTTTTCATTTTAATTTTTTTTTAACTTTGGCCTGAAATGTACCCAAAAGTTTACTGGCAAACTTCAGTGTCGACTCGCTGACAATGACTCATTGACTATCAAATTGACCCAGAAATCACACTGACTCACGGGCCATGAGGATGACCTTCCTTCAGAATATCAAGAAATAGTCGACTATTCATGTTGAAAAGTCATTTCCAGAAGTCGGACAATTATTCCGGCCAATGAAGTTACGGTAGTAGGAGTTTGTTCTTCTTGACCAAAAATTGCTAAGAATATTTTAACAAATTTTGAAATAAAATCTCCAATATTGGGAAAGAATGCTTAGTAGATGTTAATTTGGCGCCATGAACAGCATGAGGCAATTCTTATTATTTCCCAAATATCATCTTATTGGCATGTACGTCCAGTTGGTGTACCGCGCGGCCTTTTATCTCAGAAGGAGCAATAACTTTATCTTGTCTGTTCAAGGTCCTCATTAAGGTGCATTGTACTTGATAGTGATAAGGCATTTCAATTGAATTCCAAATAGAAGATTATTGGTATTAAAATTGAATTGAAATAGATTTATACGAGAAAATAAGATAGCTATCGACGTAGACAATAGGAGAAGAATCGCTTAGACGAAAACAAATTGATCGAGATGAGACGAATGACACACTAAAAGCATACCAATAGCCCAATACTAATTCCATTATTTTCCCTTTACTCCCTGCACCATGTGTTTTACTTACGGGTAGTTTTGTAGGGAATTTTGTACATATATCTGCCACCTCCTGCTTCCGTTGTGCTGGGGAAAAACAGTTACACAAAATTGTTATACACATTGTATCATCTAGCATGTCAATTTTTTTTCCTGAGAATTCTGTAGATGAAAAGAATGTTAAAGGAAAACGATACGTTGTGATACGGGAACCATATTTATGTATGCATATACATTCTGTATACATATTTATATAGGAAAGGGGGAGCCATGGTCGGGCTTTACGTTGAAACAATTATGTAAAACCCTAGTGTGGCTTCGCTTAAAAACCATATACTAGTAGCAATATTGGGAGGAGTCAATTCATATATGACATTTTCCTATGGGTGTCATGTGTACGCCACATAAAGTCGATGCGGTAGCAAAGCTATTCCAGGCACGTGGCTTCCAGGGTTATGGCATTAATTTTAAAGTGCAGCCTTATCCTCCCATTGGAACCACCACATTCCACCTCGGCTATTCTCCATTGCTATTATTGAAATTGAATTTTTTTTTTATTGAAATTGTGCCATAGAGATAATGCCTACTGGTACTACATGTTCCTTTATGATCATTGAGGCATGATAAGGATATATCGTGCACGCACAATGCAGGTGAGCACTGTTGATGTAACCAAAGGGTACTGCATGGGCAAAGAATGCCCTTAGTTCATGCTATGCTATGAGCATTCTGCACGGTGGTATGACGTCAACGTGATCGATACGAATTCTATTTAGATATAGATATTCTATAGATTCCAATTATACATCAACAATAGAATTATTATGAAGTTGATTCATGTACTTTTCTTTTCATTTTTGCTTTTATAAATATTGATCTTTCATAAATACACACTCACACGATGCATAGCGCATACAACGTAGAGTGATACGTACATGTATCATCACAGACGTTTTGGTGGAACCTCGTAAAGATCCACACAGAGGAATTGTTTATATTCTATAGATAACTTACTACTTATCATACCACAAAATAGTCAAGATAATTTATGGGGTTCAGTTATGTGTATCCTAGTGTGTCTAAGGGGCACTGTTGATCTATAATATGTGCGAAATAATAAGGACACACGTGAGGAAATATCTAACTCTAAAAAGGCACCTGTATGTTTATGTGGTGTGTCACGTGGGCTGATGGTTATACACCCACACCGAACACCCACATAATATATACACACGGTGTGTTACTCATTGATATAATAGTGCACAGCTCAATAAAGTAGGTACATTATCCAGTACAAATTTGTCATATTTAAAAAACGCACTACTTTAATGACAGGTTCCAGAGAAGTCGATTGTGTTAAAGAGAATGGGAGGAGAACTTGAACATCTTACTGGATACGTCTGACTATGTACGCCACAATTTAAGCTGTCCCAGTTGGCAACACCTATTACAAACCCAAACGTACCTTTCGACACAATAGCATTTAATACTATGAAAGGTGTAATTTATAGTGGTGTTATTAGAAGTGCTAATTGGGTGGGGTGACTATTGGTGACTATTGGGGTGGAGGATTATAAGGACCCCTCCCCCCACCCCTCAGCCCCCTACCATGCTCTGCCACCTGCCGTCATTGTTTACTGGCCTTATTTACTGCACAGGGTTCCAGTAAACATCCGTGTTTTAATTCCGGATAGACTATACAGTAATAGTTTGGAGGACGGCTTATGGGTGTGTGTTAGACTTCATTGCCATGCACATTGTACCATTGGTAAACACATCGTAATAAACAACAGGGGAAATGAACCACTGCCTCTGGCCTTATGCCTATGGGTAAATGTAACGACTAAGCTAGTCACTAACTGTGTGATATGTCCTTTAGTGCCTACAGGCTTGTGAAGTGTCCTTGCACTCTGATAGTGGGCCCACATTTATAGTTTGAGTTTCTGCAAACTAACGTAAGTATAGATACCCACAATAGCGTACTGGTGGTTACACTAGTAAGCCCCCTATACATATACATGTATAATATAAATGCACACAATGGTGGGGTTAGGCAATGAAACCAACTCAGCCCATCTAGATGTGAAACAAAGACAAATTTATTTTCCCTAAAATTGGCAGGCTGAAATGGGCATCTTTACTACTTAGTGATAACGACAAAGGGGGAAGGGAAATAAAAAGTTAGTAATGTTTCTTAAAATCGACTGGGGACATGGAACATCAAACAGTACATCACTAGATAGCACCTGTAGTATAGTACTAAAGTATACTGTAGCTTTAATTGTGAACTGAAATATGAGCCATCATCTTGAAATTCCCCATACCATATAGGATAGCTATTGATATAAACCAATTCTAATACGGATGTACTTTAATATACCCAGTATGTATGTGGCTACACTCCCTTTAGGCTAGTGTAGGCTTCATTTGTCAAGACATATTATATATAATATAAGATATGTGCACTGGAGTACGTATTAAATCAGAAAGCCACAGCATATATATACACACTTACATGCCTATGGTCACACACACACAAGTTATCATGGCATATCATACATGGTCCAGAGCCCTCACGGAAGCTGATACTACTGGGGGAGTAGGGGAATTAAGAGGTTGTTTACTATTTATAGACCAGATGCTGGTGTATAATCGTCCACTAACCCCTATCATTCACCCAATATCCCTCCAATCTAGACACAGGCTATGCAACTTACCGAAAGACTTTCGTTGTTTAAAAGGTTTCCACATGTTGTCATTTCTGTCTGGCATGTCGGTGGGGGGTCAAAATCCAGCTGACCGAAAAACTCCGCACTTTCGTCTTAGGGTGAAAGGTGTACTCCTAAACACGTCAACTCATTCGTGTTTGTCTGTGTCATACGCCACTTGCGTACTTGTATGTGTGTTATTGGGATCTGGGACTATGTGGAAAACGTCATCAGGTATGGGGGTGGATGATACGCTCGGCTGACCTACCAAATATAGCTCCACCACCCACCTGTATATGGCACACTAGAGGCACCTGCTAGGGATCCGAGGAATTAACTTTATTAGCGTGGATCTTTAGTTAGCATGAGTATGTGTAGATGGTAGCACTGTAGTGAACAGTAGGTGATAAGCTTATTGAATGCATATATGGAACAGTGTGACTTATGGTTGGGAGCAGGAGGGTGGGTGCGTGGGGCCGTGGTTATCTCTGATCTCGCTCTATCTGTGATAGGGACAGGTGCGCCCAGGGCGGTGAGGCACCTGGAATATTCACCTATAGGCCAAACAGAAAATTGGGTGTCCGTAACATGGTCTGAAACACATTTAGGGAATTTAGATTACTTTAAAACATGGAAAGACATATAGGGAATAAGTTCCATTCATGGGGGTTCATTTGGCTTTGGGGTTGAAAATACAATTTATACATTTTGAGAATCATATAAAAGATTTTTCTCAGCCTAAGTGGTTATCTAGATCAAATGTTTAATTCAGTGGCGGTGGGGGCGCAGAGGCTCACTCCCCCTTTTGCCTAGATTATTTGGACTTGCAAGAACATGTGTTGCCTTAATATATCTCTGCTTGATAATACTAATCGATTTTAGGAAAATTGAATTTAGTGGTCTAGAATAAAACTTGTAACACCTTATTCGAGAGCATATCCCCGTGACCACTTAATACTCTGCACAGTGTAACCATTTTGACTTCCGGTCGAACATAGCATTGGACGCATCTTCGTAATACTGATAGAGAGGAATGACGGAGAACGGATTATTGATATTTGATATGTATTAACTTGATTTCATCACCTAATGAAAGTAAGTGACAGAAGAATCTATCGATAGGTCAAATGAAATCTGACCTGTCGCTCGGCCTCGTCGTCCCTATCGTAGGGATTCACCTAGAGTTTGTAGCTCTTTTTCTCTCCCCTTTCTTTATAAAAAAGTATATATCTGCCAAATACAAGGGCAAATAGACCATTTTAATGGCTGGTAAATTTATAAGTGCCCGATACATATGGGTAGTCATTGAGTAGCCTAAGGGAGGGCATGCACCATATAGACAATTGCAGTGGGCGGCGGACCACAACGACGGCTAAATGGATATTAAAGTGAATATAATCAGCCTATGGTTATGGATGTAAATGGTCAATTATCATAATCGGGTATTTTCATACGTCATTAGCACTATCTTCACACACTTTTGAAGTATTAAAACCATAATGGGTTACGCGATGCAGTGTGCCGGGGGAGACCTCAGCTTTAAAGGTTAATTATGATCACGTGAACACGGTCAATTTTTCGGTCTGCGAGGTCGGATCCCTTGATAAGAGCCTGGTTTTTTAAAACAATTTTGAGGTAGCGGTATGCATGATTCCCGATAAAGTCCTAAGTGCATTAAAATGATATATTGAACTTTTTCGCTTGTTTTTCAATTCGCACCCACCCCCTACTTTTCCGAAGTTAGGTTTGTACACTTTTCTATAGATTTCCCTTGATTGGTATTGTAGTTTTTACTTTTTTTGGCCCATGATAAGTGTACCAAGATGTATGTGATGTACAGATGCGATAAGGCTACTACATAATACTATACGGGGTGCGGTGGGGGGCATTGTATCCGGCATTATATTATAATTTATATCCATTGTACATACAGGTGGCCGGTGGCCAGCTGAAGGGACGTGGGTGGGACTGAAGGAGAGAGATGATGGGGAGGTAAGGGGTGGGGAGGAGGGGGGGGGGGTAGTTCTACCTGTTCCTGCAAGAGGCCGCCACTCCAGTACATTAAATAAGCACATCACCAAGACCAAAACAAACGCCAACATGGCGAGGGTGGCGAACGCACTGCGATTTCAGGGACGCTTGTTCACAGCTGCAAATAGGCTAAAACATTCTTTGCAAAATATCACCTCCGTCACCATATGCAGGAGGAATGCCTCTTCACACCAGCAGATCTGTTCCTCCTCCATACCAGAGTTTGAGGGTCGCCCAGACCTGCAGTCTCATGAGGAGCTGTACCAGTTTAGCCTCCAAAATCACGATGAGTTCTGGGGGACCCTGGCCAAGTCCCGACTGCGTTGGTTTCAAGATTTCGACAAAGTGCAAGACGGCGAATTGACCAAAGGCAACATTAGATATTTCGTCAATGGAAAGTTGAATGTGTCAGGTAGGAAAGTGTCATATTTTATAGTGTATTGGAAGGCCATGATGGGGATGGGAGGTGCATGTAGGTGGGTGTGTATTGGGAGGCTGCCTGCTATATAAAGCCAACAAGCCAGCAGCCATACTCCTGCTTACACTGCATTAAACTACACCCTGGAGAACCTACGCTTGTTGTGGGTGTGTATGTACATTGTAATATCCTGTAGTGTGACCCTATAGTCTATACATAATAATGCCAAAGAGGTAGGCTTACTGGTTCTACTGTATACCTCTGTGCATAGTATACCTATATCTGTGTTATGGGTGACAGTTATCATATTTGAGGTTAATTCGATTCAGCCAATGATACATATTGATAAAACCTGTGTTTGCCATTCAAACAGTGTTTGCCATTCAAACTAGGATAAACTTCTCCTAACAATATACCTATTACTTGGTCGGTTATTTTGCATTCGTCCACGGGATCATGGCTATGCAATAGGGCGTACAGGCTAATGGTATAATGTGGCATAACATCTCACTGTATATAACATGTTTAATGTAATAAACAGGCCATACATGCATTAGTATCCATGTTCTCGGCACCAATAATTCCGTACAGCCTACTACAGGTCTACACAAGTTCTCATACTTATATGGATGCCTATATTCTATATTCTGCTTGACTCTGTATATCAAATCGTGCCAATGTATAGTCGTTACTATTATTGACCCATTGTTCCCTCTTTTCTGAAATATAACTTGATAACATGGTCATGTAGAATTAAGCATAACTTCGGAAACATGCTCTTTCATACATTTCTTGTGGTACCCATATGGTTCTTACAAGATAACAGTGTGGTATTATCAGGTATAGCATATCACCACTGATAAAGGTGAGGAGTTATACACTCACGTAATCTCTTTACACGGATATAAGGCAGGCACAGAGGTATGGTCGTGAATCTTTAGGCACTTTAGGCAGTTTTTATATACCCTTCATGAGGAGATTTGAATAAGAGTCAAAATCATTGTCTATTGTAATAATAATATATTCCTGTTTATTCATTTATCGCAAATCTAAACTAACATATTACCCCATAGTACAATAGTATAATGGGTCCTTGTGGTTTATGGCTCTAATCCAGAAGCAGTGCTCGGATGGTGACAAGATGGCGGCCACCCCTCCTACCCCTCATCATGCACCCTATGTGTTTGTGTATATAACCTTGGTGGTTAAGGGCATTCACCCACTATTTAGCCCCGACCCATGGTATGTTACACTGTCATAATACATGTGGTGGAGTGAACCATACAGCACTGCACCAACAACATGAGGGTCTGACCTTCCACCAGCCTCATTTTTATATTATGATCATGACCAATGATACTAAGAGATATAACAATGCGTGTTTTTTTATAGATACCCAATACAAATCGGCTCTAACTCAGCACATGTGGCTCCTATATGGACCTATACAGTATAGTCTTTAATCAAAATTCACTCTGGGAAATAGGCCAATGTACTACCACGGTAGAGTGATTTATGTACTTAGGCGGGCATATTATACGCCCATGGATACATGTACATAGCCGTACTTTTATATGTCCTATTTGGGCGTTTGCCAACCGGGATGTGTTTATTTACAAACATGCATGTCCTTGGCCCACCACCAATTACAGTCACGCGCAGTCTATAAGTATGAATAAGACGCTTATATTATAATAGACTAATAATATAAATGTAAGTACACCCGAAGTACACCTACGGAGGAAGAGCCATGATCAATAGAAAAGCGGAAAATATCATAATATGAAAACCTTTATTGATTCCTCTCAGTGTGCAATACTCCTACAGCAAACTGCCTATATGCACCCATGAACCCCAGCATGACCCATTTCCTGATGACTAAATTTACCCTAAAAGTTGGATCCGACCGGGAGGCTCTTATAGTTGGCCCAATCTTTCGTATACAGTGTGGTAAATCCCCTCCCCTCTCCCCAAACCGGCTCCTTTAATAGTTTATGTGCCAGGTCCCAGCCTAAGTATTGTGGGATCATGCACATGTATAGAGCGACCCTCCAAAGCTTAAATTAATCCTGATCAAGTCCCCTTTATCCCGGTTCCCATTAAAAAGCATTGCATTGACTAGATAACGTCGTGGCTTGAATCCAACGTAACCATAATTATTCTCTATCTATGCTTAATAACACAACTTGTCCGTTTCCATTTCATACTTAGGGACCTGATTAATGCCTTTTGAATTGAGATAATTTAAAAGTGTCTCTCCCTCCGCCCATCACTGCATGCATGGGTCGATTAGATACGAGAGACACTGCCAAATATTTCATCTGAATCCTCATGTTGTTTTCCCTCTGCAGACGGTATCGTAAGGGCCGGGAACAAGGGAGGGTGTGTGACCTAGAAGTATATTAAAGCATGAATTATGGAGCTATCCTGGCGACCTGATCCGACTTGTGAGCTAGGGGTCGGCTAGGAGTAGTATAGTAGGAGTCGAATATACAAACAAAGTCCATCACCGTTTAAGTTGGCATATCATAAGGATAAGCCCCCATACCCATAGTTGCCCCAATAGTTTAGGAAGTCTTATTGAGAGGTGGGAAGGCCTTATTATTGGCACATTTTAGCCCTGTAGGAGATACAGATCCTCATACTTCATCCCACTCACACACTCGGAAATTGAGCGTCACTGTCGCCAAAAGCAATCTCATATAAAAGCCAGGCAGTACCTAACTTTCAGATGAGAGTGCTTTCGGCGACAGTGACGCTCACTTTTCTGAGTGTGCACTATAAGTTAGCATAGTGTTACTCTGTAGGCCTGTAAGAGCGGAAGGGAGGGGGGGTGGGGTGAAAATCTGTCAAAGAAGGACACTGCTAGAAAGCATAAATTAAAATGCTTCAATAATCCGTGGGTTTCCGGGTAGGCCAATTCGGGCCATCACAGAGAACAGTGGCAACCGAAGGCTATGCATTTAATAGCTTCCAAAAACAATCTCATCTTTTATCTTCAAACGTATCATTTTGGAACTGAACAAGGCAGACGATTGTGGGAGGTTTTTCCTCTCTACATGTTAAAACCATTCTTGATATGTTTCAATTCTGTTCTGACATCCACTTAAAAGATAGCAAGTCCCTTGTTTGCTAGTTGAATAGTTATATAGATGACTGATAAGATATCTGATACTACAAGGAATTAAACCCATCCCAGAATCAATCAAGCACATGGATTTCACATATGGTGCGAATCCGGTTCTTGCACTCTAAATGGCTTCTAATCAATACACACAGCTGCGTTTTTCACGAAAACAGGATGTTTATTTTTTGGTAGTGTCTGCATGTCCCTGAAATATATCTAAAAAGGGGGAGTCGTTTTATTCATCAAACTCTGTGGAATATTAAAAGGGGTCAATTTCACAGACTGAATCAGTGCAAGAGTATCTATAACCGTGAAGGCAGTTACAGGCCCACCAGGCAGGGTATGATGTTAATGTTCATATCAACCAATATTTTACAATGACACTTGGTCTGGTGTGCCACCATGCAGCTCTCAATGACACTTGTATAACATGAATAGAAATGTATCACCAGCCAAAACAGGCCAGTAACTAGGGGGGTTCGTCGTTTCGAACGAACCACACCACCTCCCAGAAGCAGGAAAAGTGTTCCACCCTAGCTGACTGGACAGAGGAAATAATTGTCTCTATCACATTTTTTACGGCTTGTCGATCAGACAATTAATAAGGATTCTAGAGAGAAAACCATGAAAGATTGATTAGATACACGAAACTCAGCCTTTCCAACTCCACCATTGAAATAATCATGTCAAGTAGCACCATATCCAAAAACGAACCACCCCGCAAAGAGGGCTAGTTACGGGCCTGCAAAACCTGCATGATAATTGGGACCTCATGATACATGTGCGTGAGAATCGCAAAGGCTTAAACCCGCAGCTCTTACTGCATGTCCAGTAACAGTCAAAGCGCAGTAGGGGCACTGGGCCTTTAACCTTTTTCAGGGACACATAGTGTTTTTAATCCATCGTGCCCTTGGTCGTCATGATGTCTCGAGTAACTCGCCATGGCTGCATTCAGGCATCTGATTGATTGATCCTACTGGCTTGATACAATCCCGAAGGGATGATGCTTAGATGCAGTACAATGAGAATAAGGGCATAATGCATTAACGCATTATGCTGCTCTTAAAGGGTCAACTTGTTAGTCATTAAAGATGAGAAATCCTGCTTCCTACTGTGAAAGATAACCTTTTGTGAATTTTGTGAATTGCCCTCATTGAAGTGGGTTTTATGCAGACGACGCGCACTACCTCGAGTGTCCCTCCTTCGGATCCCTCACTACCTCAGTGGGATATGTCTTTCCTTTTATATTACAACATCGGGGAATCCATTACCTATATCAAAAGCTGACTACAGTGGCGTAGGAAAAGGGGGGGCAGGGGGGCCCGGGCCCCCCCCCCCCCAATCACAGAGGAGGGGGGGCCTGAATATGTTTGGGCCCCCCCCAACATTTGTCAGGACCCTGTACTATAATACACATATTTCCCAACTTTTCCTCCACCACATAGGAAAAAGTGGGGTACAGGGGTCTGGACCCATAATCAGAATTAATGAGGTGATCTGTTCCCCAATAGTTTATTGCTGAGACCTGGCTATGATTTATTCCTTCACTCGTGATTTGAAGTTGGTTAGTGTTTATATATAGTAACATTCATGCATAACAATGGATTGAAGAATCGATCAATAGATAAAATGAATGTATTCTTTGTTTAACATATATTCCAGCTAGGCTCTGGTGTGTGTAGGTCAAATAAAAGAATGTACATGAAAAGGGCTATCGCTCTTGTTTTGCATCTTTGTAAAATGTCGATAGCCTACACGCAATCTTCTAAATCGAGTAAATTATTTCAATTTTATCAAAATATTTGGAGTCGGCCTGTGTTCCCTAAGTAAGTCAGGTGATGCGAAGCATACACTTTCTATGGCTATGACATCGCATCATATCGCGATAGGCCTTATCTTTACTGAGAAAAATCACTTCCTTAGCATTTCTTATCAACTATGTTAGAGAGGATTAGATAGTCCTCGATGGTCATTCTCTAACTTTGATACCATATGGCCATCAGGCATATGGATTGTGTTATCAGCATGTCTGAGATAAGGTACAACGTAGTTACTTATAAGTGCTTGTTAGTGGGAGTAATAAAAGATCAGACCAGATTGTGTTTATCGATAATGACATTGTAATTTTGCCTCTTTTTATATGATATGGCCACAATCCATCTATTCAAACTGTCCAAAAAAAGGGGGAGAGAGAAAGAGGTGGAGATGGTATAATTATGAGTTATAGTTCTGCAAAAGCAATAACCATGGGCTCTATAGTTTAATTTGTTCTTCTTTGTAGTTAACTGTGTTGACCGACATTATGAAAAGGATCCAAACCGCGTGGCCCTTATTTGGGAGAAGGATGAGCCTGGAAATCAGGAATACGTTACATACAAGTAAGTGAACTTGCTGTATACTATACATTTAGTAATTTATGATTTAGTGGTGACCAGACCTGTCACGGGGGGGGGGGTGGTTATTAAAAAAGAAAAGTAGAATTATATTTTTTATTTATGTTACCCTCATGGCTAAAATATAATTCAGTTCTTTTGACAGATTACCGAAATGATATACTGTAAATTCATACCATACGTTTCTCATGACTACTAGGCAGCTGTATGAGATGATGAACCAGACGGCTAACTGCCTCAAGTCCCATGGCGTCAAGCAGGGAGACAGGGTGGTCATGTACATGCCCGTCTCACCCCTAGCAGTGGCTGCCATGATGGCCTGTGCCAGGATAGGGGCTCTTCACAGCATCGTCTTCGCCGGTTTCAGCGCAGACGCCCTGTCTTCAAGAATTAGAGATGGTATGTCAATGTCTCATGGTTGTTTATTTTGGTAGTGCTGTTATAGGTTATACTCGCACGGCTTACAGGGTAATTAATATTATGAGTGTATTTATGAGAGGAATATATACAAAATATTCTTAACTAATGTATTCTTAGCTTCCATTCCCAGGGCCATGCGGGTAGGGCTTCATAAATTACAAATATTAATTAATTAACAATGCTTTTAGGGAGAATCGATTCTGTGTGGTGCTCAGCAATCTTTTCAGAGTTCAACAATGTGTTCGGAATTCCGAGAAGCTCCTAGCTGAGACATTTATTTTATCGTATACGTTGATGATAAGTTTTGGTAATCAGATTAAACGCCTTTGAATCTCTATTATCATGGGGAGGTTAGCAACCTTAAGATAAAGGTACCCGGGTACCCACGTATATACCAGGAGGTCATAGTCACAAATGTAATATCAAAAAATTGATACTCATTTCCCCTTAATATGCAAAAATAAAACAGTTTGTTGTTGGTCCGCCATTCTACCTGAATGGCGGTATATTTAGTAGGGGCGGATGCAACCATTTTCAAAAATATTAAGACGAACGATTAACTGATGTCAATGCATGATATATATCATTCGTTCTAAATAATTATCCGTTTGGGGCAAGTAGAAGGGCTAATGTTTAGAATAATATGCATTTTGAAAAAAATCAATAGAAGTAGCTATACCCAGCCACACATAAAAGTACGATACAAGAACAAACCCCACTTATGTTACTCCACGTACATATATCCCAGGAATATGCTGATACGCTATGTGCATAATTTGCCCTTTAGTAATTATGTGTCTACTTTTTGTGATCTATACTAAAATATTGCAATGTACCCGTGACCATCATTGGTTTCCAAAGTGATTACAATCTGTCATACCCTTCCATATCTCATGACATATGTTTGATACGATAACGGGACGGAGGTAGAGATAATAGCTTGCTTCTTCATGACAGATTAATGACAGAATGACTTGTTATACCATTGAGCATAATACGGAGACCTGTGAGAACAACAAGTATACCCGATATACAAAGGGACAACCTTCATTCGATAACAATGCTCCTTTAATCAGGTTCAAACCTGTTTGGGATTTCCGGGGTTGGGAGTTGTAACTGCACTAAGCAACCGTTGTACGTCATGGTTGTTGACATCGTGATAGATTCCGTATAATATGTCAGTGTAATAATTCCTCATGTGTTGCCATTACAATTAACCTGTAATGGGCTATTCGATTATGACGTCAATGGAAGGGATTCGGGACATGATGCCATGACTTTGCTGTTTTGATAGGATACATTATTGCATGAAATTATGACATAGCTACACACACAGGAAAGTGAGAGTCATTGTCGCTAAAACAACCCTCACCTGAGGGTCATGCACTGCCTGACTCTCAGGTGAGGGTAGTTTTAGCGACAATGACTCTCACTTTTCTGAGGGTGTAGGCGGTTGGGGTTTTGGGGAATTTCTCAAGGTTGATGACGACATGGCCCCTTGCCTTGAACAGGGATCCAATTTAATTTAAATTTTTCGCGCGACTTTTTATTTTGGGTACTTTGGTGTTTAGTAGCCTCCTCTGGTGTTTATCACTGTTTAGTTGATCCCCCTTTAAAAATCCTGGCTCCGCCCCTGTTGAAGATTCATAACTTTGCCACATATATTAAAAGAACCCTAATATGTCCCCCCCCCCCTTGTAGCTGGTGCGGTGGCGGTGATCACGTCGGACCAGGCGGTGAGGGGTGGACGGCTGATAGAGTTAAAGAAGATCGTGGACGAGGCGGTGAGCGCCTGTCCTACAGTCCAACACGTCTTTATGGGCACCAGGACCGGCGCCGACGTAACAATGGGGCCCAAGGACGTACGGCTAGAACCGGTTAGTACATGGGATACTCATTCAATCAGCAAACACATTAATGGATGGGATTGAAATTGGTCACCGCTATAATAAAAAATAATACTGTTTGCATTCTTTGCATCTAAAAAATCACTAGAATTAAATCAATACTTATCGTTTGTAATTTTACATCTCAAATAAACCTCTAGAATAATGAATAAAGTAGGCATAATGGCATAATGCCTCCTGGTCCAAAACAAGATCTAGGATCTCTCACGCGACATCCTACCTATGCTGTGGCTCAGTGTAGATTGGGAGAGGATTGGTTGGGTGATCTGATAAGGTTCCTTGTTTCCTTATCTGCTATCTATAGTGGCGCGATCCGGAACACAAGGAGCGCGCGTGGCAGTGATATCGCTGCCGTACATAACAATTGGTTATCTATACCTTAAGATCCATATTGATTACATCTGCGAAAAGGCAAGGGCGCTCGGTGCATTCGCTTTAAGTCGGAATCATGTATCACATTGAATCCGTAACCACCGGTTCTTTGACAAACAACAACCCAGAAAAGATCAGCAATCACGTGCCTTCATCTAGAAATCTTGACAGATCTAGATGTACGCTAAGGGTAACACAGACCCACTATTGTCACCACCGATATGGTATGTGAATGCAAATCAAATGTACCACTGAGAATATGTTAAAATAGCTCTATCCAAGTGCATATTCCTCCATTAACCCTTTAAGGGCGGCATGTCACTTAAAGATTACATGTGTCGTCATGATGCACCAATGCAGCCCCGGCGAGTTACGCACCGATGTTGCATTCATGCATCATGCCAACCCTTCGGGAGTGTATCACCCATAGGGTCGGCATGATGCTTGAATGCAGCTCTGGCAAGTCACTCGCCAGGGCAGCATTCATGCATCATGACGACCAACACTGCATGAAAATTCCTATTTAAGTTTATTTAAGTGTACCAAAATATCGGGAAATGTCCTGGAAATGTCGTTTGGAGCTTGCCATGAAATATAAGATATCTTAAATTTACCGGAAATGTCAAATGACATTTCCGGTAAATTTAAGAGAAACTTAAATATTCCCAAAATGTCAAATGACATTTCCAGTAAATTTAAGGTAAACTTAAATCTTCATGAAATGTCAAATGACATTTCCAGTAAAGTAAGGTAAACTTAATTTTTCCCAAAAATGTCAAATGACATTTCCAGTAAATTAAGGTAAACTTAATTTTTACCGAAAATGTCAAATGACATTTCTGGTAAATTTAAGGTAAACATAAATCCTCCGGAAATATCAAACGACATTTCAAGGAAATTTAAGATGTACTTAAATTGACCGGAAATATCAAATGACAACCCTTGATACTGACCAGGGGAGTTAGGGCACCCCCATCCCGTTATTATGCATTATTTAGAAGGCATCTACAGGGGTAAAACCTGTGATACTAATCAGGGGAGTTAGGGCACCCCCATCCCGTTATTATGCATTATTTTGAAGGCATCTACATGGGTAAAACCCGTGATACTAATCAGGGGAGTTAGGGTACCCCCATCCCGTTATTATTCATTATTTTTAAGGCATCTACAGGGGTAAAACCCGTGATTCTAATCAGGGAAGTTAGGGCACCCCCATCACATTATTATGTATTATTTTGAAGGCATCTACAGGGGTAAAACCTTTGATACTAATCAGGGTAGTTAGGGCACTCCCATCCCGTTATTATGCATAATTTTGAAGGCATCTATAGGTTAAATAAGTTTACAAAATTAGTCATATAATTACTTATTTTTTCACAGGGAGAAAAGAAAAATACGGCCATAATGCTGACAATGTATAGAACTATATAATAATATCCTCGAAAACTAATTTATAATAATAAGGATATTTAATTTTTTAGTTGGTTATCACCACTCCCCCCCTCCCCTTCCCACCAACACCTTTTGGTGACAGACCTGTCTGGAGGTAGCTGTGAACACACCACCATGCCGGCCATTGTGATAGGGGTGGAGGTGTGACCTTACAACAATGCTCCCTTAAGACAATAGCCCTGCCACCATGCAGCCACTCTATGGGGGTTGTTGCCATGACGACCACTGACCTACATGTTATATGTACCTACAGCAGTACTTGTAACACACCAAGTGGTCAACATGCACATTCAGTAGCTGGTCACAGTGAGGACAGGACGTGTGTCAGAGAGATGTGTAAGTATAATACTTTTTACTTCACACTTTGCATTATTTTTCTTTTATAACTATCATGAGATCATTAGTAAAATGCATTTAAAAACGTTTCAAATGTATTTCAATATTGTGCTTAAGCTGTTTCATTTCAATTATAAGTATAAAACTTGTCACTTTACACTTTGCAATATTTTTATTTTATAACTATTATAAAAACAATTAGTAAAATGTATTTAAAAACGTTTTAAATCTATTTAAATATTGTGCATAAAGCTGTTTCATTTCAATTACAGATTATCAGGACGTGTGTCAGAGAGGTGTGTAGGTATGATACTTGACATGTCATATTGTATTCACTTATGGAAAACATGGCTTTTGTAGTTTTGCAAATTAAATGAAATTTATAACAATTTTATAATTTTGCACTTTGCATTATTTTTTCTTTTATGGTTATTATGAAAATTAGTAAAATGCATTTAAAAACGTTTTAAATGTATTTCAATGTTGTGCTTAAGCTGTTTCACTTCAATTACAGATTATCTGGACGTCCACCTGTGGTTTTGGTCCCCCAGACCCCCTGGAGGCGCCGCCAGGGGCCAGGTGCCGGTCCCCCAGACCCCCTGGAGGCCCAGGTTGGCTCCCATGAAAATGATGAAAATGATGAATGAATATTAACCCCCCCCCCTTGCACAATAAAATTGAGGCCTACCTAAATCAAAAGATTGAGCAAGCTTTGATGGATTTATTCATAGATATGTATGAGTAAAGCTAGAGCAATTATAGCAATGTACATTAAAGATTATGTAAAGGTCATTAAATGTGCTTAAATGTCGTTCATGGGAATCCAGCACTTGGACCTTGATATTATGTTTAATCACCTTTAAGTACTACCTTGCCATGCAATATAATCAACTTATATTAACTTAAATTCTGCTTAAATATTGACTTAAAGAGTGCCTTTTGGTAGACCAAAAGTTACTTAAATGTTGAAGATCAACATTTAAGTTGGACCTTAAATGAACTTAAATTTGACATTTAAGTAACAAAAATGACCTTTAAGTAACACTTAAATTAGAAGTTTGATGCAGTGCAAGGTATGATGAATTATTGCATTATGCCGTCCTTAGAGGGTTAATCTGATCCCAGAGGGATGGAAAACGACCTGGCGACCTCCCTGGGCTGTTTTCCAGGCGACTTGGCGACCTGGTACCATAATTTAAGCGACCTGGCGACTTTTGGGTGAGTTTGGCTATAGTAAAAATGGTCTACAAATGCAACTTTGTGACCTGAGGGGGGACCCCTCTGCACCCTCATTAACACTGACACAATACCTGTAATATCCTGTTGCAGGCTATGGCTAAGGAGTCCACCGAGTGTGAGCCGGCTGTGATGAGCAGCTCGGACCTGCTCTTCCTGCTCTACACCTCGGGCAGTACCGGCACACCTAAGGGAGTAGCTCACTGCCAGGCCGGCTACCTGCTCTACGCCAACCTCACACACAAGGTACGGGGCATACATTATAAACATACTATAACGGACATATTACCACCTAACGGGTAGTATCCATGATAAGCGTGTACATTATGTAAAGCAAGTTTAAAGTTGGCCTCTTGGGGTTAACCCTTATAATCTATACATCCACTTGGCAAAGTGTCGTCAGGTTACTACAGTAGACGTACAATACGATTCCTCCCGTTACTCAAATATTATTGTTCCCCAGCATGTGTACTAATTTTCATTTAGAGAATTGAAAACGGCATTCTCATATAATCTTACAGACAGTCACTATGTTAAGAAGCAGTTCACTATTTTCTTTATAAAACGCTTTTATTACTCTCTGTCAGTTAGTGAACGGTTTACACCCTGATAATGTTTTGCATCGCTGTTATTAACCATTTTCAAGGCACAGTGAAATGTACAACGTCACATCATTATGCAGCCTAATTGTCTGTCTGAGACAAGCGCCGTGCACTGTTGTTCCATAACTAACGACAGGAAATGTCTCATACTAACTCACGACAAACCGTTTCATAATCATCCTCAACATACTTATATATACATGTATCTAAAGGGAACCCTTGTTTCCTATACAGATGGTTTTCGACTACCAGGAGGGGGATACCTATGCCTGTGTAGCTGATATTGGTTGGATCACAGGTCACAGCTATGTCGTCTATGGACCCCTCAGTAACGGTGCTACGACACTACTTTTCGAAAGTATCCCTACATACCCTAACCCAGGTAAGAATGTTATTTCAGACGAACCTGATATTACAGAAACCGAATTTCAGGGAGAAGGGAAACATGTTAAATTTAGTCTGTCCTGGTCATTGATTTGATATAAAGGGATTTGCATGCTGTCTGTGTACCAGGATTTGGATATGGTTCAAGACCCAGCCATAGGGCTGTTAAAGTGTATTCCGAATTGGTTGAATTTAAGAATGCAATGCAGAAGTATTTCATTTAGCTATATTGAGAAAACATCTGACAAGTAGATAAAACATAGAGCAAAAATCGTTTGTAAGAAGCGAGGGAACTATGGTTTTAGTATAGGTATTCAATCATAATAAACTTTTGTGTCCAAATCTGTGGACGTACTAACTCTAACATTATCCACATCTAGGTCGTTACTGGGAGATGGTAGAAAGACTTCGCTTGAACCAGATTTATCTAGCCCCCACCGCCCTCCGCCTACTGCTCAAGTCAGGTGATGACTGGGTCCGCAAGTACGACAGGTCCTCGCTAAGGACTCTAGGATGTGGTCAGTACATTTATTGGTAAAATATAATATCGTCTTTCAGTGATGGAATGCTATAAGCCATTTGAAAAAAAAGTAATACTGATATAATTCAAGTCATGCATACTAAGGATAGGGACTCTTTATGACCTATGGACTGTAGTACTTCAAATGAGTCTGAAATAAGGGATTAAATTGAATTGAATTATATATTATTGGCCTTTGCCACAACACGTGGCTATACTATCAAATAGGGAGTTAGATACATATTTGTAAAATAATGTCTCATTCCACAGTTGGAGAACCTCTGAACCATGAGGCATGGGAGTGGTTTCACAAAGTTGTGGGTGAGGAGCGATGTCCCGTTGTCGACACCTGGTGGCAAACTGGTGAGTTAGACAGATTGATATAGCAAGCTAAGCTTCTAACTTTGACTTTCATACAGATTGTTGTTTGTGTATGTAGGCTGGGCATCCATCATAAGAGTGCCCTGCAATTAAATCTAAATTCTTAATATTCTCATTATTTAAACACTGTGCTTTATAATATATATACTAAATACAATTATCATGTAGTTATATAATGCTATATTGATCACCGTGAATAAAATGGGTCTATTTAAAGTATAGAATATTGGAATAATATTGAAGCACCAAGACATAACCTCACCAATTGCTTACAGAAACTGGTGGTATTGCCATCACCCCCCGTCCTTCAGCACCCGATGCTGTCATCAGGCCGGGGATGCCAATGAGGCCCTTCTTTGGTATCTCCCCGGCCCTGTACAACAAGGACGGTGTGGAGGAAACCGCTAATGACAGTTCAGGGGCGCTGTGCATTAAGAGGCCGTGGCCAGGTATGATGATGACGGTGTATGGAGACCACCAGAGGTTCATGGACACCTACCTGAATCCATATCCAGGTGAGTTTTCTACCCCTGATGGTTCTACACAGAAAATAAAAAATGTAAAGAATAATAAAATGGCAATTAATAATTAATTTATTAAACTCTATTAAGTATTTCTAAATATGTCTTTGACCTATACTCCCAAGCAGGGTAATATTACCCTCATGGTATAGGTCCCACATACTTCCCTTTGGAGGGTCATTGTCAATGGTAGCGATCAAGACTGCATCATATATTCATAATGAAATCCCAGGTGATACAGGAGGTTACCCAATGTGTGTTATTTAATTTGCAGGTAGTTACTTCTCTGGTGACGGAGCATACCGGGACGAAGACGGCTATTACAGGATCACAGGACGTATGGATGACGTCATGAACGTCAGTGGGCATCGCCTTGGTACTGCGGAAATCGAAGATGCCATGGTACCTTACCCATTGTACATTCACTAGAAAAAATGGCTAAAATTTTATCTAATCTTTCTATCAGATTGCGAGAAGAATGGTACCTTGCTATCAGGTGCTACTGTTTCCAAACAAAGTTCCTTATGACCAATACTATCTCATAATAGAATGTATATACATATAATTTATACCAAAAAATTCAGAACCCTGGGAATGTGCTCCTTATAGGGTAGAGTTTTACGATCACGAGATTTTACATGCGCAATCATAAAGGGGTTTCATGTTAAATATTCATACATTAATTCCTATCAGTATGCATCGTATGACTATGTCAATCTTGCTGTGTTTTCAGACTGAGCACCCACTGATAGCAGAGAGTGCTGTGGTGGGTTACCCCCATGATATTAAAGGAGAAGGTGGGTACAATAGAGGGATTTTGACAAAATTAATGTATAGTATTCACATACATTAGCAGGTGGTTATCTATATAAAAACTGGCTGGGATTGGTAGGTTTCTATCACAGAAATACACCACCCCAAATCTGTTTTAAAGTACATAACCACTTTTAAGCACGATCTCATCATGCAAGAGGTTTCAGTAAGTAAGCATTTGGAAGAATATCATACTTACAATTATTAATTTGCCATATCATAGACGCATACTGGCTAACATACAAACAGAATAATGGAAAATGTTCCAAACATCTTGTAATAAACCAATTATCAGGTATAACAAGTCTATAACAAGTCTAATTTACTCCAGGTGTTTATGCCTATATTGTACTGAAGGATGACTGCACCACCCCTAAAGAAGATGTCATCAAGGAAGTCAAGGCATTAGTACGGAAACAGATTGCAGCCTACGCAGTCCCTGAAATGATACAGGTTAGTCCAATTAATATCATGATATTAATATATTATACTATAATTGTATTACACACTGAATATAATACGTATAATCTGCTGCTAATACTTACTGGTACCTTTCATTAGCTGTTTATGACTCATACACATGACCATCTTTAATGGGCGTGCAGCTCATTTTACACCACTTATCACCTACAGGTTGCTCCAGGGCTGCCTAAGACCAGGTCTGGTAAGATCATGCGGCGCATCCTGCGGAAGGTGGCAGCCAACCAACCCGACCAGCTCGGGGACATCTCCACCCTGGCTGACCCCTCTGTTGTAGCAGGTATTGTTAAGAACCATGAGAAGCTCTGTAACGCCAAATAAAGGCCACCTCTTTCACATGGTGGGTAGCTACAAGGGATTACACTATGAGCAGTTCCATGAAGCCAATCGTGAAACCAATAGAGCAGAAGCTCTGCGGGATGAAGCGAGGAGCCACTCTACATACTCTTACAGTGGTCATAGCAGTGAATGATAAGGGTCACTGAGATAAAGCCTAAATGGAGAAATATGAGGTATGGCTGCAGTTCAATTTTGAATCTCATTCCTTGTTACGAAAATGTTTCAAGCATGTTTAAATAATCAGCTGAAAAAAGGCAACTATCGGGTATGGACTTAGTCTTGAAAGGGTAACAACTATGTGAAATTGTATCAGGTACTTCACTTCACACCTCTGTTATGATATCCTCAGGATTGATAACAGTGAAATACTATTAAACTCAACCACTGAATACGATATCAATGTCAATGTAACAACATTGGAAATACTTCTACAAATGGGGTAGTTCATCGTCTAACTAATACACCGACGTGATTGAAATTATATATTGGAAGAATGGAGCTGTAGGGATTCAGTGGGAGTAGTCAGGGGTATGGTAGAGAGTGACACCATTAGTAGAACTGTGATAGCCTTGTAACATCATCCTTATTATGTATAACATTCCTGTCCCATTGAATACCATTGAGGTGATATAATCCCAATAGGAATGAAGATAACCACATAAAATCTACCTATTAATACTCCCTTTGGAAGCGTGAATTATTGATAATCAGATTTAATTACATCAATGTTTGATTGCGATCGAAAGGACACTAATGTGAAAGGGCTATGCTATTATACTAATACCACTATGTGAATAATGAATAATATGAGCAGTATATTAAATACATTGTACAAATAATGGATTAATCCACAGTCTACATACGAGATACGAGATTTATTAAGTCACGAGCTTCACCCCATGGTTAACTGTCAATATAACTGTTATGAATGGTAGTGCCAAATGCTATGAAACCTACTGACAACTCTATCCTAAAAGGTCTACATTCAGTTTGATTTTGAAAGGTACTTTTAGGTACAGAAATCCATGTTGTTGTCACAATTAAGCACTTTTCTCATTCACTTTTATAATAAGTTGGATGTTGATGTCTGACATTTGTCACATATATTTTAATTCTTTATAGTTAACATACTATGAACGTGTGTTGATAAGTAGTGCAAACCTGCATGTTTTGTACAAGACTGTTGTTGTTTATATACATTAATTGTTTAAGGGGCAATGGCAGCTGAAACACCTTTTATACTGATGGAATACATACTGAATTATACGAGGCCTTATGTCTTGCCATTTTTGATATTTCACAATTGGAACTTACATCTTTGTTATGGATTTTTAGAAATATATGTCTTGTTACACACTCTGATGCAGCTGAATTCACCATATCAATCAGGAAATAAAATTGCCTTTCTCTTTCCACATGTTATATCTATATGTTATGTACAGCTGAATAGAGAATAGAATTTTGTTTTGAAGAACAAAATCTACCACATGAAATGACTTTTTGCAGTGTGTTTACATGTATGTTTGTATAATAATGTTCGAATTGTAAAGCCATCTCTGGACAATATTTCGCATATTTCAAATAAGCAAATCATGAAAGAATTCAATTCATATAAATATGATATAGATACATAGCAATTAGCTGAACCATTGGGATATACAATGTATAGTCATGTTCCTCCTGGTTACTTCAATGTAAGCATGCACAATATAATATATGACACTTGAATTGTTCAGGAAAATCGTGTATGTCCCAGTTGCACTTTACTGCACCATACCATTAAAATGAGGGTCAACAAGCATTTTTTATACTATGATAGGAGGGTCGAATATGTTTAATGGTTTTGAAATCCATCCAATCCATATTTATATGTGGCACATTTTATGCACAATTGATTATACTTATTCTACCATAGACATTACGGAGGCCTGGTTAACCCCTATTGGGAATTTCCTTTGGAAGACAAGATACCCTTCTTAAAATTGACGTAGCCAGAACTAAATTGTTTGCTTCACAAAATTTCATAAAATTAAAACACAATGCATTTCCTTATACCAAGACAGGTTTGGCATTGTCATAATACATGTAATAAATCTAAGATAATTATGTTATCGATCTAATGACAAAATGCTTGACATTTATGGCCCAGCCATTTTGGTAGTACGACATAGGATTATGATACTTGTTTCTTGGGAAACAAACCAGGCCAGTACTGATTAATATCAGATAAGCCCTATGGCTATCCAGAATGGTTGATTACTCCATGTCTTATGAGTATTTTAAAAAATTTCTGATGTCATTTGCAGGTTATTAAGCTTCACCTGCAGGGTTATAAACTTGTATAGTGAGGTGTAGTTGTGTGAATTATAAACCGTTTACAATAATAGTATTAATGATACATGTTCTGACTTAGAAATAAAGCATAATATTGTATGTATATAACTGCTTGCTATTTGATGGACCACTGCATTTACCAGTGTTTACTTGTAATCCTGGATTCTTAACTTGTTCAATGCTATACTCATACTAATATGTTGAACATGATGACTACCGAAACTACACATCCTGTTTTCTGTATATTAAAGCATTACGAATTTGGGATAAAGCCGATTACATGATAATAGTTCTTAAAAAATAAAGGTGCTGAGTTTCAAACATTATAAGAAATAGATGGTATTGAGATATGTACCATAGTGGCTCGCTTTAGTGCCTGGGCGCCTACAGATTTGAATACCCCTGTATTCAAGAGACAGATATTAGTGCTTTTTAACCGCCTACCCCTGTACCCTGGCCCTTGTTCAAAACTGGCACACCTGACACTTAAATGAGACATTACGGTATCTACCTACTATATCGAATAGGTTTTGAATTCAATAATAGTACAGCTCTGGCCTTGTTGTTTCCAAATGTGTCTTAACCATATAATGCTTGACTATGTTTGTACATATGATTATACACTATCATAAACATTAAATGTGTCTCCTCTGCATTTCAAAGAATACGATCAAATACATTGCATATTATACCTCATCTCATGTGTTGTCATTTCTTTATGAATATATACATAGTAAAGCCTTTCTTAAGTAACATAATTCTCGATGATTCAAAAATATCACAGATTCATAATGTGCATGGTCATGGAGACAAATCTATTACTAGTACCAGGTAGTACAACTATTCTAATTGACTAAAATAGGCCTGTAATCAAATATTTATTTTTGCCTATACATTAGGCGAACATACCTGTTAACACAATCAAATGAGCACTGCTTGAGTGTAATTGCCAATCATTGGTAATTCCTTCTTGAGGACTGACACGACGCCCTATTGTGTTTTACCTTGCTTTAACCTCTACCAGTTACCTGGTCGAAATACCCCGCCTTATTATTAAGAATATCTCATCATAGTTATAACGTTGCACACACTTGTCTTGCCCGTAATCCAAATGTTTGATAGCTACATGCACATCAAATAGACCCATGGTTTGTTAAAAGGGGTATCACTTTTTTGGTGAAATTTTCTCACCCTCAACCAGTCAAATGTCTAACTCTCTACCATGGTGACAGAGTCAACGAGGGAGTCATGCATCGGGCCAATGTGGGAGTGTGGGAGTGTTTTTCCGCAAAAGAAATTCTCTGTGAGTTGTGGAGGTAAATCTCTCCCTGATTCTGTGCCACATTCGGTCAAGCAAGGGTAGCCCCCACATCGTTGTCGGCTAGTCCACCCGGACCAGCACAACATGGTTTGTTAAAAGTGCACCTTAAAGAGGCCCCGACACCTCCCGCACTACTCACAAATACATATCAGTCAATATAACCGTGAACAACATAGTGAACTCTAAACTGGCGACAGATACACACAGTAGCAGCTACAGGAAAACAATGCCGGCCAGCTGTGGGGTCAGGCCACACAAGTGCGAAATTCACAGTTTGGGGAAGAAAGAGGAAGTGACGTAAACGGGGGTAGAGGTGCTAGGCATTGTGGGTATGGGTGCAAGCTGTCTCTATACATGTACATATCAGAATACACATGTACATTTGGAACTCATAGTTGATTCGTGGGCTGTGTAAATACTTTAACATGTAGTGCAAGTATTTGTCCATATCAAGAATGATTGAAGTATCAACTAGCCAGTGCTGCATTCATTGCTTATACAATGTACTACATTGTTACAATGTTCTACATTGTATACTGTAACGGGAAAAGGATGCTAGGAAGACAAGACAGAACGCAGTACTGTAGTAAACAAAGGTAGTTCTCTATTGACATAATCAGGGTTGTACATTCATAATCTATCATCAATCATCTATCATCTATCGCCAATCGTCTATTATCTGTTGTCAGAGCAGGTCCATCCATCATCGCCGTGAGTCATAGACTGCTGGCTCTCCCGCGTGCAGGGCCTTTTATAGACTGCCCTAGGGTAGTGCCACCTGGTGGGTGAGTCAGGAACTATCAGTGACTCCCCGCCGGGGGGAGTCGGCGAGTGCCACCTGGTGGGTGAGTCCTGAACTATCAGTGACTCCCCGCCGCGGGGAGTCGGCGACTCCTCACGAGGATTCGGCCACTCATTACCACTACACTCTCCCCTGCTCAAATAAAGCTTAGGGATCTCCTTTTGTTGTCAGCTAACGAGATCCTGGTCCCTCTGACCTTTCCCCAGTGATTCTTCTGCAACTGCCCACCGGATCTTTCCCAAAAGAGTACTGGATCTTCGATCTTTCCCCCGAAGGGTACTGGATCTCGGTGAGAGTTTCTTGCTTTTCACTTGATGTTGTTGCCCTAGATCTTCTCCACCGGGCCTTGCTCCAGTGAATCTTCTGCCACTCCCCACCGGATCTTTCCCCAATGGGTACTGGATCTTCGATCTTTCTCCCGAAGGGTACTGGATCTCGGTATGAGCCTGTTGCTCCTCACTTGATGTTGTTGCCCTGGATCTTCTCCCCCGGGTCTTGCTCCAGTGAATCTTCTGTCCTTCCCCAATGGATCTTTCCCAAAAGGATACTGGAGCCCGGAAGTTTCTGGCTCCTCGTTTTATGTTGTTGCCCTGAACCTTGCTCTTTGGGTCTTGCTCCCTTGATATCGCTGAGGGTTGCTGGCCTCCCATATCCTCTGGTATCACTAGATCTTGTTTTGCTTGATCTCTTTTCACCCAAACTTTTGCTCTCTTCTCTCTTATGGCTGGTTCCTCCTCTGCATATCTGGTTACCCCTCTTTCTATTGGCTCTGATGGCTTACTAGTTGAGCACATTCTGACTGAACAACCTGGGCCACCAACAAGAGATCCTGTTGATTTTTCCAAGGCTGCTGGCAATGCTCTACCATCACTGGTCCGGAGGGGACAATCCTTCTTGACATGATCATCTTTTGCACAATGGAAACACCCCTTCCGTCTCCATCCAGATCGTGACTTCCTTGGCTGAGACTGAATGATCTGGCAGAGATCCATCATTTCCTTGCGATACATCTCTACTTCCACTTTAAATTGTGTCAGCTCCTCTGCCTCCGTCTGGCTAGCCTCACTTGCTGCTTTGTTATTCGACTGCATGCAGGCCTCTGCATGCAGGCCAACTCTCACAGCTTCCGCTAATGTTTTCGGGTGGCTCTGATGGATCCAGAGCTGCAATTGAGTATCCTGTAAGCTGTCAATGAACCAGTCCATGGCTATTGCCTTCATGGTTGAGAGGTCCACACCAGGGTAGGCTAACTGCGTCAGCCTCTCCACTTCCTCTGCATGGCTCTGGAGGCACTCACCCACCTCTCTTGTCTTTTCACGAAGCAGCATCTTATACTTGGCTGACTGGTTTGGGGGTTGAAACCTCTGAATCAGGGCCTCCCTCAGCAATAGGTAACCTTTGGGGTCACTGTAGTCAAAACCCACCAGCAGACGCCTAGCTATACCAGTGAGAGAGAGCCCTAGGAACACGCCCGCTACTTCATGGTTCCATCCATTAGCCCGGCAGCAAAGGTTGAAGTGTGTAAGATACACGTTTAGATGCTCACTACCATCAAACTTGTCTGGCATAACTATGGGTTTAGGTAGTTTGTCGACAGTTTGCCACTCCTGCAAATCACCTTGGAACGACTTGGTGCTACGCACCCCTGCATCTTGGAACGCCCCAGTACCACATCTCTCCTTGTCTGGGAACACCTTGGTTCCACATGTCCCTGCGGCTGTGAACATGTTCCTCATATCTTGGGACGCATCAGTGCCACATCTTCCTGCGTCTGGGAACGCCTGGGTACTATATCTCTGCGCGTCTGGGAACACCTTGGTACCACGTCTCCTGCTGTCTGGGCATGCCCCTGTACCCCGTCTCCCGGCATCTGGGAATGCATCTAGGAACACCCCCGTACCACGTCTCCCCACATCTGGGAATGCCTCAGTATCACATCTCCCTGCATCTGGGAATGCAACTAGGAATGCCTCGGTGCCACGGCTCCCCATCTCCGGCAATGCCTGGGTACCACGCCTCCAGTCCCGAAACGCCCCAGTGCCAGATCTCCCTGCATTTTGGAAGACATCTAGGAATGCCTGGTTACCACGTCTCCCCGCATCTTGTGACGCCTCAGTACCACGTCTCCCCGCATCTTGGGAGACCTTGGTAGCACGTCTCCCCGCATCTGGGGACGCCTCGGTACCACGTCTCCCCGCATCTTTTGACGCCTCGGTACCACGTCTCCCTGCATCTTGGGACACCTCAGTACCACGTCTCCCCCCATCTTGTGACGCATCAGCACCACGTCTCCCCGCATCTTGTGACGCCTCGGTACCATGTCTCCCCGCATCTTGGGACACCTCGGTACCACGTCTCCCCTCATCTTGTGACGCCTCGGTACCACGTCTCCCCGCATCTGGGGATGCCTCGGTACCACGTCTCCCCGCATCTTGTGACGCCTCGGTACCATGTCTCCCCGCATCTTGGGACACCTCGGTACCACGTCTCCCCTCATCTTGTGACGCCTCGGTACCACGTCTCCCCGCATCTGGGGATGCCTCGGTACCACGTCTCCCCGCATCTTGGGATGCCTCGGTACCATGTCTCCCCGCATCTTGGGACGCCTCGGTACCATGTCTCCCCGCATCTTGTGACGCCTCGTTACCACGTCTCCCCGCATCTTGAGACGCCTTGGTACCACGTCTCCCTGCATCTTGGGACGCCTCTGTACCACGTCTCCCTGCATCTTGGGATGCCTCGGTACCACGTCTCCCCGCATCTTGGGACGCCTCGGTACCATGTCTCCCCGCATCTTGTGATGCCTCGGTACCACGTCTCCCCGCATCTTGTGACGCCTCGGTACCACGTCTCCCCGCATCTTGGGACGCCTCGGTACCACGTCTCCCCGCATCTTGGGACGCCTCGGTACCACGTCTCCCCGCATCTTGTGACGCCTCGGTACCACGTCTCCCCGCATCTTGGGATGCCTCGGTACCACGTCTCCCCGCATCTTGTGATGCCTCGGTACCACGTCTCGCCGCATCGTGGGATGCCTCGATACCACGTCTCACCGCATCTTGGGATGCCTCGGTACCACGTCTTCCCATATCCGGGGACGCCTCGGTACCACGTCTCCCCACATCTTGAGACGCCTCGGTACCACGTCTCCCCGCATCTTGGGACGCCTCGGTACCACATCTCCCCGCATCTTGATTCGCCTCGGTACCACGTCTCCCCGCATCTTGTGACGCCTCGGTACCACGTCTCCCTGCATCTTGGGATGCCTCGGTACCACGTCTCCCCGCATCTTGGGACGCCTCGGTACCATGTCTCCCCGCATCTTGTGATGCCTCGGTACCACGTCTCCCCGCATCTTGTGATGCCTCGGTACCACGTCTCGCCGCATCGTGGGATGCCTCGATACCACGTCTCACCGCATCTTGGGATGCCTCGGTACCACGTCTTCCCATATCCGGGGACGCCTCGGTACCACGTCTCCCCACATCTTGAGACGCCTCGGTACCACGTCTCCCCGCATCTTGGGACGCCTCGGTACCACATCTCCCCGCATCTTGATTCGCCTCGGTACCACGTCTCCCCGCATCTTGTGACGCCTCGGTACCACGTCTCGCGGCATCGTGGGACGCCTCGGTACCACGTCTCCCCCCATCTTGGGATGCCTCGATACCACGTCTTCCCGTATCCGGGGACGCCTCGGTACCACGTCTCCCCGCATCTTGAGACGCCTCGGTACCACGTCTCCCCGCATCTTGGGACGCCTCGGTACCATGTCTCCCCGCCTCTTGGGTCGCCCCGGTACCACGTCTCCCCGTATCCGGGGATGCCTCGGTACCACGTCTCCCTGCATCGTGGGATGCCTCGGTACCACGTCTCCCCGCATCTTGGGATGCCTCGGTACCATGTCTTCGCGTATCCGGCGACGCCTCATTACCACGTCTCCCCGCATCTTGAGACGCTTCGGTACCACGTCTCCCCGCATCTTGGGACGCCTCGGTACCACGTCTCCCCGCATCTTGGGACGCCCCGGTACCACGTCTCCCCGCATCTTGGGACGCCTCGGTACCACGTCTCCCCGCATCTTGGGACGCCTCGGTACCACTTCTCCCCACATCTTGTGACGCCTCGGTACCACGTCTCCCCGCATCTTGTGATGCCTCAGTACCACGTCTCCCCGCATCTTGGGACGCCTCTGTACCATGTCTCCCCGCCTCTTGGAACGCCCCAGGACCATGTCTCCATGCAGCTGGGAATGCCTCCATGCCACGACTTCCCGCGTTTGGGAATTTGGCACCAGGTCGCCTACTCTCTGGGAAAGCTGGTGTAGTCATCTCAAACACCTTAGTATTATCGTGCCAGATCCCTGTGTTGATAACACTGCAGCATCCCCATGTGGATCAACATAGGCCTACAACCCCCCTGTGTAGATCCCTGTGTACATCAGCATGCAGCACACCTGTGCAGATCCCTGTGCAGATCAGCATGCGGAACCCCTGCAAGGATCCCCGTGTAGATCAGCATACAACACCACCTTGCCAATTGACTCCTCGCCAAGTGACTCCTCATCAAGTGACTCCTCGTCAAGTGACTCCAAGCAAGTCAACAATCAACTTGACAGTGTCCCCTAAATCCTCTTTACAGCGGCCCTAGAATCGACTTGACAGTGTCCCCAGAATCATCTTTACAGCGGCCTCAAAATCGTCCTGTCAGCGGCCATAAAATCGTCCTACCAGCGACCACAGAATCGTCCTACCAGCGACCACAGAATCGTCCCACCAGCAGCCACAGAATCGTCCTACCAGCAGCCACATAATCATCCTGCCAGCCGCCACCGAATCGTCCTACCAGCAGCCACAGAATCGTCCTACCAGTGGCCACAGAATCGTCCTACCAGCGGCCACAGAATCGTCCTACCAGTGGCCACAGAATCGTCCTACCAGCGGCCACAGAATCGTCCTACCAGCGGCCACAGATTTGTCTTCATTATGGCCATGATGTTGTCCATGATTTCTTCCTCTGTTGCGTCCTTCCAGAAGGCCCTGTGCTATCAGTCACTCCTCCCAACTCCTCCCGACTCCTCCCGACTCCCCGCGACTCCCCGCGACTCCCCGCGACTCCCCGCGACTCCCCGCGACAGATAAACCAAAAGAGGCTACATAAAACTATGTACTTTTTTCAAAGTTAACTCGATTTTTTTCCGTAATTGTACCTCAATCAATATTTAGATGAGCTGACATGTCATAGCTGTTCTCCCTATCATATTAATTCTCATAATCTAATTGAAAATAAAATAAAAACGATATATAATACACATACCCTCGCACAGACTGCCTGGCAACAACAAGCAGAAATGTTTACAGATATCCGCCATTGTTTTGGGGTTTATAATGGCATTGAAATAAGGTAATTAAAGAAAACTAGGGAACAAATACAACTGAATCTCATTGTAAATGTGCCTTTATACCCCCAGTTAAAATATTATACAAAAAACGGTTATGATCTTTGAAATATGCAAGCCTAAACTTGCGAGTCGGGCCCCTACCGCATGCTTCTGCTGGGAGAGTGCAGCCCGCACAGTAGTCAAGGAACCATGGTGATATAACTAACCGCTATTTGGGTCAGAGGAACGCCGCACGTAGGCCGACAGTGTCCGATGCGTTTCCCGCGGTCTGTGGGGCAGGAGCAAGCAGGGGGGGGGGGGGGGGCGAGGGGATGGGGGAGGGGTAGGCCCTAAACCTAATATTTTCCTATTATCCCAGTCGCCGAAGGCGCTGGTATACCTAAAAATCGACACAATGACACAGTCCTTCTGCTAAAAATCGACACGGTGACATGGTCAAACTTGTGGGTACCCATGTAGAGGCACATTGCTATGCAATCCCTTTTCCTGTTATTTAGATTTCATGTCACGTTATACAAATAATTTTGTACACATTCCAACAAGAGCCAACTTTATCATTTATAATGTAAGTGGTGGAACAGGGAGAGTTGGGCAGGAGCAATTCATGTACCCCCCCCCCCCCCCTCATAGAAGCATGAAAGCAATATTGGTATGTATACATGTATTATAGTTTTTTAATGGGGGGGGGGGCTATTCCGGGGGAGGACTATATAAGAAATACAGAAGTACAAGTGTAGCCTCTATTCAAGCAGCTTTCCCACCTCTACCGCTCACCTCACCCCCTGTCAGGATGTTTTATGTGCATGTATTTAGTAAAAAAAAAAAGTATAACATCAGATCACCAATGTAAGGGGAACCATGTCCTAAAAAATATGCTAATATACTGGCATTATTTTATCACAGTTTTGGAAACACCCATGCACCGGGTGGCCAACAAGTGGCATGACAGCAGGAATAACATGAACTTGGTGCCCCCCCCCCCCCACCCCTCCACCAAACACACCCGGAGGTCGAAAAGTCTACCCTTTATCCTATTAAAAAAAAAGATGAATTAAATATTCAAGGTCGTACGATGTGCCTGTAAAACGGCCCAGGTTGTCGGAAAACCATTCTTACAATTTCACTTTTCCAGGTCAGTGTATTACAATGAGGTGTTACGATTAACCGGGTATCAATGTACATGTAGTTAAGTGTGGAAGCTTTTAAGTTGACACTGTCTCTTCATGAAATTCTAAATTGATATTCAACCTCCCCCCCCCCCGACCGAAAAACAACTAAACTAATGCATATACTGACATAGGGGCTTCTTCGGTCCATAGCTATCACACCTCACTTCCTCAACCCACCCTTACCGTCGTTGACGTCACAACATGGCGAGGTGTCAGGAGGGGCCTGCCATGGCTCTGTGCACTCTGTGCAGTGGTAGGCCGGGCCGTGTATGGCATGCATTGGTTTGATGTACTCCATACTGGTACAACCTTTGAGCTTTGACTCTGGTCTATACAAAGGTTTACAATTATGGGTAGCCAAAATATGATGTCACGGCCTCTTTAAGGATGCACTGGTCGATACTTTTTAAGAGCAAAAGGGTCCACCAAAGGAATGATACATAGATGTAAAATATTTTAAATCAACAATAGACAATTGTGAAATAAGGTACAAGAAGTGAGGGGCATCTGTTATCCTTAAGATATAACCTTGGCTTGTCGATAAACCTGACCGATTAACTATTTTTAAAGAAATCAATATAAACCTAGGCTTATTAATGGTGGAAAGCTACCTATTTATTGCATGATATGTATGCATTTCAAAGTTATAATTCGTTAACCATGCTCATCTGATGTGCTAGGGTTATTCTTCTCTGGTACAAGCCCTGATCTGATGGTTGTACTCCTATTGCTCATGGGCCTTGTCCCTGCAGAGGTAGATGTAAGCTTTCGTTTTCCAGTTTTAAGCCCTGGTGCTGTAAGCCTACTCACTATAGTCTCAAGGTTTGATCTGGCTGATGTGGGCCCTGCAATGATGTGCATGTTCTCTTCTGCTGTGAGCTTTGTAGTGATGGGGTTGCTCTTCTCTGATATGGGTCCTGGAGTTCTCCCCATCGCAGGCATTGTACTTGTGGGCTCGCTGTTCTCTGTTGTAGTCCCTGGTGATGTTGGCCCTTCCTTTACATGTCCTGGAATGGATGCTCTGGACCCATTCACTCCTTTGTTTGTCAGTGTCTTCTTTGCCCAGGTTAGGCATTTGGCACTTCCAGAACTAACTCTCTTCTTCCTTCTATTGTGTGCTGTCTGCATGTGGTATGCTAAAGAAAGATCAACAGGTGAGGACCTAGCATCCTCTCTCTTGAACAGCTTAAGTGCTGGTTTGTGTTGGGACTTGAGGTAATACCTTACAGACTGTAAGGCACTTTATGTTTTGACATCAAGTCTGTTAGTTGTCTCCTTTACTGTCCTGTTCATTGACCGGAATGATTGTTCCACATGCGGGCCACAGCAGATAGATACGCAAGCCTTTACTAACTTGCTGAGGGATGGGTATTTCCCAGATTTGAATATCTGCTTCCACCACTGCAATGTTGGCACTATTCTCCTCTGTTGTCACCAGAGTAGAATCCAAAGAATATCTTATTATTTCATGGAGGATCTCTTTCTGTTCAGCGGTGTTGAGAACAGTGGGGAACATGCTACTCAGTTCTTTTAGTGCTTTCTTTGTTGCCTGGTTCCCATGAACTTTAGGATCTAAAACGGACATGAACCGCATCACCTTGTTCTCCAATGGCATTGTTTCTATCATCTAGTCAGCTGTAGTTACGTAGGCCCTTTCCATGTTCTCAAGAAAGGCTTCTCTATATTTTTGCCCTGTAGTCTTCAGAAGTTTCTCTGTCTCTTTTCCTTTGTGGACCTCTTCTGGTAGAAGGCAATGCTCTGACAATTTCAGTTCTTTCAGTGTGCGCCCAGGCTCATTCTCAAAGACAGACTGCGGTATAAAATAGCCAAGGAAATTCCGAACCAGGTTGAGCATGTCATTATACACTGGGTGGACCTGGTGCTTTGCTTCCTCCAGCTTTTTGATAAAACAGTTGAATTGTGGAAGCTTGTCCATGTACATCGCCATCAGTAGCAGGGTGTTTGGTCTCTTATCAAATAGAAGAATAGAAAAGAATAGAAAAAGAATGTCACTGTAGTCTGCTCTTTCTTTGTCAGGGACCCATCCCCAATAGAATAGTGTAATAGGGCATTCAGCATCTTACAAAGCACAATTATATGAACAATAATTTAACCATCTTATATCAACTTTTCATATAGGGGCTGAGTCTCACGACTTTGTAACAATTGGATGTCTTTGACCGGGTAACATCTTTGACTGGGTGACGTCTTTGACCGGTTGACGTCTTGGACTGGGAGGTTAGAAAAGGCAATTTTTATTTTTATTTTTTTATTTTTCCATATCTCTACTATTTGAGAAAATATGTGGATGGTTATTGCATAATACTTTGGACAGTGTAGCTCTTCAAATTCCACATAATATAGAAAGTGATGTCTTTGAGCGGGCAGAGGAAGAAATATAACATTATGCTATGATGCATGTAAAAGAGCCTACACATAAATATAACAAGCTTTAAATAAATTTCCTTTCATATAGTGTGAAAATATCCTCTGACTTTTCCCACCCATTTCTTACTAAATCCTACTAGTTCTTATTTATGCTATAATAACGTTTCCCGGTCAAAGACGTCACCCGGTCAAAGACGTCACCGGGTCAAAGACGATCCAATTGTTACAATGTCGTGAGACTGAGCCATAGAGTCTGATTAAAAGTGTATCTTTCAATTTCGATCATTTGCGATGTGTTTAAGGCTATGAATAGCCTATCTATCACGTTTTGGGTTGCCATAGTAACCAGAGATGAGTCTATCTATTTTCATTCAGTGACAACGTTAATTTTAAATCGGGTTTTGGAGATTTAAAGAAAGTTTCATTTTCCAAATCATTTTCAAATCTGGCCATATTTGGTATCAAATTGAAGCTTGCAGTGCCGCAAAGGCAATGGTCATGGGGAAATGATGAAAGCATTTCTGAAATAGGAAATCAATCTAGTACATCACTTCCACTTTCGGACAAATCATGTTGAATAAAATAGTATGTACAAATATTTATAGGTACGAACGGACCGAACACCCCACCCACACTATAATGAACAGGGTTGAGTGACTGCCTCGGATCTACTGACTTTTTACCAAATCCTTCCGAAGGAAGGCTCTGGTAACAACCAAATGACCTTGAACTTGGAATTTTGCTGGGTCTGAGCAACCCCTGCTGGTAGCTTGGAACCAGCTAACAGGAACAGGAAATGGAACCAGAAAGTCTGATGGTAAAACTACCATCATACATTCTGGTTCCTGTCCAGCAAAATCCCAAGTTCAAGGTCATTTGGCTGTTACCAGAGCCTTCCTTTGGAAGGATTTGGGAACGAGAGTACTAACTCGTAGGCTTTAAACTGCAACAATTGCCCCGCCATCTAGTGGACAAGAGCTCGTCCCCATTTACCCCATAGCATGAAGCGAATTCTTTATATTAGAAAAAGCGAACCTTTATATTAGAAAATATGCACTTATAATGATATAGTTTAAATAAATTTTGACAAAGAGCACCCAGCTCCATTTCTTACAATATTTCTGAAAAAATAGTGCAATTGAGATCTCGAAAAGACTACGTGTACAGAAACTACAGGAGATTCAAATCTTACTTGGATTTAGTGTTACAAATGTATTAGAAATGTTCACCCTGGACCAAAAAAACAACAAAGGCATGTATTCAGTAGAAAGAGTCATTTATTTCTGCCACGCTGAGTCTATTTTACAGGAGCTCCCAATCGCGAAGGGTCCAAAACCTCCAAACATTGTACAGGCCTATCAAATGTGACTTTCTGGCATTATATATGAACAATATCATTTGAAACGCAGAATGTATAATATATGAAATTGAATAAAGACCAACTCTACTTAGATGTGAGCCCTCAGCAAAAATACCAATAAATCACTAAATATTGTTCTAAACCAGACTCAAGCCTGTACTTAAGAAATACACCAAGCGCAAAAAGTCAAAACTGCCAACATTTCAGTTACCTTGTATTACCATTGTTAACAGTCTAAACATTCAATACATGTAAATATTATCGAAAAAGAAATTGTCATAAAATCTATACCTGTTGCGCACGTAGCTATTTTCAGTATTTTATGTACACGACTGTTGTAAATATTCTACATGCATTAATGGAATTCTAAAATGCTAAATTTGAAAGAGGAAATTCATTGGTGAGAAAGATAAGTTATTTGATACAAAAGTGGGTCATATACTGAATTGGCAAGCGGATTATAGCAGTCACTTCTTCGAAATTGTTTCCCCCTTTAATTTAAGGCACAGCACTATGAAGCCAGACGACTTTTCGCCCTATAGATTACATGCATATCAGTTGGCTATTCATAATGTCAACACCTTGCACCTATTCATAATCTAATGAATCTCAAAAGTATTTCATTGAACTTGTTGTAAAACTGTTAGATCTCATTTAAGGCCCATCCATTCGCAGCACCTTAGGAATTGATTGATAGTTCTCAAAGAGCTTAAAAGTCGAAAGATATAGCCGTAGTATCCACATGATATGTCACAGTAAGAGTTGTATACAAATTGATACAAAACCCATTTGAAACCACCTACACATGTGTATCCTTAACCAGTATCAGAGGCTCTCTCTTATAGTATCAGCTCAGTTACCAAATTATTCATTTATTGATTTCTATTCATTTATACTTCAGACCATACATTCCTCAGTTAGGAATTTGTAGTACACTTGCATTTATTAAATATTCAAGTCCAAATCCTGGTGTATGTGTATGTGAGATTATTTAAGGTGGACACACAACAAATGTCTGCTTATAATATATGAATGAAATGGCTATATAGATGTTAAGGCTGAGGATGGGATGCGTTACAAAGCTATAAGAAGTATGTATATCTTCAAGCTTATCGGTGCCCGGATAGAGATATAGTATATAGGCCTAAGTACTGCATGCTGAATCTGAATTCTGTATTTCAGCCTATATCTGGCAGTATCCCCCAAATGATGTACCACATTCTTCAACAGTAATACATATGATATATAATATCACATATCTTTGTACACTGTAATTAAACATGGGAGAGGATAAGTAGAAGAATGATGGCTTATAGCAACCGGAAGTGGTGGTTTAATTACGGGACTAGAAGTAATTAATCCATTGTACCCTAAGGTCCTGTGTTCGGAAATCACTTTTGATGACTGGGACTACAATACATTCCAATATTTCATATATCTACAACAAAGAGAACATTTCTCGATTTTTGGGAGTAACTGATGATAGTGCTATGCAATATGTGGATATTACATTCAGTCATTGGGAAGATTAGTCTTCTGTGCAACTTTTCATTATTTGACCATTGAAGTTAACATACGTGACACTGGCAAACAGATGGCAATCATCTTATACAAGCAAGCATACATATAGGTGTAATGGAAGAAGGGTGTGATAGCGTTCTCTAAGATAAAACACTTAGTCTGTGTGATTAATTGCAAAGGAAGTGAGTTTAACTGTATCAACTAAATAGTAGTGGTAGTATTGTAGTCATTGAAGCAGGTGCTAGATATATACATCTATACAACTGTAAAATAATACTGTGTAAAGACACTGCTCTAAGTGCGAGAAGGCCTACCCTGGAGGGGGCATCCTATGCACATTGAAATTCCACAAACAGAAGAATAAAGCCAAGTTCATGTGTGTGTTGTTTTTTGTTTTTTGTGAAGACATGTGGCGGGGTGACATGTATTTACATTTATGTCCAGGTATCCGGCCACACTCTCTTTTAAGTTTACAGCTCTGTACACATTCAAATCCTGTAACTGGCAGATGGGTTTGGTCCTCCTAATACCTCACACAACGTCCAGACTGCCACTGGCGCCCTCTGCCAACATAGAAGGGAACCACGTCAATGTTCTTGTACACTGTTAAAGCAAAAACACCAAGAATGTTGTCTCCCATCTACAGCAGGGATACACACATGTATACCAGTCCCTGGAGGACTGGACAGCCATCAGTAGGCTCTGATATCATCATCATTAGTCTGTCATCATCTCTGTTATCATCACGCATGCTTATCACTTGTACACGTGAGATCGTCTTGTTGAATCTCCTCCAGGCGGCAGCTTCAGGCAAACTCCTCCAGGGGGCGGTAGTGGGTTCCCCGCCCATTCAGATGACAGTAGTGATGATGCTGGCCGCTAGGGGGGTGCAAGTCCGTCACTCTCCATCAGACCATCCTACTCACTCAACCATTCAGCATCAGTCAAACCCTAACATATCACTCACGACGACCCCTATTCCTGCAAGAAAACACACATGAGAGGCATTAGTTTAAAAACATAGATCTAAAGATATTGATCTCACAGTTTATTTTAATTCAGGGTTCCCACAGCATTTTTTACATTGCAATTCTATGACCTTTCTTGACCAAAAATTACCTATATTTACAAAATTGTCGAGAAATCGCGATGAGCGATCCTCATTTTGAAGAGGAAGATTTCTGAAGTCTCAAGCGAATGATACATTCTGATTAAGCCAAAAAAGAGGGTTGTTTCAGGTAACATGGGCAGAAAATGTAGGGTTGGTAGGTCGGATTCTTTTCTTTTTAAAATATGAAAGTACTAGCCAGCCTCTCCGAAGAGCCTAAAATTGACCAAAAAAGAGTAGAAATATGAAAATGTCTTCAGTAAACGTAGGGTCGGCCCTGCTGTGATAGGGTAGGTCGGGTGACCTGAAACAAACTTAGCTAACGGATTTTTGTTATAATGTCTCTTTCTTTACCATTTTCCATGACTTTCCCTGACTCAAGTCAAAATTTCAAAAGATTACACGACTTGCCCTGACAAATTAATTTTCCCTGACTAGCCCATTACCCGTGGGAACCCTGAGTTATTAAACAATGAACATTGTACGTTTAAGGTTTTACGTCATGCTACTTTTACTTATGAATAGAGTCATTCATGATTTTGCTAAAATAATTGTGATATGTTCAACGATACTTTATAGAGGTGAATAACGACAAGCAACTATGTGTTAATTGGCTAATTGGCTTAATTATCACCATGATTTCAGTAGTAGTTGTAGTAGTCGTAGTAGTAGTTGTTGTAGATTTAGTAGTTGTTGTAGTAGTAGTTGTTCTTTTAGCTTTAGTAGGTGTATTAGTATTAGTAGCTGTATTAGTATCATTATTAGTTGTAGCCGCAACAGCAATGCTTACTTTTACTTCCTCCTTTTGTTCCTCTACTGGTTTCTCTTCATCCTTCTTTTCGGACTCTACTGGTGCAGATTCCTTCTGTTCTGTGGATTCGCTTTGGGCCTCAGCTTCCTCCTTCTTCTCTTCAGAAGCTCCTTCCTCTTTCTGCTCCTCTGGTGCCGCTTCTGCTGGTGCCGCTTCTGCTGGTGCAGCTTCTGCTGGTGCAGCCTCCTCTGTCTTCTCTTCAGCAGCAGCTTCCTCCTTTGGTGATTCAGCAGGTGCAGCTTCTTCTGCCGCAGCCTCTGCAGGTGCGGCTTCTGTTGGTGCAGCTTCTTCCTTCTTCTCCTCCTCGGCAGGAGCTGCCTCTGTTGCAGTAGCTTCCTCCTTCTTCTCCTCCTCGGCAGGTGCTGCCTCTGCAGGAGCTGCTTCTGTTGCAGCCTCCTCCTCCTTCTTCTCCTCCTCTGCAGGGGCTGCTTCTGTAGCAGCCTCCTCCTCCTTCTTCTCTTCCTCGGCAGGGGCTGCCTCTGTTGTGGCGGCTTCCTCCTTCTTCTCCTCCTCCTCGGCAGGTGCTGCCTCTGTTGTGGCGGCTTCCTCCTTCTTCTCCTCCTCCTCGGCAGGTGCTGCCTCTACTGGTGCAGCCTCCTCCTTCTTCTCCTCCTCAGCTGGTGCAGCTTCTGCTGGTGCAGCCTCTACTGGGGCAGCTTCCTCTTTTTGCTCCTCTGGTGCAGCTTCTGCAGGTGCTGCCTCCTCTTTAGTTTCCTCCTCGGCAGGTGCAGCTTCTGCTGGTGCATCCTCCTCTTTTTGTTCCTCTGCTGGTGCAGCTTCCTCTGGGGCAGACTCTGCTGGTGCAGCTTCTTCCTTCTGTTCCTCTGCTGGTGCAGCTTCCTCTGGGGCAGACTCTACAGGGGTAACCACTACAGCTACAACCTCCTCTTGTTGTTGCTCTGCTGGTGCTGCCTCGGGTGCTGCCTCCTCCTTTTGTTCTTCTGCTGGTGCCTCCTCAGGTGTAGCCTCTACTGGAGCAGCTTCTTCCTTCTTCTCCTCTTCTGCTGGAGCTGCTTCTGTTGGTGCTTCTTCTACCTTCTCCTCAACTGTCTCTGGTGCAGCCTCAACTGGTGCAGCCTCCACTGGTGTAACCTCTTCTAATTGTACCTGTTCTGGTGCAGCTTCTTCTGTCTTCTCCTCTGCTGGTGCTGCCTCTGGTGCAGCCTCGACGGGTGCAGCCTCTTCTACCTTAACCTCCTCCTCAGCTGGTGCAGCTTCAGCTGGTGCAGCTTCTGTTGGCGCAGCCTCCTCTTTCTTCTCCTCCTCAGCGGGAGCAGCTTCTGGTGCTGCCTCAACTGGGGCTGCTTCTTCCTTCTTTTCCTCTACTGGGGCCTCTTCTGTGGCAGGTGCAGCCTCCACTGGTGCAGCCTCCTCTGTTTTCTCTTCAGCAGCCGGTGCTGCTTCCTCTTTTGTTTCCTCTACTGGTGCTGCTTCCTCCTTCTTTTCCTCTGCTGGTGCTGCTTCCTCCTTCTTCTCCTCTGCTGGTGCAGCTTCCTCCTTCTTTTCCTCTACTGCAGCTTCCTCCTTCTTCTCTTCAGCTGGAGGTGCAGCTTCCACTGGTGCGGCTTCTACCACAGGTACCTCCTCCTTCTTTGCTTCAGTATCTGCCATCTTGCCCTTGTCTTTGTCAGATTCCAACTCTGTAGTAATATCGTCCACACTGTACTTTTCCTTCTGGCCCGAAACCTGCAACACACAAAGGAACACAAAATGATTAGTTTATTGTCAACTATTGCTTTTTAATGGTCATGTATTCCACATACAGCTAACATGTGAGTAACATATGTGACATCTCCTGCACTTATCTACCCACATACTGTTCCAGCCCTCCTATTCCTGTGGAATCCTACCACTGATGTTCTGCTCCTAATGTAAATTTTATGGTATGGTACCTGGTTTAAGGGGTCGATGGCGGTAAGTAGGGCTGGAGGGCGGGTGATGGGGATTGGGTTTAGTTACCTTTGCAGTCATCGACCCTGACTCTGTTATAGCTGAGGACTGGGGTACCAAAGGATTGACCCAGGGTATACCTGCCTTCAACAGAAGCCTATTCTGAAGGACATAGTAATATCAAACCGTATATTTCAGTACTTCTCCGCTTCTTCATTTGGTGTATCATTAATATAGAAATATGGGCCCCATGAATAGATCTAAAGGCCTGCAGTTCCTTAGAACCCCGTTCTCTCATCCCTACCCCACCCTAACTTTCCCAACAACTCGTTTGTCAGGTATTTTATCTGCGCACTAAAACATGAGGTGTGACCTGTACGTTAGGTATGCTGCAACTATGTCGTGTGACCTCGGGTGTCTGACTTGACGGCCTTTACACTGGTATGTATACCTGCTCCTATCCTCTCTGGTCTCTTACGGTATGTAGTATTTGCCACAGCAATCCCATCTGGCCATCGCCAACCTCTACTGCCATTAATTAAATTCCGTTGCTATTGCCCACTGCGTCAAATCTCCTTGCCAAACCTCTCTTCTGTCCACCAGCCCCTGGCATTGTCCACTACCACAGTTTCCCACTCCCAAACTAGTAAGGTTTATTTATATCCATTATTCAACAAATGTCTACGTCGTCGTATCAAGCTATGTTGTATGTTATCACATATATGTCAATTTTGTTGCACATCTGCAAGTACAGAGTATTAATAAATTGTTTTATTTCAATCCCAATCCAAAGGTTTTGAGTCGGACGAAAGAAATCACCCTATACCCCAAGGCATTGTAATGCTCATTGTGATGTAAAATTGTTTTGGCGGGAGGCTGGGATCTGAGACCGTCCCATTCATGTGCCGACAGGGTACCCCCGTCACACCCCAGTTGTTCCCTACTATCCTCCACTGTGTGGGTCGAAGTGTAAGTTGAGAACATCAGAGAGCACATCCCTCATAGGGATCTACGTTCCAAATTGAATGCATATGAGCTACTGATGACTAATAACCACTTGAGATTCCTATCGCCATATTGATGCTTCTTTACCACTTGATCGTAGCATCGATACATGATTTCAGCAACAGGGAGTATCTCACCAGTGCTGCATTTATGCACCATGCCGGCCACACTGGGCCGATTTGGTAATAGCCTCTGCCCCTGAAGTTTGCATGCCGACCATACAGGCTTGGGAATTCATGAAGGTCCGGCATGATGTAGAGTGAGTTACTCGGTGGTGCTGCTTTTGAGTATAATGGCGACAATTTTATATTCAGTCTAATAAAAGGATCATGCTGTCCTTGAAGGGTTAAACATACCGCTGCACTAAGTATACTTTCTATAGCGCTTATTGTATTATCTAATGGGGAACACAGGCAATATGTCATACGTTTTTGTTTTATAAGTGGAGCAGAGGTTCGGGTGACTAATAATATTATGAAGGATATAATAGCATTTCACCTTGTAAGTAAATGGGTCGCTGTAGTTGATAGAGGTAAATGCTTCCGGTATCATTAGCACAATTATAGAAAGCTATGTAACCCAGGACACAGGTGAGGTATCAGGTAATTGTGATCTGGGCGGAGGTACTGCGCTCTAATTAGTTCACCTCCATAGCTCCTTCAATGCCATACAATCTCCACAGACAAGTAACTTAATATGGGCATAATATCATAAGTACATCTGAAGTCTTATTCAAAGTACATTATTGGCTCTCTGGTGATGATTTATGTTGATCAATTAAGATGGGTGTGGTTATGCCAGACGTTACTAAATTGATATAATGATTATGTCCTTGCCCCTGACCCTCAGCCATTGTGAAACAGCTATACTAAGATCATGTGCTACTCATACAGGACCCCAACAGAGTCTCATAAACTTCTCAGTTGAAATACGACTCTTTTTAATCTGTGGGCATCTCCAGACAGGGGGAGTTGCTCAGGCCGGAGTAATGTAACTCATCTGCTCACTAGCAGTGAGAGATGGCAACTCTCACCATGAGACATGCTGGTCCATGATACAAGCATAATCTGTGGTTAGGGGGACCTGCTTCAGAGGGCCAGACCTTGAGTCATGGGTCTATCCTTGTCAGGCTTCTCAGAGTTCTAAGAAGAAACTGTATTTAGCACATGAGACGAACTGCTCACGCTATGAGAGTCAGTACACATAGGACTCAGATGCATAGGCCATCGGTTTTTCTGGGCATAGACTGCCAGTTTTACCCCACCTGGCGATGTACAAGATAAGGCCAATATAACATACCTTTAACAAGGAAAAGTATAAGGTGAACTAAACTGTAATTCGTATATTGACTTCATGAGTTGAAGTATATAGATGTACAGGTACATTTTATATACCATGTACATGCATACACAATGGCCCTGTCCTCACAAGACCAACGGTGGCTTGTCACACCAGATCTCTATCCAGATCTCTATCAGCTCCATTCCAGCCCCGGAACCCATAGCAAGAAATGGCTAAACACAGCAGTAGTAACTACAAGGGTTAATTGTCAATAAGCTTCCCCTCCACTTAAGTGGCAAAGTTTTGGGAGAGTGCAGAGGCATGTTTGAGAGCCAGTTGTGGAGCGAGTCGGGGATATCTCAGAGCTCAGATCCAGGCCGGAGAGCAGCTCAGGGCGCAAGGAGCAGCTCATAACTCAGGGTGGTGGATCCGCCGAGCAGAGCTGATGAGACTTGTACTGGCCGCAAGGTGCAGGCGCACTAGGATGAGCAACTCACCTACTGCTCATCAACTCCTCACGAGCTGCTCATGGTATCCCCAGAATCCTGAGGCCAGCTCTACAAGCAGCTCCCTTGGTCTGGGAACCGATTACAGCAATTTTGACCTACTGTGCTACTTTTTGCTCCTGTATTTTTTCTTTCTCTGCTGTATGCCTGCTGAGTATAAAAACACCCTCCTCTCATGACACTCGTGGCTGCCTTTACTAAGTACATGTAGACAACATGGGGAGCCCAATGTATGGGGGAAAGGCTGTGGTAGCTTTAGGGATAATAAGCCTTAGATTTCCAGGCACTTCAACAACGACTTCCCTGTGTTCCCTTATAGGAGAAGAGCCTCCTAAACCACATACCAACCTCTTCTGCTGTCCAGCAACTTTCTTTTATTTGTCCTGAACTCAGGCCACCCGTGCTTACTGGGAGGGAGGATCTCTAGAACCACCCCATAACGTGACAAATATTTATCTCTGCTCACCTTCAGGCAACATAAATATTTAGAGCGCAGCGTCCAGAACCGGAAGGGCCCACTCGGACGCCACCTGGTGAGACGCAGGTGAGGCCATCCCCTCTTGGGGTAATTGCGACCTACCACATGTTAGAACAAGGGGAAGAGGAACAATGCCAGTGTCTAATGGCAATCTGAAGGGGGCATGGACATAGAGGGACACGCCTGGTAATACAAGACTAAACAACAACATTGCCAAAAGAAAAGATGTCCAGGCCTTGGGGGTAGACAAGGAGAGCTTGGAAAGATGCCACACAGCAAGAAAATTAATGCAAGTGGACTGAAGTGGTTATGCATGGGCTTTAGGAAAAAGGATGGAATCGGAGATAATCACCCATTCTCCTAGCGTGCTCTTAATTGTGACGAAACCTGGGAAATCGTACCATTAGGGGGAGTAGCCATAAATGCTCTAAACATGATATTTCAGGAGATATAGCTAAAATTGTGAATACTTAAAAGAAAATTGCCTTAGACTAACTTTTTCCAAGGAATCTTTTAAAGCTATTATCAAAATTTTATTTCCATTCTAAATTGGTCTTATTTGGAATGTGAAAAGAACGTTTTTAGCCATTTTTAGCCCATTTGTTGATATTTGGTTGCCATGGCAACCATCGATTCATTCTTTTGGAATGAAAAATATCCCTATCCGATTGCCCGATCCATGGGGATTTCAGAACTGAAAACAGAATCCCAATATTCCCACCAGATCCAAATCTATGTACAATAATATGCATTTATTGGTTTAATTTCTAATAATTATGATTTATATGGATTGTTTGAAAATAGATTGATATGTGATCGCATTGCAGTCTATTCTGAATTCCTACATGTCCCTACCATCCCATGTTTGAGATGTCATTTCTCAACAACTATTTCAAATATGTTGATGCTTGAAGCATCAAATTGTAGCTGAAGACATGAACTTAAATAAAGGTGTTTTCCCCTAATGTCACGTTTTCCCACGTTTTGTCACAATTCAATATGACAGCTGTCTGGGGGTGTAAGTGATTTAGAGGCAGGCCTTTTTCCCGGGCCTTTTTCTTTCTTGGGGAGGTTCTTCCTCTTTTCACAACACTACCTATAGTCAATGAACTGAGGACACAAAGGTATCTGGCATCACTATTAACAGAGGTCCTCTCTTATATTCAAATATAATAATGTACCTGTATCGGCAATATCTCTACTAGCATTAGTTTTCATGGGCCTGCATGTTTTCATAGGGAACATTCACAAATGACGTTACCGGGTGGGTCTTTAGGTTGAGCATTGGTACGTGAACCGGGTCATACACTTCGCCCAAAATGGCAATAGGGGTGGGGCCTGTCTTGAAATATTTCCCAACAAAAGGTGACGTCATTTTTAAACGTCCACGTATCTCTCTTTCTATATATGTGGAATATGGCCCTCAGCTTCCATGACGAGTTGACCAGTAAGAACCCATGTAGACAGCTCCTTAGAGGTGGGTGCACGTTACAGACATTTTTTGTGGATTCTTTTCTTCCCTTTTTTTTCTTTTGTGAATGTGAAAGTAGGACTTGCGTGAGTGCGGTCATGCGAGCAAGTGTACCCATCACATGAGTGATATGAGGCGATGCATGCCATTAATTGTATGTAGGCTATTCGGATGTATCCTTCAACATTAACAGTAAACCATGTTATCTGCTATTATATACATAGCACCATATTGCCTCATCTAGTCCACAGCTGATGAAAATACGATGTAAAGCAGAAGGATCCAATGGCTATGTTTTCCATAAAAAGTCTTGAATGGTGAATATAAGAATACATCCTGCTTCAGGATATCCATTGCGTGAGACTCGTGTAAATGAAGACGTTTAGACACTTAACGTGAAAGGATGTCTTAATTAGGGGTAGAGGTCAATTTACGTTTATTTATTTATTTATTCATTCATCTATTCATTTATTTATTTTAGCAGACTCTCACCTCTGGCCCATCACCACGAGCTGATGATAGCATGCTGCGATTATCCAATCACAGCTGGCATGACTCCAAGGTGTTAGACACATACTGCGACTTCAACCCTTTAAGGGCCGCATGCTGCTTTAATGCATTATACCTTTGGTCGTCATGGTGTATGAATGAAAACTTGACGAGTTACTCGTTAGTGCTGCATTAATGTATCATGCCGATCTTACGGGGTTGGCACACTCCCGAATGGTGGGCACGATGTATGAATGCATCATGCATGAATGCATCATGTCGAGCAGGGGCTTATTCTATGACCGCACAATGCCGTCCTTAACGGGTTAACCATACTATCACCTGACAATATCAGTACTTCATAGCATACCGTTTAGAGTCACGTGAACTTAAAATAATAGTTCAGAATACGTAAATGTCGGCTTGATAGATAGTAGTAGGGAACTTTTAAGTGTCAAAATGACAGAAAGTCTAATTGAGACTGGGAGTGGCCGCAGATGGGATCTGAACAGCAATAGTGGGATGTGTATTCAGTATAGATAGCCCTGAGCAGCCCTGAGCCCCATGGGGACCCAGACGGTGCGTGGCACTGACCACCAGACGTCTGGGGGTGGGGGGAGGGGGAGGGGGGGGCAATGGTGGGTGGGCAGGGGGAGGGGGGCAATGGTGGGTGGGCAGGGGGAGGGGTGTGAGGGCGTTTGGGGGAAGGGGGTGGGGGGGGGGGGAGGTAGACAAGATGCCAAGCATACCTAGCTTCTTACTCATCAAAGAGATACCCACAAAACCTGCTTCTTGTACATGCTCCTCCTCCTCCCCACCCACCCCGCCCCCTCCATTCACCATCCTCCAGTACCTGTATGTACACCCACACTACACGGATCAGATGCTCCCTTACAGGTGGGGACCTCGTCCGCCGTCGTAAAAACGCCACTTGTCTCTGCAGGGCCAAGGCTATGGGGTATCGATTTGTCGGGTGATAAAAAGCCTGGCGGTCTATATTTTAACCTTTTTTCGTCGATCAAAGGTCAGACAGTGATCGTTACTGACATGCCTAGGGTCTACATGGTTCAAATATCGCAATGTATAACTAGTATTGTGGTATATCTTACATTGACAAGTAAACCGGATACAGACAATTATGATGAAAGGATATAGTAATATATTGACTGGCAATGCATGTACATTCATGTAGTTGACTATATCCAGACATTCTGGCGTTGCCCACCCTATATCAGCTTATCATTGATTTAACGGAGCGCCATGATAAATGACAGATCCCTCATTTTCTCCAATTTTCACAACTTGAACTGAATTTCACTATCGTATTGTTGTAAGTTGGCTGGGTGGGTGGCGTGGTGGCTTGTGTGGATGTGAGGGTTGGGGTAAGGACGGCTGTCTGGTTTTGCCCCATGCGACACTGCCGCAAGCACATCCTGCTTCCGTCACTTGGCTAGCATACTAATACATGTAATGTTCTTTCAATGATTATCAACCCAATTAGTATACAGGTGTGGTATTTATCACGATATATACCTCTTAACATTATCAATACGTGACTAGCAATGTACACATCCATACATTATCAGGGAAAGAACCAATTTGCCTGTATGGAATACTTTCAAATAGGCCCTCCTAGAGGGTGATGCGGATGAAAAAACCACCAGAAAGTGATAAAAAAAATTTGGCAACCCTCCTTAGGTATGCCAATAGGGGGTGTCTCAACTCTCTGGAGGCTACCCTCCTCCAGTTGGTCTCTAATAGGATCCAAATGCCTGCCTCCTCCAGGGTTCTATGGCCTTGGCTGCCGCTGCTGGTATCAGCCAGGCTGCTCTGGCCAAAGTAAACGTGGCAGGAATTGCCAGAAATACTGAAAGCCAGAAATGCCTACAAGTGGCTGAAGATACCATACATTCCAACTGGACTTTCGCCATTCATAATCCCAATGCCCAAAGTAGTGAAAAGTAAAAGACAAAGTAATGAAGATCTGGAATATATCTGATGCTATACATAATAAGTATGGATTATGCACACGATGAGACTTGTCCCTCCATGGCTTACCTGTGAAGAGCTCTCTGTAGGCAGACACACTGGAGGAGTTCTAGCTGTCAACTAATACCAGAGCAGCAGTGTACTGTGGTCAGTCCAGGGGTAGGTTAGGTAGTAAGGTGGGTGGGTGGGTGATGGTCAGGTGTCTCCTAGACGCTACCAGGTGGGCAGGGTGGTGGGCCGTGACAAAAGTGGGCGTGTCCGCTCCGACGTTCAGCGTACCAGTGAGCGGTCCACAGACAACGCCCCCTTCTAACTCCTGCAGATGGGATGCTCCAACTCGCTGTTAAGGGGGTGTATGTACCACACGTTAACCCTGGGCTGCCGAGTGCAGGACCTGGAGGAGCGTGGTGTCTGAGGAGGGTAGAGGCAAACTTTCACTGCCACCACTATACTGTGCTGCTCACAGGAGCTGCGGCTGCTGTTGGTTCTGCTGCTGGCAGTGGATCGTGGGAACTGAGGGCTAGACCAACGTAGTTACACCGCCATATAGCCCCGATGGTGGGGCCAGGAGGGAGGGGGTGGCTGGTGGGGTCACATGCAACTACTAACCCCCTCCCCCCACCCCAACTCCCTTAACCCCCCCCCCCCCCATACATATACTGGATCATTTCTAGTCTGCCCCCCCTCCCAGGGCTCCCTCCTCCTCATACTAACCCCTCTGGACCTCTAGACACCCCCCCCCTCCAACACACACACCAAGTGGCACCTCCTCTCTCTCCTCCCCAAGGCCATCAACCAATCAGCAGCCCGCGTGAGGTCATGCATTTCGTTCCAGTGACAGAATCTCTTTCCTGGAGTGTCTAAGTACATTGCTCATTGACTTATATCATTTGTAATACATGCATTTAACTTTCATTGTGCCCCATCCTCTAACCCCCCCCCCCCCTACAGCTCATACAACACTCAGGCTACCAAACTGCATGGTATTCTCTGATACACAGCCACTCGGGCATACGTGTACATACACCAATGTATGGTCGATATTATAATGTCCCATTATATCATTTCGAGGTATCGGTATATCATAAGCCATGGCAAAATATTACACTGCATGGCTACACTAATATTGAATAAAGATGAGTCACTCCTCTCTGCATCATCTAAAGCTACCATGTATGATATAAGCCACCCACATGCCAATCATTATGTATGCACCTTGCACATGTTCCTGTTAGTTCAATTGGATTATTCGGTGTCAAGTATATTATTCTGCGTCTATGATATACATCAACGTAAAGTTTACGTTAAACCAGTATTTGAAATATTGCAAGGCTATATTGTACTATGCGGGCTATACGGATCAGAATAACTGATTAACTGATGACCTGGACTGGTACAGGTGAAGGTATTGTCTACATGTAATAATAGATTGGGAGTGAGAAATTTGATGCAGGTTATATCAGTGGTGGGCATGATACTATACTCGTTATCATAGCTCAATTTTAGAACACACTTTTATTTTTGCATATACATGTACTCGTTAGTTGCCTTAATCTAGATGCACAACGCAGGTTTACTTTTGGCCCAGAAGCATTGATGTTTATACGATAGCCCTGTCGGCAACCAAAGCTATTATCATATCATCGTATTCTGCATCTTCACGGTTCGTGTAAGGTACTCTTTTCCATGGATTTCACCCGTTACAAATACATTGTACAGGGTATATGTGATGGAAAACCTCCGCGGAGGTGTAGTATTTGCAGTAAAACCTCCGAGGCGTAGCCGAGGAGGTTTTACTGCAAATACTACACCTCCAAGGAGGTTTTCTAGCTTATACTCCATCCTGCATGAGCTACCTATTAGCAAGGTGTGCTTTTAATGGTAAATTCGAGTTTTTTAAAAGTAAAATTGGGTTTGAGATTCGTCAGGGATTCGAACCTGCTATACAGCCCAGACCTAATATAATCACCTCTTGTTTTGAAGATCTTATGTTCTACATCTCCCTTGATGTATACAGGCGCCGTGGCTGAATGGTCAAGGCGCTGGTACATAGATTCAGCCCTTATGGGTTCGAGTCACAAGACTAACAAGACGAATTTTATATGGCATTTTCTATTTTCTATAAGCCGAATTCTTTTGCTATAGTTGGGGGTTCGGCTTATAGGTGGGGTTTTAATACATTAGAATAAAGAGAAAATGATTTTAAACCCATTTTGTATAGGAAGAATTTTTCTCTCAAGTTGGGGATTTATGGTATTGAGTTCAAATCACCAAACTGCCAAAATACATTCCTATGCCGTCTTTGTACAACCATATATATATACATACTATTCTTTTCTTTAAATTTTATTTCTTGTGTATCAAATGACATGATTACCGTATGTAATTAACAAAAGCATATTGTGTTTTACCATGCAGCACATAGGTCTGCCCCTGTGGCCGACTGGATAGGGTGTAGAACTTTAGGTTGGAGCATTTACCAATCTAGGTTCGAGTCCTCACAAAGTAGGGTTTTAAGTAGGAGAGAATCTACAAAACCTCCTCAGGAGATTATGTAGCAAAACCTCCGGACAGCACCTACAAAACCTCCGGACAGCACTTCCAAAACCTCCGGACAGCACTTCCAAATTCTCCGCTCAGGCTAGCAAAATTGGAGTTTGGAAATAAACCTACAGTGAGAACAATAGGACCAACACCTGAGCGGAGTATAATGGTTTCAGATAGTCAACTTCTGCTAGTTTCCACATGGTGGGTTGATATATCAGAACTCAGCGGTGCTAAAGTCTCAGGTGATAGGCTAAGGGTCTTCCCCACAGGTGATGACCAGATAGTAAGTGCCTCAACTAAGGGTAGACTTGATCACAGCCATGGGAAAGATTTACATTTTTCACATTTATCATAGGTACAATGACAGGACACCGCCGCTATTTACACAGGGAGGGGAGCATAGTAAAACATCATAATTATTTCAAACTCCCCTCAGCCCTCCATGTATACGGGACATGCACTAGTTTGAGATCCATTTTTAGTGGTTGATATTATTTTGATACACTCTTCAAGCTAGCCTGCGCTAAAACGGGACATGCCCTATGTTAAGTGCCTGTGCTAAAACGGACGGATACGGTAACTGACGGTGCCCAGGTAGGGAGAAGGAAATTTGGGGGAAACTAATGTGGTCGTACATTATTTTGCTGGGTATATATTTTCGCTATATTCACGGAAATGAAAAATCCGCGAAATTCCTGTATATGCTACAGTATGGAATAAATACCCGCGAATTAGTCTATTTTGCCACCTCAGCGAAAATGTACACCCGTGAATATAAGTACTTTCACAGTAGCCCATTTAAGAAAACCAGACAATTCAGAAGGGGCGGGGGGCAAGTTTATGCTGGATCCGCCTTTTGTGCATTCCGCACGTTCCAGGCTAGATGTGGAGGGATGAGTCTTGGGAGCAATATGAGGGATTATCAGCAGATTAAGGCCGAGGGCAGGGCAGGGTGGGGCGCCCATGCCTAGTAACACCCCTCCAGCACTGTTATTGCTGCCTCAGCCTCCTCCTGCACTAGGCCAACTCCTCCTGTAGTTACCTCGCCCTGCTGACACACAAAGACCATAACATGTATCCAGCAGGCAACAACAGCACCCCCTCCCATCCACACACATTGGTCCCTAGCCTATTGCACTAGCCTCTATAAAACATGGCAATTATTTTGCCCTATAGACTCATTCAGTGTGACCCCTGTCTGGCCAACTTGTCTTTTATATATCAATTGTTCTCATTAACGTGAAATTTCGCGTCTGGCTGTCTGTAAAATTGGTAAAATACATGATTGTCCACCGCCAATCTAGAGGTCTGGTTTAGAAGTGAAGCCCCTATCTGTACATCATGAAACAATTGGTACTGTTTCTTTCATTGGTGTTAACTATCACTAGGGCAGTTATAAATGTGTGAAAGTGTTAACGCCACATTTCTACTTCCTAATGCTGCTATTGACCTTACAATGCTTTCTCAATAGAAGTTATCCTGTATTGTTAGGCCATCAGATATCTGAACGTTGTGATAAGAAACCAGTTTTTGTATTTCATTATTACTCCTTCGTTTTGTTGTAGTCTTCTACAGGTTTTGCTTGAATTTACTATTGGGTATAATAGACTGATATAATGATATTTTTTCTCATGATTACACATGTCCATATGGTATCAAATGTGGCTATTTACCAGGTGCAGGGTATTAAATCCAAATAGATGCAATTTGTCCCTGGGTGTCAGGCTCATGTATACGTGGTTGTGGTTGCTACCTGGCCAATCAGGGCCAAATACCATGGCGTGATGGCTGTAATCAGGGACCTCCTCCATGGTGCCCCCTCACCAGTTTTACAGGGGTCACAACCACTAACCCCCTTTCAATTCCTCATTGAGGACCATGCTTTGTACAATTAATTCTTAGACTGCATATTCTCCATATCATGACAGAATCATTGGGGTTCTCATGATCGAGAATTTTAACAGTTTAACAGTTCGGTAGCTAAATGCTATGAATCATCTTGCTCTCTAGTGTTAAACAGGCGACCTGCTTCAATAATCTAAGCAACCTGGCGACTTCCGGACAAATTTGGCTATAGCATAAATGGTCTAATATGTGACTTTGTGACATGGGGGGGGGGGGGGGGGGGGGCTCAATTTCAGTGAGTGGGGGGGGGGGGGGGGGGTCCCTCTGACCCCTCGGACTGTCTAAAAAAAAAGGTGTTTCAATCAAAATGGTTTGAGAATAAGGGTGGGTAGTTATCCTTTGTTCAGACTAGGTTAATTAGCAATTATCTGAGTCTGCACGCCATACAGCTGCGCATCATGTAGGTAGGTATGTACAGGGTCTTTCACAAGTCTGCCTCTGTGCACCAGATCCTTGAAATCCGCAATTAAGTAATTAATCGGGCCATAACTCCTATACATGTATTTTGTCATTTGTCAACTGAATGAGTCAAACTCCCGGGTTAGGGCTGGGGGGCGCGGGGTCTGACTGATATATACTCATAAAGGTAAGGGAATGATACTTTCAATGTGTGATTGTTCCACAAACAATGTCAACAATGTCTTCTGATGAAGCCTTAACATTCCATCTCACCACCTCATGGCTAATATACCACAATCAGAGCTTTTATCTGAGAAGGGTTGACGTGGCATTGGAAGCCTTGAGAATGCCTTTCTTTAGGAAAAATGCTCAAGCTTCAACAAGCGTGATATGGTGAGCTAGCTCTGGCAGGGAAGAAAACTGCTGAGCAGGTCTAGGACATTTTCTTGACCTAGTTTGAGCTGCTCCCAACACCAGAGGTAGGAATTTGCTAAAGGTTGTGATAATGGTATTTTATGGCCTTGATTTATTTTCCCGGTTCGGTTTTATCTGACCTAGCAAAGGATGAGCTTCCACAGCTAGTCCGCTCATAAGACCTGCCTGCCTACGCCCACCTCAGAACTGCGTACAAGACTAACTAATTCCCTCCGCAAAATAATGCATTCTGAATGATATGCGATTATTCAAGATATTATTCAAATTATTCCCTTTAACTAAAATCCAAATATTATGCATTACAGCGAATGGTGAATATTATAATGGGTCTATAAATATAAACCCTATACCCAGGGTGTGAGGTGAGTGAGATTAGAAGGCTATACTGTATAGGTATAAAAGTTGGTGAGGTTGACAGTTTGTGGACCCTTTCACTACTCTCACACAGGTTCCCTCACACCACCTGTCAGTCCCATGTTGGCCTGTGTGACAGCCAGCTATGATAGCACAGCTGGTGGTCAGTATAGCAGTTTAGATTATACTCTTCACCCCCACCCTCCACACACACACCATGATAACCCTAATCCCTCGGCCCATATCATTCCCAACGCCCATGATATATTGCTCGAATACAGCTACAGCCTGTTACCGCTGCGACTGATGCGCGTTAAAAAATGTACATCATGTGGTACACTTAGAAGCTATAAGCCAAATGGAACGACAGATAGGTCAGGATTCTCATAAACCTCATACTGGATGCTTGGTGAGGGGGCTAATTTCAGGGGCAATATATAATAGACCTGCACAGGCTTTCCTAAGATCTTGCAAATCTCATCTTGTATCGCGTCCTTGTAATTCTAAAGCTGCCAAAATTGCAGTTTCTTAATAACTTTTACCAAAAGGAATTACCATGTACATATATTCCTTTAATTCTATGGAATCCAATACTGTATGTATACACATCTATACCAATTTTGAATTTCAGTTTCTTATTTTCTCCCAGCTGCAGATAGAAAGACGAGTCTGTCAGGATATATCAGTACGACCTGGCAGATGGACAACATCCATGTTTCTAAAGGGGAGTGCCCTCAGGAACCACTTCTCATCAGATAGACTAAGCAACCCCTGACTCCAGTCAGACTGATAGCAGAGGTGCCAAACTCCTGGGCCTGGCCAGGAGGCCTTGCGCAGGTGGGTAGGGTGTATAGCTACCTAGGGAGTCACATGAGTAAGGATCAGGGGGTGGGTGGAGATGGGTGGGGTGGTTTCAAAGGTAGCGATGTGTCGGCGCCTAGGATCGCCCACAGCAATGAAGGCCTGCATCTTGAGATGTACTGAGATGGGAGAGTACATGTGTCTCAACGTTGCAGATTATAATTAGGAATCGAATACAATGTATTGGGTGTTGGGAGCTGAGGTATTAAACAAGATATCAATTGACAACAGCCTGATTAAATATTTCTATTTTTGTTCTGTGGAATAGCAGGTCTCTGGTGGAATTCACCTGTGTAATTCCATAAGACTTGATAAGTCATTAAGAGACCTATGCATGTCATCGGGAAAAAAACATCCGCACAGTAGGCCAAATGCCCATTAACATTGACTTTCATTCACACTAGTTTAGCTCATGGCTGCCGACTGGATACTAGCCCCTATAATTATTAGAAACAAGCTGAAAATACATGGCACCCTTCTATCGGCGGCTCACGTACAAAACAGCCTCCCGTGACGTCATAAATCACAGCAGACGACAATACAGCAGCCAATCACAGCGCAGGGACTATTCACACCCGACCACGGCGTCATAACCAACGCGGCAGCGTCGCAGTAAAGCACACGTTCCTATGGCGTATAATATTCCATGTGCGTGGGTGTAAATGCGACTTAAAACTAGTTCTACATTCGCTACAGTCTACATTCACACGTCTAGGCCCCAGTTGGCGGGTAAGTGTAACAACCGCTTGGCCTCCGACACAGACTGAAAACCGATCACAGAATGATGTATGGATACAGTCGTCCATCAATATGGGAGATATCATTGTGAGTTCTGTGTGCATGGGGGCGACCAATACATTACTGCCACTGCTACTAGGTTAAACTTAAAGGGCCGATACTTCTCTCATCATTCTTAACTTTGAAAGTAAAAGTCGGCGAAAGAGGGGAGCTATTATGGCAATCATAGATATAAGATAAGAGCTAGAACTTCCAGAAAAATACTTCTAACCTCTACAAAGATAAACACTCAAAGTATAACACTTTCATTGACTAATGTTCACGTAGAATATATAGTGAATAGCCTTAATGTTTGCTCTGTCATTGAGAGTACAATTTACAGCCATAATCGGCCTACTACAGACACAACTATAGAGTATACACTATAGCACCCCCTGGTGAGCCAATCACTGCTCAGCATCGATACTCCCAGTAGGGCATCTATATAATGGTGGTGTAGGGTTTGGGGGCAGTGGCACCCATTTCACGCGGCCATCAATCCTGGCTGTCCCGATAGGGACCATGTGATTCACATACACAATCCATCCCCACACACAGATGCATCTTAATAATAGTTCAATTGGACATGTTAAACCCACTTTCCCAGCAGGGCGCATGCTGATTGAATGCAATGGAGATGGGAATGTTGATATGTTGAGGTCTGTGTCCATGTAGGACCCTAATTATACCCATGTATTATGTAGGTATTACTGAACATATGAATGATAAATGTGCACTTGTGTGACCTGAGAAATGTATAGGGTTCTCGTGGAATCATGTGTAGTTCCATGTGCATTGGAGGAGATGGTGCAGAGGGTGGCTGGTTAAATTCCCTTGTACATTAAGGGAGCAGCGCTAGTTAGTATCCATTGGTTTAATTCACTTTCCTCCTATTCAGTGTTAATCCCGGAGCATTAACAACACTATGAGTAGTAGATCATATCCCCTCCATCGTGTCCCTACTCAGAAGTATCTCTATACATCTCTCTAGTCACGAAGGTAATCATAAAGGTGAATCTAGGGTAAATTAAAAAGAAGGAGCAAAGAGTCGGTCTCATTACCATTAATAAAACATACAGGCAGGATAGAGGCCAATATGACGTCATGGATGGCTTGAAACGACGTACATGGACGTAATACGTCGCACTCATCCCACCAACCGCTGAGAACCGGCATGAGCCGGAATAATCCGGTATGATCCAGTCTGCAGGACGTGCCCACCTCAGAGGGGGAAGTAGTGAGTGTGCCTCAGGTGGTATCTTAGGATATCACTTTACATGCATAGATTGCATCATGTTGTACCTCCATTGCCCTAATAACCACAGTATATAGGCTAATATGATAGAAATACCCACATTCATAGGTAGGGATTAACATAACGTTCCAGGTAATAACTGCAACATTGACCTAAAACTGCTGGTGCATGTTCTATTTGACACAGACGTATCTAAGCAGCTTTGTTATGTGTTCTATTGGCTTTATCTCTATAGTACAAGGCAATACATAGTAAATCGCCATTATTTATAGATGCATACAAATTGCATTCCGGTGAAGCATTTTCAAATGATGTCAAATCCTTTTTAAATGTTACAAATGGTGTTTTAGATGACATTTTATCCTACGCATAATATTTTTATTTGCGGAGAGGAGGAACCTGCCAAGAGTATCACAGACGAAGTATAATATTATGGTTAGTCCCATTAGACTGTATTTGAACATGTCAGTTTCCAGATTTGAGTAAATTCCAGACTTCCTTTTTAAATGTTTTTCTTTAAATAGTTGGAAGGAATCTAAATGCAGGACACGTGTGTTTAGATGTGATTATTCAGTATAAGCCAGATCACAAAAGAAGGGTCACATCAATATGACCCATATGATATTGAAGTCAAGCCAAACATATTATAGTTACCTACATCTACAGTATGTATTATTCTTCATATAAATATTTTAGATTAAAATGTGGGCGTTTCAATATACTTTCTATGTATATCATAATAACAGATCCACAATCTGCTGCCTATATCATACAGGCTCATGCTTATCCAGTGGTATATTTCAGTCTGCCCTAGTGATGAAAGACCATGAATGACAGTAATAATACCTCATCACAGCCTTAATAGATACAAGAGCTTTAATAGTCAATTCGTGTCCTTTGAGCATTATCTACCACAAGGGTAGAGGTCTGATCTTATGTCCATTATTCCTTTGAGCACAATATTGACGGATTCCTTACAAAATACAAATCTATTTTCTAAGATAATGGCAGGCACTAGCAATACACAACAGCCCCGCCATTACACAATGATTTCCAAAAGATATAATTACCTAGGTACAACAGAGAACAGTACAAAAAGGGCTTCTTTTTCCAGGGAAATAAATATTGCTCTTTTTCCATAATATAGTATCCCCTCTGTTAAGCCCCTTTCCTGTGCATCTCAGATCCCTCTGCTGGCTGGCCGCCATTCTCTGGGGCCCACCTGATCTCTCTATTGTGCAGTTGGATACTTGGTGGCGCCACCTGAGGAGGGGGCACTTTTTTACACACCTTCCGCCAGGGGGTGCTCCACTAACAATGTTGTCAGTGTGAGGTCATGAGGTCAGTAGAACCCTAAGCTGCCATAGTATATGAAAATAGGGAACTGAGGGCTAAGGTACAAATTATTAGTGTACTACTTCTTTTTTTTAAACTCTTCACTAAAACGCTCTATAGAACTTATTACAATGGTGACTTGTCCTACACTTTGCACGGAGGTAAGTTATAATGCACAATTAGAATACAATGTTTTATAGCAGTATCAGATTGAAAGCTAGTTCCACAAGAATTATATCCATCCTGCTTCTCTATTCTAATAACTTTGTTCCCCTCCTGAACTATGTTTTACGACTTAGAACTAAGTACACACACCATGTGCATTGGTGACAGTGATGGGTGTCTTAATGACTCTTCCCATATCACTCAGAGCATATCGATTTATGATTACTGGCATAAAGGTACACTGTAGTCAGATTCTAACATCAATCAACCGAAGATAGTATACATTTAGCTTTATTGTGAAGAGAAAATAACCCTCTTTTAATAGAAAGCACATTACTTTTGGCATTGGGCGGATTTAGCAGTGCCTGTAGTATAGCCTAGACTGTATCAGGTTACTAGACCACCCTGGATGGTGGCAGATCGATTAGCACAGGAGGATTTCACCTGAGGGACTACATCAAGGCCTAGACCTCACCTGAGCAGGTGAGCTGTAACCACACTGGAGGTTAAGTTCTGTCCTCCCAACACAACATCTAAACACCAGAGCCAAATGATGTCAAGGGGGGGGGGGGGCTATGCTGTAGGGACCTAGTGGGGATCATGGTGCTTATATCATTGGATAAAAGTAATTCCCTATCTGAGGTGATACTGATTTGTAACTTTGAGTGAGACAGAATTAAGAATGTCTGTGGATCAGGATTTATAAATAGGATGCACCGGCCCTGTATTACAGGGAAGCTGGCGGGGAATTAGCATCAGTCTGGGTCGAAGCAAACTGATCAGACGCCATGTAGACGTGATAATCCGCACTAGCCTTGGCAGTGTTCTCCGCCAAGACCAACAAACTAATAGGGAGTGTTTCAGTTACAGTCTACGATACATAGAGTAGGTTGGACCTTGATTTTAGACACGCTCCTATTGGCACAGAGTATTGTTTTACACTTAGTCTGTCAGACCGCTTTTTCTTTTTGATTAATTATTCAACTATCCACCCAACAAACTAGTTTTTCTAGAGGACCAGGTGACTTGAAACACATTTGAGGATGGGGCCTACCATGGATTCGATATTCTTGGAAGTTTGTGCACTAAGTAGAATTAGCACCCTGTGTAGGTGGGAACACCTGCATGATCAATGTAGCTGCAGGTGAGATGACATCTGTGTCGATGATACTGGTCAATGACTATGTAGCACAATAGACCAGTATGATATTAATACACACCTGTACAACATCATTATATTTACTGACAGGTAACTCATACTATTCCACAATATAAGCTACATAGTAGAGCTCTGACAAGGAGTGCAGTGCTTAAAATCTAGAGCGTATTTGGAGTACAAATGTATTATGACTGTACGCCAATCGATTGTTTGCAACAGGATATGTCCTTAAATTAAAAGGTTTAAACCAGTGACAAATACTAAACTTATGTTTGCAACAGAGTATACCCCTAAAGGGTCTAAACCAACGACGGATATCAAGTCTTTCCCAAATACATGTTCCCCTTGCCTCACACTGTAGTATAGATGATGTGATACAGCATCGTACGTGTACAGCATTGCAATATGTACTTAGCTGCTGCTACTTTTAGGTGTTCTATCAATCACTTTTAGATGTTCTATCAATCATGCTGATAGACCTTTCTACGTTTCGCATACACATAGTTCCAACACCACTCCGGAGTTACTGCTACCCGACCACCCATGCGCCACCTGGTGGCACTTTCAACACCATCTAAATAACCTTTAAATTACATATAATTTCAGGGTGATTTAAAAATACCTACTAATATGTCAAACCCACACCTCCCAGTCCTCCATTTTAAGATGTGGTGTTCTGGAGTAAAATCATTAATGGGATACATGTAGGGGGGTTACTATTTGTTCTCAGGTATCAAAGAACTTTCAATTTCAGCCAAAGATGATCCTTAAGTCGGCATGGAGGATCAGATTAAGGCTTGTATGTAACACCTGGAGGGTGCTTTACAAATATTGAATGACAGCAGCACAGGAGGGGTCCTGCTCTATATACGTCAAACCTTGGGGAATCGATACGTCACACGACGAAAGGCTTCACCAAGCTAGTCCATATGTCATTGACACTATTCTCCGTGCTTTGTACAACAAGGCAACCACTGTCTCAATTTTCTTTATTTCATAAGTGCGGAAATGGTTATGAACTTCCCCACTAGTCTATGATCTTCGGTATCTTTATGACATGGAGTCACAAATCACTTGGATTTTCTTGATCTGCTTCTATTCAAGCTGGTAAGTATGGCAGTGCTGGAGGGCCCAGACCCATTGTGGGCAGATTCAGGCATTGTCAACTTACTTGAAGGTGGGCATTTTTACCTGTAATTTCATACTGCCCTTAAGGTGGGTCGCTACCCTTTGATCAAAGTTAACAGAATGTCTCTATTTTTTTTCTAAAGACAGTCTGAATCATATAGAAACAGAAAATGAAAAGAAAAATGGGGGGTCCCGACCTACTTTTTTAAATACAGAATTTTGAAAAATTAAAGTATTTAAATTTTTCTCTAAAAATGAGAAAAAAGTGTGAAAACTTCAATAATTTTTATAAATATCAACCATTATGCACAGACTTGTAAAACTTCACATGTGAAATGGCTCTATGTTCCACTTTATTGCAAAATTAATTTTACAGTTGTATGCCATGGAATTCTGGGTAAAAATATGATGTTTTGGGGAAGAAAAGGAGTAAATTGCTATCATTTTGTAGCGTTATTGGCTAAAAATGGTATTCAAAATTAACAGAATTTTTTTTAACTTTCTCAGAAAATAGTTAAGATCATTTGCTAACATATGCAAGTGATTTTGATAGGGGGTCCCAGGCATATTTTTAGTTTTTTTTGCCTTTGAAGTTAAAAAATATAGCAAAATCGGTCTAAATCTTACATTTAAAGCTAAAAATAAAGTGTAAAATGGCTAGAAACAGGGTAGAAAATGGCTACAATTGATACCCTTGGTTTTTCTTAGTACATTAATGAGATCTATATCATTCTAGATAATGATTTTTTGATAAATAGTTTCAATGTTCTAACTTTTGATAAAAATAGCAAATATCATTAGCTTTAAATATATCAACTATGCAAAGTCCAAGAAAACGCTCAATTTTGCTCAAAATCTCCCAATTTTTTAGCATGGCTTAATCAGCATATATATGTATCAGATACTGTAATATTAGCTCATTCTGATACATTTAAGCTATATGCGCAGATACCTGCGCAGTGTGTCCATATTCAAGAGGTAGCGACCCACCTTAATACCTACACCAGATCAAGGCTCCAGTGGCGCCTCTTGTGGTAAGCAAGTCATGTGTGGGTTCTGATCCATGGAAAGGTTTGGAACTTGGTCAAAATGCGCATCGATTTAAATATACAGCAGTCCAACATTATAGCACTCCAATGCACTATATGGATATATATCTAAAACTGGACATCGACATCCATGTAACAGAATCCTTCTAACAGAAAGCTATATTTAGTAGAAGTAGAAATCCATGAATATCTATAATGAAGGAGAACACCATGTTCATGCCTATGAATATGTCTGTGTGTATGTTCATTTCAAAATTCAAGATTGCAACCATTCATTGAATGCCACCATGCTTTTAATGTAATCTCGAATTGCAGTTGCAGTAATTTGATACTAATTAAAAAAATCTATTCTATTTTTTTTCATGAACAGTTGGCATCCCATAGATTCAAAATGGCTATCACTCATTGAATGTCCCGATGCTTGAAATGCAATCTTGACTTGTAGTTGCATTAATTTGATCAAAAAAACAAAATCCTATTTGATTTTTCCTTCATGCAACCCATTCAAGATGGCTACCATTTACTAAATGCCACAATGCTTTCAGTGCAATGCAGAATTGTAGTTGCATTAATTTGATATCTATTATAAGAAAATGTCTATTTGATAACATTTTCAAACACAGTTGGCACCCCATAGGTTTAGGATGGCCACCATTCATTGAATGCCACAATGCTTTACATGCAATCTTGAGATGAAGTTGCATTAATTTTATACTGTTAAAAAAATCCAATTAATTGTTTTTTCATGAAGAGTTGGCACCCCATAGGTTCAAGATAGCCACCAGTCATTGAATGTCATAATGCTTAAATGCAATCTTGAATTGCAGTTGAATTAATTTGATTCTAAAAAAAAATACTTTTTTTTTTTCTTTCATGAACAGTTGGCACCCCAAACAAATTCTTATCGATTTTTCTTTCATGAATAGTTGGCACCCCATAAGGTGGCTACCATTCATATTAATGCAAATACGATGCTTTAAGTGCTATCACAAATCATAGTTACATTAATCTGATACTAAAAAAAATAAAATATTCTATTTGATTTTTCTGTGCATATGTTCATTTCAAAATTCAAGATTGCAACCATTCATTGAATGCCACCATGCTTTTAATGTAATCTCGAATTGCAGTTGCAGTAATTTGATACTAATAAAAAAAAAATCTATTCTATTTTTTTTTCATGAACAGTTGGCATCCCATAGATTCAAGATGGCTATCACTCATTGAATGTCCCGATGCTTGAAATGCAATCTTGACTTGTAGTTGCATTAATTTGATCAAAAAAACAAAATCCTATTTGATTTTTCCTTCATGCAACCCATTCAAGATGGCTACCATTTACTAAATGCCACAATGCTTTCAGTGCAATGCAGAATTGTAGTTGCATTAATTTGATATCTATTATAAGAAAATGTCTATTTGATACCTTTTTCAAACACAGTTGGCACCCCATAGGTTTAGGATGGCCACCATTCATTGATTGCCACAATGCTTTACATGCAATCTTGAGATGTAGTTGCATTAATTTTATACTGTTAAAAAAATCCAATTTAGTTGTTTTTTCATGAAGAGTTGGCACCCCATAGGTTCAAGATGGCCACCAGTCATTGAATGTCATAATGCTTAAATGCAATCTTGAATTGCAGTTGAATTAATTTGATTCTGAAAAAAAAAAAAAATCTTTTTTTTCTTTCATGAACAGTTGGCACCCCATACATTCAAGGTGGTTACCAGTCATTGCATGCCACAATGCTTTAAGTGCAATCAAGAATTGTAGTTGCATTAATCTGATACTAATAAAAAAAAATTCTATTCTTTTTTTAAAATTCATGAACAGCTGGCACCCCATATATTTAAGCTGACTACCATTCATTGAATGCCCCGCTGCTTGAAATGCAATCTCAAATTGTAGTTGCATCAATTTAATGCTAATAAAAAACTAATTCTTATCGATTTTTCTTTCATGAATAGTTGGCACCCCATAAGGTGGCTACCATTCATATTAATGCAAATACAATGCTTTAGTGCTATCACGAATTGTAGTTACATCAATCTGATACTAAAAAAAATAAAATATTCTATTTGATTTTTCTTTCATGAACAGTTGGCACCCCATAAATTGAAAATGCACTCAGCAAGCAGGTCAACAGCTATATACGGACAAGTGTACCTCCCCTGCCTGTTCTCCTTCAATGCAGAGTGAAGAGGGTGGGAGGGGGTGACCATCAACAGTGCATAAACACTTTGATTGGATGACAACGCAGTTTTTATATTACAACCCTAAATTTGTGCAACGAAAATCATCAAGAAATACTAAGTATTTTTTCCAAAGAATAGCTTTTCTAGAATGGCTCGATACTCAGAAATCCTACTGCGAATAAAAAAAAGTCAAATTCTGATTCTAAACACCTGAAAAGTCAGAAATGCTGGCGTTCACGGTTTATGTAGGAAATGTACTAAAAACACCAAAAATATGCAACAAAACCCTTATTTTCTCAAAAACTGTTCAGTAGGATTTTTTCTAACTGAGGTTCCAGTGTTTTCTACCCTCATATTACACATTGGCATAGAGAATATATTGGCACCTAGTCAGGATTTTGCCCTAGAAGCAATCTGTGAGGCAAAAAACAGCCAAAATGAGCCACTGGTCTGAAGTATAAAACTGGGCATCGATCACTATAGAGCTACAAAGAGAGAGAATCGATGTCCAGTAACAACGAGTAAGATCATCTCTACAGATGACTCTCCAGTAGTAAGATTGCAAGGTATTTGAGTGATTGATGCAAACTTGTGGATATTTTTGTACCATATCTCGACGTGTTTTAAAGCAATTTCCCCCTTCGTCTGATGCATAAATGCAGCCCTGGCGAGTAACTTCCCAGTGCTGCATTTATAAATGCACATTGTCGATCCTCCGGGGTTGTACCAACATCATAGGGCGGGTATGATACATGCATGCAGGCCTGGCAAATTGACTCGCCAATACCACATTCATGTATCATGACGACAACGGTGATATTGCATTAAATCATTATGCGACCCATAAAGGGTTAACGTGGTGTTCTATTACAGCTCCCCCGCCGGGAGGAGGGATCCTACATACAGGTCCCACTGGAGGGATCCAAGCACCCCTACCTATCTCCCACCCACGCCCCTCATGGGGATGGCCTCAGGTGACCCCAGCCATCTTTTTCAACAGCCATCTTCCACTCTCCCAACTGATGTCTTGTAGTTTCGGGCACCTTTAACCATGATTTGTCTAGGATTGGAGTCTGCTTCATGGCGCACGGACGTCAGTGACCCGCACAGGGATGCCAGCTGCCGGGGCTACAAACATGTCACGGCATGTCACTCAACACGTTGTTTAACATGTCAATCACACCGATTCTACAGCCGTATAACCATGTGAAAAGTAAAATCTGACTAAGGTGGAGAATTGGGGGTTTCCCTGTGAAAATTATGAGAAAAGTATGCATGAATAATCACCAGATTTCACAGGGTTATAGTGTGAGTTTCAGGGGTTAATATTCAAGGTGAGTCAGGAGGGGGGGGGTTAACTCAATTGGCCAAAGGTTAAGAGACTATGAATAATTGCTAAACTATTGACGACTACAAAAATAGTAGGTATACCAGCATACAGAGCCTGGTAAACTAACTTAGATTTAGGGAAATGGAAATGACATACAATATGAGACTTATTTGTTATATTATGTTTACTAAATACAGAGAAAGGGAAAGGGAAGCTGTATCTGAAGCCATCAGTAATCATATCAAGTGACTTCCTCCAACTGCACAATTTGGATACAATCATGAGAGGTCTTATTACTACCAACATGACGGGACAAAGCCTTGTATAAGTGCTTCAAGGAAAGTCCTTAACTTGTGGGCCAACATACACAAAAAACTCTCACAATGACTCTTGATGCAGATTTGGCACTTTCCCAACAGAGGCAAAGAAACTTGGTCAAGCGTTGGAAAAATGCACTGGAATTCGGCAATGTGGACATGTGAGACCCATATTTTACCTACCCTATGTATGAAGAACCTGTAAGGGTCGATGACCCCGGGCAGATATCCCCTCTCACTGGTTAGGTGCGTAGAAAAATACCATTTCTCAGATTTTTGGAGGAAGGCTGCAGTCCCTCTAGACCCAGACGCTGTTCATCATAGCTACTGAACTGTCACAATTTGAATGGCATGGGAAGGTCCACTGTCAAAGTGAGGTAATGTCTATCTTCCTCCTTCAGACAGACCATGTCCCTATAGCCTATAGGGGTGTAGGGCTCAGTTACAAGATGGATTGCAGAACAAGATGAGATGCCTATAAAACATAAATAGGAGGACAATGTGGTGGCCGCCCTTTTATATACAATAGATTAGTAAATCAATGTTGAAAATGAACTAGCATTTATTACATTAATGATGGATCCCTGGTAACAACTTGATACAGAGGAGTATTATAGTAACATACACTGCTGCATGTCCTCACTCTATCTAGAACAGGAAGTCGACGATTTACTATGAGAATGACGTCATAACCATTGTATATGAGGTGGCCTTGAACTACTTTGCTTAGGGTACAATAATGGTGTACTTTATAGTGGTTCAACTTGGTGTGTGTGAGGCCGGACGTAAGGGAATCTTGAATGGGCCTGATATAGATAGCAAACTATCGTTGACATCTATGAGGGGGTGACATAATGGAAATGCACATAGGATACAGCAGTACACTAACATGTGCTGTCTCTAATCTAGCTGATTTTACCCCTTTAGAAGCTTTAGTGTGTTATGTCCCTTGTCGTCATGATGCATGAATACACAAATACACTCGATTCTGAAGAATGCATAATGCCTGAATGCAGCACTGGCGAATTACTCCCAGGGCTTCATTCATGCATCATGACGACCAAGGGCATACTGCATTTAATCAATCACTATGCGGCCCTTAAAGGGTTAAAGTATCTTTACTTGCCAGACAAGAATCCCCACAGGTGACATTTCCCCCCCAAAAAAACACCTTTTCCTGAAGTTGCCAACAGGTCAGAAGCTCCCTTCACCCGACCATCATATTGACATTACCCTTTACGGTAAGTTTGCGTGACGTAGATTACCTATACTCCTATACTGACATCATCGACTCGCCAACCACCAGAGGTCAGGCCAAGAGAACTCTCCATACGCATGCCCAGAGGGCATTCAACGTCAACACAATGGGTAGGTATACATGTATTTACTTGTAGTGGCATTTACTATCAAAGTTAACTGTATCAGTAGGCAAATCTACCCTTTTTCATCACATGGTATTTCCAAATGTGATGAACAAGTATAGCCTGTGGTTACAATAGATTTAAGTAAACATTGTTACAGTTGGCAATCAATCAGAGCTGATTTGTATTCCACCATCCCCCTGCTCAAAACCTAGAGAAGGTCCAATATTGGGCTCATTATTATAGGCCCTACATTATATGTATTTGTATTATCAGACATATTCAGCTAATTGCTGAGATTTGTACTTTCCCATGTTTGATTGGGGCCATTAGGTTAATCCCATATGAGACCCCAGATATGATAGATAGTTTCCAGTTGTAAGGATGGGGATGATCCCTTGATCTGACCCTGTAGTTACACACTTGGCAGTATCTAGGGTGCTCTGATCTGACCAAATATTCCCCTGCAGTTTTTGTTTGATCCCAAGAGTAGAGGGACTGAGGGGTCATGTTTATGTCATGTAGGCCTGGGGCAGGTATAAATAAACCCCAGCTACACTTACGTAGCCTTACAGAGAAACCATCTATCTATTTTGGGATGTAAATCATCCATCTTGGACCTTCTCTGCATCTCTGTCTCATAGCCTGCGCCTCATATTATGTTCCGACTGCATCAACCACCCCACTATTAGAGCTACTTCATGATCCTCTGGGTTATAACCACATTTATCATATAGAGATTATAGTTCGTTTTTATTATGTGAATTCAAGTCGATGATTTCATTTCTTTGTTTTGTAACGAGTCCACTTCTTTCTTTGCTATTTTAATACGCATGCTTTGCAAATTATTTAATATACAGGCTAGTCCTCTGATCTGCCGTGGATTCACGAGTAAAAACTGATTTATGTAATCCCATGTACGTAGTACTTATACAAATCAGTGTAGCTTAAATTCAGACATAGCCAAATGACCTTAGCTGCTCAGGTCTTCAAACAGACCCCCGTCTGCTTGGCTAGCTTTCCCGGGCTAGCTTCACACTGTGTTAAATAGTCAACACGTCTTCTTCATGCTCCACTTTCGCACCACCAGCTCAAAGACAAATGTCTGCTGCTTCCACGAGAAAAGCCCGCGCCTTTTTGCCCACTGCGCTGGTGCCCAGTGAGAGCTAACGGAATCATGGCTTGGGGGCAACTGGAAACCAGTTGGCACAGGAACAAGCGAAGCCAGCCAGCTCAGTTTGGGGGAGGCTTGACAAGAATTCCTCTCATACAAACTAGAACCTTACTCAGCAACAAGGGGAGGTGGTAAAAACTGTTTTCTCATTAGCCAGCGATCGTAGATCAATGAGGAGCAAGCACGAGCAGAATAAGTATACATAAAAGTGGTGGGAGGTTGTGCGAGAATGGGCCCCCTGTACAACCGCTATCTGTGTCATAACCGCTATCTGTGTCAATAACATATAGAGGTCGACCATCCAACCACTATCTGTGTCAAAAAAATGCTAACTGTAGTAACCATCCAACCGCTATCTGTAGTAATGACCACTATCTGTGTCAACTTCTTCTACATTGTGTTTCATGGTCTATAGGCACATCCAACCTCTATCTGTGTCAATAGACACTATCTGTGTCATATGAGCAATTTCTATCAAAGACTCATACCAAGCATGTACACACCAATTATCATGTAGGACACATGGGGGGGAGTCATTGTTTAACAGGGGGGGGGGGGCGCAGCAAATTCGGACCCCTTGAGGGAGGGGGGTAGACAGAGTAAAAAAGTGGATCACTATTGGGGTGTGTGAGGCCGGACAATTTTGCCATGCCCACACTAAAATTCAAAAAAAAAACTAATTTAATGTGAGTATTGAGAAACACGAGCAGAAAAGATATATGGAGGTAAGGAATCTTTTCCAGCAAACGGAATGTGGTTTCATCCGTGGTTAAGTATATAGGTTTTAAGTCAGCTGTATGGGCTGTACACTCCATCCACAAGGGGGTGCCAAGAGATTTTGAGGAACATGAAATCGGTCAGTGGACACTCTTAGTGTTCTTTGCTCTTTGGTAATATTATGATCCTATTTCCAAAAATACTATAGGCTCCAAAAATTGCATGCCCCTGAGCCCTGTGGATTGCTGAATTCTCTTTGTGGGTGAGGGGGGGGGGAATTACAGGTTGAGATTTCTAGGGGGATTTCTGACCTTTCCTTCATTGCCTGGCTCCACAAAGTATGGTTGATACAGATAGTGGTGCTATTGCAGATAGTGGTTGGTAGAGCAACCGCTATCTGTGTCAAGGTTATAAAATATACATGGGAGTACTATGGCCACTTTACCCTGCCCCAGCCGGATGTCCGGCCCCACAATTGATATACACCCGTGCCCTGACAAGATTTTAACCTCACCTGACCTTTTTTGTATTTCCTATCATACCCTACCCGATAGTAAGGTTGCTACAGATAGCGGTGTTACTACAGATAGTGGTTGGTAGAGTAACCACTATCTGTGTCAAGGCTATAAAATGTTTGAAAGTTTTTTAAAACTTTTATAACCAAAGAACTGATGTCAACAAAAACAAAAAGGACTATTCTTCTATGAGCTTTTACCATTATCCCAAAAATTTACTTTTTTCAGGGACATTCTCCATTTTTCTCTCTGAATTGAATATTTTCAGGAAAGTCGTCTTCTTTGCGACTCCCCCCCCCCCCCCCGCAAATTTGGCCATCTTTTTAAACATTTTACATTTTAGTGGCTGTACAGCAGCCATTTTCTGGAAATTTGCATTTTCACCATGTCCTTTTAAGCATTTTTAGAAGGTATTGACTTTTTCAAGATTTGGAAGTTTTTCTCTGGAAATTGGCCATTTTTACTAGAAATTGATGTTTTCATGATTTTTTACCTTTTTCTCCTAAAATTGGTCATTTTTAGTGATATTTACTTTTTCATGTTTTTTTTCCCCATTTTCTCACAAATTTGGCCATTTTGAAGAAAGTTAATGTTTTCAAGTTTTTTTTAAATTTTCCAAGTTCTTTTTAGATCTGGCCCTCCTAGGCTTCTGTCCCAAACTCCCTACAGGTGTTACACACCCACAAACCCAATGTGTTACAAAGTCACTACCAAAGCATATTTGACACACTTAGTGTAAGGAGAAATACCAGATATGCTTGACACAGATAACACCTTGTTGATACACTTAATTTGACACATATAGCGTTTTTTTGACACAGATAGCGGTTGGATGGTCAACCTCTATATGTTATTGACACAGATAGCGGTTATGACACAGATAGTGGTTGTACACCCCCCTTCTCACTACAAGCGGGCAGGAATTCCTTACTTGGGGGATATGGAAATGCAATCGCATCGTAGACCATCGTCATTTGATTATTGAAGTCATGCGACTGGTTGGTGCGTCCTACGGCCGCCCCTATTGGTGGGCATTGCTACTTTCATGATGATCTATGATCCAGACATAGTGGTGAGGGCGGCTGGGCGGAAAAGCACGATAAAGAGCCTTCCATGGAATCTCTCTCACCACAAAGTCCACGACCTCTCGAAAAGCCATATAAAACCAAATCCAGAACTTAGAAGTACTCTGCTGCACTACTTCTTTTCAGTACTGACATTTATTTCTTGTGTGAATTATCCCCTAATTTCATTCCATCATCCCATATTCTGAGTCACAGTTCTTGATGCTACATGTAAAAAGTGGTTGGATAAAACAACACCGATTGATACCAAAACAATGATATCATCATAGAACCATGAGGGGAAGGATATCTACAGTATATTTTACATTACATCCTAATATAGAATAGCTTGATTTAGGGATGTGCAAGTCCTACGGTCCTTGAGTGACCACGTAATACGCGTTACCACTACACAGTCTCGGCTTTAGGAAGTTATCATCCCACCCTAGAGGCGTCCCAGGTGCCTATCATGGGTGAAACCAACTTTTTCAGACTTTTATGGCAGCGGGCCCACGTGTGCAGGAGTATTCCTCTAAATGAGACCTCACTGCTGCCACAGGGGGACCAGACGCCAGGGGGCAGTGCTCCCAGTCTGGCCCAACGCCGTCCACAAATCACCAGCAGCTTTTTTATGTCTAGGCCAGAGGTATCTTTTACTTTTTACCTTAACCCTCCATCCTCCCGCACAAGCTTACCTTTTGGGCTACTCCTCAGTACCTGACTCTCTGCTCACCTCTGGCCCCAACCGGTCTGCCCTTACCCCCTCCCCCCACACTAGACAGATGAGACAGGAGGCCCTCTGACGACTATATTCAATTAGGGGCGTATTTCTGACCAGCTCTCTGGCCACGATCCACCATGCTTGATCAAAAGAACGGCGACCGAGCTGCTGTGTGTCTGGGGCGGGCGTGACAACTTGGTGCTTCTAGGGGTGGAGGGTGGTAGGGTGTGAGCAAGGGGCAAGGGTGTAACAGGGGTGGGCAGCTGTCGCCATGTCGCCAAAAAGTGGCGACAATGGGTTTGAAATTGGCGACAATGGCCTCCTGGTCTCAAGCTTTCTAAAACTGAAAGAATTTAGTAAATATTCCAACTAGAACCAAGGTTATGATACATATTCAACTTGCACCAGAACACATGAATAGATTTTTTTTTTTTAATTTCTGATTTCTTAATCTTCAAATACCATGTTCATATTGTTATTTTCTAGAGAACTATGACATTTCTGATGTCTAGACCTGCCCCTTTTTTACCTTTTTCTCACACCTAGAGTGGGGTTTGACTTATAACCGGGGTTTTCGAAAAGTAAACAGGAAGAAATCACCTGGAAAAATTATAACTCTAGATTTCTTGAAAGTCATTATGTATCAGCTGTTTTCTGTACCTCTAAAATTAATTTCCAACCCCAAATAGTAGGGGATGAATACAGATCTGAGCCCTATTAAATAGTGTGCCAAATGCACCAGATTACACTTTTTAAAGTCCAGACTATTCCAAAATCTCCAAAAGGTCCGCCTGACCCCAGTAATAGAGGATGAATATAGATCTGAACCTTAGTAAATTTTGTGTCAGATACTGTCAGATAGCAACATTTTAGGTTTAAATTCTCAAAAATTTCAAAAAGTTTTTCCTCCGAAACAATGTTTCAGCACCAAGCATAGACGACAAATACAGACATGACCAGGCCCTAGCCCACACCCTCCTACATATGTCTATGGAGGATGCCATTTTTATTGTACAGCCATTCAACGCTTGTCCATGCTTGGCTACAGCCAGTCCTGCATTGGCTCCAGGGTGTTCAGATATGCCCAGCCCTGAGTGTAAGAGAAGGGTCATTTTATAATAATATGGGGTGGGGGAGATTTGACTCTCTATTTGAAAAAAAAGAAGGGGGGCAGGGAGCGAATTTTATATATCTTAGTTCGAAGGAGGCGAAAGAAAAGGTTTCTGTCCTCTCTAATATAGAGGAAGAGGGGACGGACATGCTCGTTCAGAAATCCATTAACTTCCCCAGTTGTTGAATAATGACCACACCTTTTCGAAGGTGGGTTGGGTGGGGCTGGAGGGTCAGGTGATGTGGGATGTGTGTGCGTCTGGGGGGGGGGGGCTTCTGCAGAGCTTCGTTCAGCAACTCATGCAACTTTCAGACAGAATGCACTCTTACGCCACCTAACAGGACTGGCAGACACTAAGGGATCCAGGGGTGTGCACCAGACACTTTGAGGGGTGCCGGTGTACACTAGTCTGATTACTCAAAGGCCAAGGATTTATTGATCTGTATAATAGACGTATTGAATATTGGCGTTGGATTGATAGACTGTTGACAACAAATCTACTCTAAGAACATTTGTAAAATTGATCTGATAATTCATTTCAACAAGAATATCTTAATACAATCTTGGCATTTAGTGAAAAACGTGTGTATCGTATATGGATTTTAATGCCAATAAAAATCTAAACTCAAAACTCAAACTCATCCAGGCTGTCTCAAATCTGAATCATATTCCTTAACTAATTCCAGCATACAGCACATTTTATATGCATCACATCTTGAGTAAGCAATAAGTCGTATAGTCATAGGGTCCCCCGTTGCTATTATCCTATTGACGAGAAATAATTTTTATAAGAAAGATTACTAGAAATGTTGTCAAACACAATATCAATATTCCCTATCATATTAGCATCAAAGCTAACTTTTAATTGCAATATCTTCAAACAGAAAAAGACGTCTTTCTGCAAACTCAGACGCATCCTATGTGTAACATGTCATTAGAAATATCATCGACTGAATACATTAAAGTAAGTATATATATGCTGCCCTCCTTCCCCCAACACGTTATAAAAAGAGAACTCTTACCTGAAGCCTTAAAGTGAACTTTTCAACGAAAATGATTGAATGAGTTGCAGCCTAGTGTCCACCAGCGACAGTCGCCTCCAGCCTCTCCTCCAGTACCCTAGTTAGAAGTGCGCTACACCAGGGAGGAGCGCACCTTGTATATCACTTCCCAGCCCCAGGTAAAACCTTCTCACTAGACATGCACTTAGTCTCTAATTCTCACTCATCTGCTATTTCTCTGCGTTTATGTAACATACAATTATATTGCAACATGAAATACTAATTATTTATTGGCAGAAATCCCTATTGATATTAGAAAACACGCTCCCTTGAGTGACTTTATGCAATGTTCTACCAGAGTTTTCTTTTAGACATGCACAATACTAAAGTCAAAATTATGATCATTATGTATCATACTTTTTAGACCAAGTCTATTATTTGACTATAGTGGCCAGGAGGTCCAGTATAGGAGCAGGATCTCTTGGAGGAATGGTTCATCCAGTAACATCAACCTCTAAAAACCGTTAACATGTACCACCCAGACTAATTATGCAACTCCGTTTTGAATAATTTGCATCGCACATATGCCTACATAATATAATAAATGTGTCAGAATACATCTAAATTATATATGTTTTTCTATAACAAATTGTGCCAATTCACTGACGTGTCCACTTCATTTTATAGGAGAGACGGAGAGTATATGGACACATTTGGTCATTTCTAGGGGTCCATTAGCATTTATCACCAGAAAACCACTGTCTGCTTGTCTGTGTGATATGAGCACTCACCATAAAACATACTTCCATGTGCCATTTCTGGAGCAAAAACGCTATAGTACATGTCCCAAATCCTTAATATATATATTTCGGATCTGGAGCATCGCCGCAAGCCATATTATTTCCCAAGTGGCCAGACTGGCCACTCTCTAAATTGGCAAATTATCACTATGTAAAATAATTCTGATCATTAATAACGAATTTAATTTAGGGCCAAAATGGAGTTTTACTGTATGATTTAAAAGTTTTAAAAAGCACCAGCGCATTTCAATGAGATGAATCACAGAAAGGTATACATTAGATGTACGTACCTGGGCAAATTCTGTGAAATGCTAGCCTATCTTTTATGGTGATAAAAATAAATTCAAAGAAATTGACACATGGCAAGGTCGTACATGTCAACTCATGTATTAATGCCCCCATGTCCTCAATCACCCCATCCGTAACTGTCCGGGTGCAATGTGTGAAAATGCCATTGAGCGGCCAAGTCACGGCCAGTTTACTATTTTATGATGGTGCATTTTTATACGTAAATCCAAACCTATTAGCATACCCCACTATTGATAAACTGCCTGGGATGTCTTGACATTGACATAATGCTGTGTTAGGTCACCCATACTGTCCCATAGCCTTGGGCACTAGACCAATGATCTGTATAATCTCTTTATTTTCTTGTTACAACAAAGGACACGAGCGGGATATATGGTAATGGCTTGGCATGACACGAGGACATAATATACATCTATTAGCTCTTGTGGGCTTAATGTCTAATAGTAATCGATATCGTCAATGTATGACTCTAGGAGTCGGATTCCTTTCCCTGGAACTGAGACACTCTGTCAGAATACTTTTTGATTCTTTGATCCTTTCTCTTTTTGGCATACAATAATGTATGTGCATGTATATAGATAGACTAAAGGAAAAATGATTATCATAAGGTATAGATGTACCGCATAAGACATCTTGTTCTTTTGTCCTTAAAAAGCATAAAAGTTGGTCCTCATTAAGATACATGATGTTCTTCCTAGTCCAAATTTTGGTAGATCTGTATAATCATTATGCAATTTATTGATACATTGTATTCTAATAAGCATTACTAACTACCAGTAGTTGGGACATATAAGCATGACCTCAGATATAAAGTTACATTTGACTCAAGAAGTACAGGGGATGCCTGCCAGAGCTCAACAAAATAAAACCCCACATGTACCTCAAGATGCATTGGGATCCAGAAAGATTTACAATCGAGAATACTAATATCATTACCTGCCTGTCTGACCTTTAGCCCAATAGTCCATCATTTAAGTTCAAGGTCTTACAGTCTGACTGCCGGCAGTACGTCAGGGGTAGGTGAGGAATACGCTGTCTACCATTGTCTAGCCGGGATCAATACCCCAATACGTCTTGCATACAGAGGAGGAATGAGGCTGGGCTGCTATCGGTTTTCTACTGAAGGCTAGTGATCCCCTCCTAGTGGGGGAGTGTAACAGGAATACATGTGTACAACTGTATGTATACACGAGCTTCAATTTATACACAAGTTGCATGTATGGTCTATGAACCAATTCTCATGGTATCTCAGCGTGAAATTGCCTCTTTTTTCTCAATGACAAAATCTTAATCTATAGTGCCCATTTGCAGTAATAATTTAGTGAGCATTAATTCATAAAGGTTTACACAGCTCCTGAACTTTATTGGTTAATTTGGTGTGGCTCCAATTCGAATTAGACTATTGAAATTGACAGGGACTAATCCATGAATCAAAACTTGTCTTTCGAGATACAGATTTAGGATAGTTTCATGCAATATTTAGCAGCATCCTGAATAGTATGTACTTGCAATGCCCTCTGAGCGTAATCATTCACTTAATCCATAAATCCTACGGACATCATTGCCATCATTCTGTGCAAATACAGCTTGAAGAGGCCTCTGGTGGAGAATGTGGGAACTTCTCCTTCTTAGTAGTATACAACCCTGTACATGTATACTATAGTTTCCACCCCCAGGCTCGTTAGTAGGTGCTGGAGGAAGCTGCTCCAGCACCCCAGGGGTTGGTCACACAGCTTAGGGCGGTCTATTCAGAGTTTGTAGTATTTACAAGGCCCCTTGTTGGCCCCGTGTCCTGCCCTGTGTGATCCCTCCCCACCTGTACCCATCCCTCCAACACCCACCTGTATTGTATACTAATACCCCGGTCCTGAGACCCCTGTCCCCCCAGCTTCCTCCATGGGAACGCTCAATATTTACTGTGAGGTAAGGGTAACAATGCGGGGGGTCCCGGTCTCGGGCTACCTTTGCCCCTTGTGGCACTGCTCCAGGGGAACGGGTGGGCGTGGACAAGCTTCAGATGTGTTGTCTTGCTAACAAGATGTAAATATGATCATCCTGTTTAAATTTGTTCATGTGTCTATACATTCCTAATATTGCGTTGGGGTGTGTGTGTGTACTAGATAAAGTATATGATATTCAGTACGTAGAAGCAGACACAACAGCATTATACAGGGTATCTCTGGTCTTTTAGATTTTAAATTCAAATCATACAATTTAGTGATGACCTGTTCTGCCTAACCAATTTTCTGGCTCAGCTGTATATGTAGATTGCTTGATTAATGGAAAGTAATACAGCAATATGATAATAGAACGATGTGGACATCAGAGGGTTGGAGCAAGTGAGCGGATTTGGCAGCTAAAGAAGCAGATTGTGAACCGGAGAAAAGACATTTACTATTCTTTACTATATATAGAAGAGGGAATGCTTGGGGATTCAATGGTAATGTCCCTGTTGTGATCCAGATCCGTACACACTAGTAAGCGATCACATCACAGAATTAATATGTTAACGATTATTCAATCTACGGTAGCTACGGGTAACCATATAACTATGATAAACATTAATAATGTGTGCATATACTGGCATTATTGTTACTGCAATTATAAACTACTGATAGAGGTGTCCCTCAGAAAGGCCCCCTCCCCCAAAACACCCAAGTACACCTGACCACCCGACCCTGGAGGTGGGACACAGGTGGTCCGTTTACGTCATCATACGTCATATCGACGCAGGTATACGTCCAACCATTCAGCTGGCACATTTGTTGTGTATTTTTCTCCGCAGCATGGAACAGAATACTCAGGTATTTGTGTCAATTCGCTCCAGGCCCAACAGCAATGTGTCCATGTCACTCCGGTCCACCATGAGGAACGTTCACAAATGACGTCACCTATTTTGGGACCTTTTTGCAGGACCTACCCAGCCCCCTGTCACTATTCTGGCCAAACTAGTTGAGATTATAGAAATGTATGGCCTGAGTCGCATTTTGTCACCAACCCCCCAAAAGATCCCCTCCCCACCTCCAACCAGTGACTGTCATTTGTGAACGTTCCCATTTAAGCCCCCGGTGATATGTCCTCCGGTGGGACGGGGAACAAGGGCTGGGAGCAGGTAAATAATTGAAGTACTCGACACTTAATGATCATAGTGCGCCGTTACCGGGTGATTTACAAGGGGTTGTAATTTGGCATAGTGCCAGGGGAGGGGTCGGGGGTTGGATGAGAAGGGAATGAAGTATCGCTCATATACAAGTAATGTACAGTGGGAGCAGCATTATAATTGTGTAAAAACACGTTTTAAAATCACTGTAAGCAGGCCGCATCGTGCTTTATGTTATATCTGAGAGGTGCACTAGTCCCAGGTCAAATTGCTACGTTAATGTTTTTTCTGGAGGTTTACATAACTGTGAGGGCATTAATTCCCACATTCGATCTCACTGCGCAATGCCCCTGGGTATGAATTGGTAATCTGCCATCCTAATTACCCTTGTGACTCCCCATGGTTACCTCTTTAGGATCATTTAAGTTCTTCATGTGACCGTCATATCAATAGTAATACACTCACGTGCAAGACCTGGATACAAATTTAATTGGTCTTAATTTCCGTAATTATCCTGCGGAAATGGATATACTATCATTATATATACTAATAGGAGGAAGGAGGGATCACTGTGAGATTTACCTCGATGATAAGGTGGAGGTAAGTACAGGAGAGGTGGGAGTTTGGTTATAAGGGCATTGGGATTATGGTTTAACAGTGTTTACATTCACTCGCATTCCAATTGTACATATTGTATAGGTATGTATTCATGATGAGAAAGGGAACGCTTCGGTATACCCTTTCACTACTACACTGTCTACAGCTTTCAATATACCCAATATATGACGAGTCTACTGCGATGCAATTAACTTAACTCATTGAAAGATGAATGCATACTATTTGGGGCATGTCCCACGTTTCACCAATATAACACAAAAGAACAGCCTATTGATGCAAGGTTACTGATATTTTAAAGGGGTATCATTTAGGCTGGAATTGTCAGCACATCTCCAATCTGACATCGTTCAAAATCCTGACCCATATAATGTTACACGTACTGGGTTACAGGGGACGGGGGTCTTGAAAAGGGCTCATTGAGAAAGGTCCTACATGTCAAAATTGAGAATTATAGGTTTTTGTCTCCCACTTGTACAATGACTTTCGGGGAAACATCACATCTATTCACCGTTATTAAACGTGAATGCTTGGCACAACACACAACAGTCCCATCACATTAATCTATATGTAAACCCAAACTGCTGTGAGGTTAGTTGTACATTGCCATTTTAAGTAAACATATCTCAGGGCACAGCGCCCAAAAACATGCCAACCCCAAACTATATCTGCCAGCATGTCAGGAAACATGGGTGCTAACATTAATCAAAGGACACATGTGTTGGGGCTGGGCAGGCACAAGGCCGCACCATATCTGTTTACTGTAGGTACTAGTCTACCAGTCTACCTCGCACCTGCCTCCGGCTCTGTAGACTATAGTGCCCACCATCTATGTATATCTATATAGTCGTCTAGTGTACTCTATAAGGACATACTTATAAAACTAGCATATAATCTATTAGTTATAGTGATGAATTTTGAGGGCATATAAATGGATATACTATTCAAATGATCAATATTAGTTTTCAAGATGTTGCCCTTTGGTATTTTAAGAACAGGCACAGGGCCGTGATAATCAATTTGATATTTTATGGTCCCAGCCAAAATGTATACCCGTGTGTATTGCATTTGAAACGTTTGTCAATGGGCATTATAATTGAAATGTATCAACCAGTATGCTGGTAAAATACCAGGCTAGTTACAGTGTTTAACGTAGATTATAGATTGTACATATTGCATTCCTCATCCTCACACACAGGCCTTCGTTCCACACTCCTACACAAGGTGGCACCACTGCCGTGGTAGCCACCGCTTTGGAAGCCCACACATTCAGATGGTTCCCTACAACCTCGGATATTTGCAATCGTATTTCTTTTCTGGAAGCAGGAGACTGATCATCTTTTTCGCCAGTTTTCTTTCCTATATTAGTAGAGTGGGAGGGATTAGATAATATATATTCCTAGCCCTAGATTATGGGGGTTCTCAGAAAGTCTAACAGTTGATAGACTTGAATGGCTATGAAGTATGACTAAGATAAGCTCTACTCCTTCATGCTAGAGTTACATTTTAAGTGTAGCAATCTGGCAGTGAGGGATGGGTGGGGATGGGAGGGATGAACCATCCGCATTCCTATGTAATGATTACATCTACAGGATCCCTTCATCTTTAATGGTGGTGGTAACCATAAAATAGTAGACAGGTATAATTTGTATCAAGTATATCCACCCTGGTATGCTGGGGTTTTACTTTGAATGCAATTTACTGCGTGTAAGTTCTAACCCTATTTGATACATGTATTCATAATGATGCTATGGAAGTCGAGAGCTACTTTCTATGTGGGGAAAATGAAGGTGGATTCATCGATGGTTCAAGGTGTAGAGAAATTGGTCTATATAATCATAACTGATCGTATATGTCCCGCACTGCCTGTAAACACAATGCCAACGGCATACACACTGTATAGATCTTCACAATATTACATACATTATAACGTTAAAGCCAATGTCTCAAATACTTAATTTGTAATAACAATATATAGCTCTATAGAATAGCATAGAGACAGCTAGATTCCCTCTGAGACACTTCTCACTCCTTTAAACATAAGCATGCCGTGAGTAATGCTCACACTGGAAACAAGTTGGAAACCATTTGAGTTGCAGAAGAGAAAGATCGGAGGGTTGAAAGATCCCTCACAAGATGTCACTGCTGTGCCTTCTACCAGGGGGCGCCAGGGGCACGTCAATAATGGAGAGAAAGATACCATGATGCGTCCCAACTACATACATGTATATACAGGGGAATGAGAGGGTATGGGATTGGGAAGCCTAACGGAAGGCCTAATTGGCCAACTATGCCCACCTAAATCATTTGAGGGATAGGCAATCCTGCGCTCCAATTATCAAGGACAATTATGGCTCGGTGTGCCACACATTCACATGCAGGTATCCATCGTTTAATAGGTCCCTAGTTTACTGTGTGATACAAATCTGACCCCACAATGGCCATCTAGAGGATAGAAAAGGGCATGGCCTGGGCATGAATACAATTAAGTAGGGGAATCAAGAGGTCACCTTTGGAAAGACAACAATGAATGGAGAGATTGGAATACCCCCTTTAAGGGCGGATATAACCTGGAAACGATGTAGAGCGTTCTTTTCAATGGTAGTAGGGAGGTTGGAGGATGGTGAATGGGAGGGTTTAAGGTTAAGGGTCACGGATCAGTTATCCTGTGACCCCTGTGGGAGATTCTTCACATAGCTGTCTCATTGGGGTCATATGCACCTGATGCTATGTGAATGGCTTGATATGTGGAGAGATCTGGGGGAGGGGTGGGGGTGACATTGTAGTCAAATCAGAGGGGAGGGGCTAGCGACATTCTGGACGCCCAGTGAAAGCTGTCCTACTAATAGTGAAAATGGGACACCTCCCCAATTCCCAGCACCCTGGCCACCCCATGTGGTCCATCGACTCAGGATTTAGTGACCACTACACCTAGGTGACCTCTGACTGCGTATTCAGGTTCAGGTGTAATGTCTGTATACAGGTGTAGTGAGGGGTAGGGCTGGTGAGAGGATGGGGGAGGGTGGGGAGGAGGAGTAGGAGGAGAGGAGGGGGTGATTGATACGTACAGGAGAGGGGGTGTTGTGGTGGGTAAGACTACACGTGCGGGTCGTTAAGGTAAACTGGAGATGGCTACGTTGTAGTAGTAGTGTACAGGGGCGGATCCCTTCACCATAAAGGTGCTACTACTACACACTGGAGCAGGAAGGCTTGAGTGAGTTAATAGAGCAAAGTATTTACTTTTTTTCCCTCACATACAAATCAAAACACCTTGTTGTGCGATTAGAGGGGACTTGTACCATACCAACTCCACCTGGGACACCTAGGTGCACAGCGCAATTGATGAATGAATTTAAATTTTGTACACACACTCCTATGGCAAGACTCCATTGACGACTACATCCCATCCCAATCTACCTCACCCTAATGCACCATCACACAGAAATATTACACATAATATTATCATAATCCTTTTACACATGGTCAATGAACCACTCATAATACACACATGTACATAGAATATCTGTATACATTGATGCCTCATGTTCCCTGTTCTGACTATACCACTTCCCATCATTGACAAAACCCTGCTGCTGATGCAGGCTAACCATGGCCTTTTAACCCCCTAGTGAGAAAGGTCTTCATATTTACCCTCTCAAGGCAGTTCAACGTGGAGGCTCCTTTCCCCATGGTGGCTATATCATGTGTTGTCAAGCACAGTTTTCCTCATACCACCAGTTGACGGTGGCTGATCTTAGAGGTCCCCTGTGGGTGTAGGTTCATATATGACAGCTTCACTTCTCTCACTTGAGCAGAGGCGGATCTAAGACATAGCACTCTAACCCCCGCCCCCTGGATGAGCTTAATACTTCTTTCTACCCTACCGCCGCCTGCTGGCATGGGCAGGAAGCAAGATAAGACACTATATGGTGTGAATATATGTATACTAGTAGCCATGTTTGCCCAGTTACCATGGAAACACGTTATTCACGTGGAAGTAACCAATATTGGGAGATAACATGGATCTATCATAGTGCTTTGTCATTAATAACTGGTCTAGGAGTCAAATAGTGGTACTCATAGTAAGTATAGACATCTACACTACAGTATTCAACATGGGAGTGTATGCCTACTTTTGATATCCGGATACATTGTGTCATTGTAATGATTTAGTATCAGTTTTCTATCCATAATCCTATTAGCTTTTGATATTATTATTGATGACATTCTTCTACCATTGATGACATTACTCCACCTTTGTTGTGTATTTGTTTTATCAGTATTGTCAACCCCAATACATGTACTAGCTACCTAAATTAGATCCTACTTTTAAATCTTAGGATAGCATCAGTATAGTATGGTCAATTTCACTGAGCCCACGCAATACTGATGACAAACTGCGCAGCAAGAGGATTATTAACACCTTTATGCCTCCATGTCCCGCCCACCCTATTACCTATACCCCATGCCGACCATGACTCAGGCCCAGGTGTCTCCCACAGTTATACCATAGTCATATCACCCATTACTTCCCACAGCTGTCCTCAAAGCAAGTACAAATATGTCACCCATATGTATTTGGGATATAGGCCCAAGTACACGCTAAACATTGACAATGCATTGATAAATAAATTTCATCAAACATGTGGATGATTCTTTGAGGGAAGGAATGTAGTTGTTTAACTATAGACTAACATGCCAAGTTGTATAAACATTGGATGGCAAATACCTTTACATTGTAACACATAGAGCTCTGAAAAGGAGTGTATCAGATCGGGGCAGATGTGTGTATTGTATAGTATGTGGTATAATATACTATAGAGCAATTCTACCCTACCAGTGATGCTATTAAACTGCTACACTAGATCCAATCTACGCCAAATTAAATTTTACCAAAAAGTAACAGGAAATAATACTCCAGCTTCTAAATAGGCATACATCATTAAAACAGAGATACCAACTTGTACTGTTCCCAAAATTGCAATTGTTTAGACCCAAACTTCCGGGTGGTTGTTTTACTGCTTCTTGCTCAATATTTTATGTAAAATAGTGAATGATATAATTAATTGCATGTACTTGATTTGATTTCCTCATCTTCGTGCAAAAGATATCAGTCCTTAAAAAGCTCTTGCACCATGTACAAAGGTACTAAAACATTGAAAAGGCCAGATTGGCATGAGGATGGCCGAAATAATAAAAACACCCTGTGATACCAAACAGGAGAACATAACATATTATAATGATTTTCATGAATGTATACAACCTAATTAGTTAGGGCGAACCCAGGGCGAACCCACGATAAAGCCAATGTCCGCGTTTACTACCCGTATCCGTCTACAAATGAGATACACGGACGCCAGAGTAGCAATATCATTAGGATGTTTGAATACCCGTTATCTGAGTGCAATTCATGACCTCAATAGTCAGTATACGGATGTTTGGTAAGGCCTAATTTGGCACGAACATGATGTAGTCAAAGAGCAGAAACATGATATTAGTGGTCAGCTGCATGTCAACGTTACTAGCAAATTAAAGATCCATATAATCCTCAAAATTGCTATGCAGTGAATGATGTCATATAATATATGTAGTGGATGTCAAATAATCATTGGGTTATGCAACACTTAATAATAATAATGGGTAGATCTCTACTCTAACAGTCGAATATCCATTCTTTGAATAAAGGCAGCTGAGAACATGCCAGACTGTAGATGTATAATCCGCTAAATAGATTATGGAATATAAAAATCGACAATTTAGATTATCTACCCGCTATAATATATCTCGACCATGTATCTAGCGCATCCAACAAAGTAAATTAAAAGCCATACAGTTGTACCTTGATAATTAAATAATAACAGTAATTAATAACCAAAATTATATAATGTTATCTTACCTGTCCATTTTCTGCATGTCCGTTGGCTGTTCCGTTGCCCGCAGCTGCCGCCTCTTCTTCCAGTTTCTTCATACCTTTAAACTCTACATTGCCGTTCTCCTTCCCTGCAGCCTTGCCATTGGTTTCCTTAGCTTGTGCGGCCGCGGCCTTGTGCTTGGACGACTTGAGACCCATTTTGAAGAAGGGGGGTGAAAGTTGTTCGACTTGAGACGGTTGGTCACTGCTGCCGCGAAAGTTCCCGTGTAAAACACGAGGGGGAGCCTCAGTCACTGAGAGCCAGGGGGCGCCAGTGGGCTACCTGAAACAGGAGAGATAGCATGATACGGTTAGAACACACTGTATAATATATTATACATGGAACAGACGGGTACATTCTCCTCATTACTAGTATAAGCTGTCTCTATTTCATCCAGGTTTCCCTTGACGAACACACTTTCTGTGCCTGTCTTCGGTAGAAAGTGACTGATGGGATATGTGTTGTAGGTGTTTTAGTATGCCTAAATGCATCGTTACAGTTAATATCGATCCCACTTACTTTACGTTATACACTGATATACTGGACTGGTCTATATCGACCACCACTGTTCAAAGAATGTTAAGATCCTTGGTATTTCCTGGCAAATCTTGGATGAAGTGTGTCCGTCTGTATTGACTTGTAGTATTGATATGGCCTCAGTATAGAGCCCCTGTTCAAACAGCTTACTTGTGAGCCGGACATTGGCTACTGTTCAAATTGCTGACTCATGGGTGTGAGTGGTGGTCTTAAACATGTCTAGACTATGTAACATGGTATGTCTGGCATTCCTTCTTCTAGATCTGTTCACCAGAGCTAATGAATAACCCCTCCCCTAGACTTGCTTAAGTCTTTGATTTCAAAAATAAAGACCAAAAACGGACCTTTAGAGTGTCGCGAGGAGGAAGGTTCTCACTGACGCAGGCCAGTCTACCCCCCCCCCCCACCCATACACACACACTCACACACCGATAACATCTTTCTTTTAGATATGTAGATGCTTTAAGAACACTCATGCTATATGACATCACATTACTGAAAGCATCTCCGACCTCTTTTTCGTATTATGCTGCTTTTTTTGTGTGTGTCAATTTTTCGCTTTGCTATTATGTGACAACATGTGGTAAAGAAAACAGAAACTGTGATTCTGAACAGGAATGCGAGATTTATATCCGAGTACGGTCATATATAACATGATTAAAACCCTTGCATACTTGCAACAATAATGGCACATACTTCCGCTTTTTATTTTCTTCCTTTTATAGGTCTACTACTTGCAAGTCCTGCTGCTCTATGGCTGATACTTGCTATGTGGATGACATTGCAGAGGAAAGTGCCTTATATTATCAGAAACACATCCCCAAGCCTTGACAAATGGGGGCCTGTCACACAGCAGGGGTAAGCATCCAGTGTTTCAGGGTTGCTCCTGTCTTTACATCAGCCCTCGGCCTAGTTTCCACTGAGGGGATAGAAGTAGGGTGGGAGCGTCTTGTTACTTGTTTCTCCTTGTGGGAGGGGCTGCAAGGAGGGGGCGGGACCGTGTTGATGGAAGATATACGCGACATGGTCTTACAACCAAACCCCATTCACCATCTAACCTATGTCCAGAGCATACACGTTGTATTTGTCTCAGTTATCATGACCAGGATCTGAGAGACTCAATGTGTATTGTGGAATCTTCTGTGTCAATAAAAATATATCAAACTCAAACTGATGGTCAGTGGAGAGACGATAATAAACCGGACTATAAAACATCTATTCTCTATAGTAGTCTATACTCTATTAGTATTAGGGAACATCACAAATAGTGTCTCATATTTTGAAACTAAGAACCTTCTCCGACCCCCGTTTTGGGTCACGTTTTGTCACTTAACCCAAAACCCCTATTGCCGATGATGTTATTTGTGAACATGAGTTTGGAACCAATAATAGGTGCGGATAAATATCTCATTAATAACAATTGTTGTGTTTATCTACAGGTTAACTCTAGACACGGTATACTAGCGGCGCACATAGCCCAACCTACATGGCACACATTCTAGCAGAGGCCAACCTGATGCTCTGATAAGGATAACCTCTCCACATGAGCACGCCTGAGTAGATAGTAGGGGATATCTGAGCAGCTCCTTCACTCTGTGGAACACCAGGGTCACGATGTGCTCACTCAGTCACAACCAGCTACTATTCTGTAATTCACTGGAAACGTGCTCTAGTATTTCTTTGTATCATGACAACAATGTGAAGGGTGGGAAGAGAAAGCATTGTTCCCATGGACGTGGCAATCGGGGCCATATGCCCCCCCCCCAACTCAACCTTGGGACAACCCCCAAAAAAGGTCAAACCTAAAAGGTCAAGAGAAAAGGGGTAAAACCCCTACTTTGAAACATCTCTGGTTTCCCTCTGCAATGCTATGACCTCAGTCAGGGAGCGGTTCTTATGGAGGCTTGTTGGGTTATCACGGGAGGAAATCGCCATAGCGTTCAGCTCTCCTAGGACATGATCTGGGGGCGTTGACACCCACCCACCTACACAGTACTACACAGCCACCGCAATACAATATGAAATCCTACATGCACTGAAATTGACTATAGGCCTACAGGTAATATCAAATACAATGTCAGTTATTGTTCGCGCCCAGTGTAGCACTGCCTCTCATTAGGCTACCTTTTTTTTTGATTATTGGTTTACGCGATTTTATATACAGCAGATATATAAAGCTGCCCTAACCCTCTAGGTACCAAATCTGATCAGCGCAGTGTTGAGTGTTTGCTGGTCAGCATATACGCCCTTTTCAGTTTTATTGTGTGTGCAAATTCTCAAGCCAAATTATCAGAATAAAACGGCCTTATGATACAAAAGCAGTGGAAACTGAGTCTCTACCTACATATTGCAACCGCTCCAGGCCAGGTCCAGGGCCCTCCCTAGTTAATCCCATCCCTGACGTCACATGCGTGTCACCCTGGACATGATAACACGTTACAGTAGCAGCGCTGACTGAACTCAATGCCTCTGTGCCACTATTGTATTCCCCGGGCTCAGGATTAGATCTCTTGTTTATTTATGCCCAGTAGAATTTCCTTAATGACTATAGTCTAAATGCACCATTCATCAGCCTTATCAGTGGTGCACCAGTCGTGTGGCCGGAGGGACAGTCCCTGTTAGTGGTTGATGGTTTGTCCATTTTGCCATATTCTCATCTGCTGTAAGAGCATTTACATTACAGTATGGATGGCACTCAGGCAGTACACTGGTCATGAGATCTCAAAGTGTTTTTTACGCTTTGCTGACGGCCCGAGTAACGGCTAAGTCAGGCTAAGATCCACTTGATCTTACCATCGCATGTAAATTCATATCAGTCCAATCGTTCTCAGCAGCACAGGGACATTTTAATATCTATTAAAAGCATTATCATTGTTCTTTTTTGTACTAGATTCATTCAGGATGGAGAGGAATCAGAGGATAGTACCTATGAATATAGTAATGATAATCCCAACATGTGTCACACTGCTGGCCTCTGCTGCCCCCTATCTGTCGTCTGTGGGACTATGACCTGGAGGACATTCCTGGCAGTCTCAGCACCACAGCATGGACATACCAGGTGTCATACCCCCTCCCCTCCCACCCCCTGTCAGTCTGAGCCTGTCTTCACCACCAACAGGATCCCAGACCCCATGGTGATGGTCTAATGTAAACAGGACCCCGCCCAGTGGTCAGTGCCATTACATAGTTGGTGTCATGGCGTGGTCATCGCCAGCTGACCTGGTATGTCTGTAGGGTTGGGGCTCGTCAGAAGGTGATTGACTCCAGGGTGGATTAAATGCAGTAGTTAATGGGTTATTGGTACTCCAGGGGGTTATTCCAGGAGCCATGTGTCTTTTCTAGACAGGTTAACGAGAGTAACATCCACGTTATCAGTTGCCCTGGTTATATACTACGAATGCCTTTCCAATTGGTCCCATTATGCCTTGACTAACTAACCAGTAACTTTATTTAATATTCTCATAGAGATTCAAGACGTCATCAATGTTTATGTTATTTCAAGAGCACTATGCATGGTGCTTCCTACACATGTGCAGACCAACTTCCCTTAAAGTTCACTATATTTTATTTAAATAGTAGTGCTCCACATCTAATACAGATTAAATGGGTTAGCAAACTTAAACATGATATGTTATTTACACCTCACCACGCTCCTGAAGTTTCAAATATCCAGTTCACAAAGCTTAATACCGAGTCACATAACCTTCACTACAGCCATCAGCAAGGGTAATTAATACCGTGTTGACATACATTCTTAACCGTGTCAGGCCCTAATGGCTGTTTGATGATGCCTGAGGCACAAAGGTCATCAGGTGCCCTCCCATTCATGTAATATTACACGTGGGCCTCATGCATGCCCACCAACTGTCTAATCTATTTGCCGGTTGGTGCATGCAGGCTCTGAGGTTCACCACAAGGCTGCAGCAAAAAGTATGTAATAGTAAAACACCATATGGGGCTTTCATAGTGCACAGTCTTATACTAGGCCTCAACGACAAAGGAATCTACTGGGTCATTTCAGAAACGTGTTTTCTTTTTGATAGTGCGATTCCACTTTAAAAAATACTCCTTGGAATTTGGTTACTTTGTCTTATTCAAATTCCAGGAGGATATTTCCGGTAAATGTGCTGAACAGTGGCGGATCCAGGATTTTGAAGGGGGGGGGGGCACTACTGGAAAAATCTTTCCTGAACAAGCTCTACAATACCGTGGTTTTGACCAACATTTTACATCTACAATAGAACATAAATTCCACCCCCTCTATATCTGCCACTGGACTTCTCTGAGTAGAGGGTGGTGTTGAGGGTTTGATGTCAGAACGTTGTGTCTGATGTCAATAAGGCCCTTCTCTTTCACATGACACCATTATATTCCCTTATCCTAATATGGTGTCCAACATTTGGCCTTCAGGATTGTTTGGTGATGCATGCCCTTGATATTTCCACACACTAACCCAGTAGGAAGGAGGGCTAAGATCAAGTAAGACCCGTGCAGTGGGATAGTTGGAACCTGTACAAGTGATACTGATACTAAATGGTGCACTGCCTAACCTTGAGACTTACCACGGAATGGGCAGTATATACCATCAATGAGGCCCCATATCATATGACTCATTATGAGTACAATAGCAGATAATGTCAGAGGCATTATGCTGATTGCTTGTGGCTGTACACATCTTTTTGACACACGATATGCCAGAAAACAAGAATGAGCTTTACTCTCTTTTTTGTTCATACATAGTTGTACCTAGTATAATGTTAAAAGAACATTAAATCACTAGGGCACGATATCTAACTAGCACATGATAATGATTGCATTTTGATTTTCCCATTAAAAAGCAACAACTTAGACATTGAAAATTCAACCTCTCTTCTGATCCCTAGCCAACCCTGGGGTAAGAAATGGGCCGTTCCCAAACAGTCTTGGCAAGTATTAGGGTTAACCTATAGTAAAAATAAGCCAACCAGAAGGATTGCAGTCAGATGTCAAAATGTCTGCCAGAAGCCCCTCTGAGCAACCCACGATAGCCTAAACAAAACATGGCCGCCAAGACACAAAGCCCTCTCTATCTCCCAGTTCCCTCCCAAAACACCAGCATTCTCATTTGGGACTGTTTTAGGAGGTATTCTCTTATGAGCTCATGAGAAAGGCCTCCCCTTCCCGGTGGTCGATAATAGAGCTCTTATGATGACACCCATGTGTCATGGCCGCACAGCAATGTGTGCTATGCTGGTTATGGCGGACAAACCGGAAGTTATACACATAACAGACCACTTGCGGCTAAGAACCAGCGGAATTGTACACACATGTTCACACTTGTAATACCTATGTGCTGTATAGCAAGGGACAACTAGTAACTGAGCACCTGAGTATAGAACATAGGAACAGTTGGGCCTTTCCTATTGATGCCCTTTGTATCCTTTTATGAACTAGAGCAGGGGAACTATCCCATTAACATATTAAGGGGGATGATGTGTAATGACGTTTTTTTTTCTGTGATCCTACTGATTACTATTAACCTGTCTAACACTCCCCGAATACTGCACTGCAATGAACTGAGCCAGATGGGCACATGGCACAGTTCCAAGTTTAAGGAGAAGGTGGATCCCGAACACATAGGTTACAGGTAGTAAGTAGTACAGGAGAAGGTCTTGCCAAACCCAAAATACACCTTACTCTTCCAGACTACCAGCGGAATTCTGGCAAAGGTCCTCACCCAGTTCTACGACATTTTATGATTGCGTCTAGCATATTGTTGAAAAAAAAGGAGAAAGGTAAAACCACCAAAGAATTTTGGAAGATCCCAGAATACATGGCAATCCAGCCATATAAACACCGCAAATAAACAGTACATCTACTCTGACACTACAGTGTAGTCATATTAAACTGATGACATTGCTCAATTGAGTTGCTCATAGGGCGCATCGTATACTCTGGCACGTGTACCACATCCGTACTAAGAACAAACTAATCAAATTCTAAGCAAAATACGAATGTACATGAAGCCCGGGATATGAGGTCATATTAGTGCGGCCATCACCGTTTGCATGCTCCTAGTGAGCTGCTCTGGTTTCAATAACTCACGTCTGAGGTCTCTTCCTGGAAAATCATGAGCATTTTAATTCTAGGAGAGCACTACCCGAGTGCAGCAATGGGATTATGTTTCGGGTTGGCTGCGCCAGGTCCATAGCAAGCACAAGCTGTAAACCAATTTCTAGGGGTGGAAGTGGGATCCATTGACCTTCCATGAACTATTTACATATTCGTGTCAAGTATCACTTCGGTACAATTATTTATTGCACACACAAGCAGCACAAGAAACAGATTCCGTATCTTGCCCATGTCTCCTCCACCCAAAGTACCCAATATACTTCGTAATATGTATGGCTATTTAGAGGGATCGACCCTTAAACTGTCCAATAACAAAACAGCTACTTATGGAAGGTGACAGAACGGATCACTTCAAGACAGATTCCATGCCCTCTTTCTAGACACATGTCGAGAAGCACTCAAGAAAAACAAGTTATCTATGGGTGGACATAAAAATGTACTTAGACCTTTCTACGAAATCTTAACGATCTTTTCACAACTTCTCCAGGTCGTAATCCTCCAAGATAGTCATGGCAGTGGTAAGGGACTAGACACCATCCAGACACTAAGATGCATCAGAAGTCGGGAGTATCTTCAATCTTCTATACATGTGTATTCTATATTTTTGAATTATTTTGAACATGACTTTACTAATAATGATGTAAAAAATATAATAGAGTATTCAATTTGAATGAGCATATATGTAATGAGCTGATTAGGTTAATATCAATGGTACTTGATACTGAACCTACTACAATCTATATGGGCTCAACTTATAGTAGTGAGCTCAACTTATAGTAGTTCAAAAACCCTACATAAGATTTCACCAAAGATTATAGGGCATACTCTATACTAATCGATTTCATAAATGAGAAAAGAGCTCCAAGCTGTTTTATCAAAAAATGCATCTTCTGATTTGAATGAAGTATTCTATTTCGAATGGCATGCAACAGAGATGGGGTGTTGTGGTCAAGGCCAACAGGACATAAGGGCATCCTCCTGTTTGTGTACAGAAGTACTGGAGGGTGAGGGGTAGGGTGAGGGGTAGGGTGTGGAGGTAAGTGGTGTCTGGGTGTCTGACATCTAATGACCCTTGGGACCATGACCCCTGACCTCCAGACATCAAAAGAGTGAATGGGAAGATAAGTATGGGCATGGCGACCTAAATATACCATCAGGGTATCCTGGTGTAAGCGGTCAACTGGCTAACTGATGAAACTCCATCTGGTTGAGGAGAAAATAATTACAAAGGACAGTACAATTATGTTGTATATTTTATAGATATTATAGCTTAATTACCATATTACAGTACTCCATCACAGTGCATGCATTTGTCATTATAGTCACAGCCAGAATACATTGCCTCCCTGGAACTAGCTGAACTGCCAGGAACATGAGAATTGTGGCTATGTGAAAGGAACGTGCCGCCATCACCAATATAGTGCTGTAGTTCTACATTTCTACACAATGAGAAGATCTATTTGTCACCGTTTCTTCAGTATCAGACACCACTATGTTCCACATTGCCTCTCTCCACACTGAGACCACCTCCCGATCTAACTAAGGAGACACCCTTCTTCTCCCCACTACAAACATTATACTGGTATCATTTAGGCCCCACTCCAGGCCCATACAACAATAAACACCATCACTCAGACTCCATGAATGCAGTTCTATACACGCAGTGATATCATTGGAGGGACAAAAACTCTCTTCTTCATCCTCAGACTGAAGTCAGTACAAAAAGAACACCCACATTTGCCTCAACAAATACAGCGTTTTAGAAGCTGTCATTCCAATTTCATCAGTGGGGTCCTTTCCCAGGGTGAGAAGGGGGGCCTCGCCTTTCTGGCTTTTGTTCAACCAGCCAGTGACCCTTGAAGATGACTGGCTCTGTGTTTACTTCATATGGTGAAGTGATGAGGTCTGGGAGCTTATTTCTGCTGGTATAATATTTACACAATTGTAGGCAAATAGAGTTGTCTGAATGCCTCTATGTTGAAAACCTTGAAACAATAACTTTAAAATATCACTATTATGTGGGGGGTGAATGATGTGAACAAAGAATCAAGTACAAGCCTGTTTAATCAAGAACGAGCTTGTTGAATCACATACGACTATTACTTGTTTAACCTAAATCCAATGGAGAAAAAAGGCATGCAAATAGACAGAATACTCCACACAATAGTGTATCCCTTTGTTTGTAAATCTGGAACACCGACCACGCTTGAAATACCACGAAAAGCATTTCTTTGTATGTAATATCAATAGTTTACATATAGGACTGTGCAGTGTTATTTCCCACCTGCCACTGTCCTACCTATAATATACACCTGATCAATTAGGCAGGTGGAGTAATCCCTGCCTATAGGCATGGGTACACACCACCTGGAGAGTGGGGACACCTGGAACTGACGTCTGTACACCACAAGGTGTGAGTACAAGTCATAGAGGGGGTAACCCCTGCTCCACACCCCCATACAACCCAGCCTCCTCCATCCACCCCACTCACCCCCACCCCCACATACAGCTGTCGGCCGCCTGGAGGAAGCAAAACAAGGGGGAAATCAGAGTCTGGAGGAGAAATCAGAGCGTCCCGCAGCCAGCTGGGTGAGGCACCTGAAGCCTGCCACATGCTGGTGGGTGTGGGTGGTTTGGGTGCTGTCCAACACAGGCTCACATGGACAAAGCAGGGGATGGGAGAGTTTGTAGCTGTCAAGTGATATCTAGTGTGTACACTTCATCTGACCTCCTATCATACATACTGCCATGGTGATTGACAGGACTGACAGGACACACCACACGTGTCCTTGAGTACACAATAATAAAGCCAATACAGTCATTTTAAATTTACATGTTTATGTAATAAAAGGCTACTTTGTTAATGTTTGAGGAATTATTCAGCATCGTACGAATTATTCATAATGAAATGACATTTCTCAAAGTGACAATTCCATTATTTGATGGATCAAATCAATTCATCAAGGCTATGGAAAATGCTTTTATTCGACACCCATTGTCAATAATGGCCCTGCTAACATTAGCAATTTATTTAGAGCATGACCTCCAGTATCTAACAAAAATAAATATAGAAATGTCCTCATCAGATTATTGCTATCCATAGAATTAAGTGCATTACCGTTATTACCATTCCACACAAAAGAAACCCTAAACCTGACCTACTTTTTAGTCCAGATGGCAGATACACACCGTTATTTCATCGACTGCAGACCCGAAAGGCTATGACTCAGTGTCCAAAATGTTAATTGGTCAAACCAATTACAGCTAAACACACTCTAATTACCATGTTAACAAGCAGTACCCTGACATGCCATCTCAAAGTGTTTCCTCCCACTGTTCACTCATTGTACTTTACACTACTGGGCGCCAATAATGGTCACATTGTGATCATTGTCTATCAACCCATGTGCACACAGTCATCTATTACAATGTACTTGAAGTACCAACTGTTTTCCTCGCAACACAGAACTATTAATTTTCATTACCATTCACTTAAGGAAAACGATAATAGGAGTTCATTATTTCCTATGACCGCTTCATCACCACTTGTGACCACTTTATCACCTATCTGATATTAAAAGTTGAAAGTCTTCTAAATGTGGTTAATATCTATTTTTAGAGATAATGGATAATTTGAGAGATAAAGACAACTTATATAAGCCATTTTATCCATTTGTTTCAGAGGGTAGACTTATATAATCAAGGACATACTTAAGTCCTTTCTAGTAGCTCCTAAGTAAAGAACGGCGTTTGTTAACATTTCCTTCCTTCGGCGTACTTAACACTTAACATAGCCTACTCCACAGCTTATCGGTCCTGCAGATGGGAATAGATTCACTACTCTAGTAGCCACTGGTAGATAACAGGATAAGTCTCGGATAGGATAAGGTAGTAGGCTAGTACTACGGACTGCATCCCCGAGACGGTACCTCTATGGAAGACCCGAAGTGTATCTAGCTATCTGGGGAACATAGGACACTTCAAAATGTTTCTACCTAAGGACCATTGAAATATGAAGTTGCGTTATAATAAGATTATATTTACGTATTGCATACAGTCTACATTTTTCCTATATTATTTTCTGGAATACATGAATAAGTCAACCTATACCCTTCTCTACATGTTATAAGCTAGCTGATCAGTGGTGTGTAGGGTGACCACATGCTGTGAACATGATCATTACAACACTTTCATTACCATATCTCACCGTCCATGAGTTTTGCCTGAGGATCCGTCCTTGACATAAACCCAATCACGTCATGGGCATCTATTCAGAGTAGTGAAAGGCAACACCTTGGGAAACCTTGCTCATTCTTATTAGCCACATAATTCTACAAATGTGATATACTACTAGTATGGCTATGTGACCCCTTGCATAATGATCTCACGGTTACCAATTTCTCAATATGCTTTATATCAAGACAACTGGGTGTATGTTGGATAGTGGGACGGATAGAAGTATTCTATTACCGGGTCTTAGAAGAAAGAAAATAAGTGTACAATATATAGACAAAGGTTCACAAGTTTTGGTCTGTTGACAGGGTTATTTCACGAGTTGGAGGTGGGGCCGTATTTCACGAGGCCGTAGGCCGAGTGAAATGCGGCCCCACCTCCAACAAGTGAAATAACCCTTCAACAGACAAAAACGAGTGTGCCTTTGTGTTTATTTTTTATCTTTTTCGATTCAAAATACCGAAATTATGGTAGGGGGAGCCTAAAAAGGCTTCTTTCTACACAGTTCAAATGTAAACAAACCGCCATATTGATGACGTCACAGGCCGTTAAATACGGCCATGGGTTATTTAACGGGGGGTGTTAAATACGGCTGTGCTTGGTTAAATCAATAGGGCTGCCGTATTTGATAAAAAATAAATACCAGTATGTAAACCTCAGCTCTTACAATGCGGGACGTAAACACGCAGCTGACAGCAGACGACAAAAGAGAACATCGACCAAAAAGCGCGCCATCGCGGCCCCGTTCGGCGCTGATTTCTTCATGGTTGTCTGACAACCAACCAACCAGCGTGAGACCGTTAAATAGTGTTTCATCATCTTAGTTCCGATATTAGCGTTATTGGATTGTGGTTTTAAAACAACGGGGAGTGGATGGAGATCTTCCGAGGGGAGGATTTCGGTGCGCCCCTTCGAAAATCACTGAGAGATCCCATCAATATGACATGACTCCGAGCATTAAGAGTACTTTCCATAACTATGACAGTGTGACGTAACAACAGGATGAATGACATAAGCAGCACCCCTAACTTAAGTGTGATCAGAACTCTATACCCATTGGTGTGGTATACTAGTATAGTGCAGGATATTACATGTAGTGTAGAGGCCTGGACTAGGATAACAGGACAATTTGCAGAATAATTTGGTTGCTGTCATAATACATGTACATGATCTTCCAACGCACAATGTATATCAAAAAGACGCAAATTGGTATTTACGAGAAGATTATGCTCTCAGTTGCTATTAATGTATTGTACCTTGTAGTTCTAACACGAACACCCCCCTTCCTTATTATATGTGCAATAGTATCCTATTAGGAGAAGAGAGATAATGATTCTTTGCATGATGTAATTCATCTAATAACAATAATAATATGCATGTCTATCGGGGTGTACATTATTAACAGACTTGTAATAGCCATCTCTGTACAGCATTAAGGGAATAGGCCGATACTTGTCCATAACATTCACCATAAACAACCAGCCCTAGTAGTAATATTTGAGGTTATGTGGGCCTAATAACCTTTACATCAGCAACCCCTAGCATTTATGTGTCACTAAGGTTGGACAGACTCCCATGTCTGTCCTAGGTTCTGTTATACCTATAGTATACTTAGTATTAACTGAGTAATGCATAACTGAGTAATGCAGAAATCCAATCGTTGATTCCAAATTGAACCAAAGTGTAACTTGCATGGTCGCCCCGATCTTTATGTAGATTTGCCCAGACCCACCACACATTAGGTAGTTCAATCATGTCAATAGTCAACCTATACCTATACATGTACATGACGAGCAAATGGGAGCAGCTCAGAGTATCTGTGTACATGCACCAATCAATATTTGGGTTCCACAGTCATAATGATATATTGAGACTGCATTCTACGCAGTTGTGTTACGATAAAGCCAAACCAGAAACACTTCCCTATAAAGCTTCCTGGAAGTAGTCAACCTTAAAAATCTAAAGTTAAACATTGATCTTCCTGGAGACAAATGGCCGACCTGTGGACTCTGACACCTCCGCTGGTGCCTGCTGTGGTTAATGTCCCTTTTGCTGATAGGACCTTTACAAAAATAGACCCAACATCGATCCTTCTCACCATGAAAACAACCCACTAGTTCCAGGCATGGTGTGTGGTTGGTTGGTGATATGCATGCTGAGATAAGATCTCACATACTCGTGTAGCTGTGGTTACTTATGTGGTTGAAATATATGTGATCTCTTGGCAAGTTAGTTTTGGGTTCTTCTTTGTGATAGCTTACGTAATAGGACACGCTTTGGCGGTGAATCAGTTTGATTATTTTTTTATTATAATAATGGAACATGGATAGAGGAGCTGCACAGTTCCTAGTGCAGAATACCACACGGCATATGACCTATTCTACATGTCTATGATATCTTATCATGTCCCATCCCCTATACATGTGTTACAGGAAATATGAGGAACCTAGAATAACAAGGAAATCCGCTATGACACGTAGAGAGGTATGAAACCGACCAAATAAACCGATATTTAACATTGAGAGAATAGGGAGGGACCCTGCAATAAATGGACTTCAATAAAGCTCCAGCTTTATATCATATTAGGAATACTATGCAGTTTTTAACCCACGGTGGGCGGCTAAGACAAAGGATTCGCACCTTGGTTATATTGCATACCCGAGGGTTAAGTCAGATAGATGACACCTGTACCTTGGTATGCCTTATACCCATGCCCACTGGTCAGCGACTCGGTGTATAACACCTCGTCTTGACCCTGTGGGGCAGTGGGTATGAGGCATACCAAGGAACAGGTGTCGTCTTTCTAATACATAATTAATATCTGAATTATCAGACAATTTGAAAAAGAGTCAAGACATTTCCAGTAGAAGTGATCACTAGAGGGAAATTTAACAAAATCAGAAAATGCCTGAAAATACTATTCACTCCTTGTATTGAGTTTGATCGTTTTGACAGAAATGACTTCCGGTGGATGGGGTTCTTTCTGAAGCTGTTTTTTGCTGCATTGACATTTCCCATCCCAATGCTCGTAATCTGAAACCCATTGTAACCTTTTTCGAGGATGACATCTCACAAAAAGTCAACTCAAAAGCACTCTGCATGATCCCTGGCCAGAACTACCTAGATCGTCTCTTCATTTTACAATGTCATGGCACCTGATCAAATGAGGACAGCTTAAAAAGTAGCTCTTTCCATGTTGTGTTTACCATGCCTTAAAATCACATGAATGACACAGGTGAGAAGAAGGGAATACCACCATGGCAGTGCTCTGAAAAGGTACCTGAAATGGTAACTTATTTGTGTGTAATATGATCTAACCCTGCCTACGTTGTAGCCACATCCTGTTGTGAAACTATAGTTACCTGTCCTACACGGTGTAGACATGGTGGCTGATGGAGCCCATACCTCTGCTATGTTATTACCTGCCTTTACCTGAGGGACTGATAGTGATAAGAACCCCCTACTCACATGACTAACCTGTGTGAGTCATGAGAGCTCTATGTTACAACAACCACATCTATCTTCTCTCATCTTAACTTCACACCTACACAGTTGCGGAGGTTGCCATTGTGTCTTACAACTTACAGTACGACCTACTCGTCTCAAATAGACTGGCTGAAGTCCATGGGTGAATTTCCTCCTGTATGATGCTAATATTCACTTTGGAATACGATCATCATAATTATATATCATTAGGCCAAATAAAAAAGAAAGGTGTGCTTCAGGCAAACCGACCCTAGATTCTAAAAGGGGCCGACCCTAGGATTTTCTTGCTCCATTTTGAAGATTTTTCTTTCCCTTTTTTTGGTAATTTTTCTTCATTTTTAGCACTTGCTTGGTCACAAGCTCCCACTGACCTCAGTGGCCTGAAATGGGAAAATCCGATATTTACATACATACCCTAAAATTTCCGACCTTGTTGCCTGTAACAAACCCTTTTTTCTTTTTTTAGACTTGTTTTTCTATTTCATGTGCGGAGGCTTCAGCAAGTCAGAGGTTTAATGAAAGGATCCGCCTTCATATAGTACAGGTCATCCCCCTTCATACAGTGTAGGCCTTCCAATATCTCAAAGTGATGAGACCTCAATCTGCCATATGACACATCCTTAGGTGAACGACCCCGTGTAATCTTGGAGATAAATGTCAGACCTTAACCGATATACAAAATCCATTTTGCAATTTCGGGAATGGATATGCCTCTATCTGATTTCAAGCGTTTGCACAAATAATTCCCAATTTCGGACACACTGCATGGAACAGTGCAGTTGGTTTTCATACATAGTCCAAGCACAAGGATACAAATTGCTCCGTTGTCCCTATATTGCCATTATCACATGGAATTACATTGTACAGCTAGAGACATCTATGACAGGGAACCGTCACCTAGGATGGCCCTCTATGACAGGCTAAAGTATCCATATCACATACTAAAACATAGGGGAGTCAGTTTGGCACTTAATGTCTGTATGTCTGCAATACTGTTCCAGTTGCGTCCCACCCGTCAACAGGCACTCAGTAGCTTATTTTTGTCTATTCTTGGAATCACTCCACAATGTCTAAACCCAGAAATGGAGGTTATGCTTTAGCTATACCATTAGATGCTACTTAGCATGTATAATTAATATATTCGTCAATTCGCTTATTCTATCTCTAGTACGACAAAATTATTGTCTGGGTAGTTATAAAATGATTTCTGTCTACAGTCGAGGGATGAATAGTTATTGCGAGAAGCGAGGATCGGCCTAATAATGATCTTGAAGTAGACTCATGGCAGAGAGTACTGCAGGGCATTGCATGTGATAGAGCTTGCTCAGAAATATTACTCCAGGAGTGTTTAGCAGGAATATTATGCAATAGTATCCAGCAACCTGGGCTATAGCCTTTATTCATACTGCAAACTTCAATCATAGATCCTTGTCTCAGCTGTGTCTTACATGTAACCCTGGATGTCCTCTAGTAACCCTCCTCCAGTGCATACCTCCTGTTGCTGATGGATGCTGAGTCCCAGCCCCACTCCCGTTATAACCAGTGATTTCAACAAGATAGATGGTCCCAGCACAAAAAGGCCCGTCTTGTCACCCGAGTGAGCCCTTTGATCCAGTGTCCTTTAGTACCAGTCCCCCTTGTACCCTACACTTTCTCCAGGCGTCCACAAGGGGTGCTGAGGGCGGCCAGTGGAAAGCAGCCTTTTATGGCCTTCTTTGTGACCAGGTTTCAGTGGTTCTGGGGGATGAAAGGCAATGTTGATGTATTCTAGGTGACTAAATGGAGCTTGATGGTTGGTTCACCCGGGACTAAGGCCATATTTATCTAGGCCAGAGTGACTTTATTGGTTTTAATACTTGGCAAGGATACCAGATAAATGTTAAGTGTGTACTATTAGACCAATATGTGTACGTCGATTTAGGATTATAATATATATGTGTATATTAGTATTTGACCTCTAAACCATACAAACACATAAAAGTCAACTAGATAATAAACTCTAGAGCCATGGAGTTGGCCGATCTGAAAAATATTTTGTCATAATCATAATCATATATAATCGATATGCTGACCAGTGATTTTGAACAGCCTACAAAGTAACAGTGTGTTCATAAGCTTCAACTATATGATATTAGGTTCTAGTAAAGAACACTTTACTCTGAAATGTTAAAAACAACCCCCCAAAGACTTCCGCTTCAATATGGTATCCTGCTCCCATCAGCAATGTGATCAAAGAGACTGCCAATCAGGGTTAAACCCATGCAGATAACTCACATTTTATATCCCCCTGTGCAATATTTTCTTTACCCTTCCACGGGGTGGGGGGTCAAACAGGTGGAAGCCATCCCAGCCTCCACGGTGCCTCCAGGGGAAGACGACCCCACAACTATCTCACCTCCCGTAATGAGGTCGCCCCAGGAGACGAGCCTCATTGGGCGCCCTGTGATCACAGGCCCCAGCCACCACCCTCACCCTGTGACCTCTGACCTCAGACCGGCCTTGACCCTTGACCTTTACATGAACCCAGTTCGGCCTTGAGGTCAGACGGACGCCGCCCCGGTGGTGGTTGGCCACACCCAAGGTATTAGGGCTCATCCCAGTCGTGCTGTCGTCGATATGAGGTGTTATCATATCACACCGTGTATAGTGCCCTTGATCTCCCATAATATATGTTAGTAGTATCATCCCATGGCGTACTATTATACACAATGCTATGAAAGGGATGACTTCTTTCCGAATAATGATGCAGGTGCCGAGACGGCCATTCCTTGCATTAATTATCCAAATTACATCATTTGCTGAACTTGCATCAGGGAAGATCTTATCGGGAATACAGGGAAAATATTTGAATCTTTCTCTAACTAACATGTTGATGGTTAGACCTTAGTGGTGTGCATGTTTGTAGCTGATTGGCATTTATTGGACGCTCCTCGCCCCCTCCCTATATTGAATGGGCCTATTGTACCCTATTGAATCAGGTTCCCTGGTACTGTGCTTTACTTCGTTTTTTATTAACACTAGCGACACTACCTGTTTAGTACATTACCGGCTAAGTCGTGATAGCAACATGTAAAAAATAAAAGATCTTACATGGGATGCACTTTACTTCGATTTTGACATATTGTGTCTGGTCTTATCTATCATATTGGCATCAGGTTTGGCTCATTGTATATGAGTCAATATGAATAAATACAATAAGAGTCGATATCAATGTCGTGCAGTAGGAATTTCAAGTGAAATACCGTGCTTTACATTCAGATACCATTGATCAGTTTAATATTATTATCACACCAGGTCTAATATATACCAGTATGTCACCAGACCACGTGATACGTCTTGTGATGATCAGGAATCTATTATTAAACAACCTAATATGATAATTGAAAGACACTTTAGTTGTGTCTTGTGATGTTCTATTATTTAACCTTTGGGATAATTAAAACACTAATTGTGTGACGGCTAGTCACACTTATATAACAGTAACTTATGGCAGTAACTCTATTACCAACCAGTATCATACTCAGTGTGAGTGAACTGTCTTGTTACAGTGTGTCCATGCCTACATGCCCACAGCTCCATGTCCCACCTTTGTCTGCTAATGAAGGACTCTGACAATGTAAGCTAACTGATTGTCCTCCTCATCTCGTGTGTGTACATGTATAATACACATGTATAATGGATCCCCGACATGCCATCACCAGGAGGTACATCACTGGGCTACTCACCCATCACACTCACTGTCACTCTTACTCTGATGAGACTGGACACATTTCTTATTCTTATTTCTTTGTATATATCATTGTTAATTATTTCAATTAGTTTTACTGTACTGGTGGGGGTGGTTAGTATGTTTGTAATAGAATTGACCATTGGAGAGTCCTGTACCTTGCTACTACCAAAGAGCATAAAACAAGTGGTATATTTTACTAAACAGTAAAGAGTATCTTCATTTCCCTTGATGTAGAAAGACCGTTCCTCTATAAAACAATGTAATGCAATATAACACATCGTTACCCCTCTACTCACAGATCAGACCACCACTATAAACGTGCCAGAATCCCCTCCTCTGACATAATTGCTAGCCATAATGTCTGTATGAGTATCATATCGCGGTAGTCGTGGGATACGTAACATTGCTGGGACAGTAAATGTGATGCAATAAAGATAGTGGGTCAGTGAAACGCTTTAACTGCAATATAATGATTATAGGTTGCCTCGGTATAAGTGCTAGCCAGACAGACTTCCCATGTGATGGCTGATTTAGGTCACAATGACCCTCGTCAGAATAGCATAAACCGGATGATGATGTAATGGTCATATCAAATGTAAATAAAATTGTTCACAATGAAATCCCATCAACGACTGCAGTCAACTATAATATTATACCATTCCGATATTCCCATGATATTTCACATTGTCTACATGAATGCAGCCTAGTCCATTTAAATATAATTTTGATGTAGATGATGCTAGTAAGTTAAATCATATTGATTTAATAACCTCTTTGTGATTAAACCTTACACTTGAGGCTGCATATTTTTAAAGACACACAATCGCCACTTAATAGCAAGTGAATTTAATTACTCTAATGGCATACTGGTGGTCGGCGGTTTGTGACTACTAGTCTCACTAATGTAAAACCTCTGCCTTGTTCCTATGTCCTAAGGCTATTGTTGGACACATCAAGGAGAGAACACACACCTAGGGTGAGGCGGGCACACTGCATGGTGTGACCAATACCTGCAGGCATTCATATACATTGTGTGTGGGTCATCAAAGAGAAACTGGGGGCTAATATGTACAGAGGGGTCAGTCTACAACCGGTAAGGACATTCATGACTTGTGAGGTGTCATTGTACGATGTAGACATTGACAATGTTACTAATGAACAAAAGCATTCATATTACTAAAGACTGCTGTATTTATAAATGCTGAAATGCAGTTCCATTGTAAAGCAGTATATATACCAAAAATGTCTGAGTACCTTCCATACTTCCATCGTATAGCTTTCCGATCCTCTGTTAAAGCTTCATGGGTCAGTGTACTCGATTTTGTTCGCATCCCATTATACAGCCTGTCATATTATACCATCCCCAAAGTCCATTAACGGAAACGGGTGCCATACAGTCTACACTGAGACCTATTGTTGGGTTCAGCTGCTATGTAAAAGCGTGTAGCAGTTTAAAAGGTACAGTAGTACCACAGTTGACCACCCACCTGTGTGCTGCATATAGAACGTTCACAAATGATGTCACCTATTTTGGGACTTTTTTCACCCCCCCTCCCTCCCTCCACCCCATGTTATTACTTTGGGTCAAATTCCAATTTAAATGTATATGGGCAGGGTTAAGTTTCGTCATTAAACCCAGAGACCAAACCCCCTGGAAGTTGACGTCATTGGTGAACGTTCCCATATATTTACAAATTCACGAATCCCATGAACCAGGTAGCACCACTGACAGTGAATTACAGCACAGACGAGCTGTCTACAATCCTTGTCCATATAGGGCGCGCTTGGCATTGTAATACTGTCTCTAGTGAGAGGGACACAATGATGAATGTATACAACAGGTTGTAGAGTTCATTGATATAAACTCATGGGTGGCCCATACCTGCAACCAAAGGGCAGTACAAAATGACAAAATGCCATGAATTCAACTGTTACACATGTAATGTTATTTCAGGACAACTGGTTGTTTTCACTGATCCTACAAACTATTTCAGTGGTTTTTGAAATACTTCACATGGCACCACCAACGTCTATCTGTCTTTTACAAATAGTGAGGTAACCCTGCCAATCACATTATTTCCAAATAAAAGAAAATACATTACGAGCTAGTGGCTTCGGTCAATGGCAAAGGGCGGTATAATTGAAATCCTACCTCGCTTGTCACTCCATGTATCTGTCCCTCAATGAGACTGCAGTGAATGTAAATACATGTTCTATGAAGACTGAAAATAACATTCATTTCCAGCTTCATGGAACCTGGGCTCATGGCACATTGAAAAACCATGTTTCTGCCTTTATCTCTTTGGCAGGCTGACTCAGTGACTGATGTCTGACCCGCACGTTTAGTCACAATAGAATGGTTATCTGTGTATGAAAGGGGCCTTGACCGCACGATGCCCTCTCCACACTGCTACAGCCCCCTCCCTGTCATGCTAACTGACAAGGGTGGTTGGGTTGTATTGGTTACTGTCTGCCCTAGATATGAGATGTGAAGGTAGAAATTCTCTATACATCTTTACTGTACTGATGCAAGGTTTCATTTAAATCCCCACACCATATAGACACATAGTAAAGATCGAGACGCCAGATACATTTGTCAATTCATTTATTTTCACCACAGAAGGGAGTAAGGTGGTCAATCAAGATGAATCAGTGAAGCCACGATGGGGATTTAAAACATACGCTCTACCAACTGAGTTAACTCCTCAGCCATTTTACCGACAACGTGTTGAAGATGCTGATAATACTTGCTGACAAGTCACAGATCAGAAGGACACAAATTGACAGTTTATTATGTCATTCTTATTTTATTTTTCTCTCCTTTAATATCTCAGCCCAAAAGGTGGATCCAAATAGAATTCTGCCGCAGCACTATAATCTATTAGATTATACACGATACACGAATATCCATATCATATATGGTATATATAATCGTTATATGATAGATGATACCTAATATGAATTACATCATGTATAATCTATAGTAGAGTATACATGAACACCCAATGCAACATGAATGGACTAGTTTCTTTTTGTGACCCTAGGTTGTGGTATATAAATGTCATATTCCATACACACCATCCTCAACGGGTAATGCCAGGAACGACCACACAAACCAGTGCAGGAGGTTCACGATGAGATCCCGTTGTTTCCTCCCCTGTTCCTAGAAACCATTGGCCCCTGTGGTGTAGATATGTAGAGTCATAGAAAAAAGGTCCCTGCATCATCTGGGGAAGGGGAAACTGGGTGAGACTGAGGCATCCTTCTCTCAGAAGCATCCCCGGATGTTACATGCCCCCTATCACGTATTTAGAGTCCTCAGGCCACCCTGGGTTTGTTTTCATTCAGGCTAATTTGCCACTCCACTGTTTATGCGCCCACCCCCAACTAACGCTCCCCATATACGTTGCCATGGAGACGCGCATGGCATCTAGGGAAGAGCCACCATCGTTGCCATGGTTACAAAGCTTCCTGGTAACCAGGTACTGCCAGGAAGGCATGATGTAATAGGGGTATGCCGGGGATAACATCGGATACATTTAATCTCTAGGAGTCTAAGTAGGCCCCCCTACTATGTTGGTTACAGCATGTTTTGTTAATGTCCGGGTGGGGCCATGAGCGCAGCATCACAGAAAACGTTCCCATGGTTATAATCAGGTTACAATCATAGATTATGCAGCCCTACTGAACCTGAAGGTTCTTCGTTCTTCACCACATGTATATAATAATCTACGCTATAATTAATATAATACAGTAAGGACTCTAATACAACTTTAGGCAGCTAAAGGAATGCAAGCAACACTTCGCAAAACATATAAATAATTCATACCTTACTAGTCAGCTGTTTGGGTCATGATTACTGCATAAAACCACCAGACAGAATAATGTATACCTTTCCTGAAAACTATTTATTAGCATTTCCTCACAGACCTCACATAGGAGGAATGTATCCGGGATGTTACCCCTACCTATATTATACCAGCAGGTGGGCATCTGTTGTTTCTGTCATAAATGTCGTAAAAAGACCCAAGGACATCACAGAGCTGGGGTGCGGGCTGGTCTGCTACATATCCCCACCAGATGTCACTGCAATCAGCAGCTAATTTGCATATACGGAGATTATTCCCTTTATACCCGCATGTGGGCTAACACTACCACAGGGTTTATAAGCCGCCTACTGGAGAGGATAACTGCATCCCCTTTGATCATTTCGCACCCTTCCCCTTCGGGGCATCCGGGGCATCGGAGGCTGAAAGAGGGACTACTTGACGTCACGATCTGTTATCCGCCCCATCCCTGCCGCATCACATACACACAGGGTTAATGCGCCGACCACCCAAGCCCCTTTGAGGACCTGTCAAATCTGTGTGGGTATTTATTAATCACACCTATTCCAGCATGACCAGTGCTCAATGGGATGTCACTGTGGGTAATTCGGCAGCAGTATTATAGGGGTATGTGTCATATAGGAGGGACTGAGTGGTATTGGGTGTCTGTGTGTGGGGGGGGGGGGGGGTCTGCTGGTACTATAGGATCCATCCCGGATGGTATCGTGGGAGAACGGAAACAGTGCCATATACATGTTACACATTAGCATGTCTGTAAAGATGGTGGTGGATAGAGGACCCATATAATTATACTGTAACCTCATCCTGATACTGCTTTAGATGAACAGGAAATCCCTTGTGTTCCTCCTCCATGGCATGTGTCTGTGTGTGTGTTTGTATACCCATAGTAAAGAGTAACTCATAAAGTAATCCATCAACAAAAGCAGTGTTGTGCACTCATTCATGAGGAAAACTCACCTGCTCTCAGCATTAAGCAGACTTGAACTTTTGAATCCTTCTATTCCTATACAAATATAATAGTGGAATGTGTCTATCTTTCTTGGGGTTGTTCTCCCAGACGAATGGCTCAGTGAGGGGTATATATGAGCACTGCAGCCCCAAGTCACCTCCCCCTCTCCCACACCACAGCTCACACCCAACACCTGTCAACACCACGCCTGGTAAAGTTGCACTAACACCTCGGGGATGTGACATCCCACCTCTGTCCTTACTACAATACACAGGGGTGAGATCTGGTTTACCCCAGCACCACGGCAAAGTACATCATGTATGAACATGTGCACAGGGGCGAAAAATGGGGAGGGGTATGGAGTCCTCTCTCTCTCCCCCCCTCCCCTCTTGGATTTCTTTTCATATTTTTCTAATGATATGTTTATATGCCTTTCGGGGTACTTTGGAATTTAGTGTCATTGTGACATGTTAAGGATTATTGAAATATCTTTCCCCAAAGAATCACTAAGATTTACTAAAATCACTAAAATACTCTTCAATGCTTTCCCATGTTTATAATCTGGTAAACTTTAAATTGTGTTGCTGGGTTTGGAGATACGTGACTAAAGGTCGGTCAGTACGTTAGCAAGATAAGGGTCATCATGATGCTATAAAGCCTTATCCATCAGGTATACTATCAAATGATAAGGTATTTGGTGACCTTGATATACACACACATCTAGGGTTTATACCTTTATTGCCCTGTCGACTAAAGCCATATGAGTAGTAAGAAGTATAGGCCTACGGAGTAGTATGATCTACATTCATTTATGACTTAGATCGGGGATCTACCTGGGGGGATCATCCTGGGCTACCAGAACAGGTACACTGCAGCAAATCCTTAATATTACATGTAATATTCAAACTGTGGGAGGCACATTTGTTTAGTAATATCCAGGACCTTCTCCTTGGTTCAATGCCACTTGTTGCCTTTAACTGCACGACTAGGGCACCACCATTTTCCATGATTCCAAGATTTTTATCTTCATCCTTAAAAGTTCAGCAGAGATTTAATATGGAAATCTATGACAACTTGCAGACAAACTGCCCCAACCATATACCCTACACCCAGCCTCGGCTAGCGTCTATCCTACTATAGCATTGGGCTGGGAGTCCGAGACTGCTCTACCCCAGGAGGAGGGTATCTCTAATTTGTCTCTGAAGGGTAGGTGATATGGTATAGACATACACAATAACAGCCGAGGCAGCTTCCTCCAGCGGCTGGTAGCACAATAAGCATGATATCTCTAGCACCCAATCAAAGGACATAAAGAGGACATGGGGGCCTTGAGGGCTTTCTTTGACTGGTGGAACACAGTGACACCCCCTCCTGCAGGCCCTGAACCCTGAAACATCCGAAGAATGTTGGTTTTAGGTCATGGGTAGAGATAGTGAAAACAGTGGGTTGCCCACTTGTGGCAACAGTTGTAACCAATGCCACCGGGACTGTGGCCACTCCAGATGCCCATCCCTGATGCCATGTGAAGGCTGTGAGGGCCTTCTCTATTATTCATTCATATGGGAGGGTGAAGGGACTGTGATTGGGGTCGGGGTAACATTATGTGAGCCCCAAGCTAGGAATGCATTCAATGATCCATACAACATGCATTTCACGTGACGAAATAGCTTCACAAAGGCGTCAATTATTATAAATGGTGATTAAGAATTGATATCCATTTGGGCCTCGCCGTTTTCCATTAAAAGATAAACCTACATTTATTGCCTGAGGCTCTCAATGCAGAAAGGATGGAGAGCTTTAATCCTACCCACAATCTCTGAATCTGGGTCAGTACTGCTATTGCGTGGGAAACCCTTTTTAGAGTTAAACTAGTGTTATCGGCAAGATCCATTACAAATAGATGAGATCCAATTTAGGTGACTTCCGACTTGGGACTGGGCATGACCATTATCCCTCTACATACAGCGATAAAAGACCCTGGATGGTGGCAACCCAGGGCGATATACGGCATAATGACATTGCCATCAAAGAAGAGGGTTTCACTGCTGCTACATGTTGCTGCCAACATGATGCATTACTATGGGGGGTTGCATGGCAAGTGGAGCACGTCTTGGTTATCAGGGCTAAGGCTATACCCTGGGACCTTACACTGCTATAAGAGGGTGGCTGATTTTGGTGGGGAGGATTTATTCATGAAGCAACAGGAGAGGATCAATCCACAGGGGGACAACCTGACTAGGTCAACCTAAACAGGGATTGCTATCTCTATGTTAACCCCCATGGTATTCTGGGAGGAACTATAGGCTACAGGTTACTTATAATAATCATTATTCTCATGATCAAAATTTACTTTGTATCCTGGCTATGTTGCATGAAATCTTGACGGACGGCTTACAACCCCTCCAGCCCTAAGAGGTTAATGGTAGGCGTAGTAGTGTGCCTTTCCATCCATCACCTGCCTCCAGAGGCCTCCCTCCTCTCCTCCAGGGCTCAGGGGCATTCCTCCGTAGTCGTGCGGCTGCCGGACCCTGACATATGCTTCTAATCATGGCAGGAACCCCAAGCCTGACAACACACACCCCTATTCTCTGAGTAATGGCCAAATGCCCCCTCCCTTTGACTGAGCCACTCTTGAACCCTGAGACCAATAACATTGTAGTGGAAACGGATCCCTGTTCGCCACGGGTTGTTATAGGGACCATATATAAGGGCCAAACCTCAGTTTCTTTCCTTTCGGTCAGCATACAAGGAATTCGACCATCTCTGACTCTTGCACTATCTTGATAGAAGGTAGACGACTGCATTTCAGTGTATTTTGTTCTACTAACTGTTTCAATACACAGTTTATGACAGGGACATTCACAAAAATGACGTCACTGTTTTTAACAGTGACGTCATCTTTGTGAATGTTCGCTGCCCTTTAAAATAATATCCACGTCACAGATCGTCATGCAATTCTTGAACTTCGCCACAAAAAATATCAGCTTTCATCATGGACGGTTTCCTAATACAGGGACCTATGTTAGTGCACCAGTGCATTTACCAAATGTGGGACAATTCCAAATAAAACAAGCCATGCAAGTCTAGTCATAGAGAAACACTCTTTTTGCCCTCTTTAGTGCAGCCAACTGTCATAGCCATCTCATCTGGCTATGGGTAAGAAATAACATGGTATAACTTTGCACCCCTGGGGGTCTACATGTCAGCTAAAAGAAGATGTCTGAGTCATGGACGACGATGTAGCCCTGCTCCCTGGAACACCTCATCCCCTACAACTACCCCTGCCAATTGCTCACCCTACCCCCGGGCAGTATCACCCTGACCTTCTCATCCTATTACTGATGGTTCAATACCTAACTCTGCTAATTGATCAAAGAGGTATCGTGATGTGAAAAGTTCATATAGAGCCTTAGCATTATTATGACAATTATTGCAACACATATGAGAGAGCATGACCATGACAGTAATATAGGCCCACAAAAATTGATGGGTATAGCTTTTAGTAGCCACATGCTGCTGATCAAGGGATATGATCTGCTGTTCGTGATCTGAATAGTCATAGCATTATTGGGGCAATTATTATCAGTATCACACATGGGAGAAAACATGACAATAATATGCCCCCCCCCAGAATATTGGTTGGAATAACTATATCAAATGTCAACTAGGATATTAACTGTCAAGGCCAAGGCCAGCCCAGTGTTCATATCAATTGTTTACAACACATGGATGCATACAGATTGTTTACGACCTTATATCTGATATCTACTTGTTGCGCATCGTCAGACTATCTGAAGTGTAGGAAGTTTTCAAGTCCCCAAAATGCCCACATAATCACCTCCAGGTCAGACAAGGGGAACAGACCTGTAGTAGCCGACACTGATAAGGCTACTGGGCAGCTTCCGGTTTGGCTGCACATGTGTGTTATCATTGGCAGGGTATCAGGGTGACATGGTGTGTGTGTGTGGTGGGGATGATTCATAGATGCTGCTGCTGCTGCTGCTGCTGGGGATGCAGCCCTCTCTACTGCAAGAGGCAACGCGCACGCATGGCTGGGGGGTTGGGGGGAGGGGAGGGAGTGAGTAACCAGACCACGCAGCCAGACACACACACACGATCTGACCCCAACCTGGAGCAGTGCCAGATCCCTCCAGCTGTAGGCCAGCATTAGGTCCTCCTGTGTCCCCCCACTACTATCTGATGACAAAGACAAAGGTGGTGATTGACTTGGGGCGAGGTGATTCCTCACACCATGGTATGATGGGACTTCTATGGAATCGCTCCTGTGGTATTGGCTTACCAAGCAAAGGGTCATAGAGTCTATGGAGCCCTGTGCTATTATACTGGGCACCAGACCTGTCATAATCATAATGCCATGAACTGTCACATGGATTCCATATTGGAATATAACTAGCATAATCAAGGGGAGTCCAGGGAGGGAGTGAAATGGGAAGTGTAATCTATTGGCCGATCTGGATTGCGAGTAGGGTAGGTTGGTTTCTGGACAATAGAAAGTAATGCCCTGAAGCTAATCATGGGGGTAGTGTCTAATTTTAAACCACAGCCTTGGTGAATCCCCCCTCAGTCGTCACCCTTTTCACCTCACCCCAGCCCCCTACCCTCACTGCTCTCACCCCCTTTTCAGGCTTTTGCCACTGTGCCTGAGTGGTTGGTAGGGTGGCTGACACCACCCGCAGATGGTGTTTCAGCAAGTGGGGGCAACATCTGTGTAGGGCACCTCCAGACAAGTGTGAGAACCTAGCCCTGGAAAAAAGGACAAAATCACAAATCCAAAAGAAGAGAAAATAGTACAAAACCTATCCATATATAAACTCTGCCAACAAAGACACATGGGTCAACTGAAATCTGCACTCGTCCCTGCAAGTAAATCACATGGGAACCAAACGCTGTGCCCAATGTAATAGGGGTATGGCCAATTAACAGCGTGCACTAAATAGCCCAAATTATAGGCTATTCTGAGCACCCCTTGACCAAATCAACAAAAGGGCACACTACATGATACCATCACCAAGAAAGGAGTGTTTGGCCAGCCGATGTAATACTCCCCGTTTCTATACACATCATCATCATGGGGGTTGGGGGACTGTTTTCCCCCCCAGAAATAGCTAGTAGGTTATGTCATAAATTTAAAGCTTCTAAGAATCTGAAGTGTCTAGAGTTAGAGGGACATTGGGGACTGTTTGAAAGGCGCGCCGGCCGGGCATCCAGCCAGGCAGCCCGTGCATGCACTCAGTTGGTGTGACACTCACGTGGGGCCGGTGAATGGTAATTTACTGCGTGTATATAAAATCATCCCTTACCTTGTGGATTTAGGGTATAGAAATTATCCTGCTTCCACGATCGTCCTCTGAAGAGTATATCCTAATCAGGGGTGGCGATTCCTATCACTGAGGGCCTGAGGAATGTCTCAATGATGCCTGTGATGGTAGTAAAAGCCTTGGCGCCGTAGCCTGGACCCTGTAGTATGAGTACTCCCCGCGAACACAGTGACACACACTCCTTCCCTACCTCCCCAACACGCACGAGGATGTAGCCGGCACCGTGACCTGCCACCGCCACCCACTATGGACCAGTCCACTTCACATCGTCCCATTCCCAGCACTGGAACTAGGCCAGGCAGACCCAACCATTCCCTAGCAATAGGGGTGGTGCCAGGTGTTTCGCGGAGGGCATTGGAGGCAATAGCTTAGGGCCGCGCATCACCCCTCCCACCACCATCCACCCTGCACTGCTAAAAGGAGGCAGGGCCGATTGAAAAGGTGGACGCGCGAACGTGAGGGAAATTACAATTAGGCCTGCAAATTTCTGTAGGGATTGGTTAAAAGGGTTAGTACCAATATCCGCTGTCCTCTCACCCTCTCTGACTTGGGTGACTCACCCATTCTTTCTCTTTGGTGGCAGATCTAGGGCTCAATGGTCAGGGAGTACAGAAAAAAAATATTACTCACACCCCAGTGGGCATGGAATCCCACCTCAATCAAGCTATGCATTGCTGAGATTTGACTCATCCGCCTATAAATAGGCACCCAGGCTAATGGGTAACGTAAAGAACCTTACATTTAATACCCTACCTGTCCCCTGCTACCCCCCCCCCCCCACCCCCATCCCCACTAGCACCCAGGTACTCAAGTACTCACACAACCCAATGACCTCCGTTTTGTTCGGTCCTGCCACTGCCAGGAGAGGCATGGACCTTATATTATACTCATAGTCCACCCAGGAACAGTTGGCAGTTATTAATCCGGCAACATGATATCACTTTTTATATACTATTAGGTGAAATGAAAGTTACTGGCCCCCTCTTTTTGTTGTTGCTAATATCAAAACATGGAAGTTCCGTGTCAAGTATACATTATTTGTATGACTAAATTGCCAAACGCACCGGCAATATTGTTTCCTGGCAAAATCTATGATATTATACTAGTACATGTATCGGGACATGTATTCAGTATCTTATATTTCCCATTCGAGCACACTTTATGACTTCTAGTATATATTGTGTAGACATTGTGATGTGCTATATGTCACGGCGGCAAAGAACTGAAAGAGGACGCAGTGAATATATGAATCCGTTCGAATAATAATCTAATCAATTTTCCTATGCGCTTTACTACATATGTGACCAATGCTAAAGTAAACCCGGTGACCATTATAGAAAATGATGACAATGTCACCAAGAGCTGGCTAATACAATAATCATCAATTTAACCGGCGATTCAGGGATGGACTGTAGGTCTGTGGATGATGGAGGGGGAGGTGTCAGGAGGAACTGGAGGAAGGGTTTGCCTCCTCCAGTGCATGTGTTGACCTGCGTGTAGAGGTCCTGAATTATTGACCAGGCCGGCTGTGAACCTGTCATCTCCATGTAAATTGGAAACTGGGTATGTGAGTAAGATTACGTAACCTTATGGATTAGCAACCAGGCCCCTATAGGATCAAGGGATGTACATGCCAGGAATGGGAAGAGATTAGTTTTGCTCATTACTGGGAAGTGGAGGGAAATAATGACGCCGACACATACTGGGATATTCTGAATCACATTGAATAGGGGTGGTATAGGTTGGGATTCTATGGAAGGGCTGTGTCATTTATCATTGTTTTCATATAGTGTGTGGTGGGAGGCATCAGTATGGTAGATAGGGGGAACCACAAAATGTGACAAAAAGGGGAGGGAGGGGGAGGATGGGCCGTTCTGTAAACCTCTATCTTGGGGTGTAAACATTGTGAGTGCCACTCGGGCGTGGCTATCTTCATGATAGAAGAAGTGGGCTCGGGGATGGGGAAGATCCAAGTTGGTGTAGGGGTGGCTTGGGGTGGAAGCTGAGCAAGGAAAGTGATGACAGAATAGAAATGTTGGGGTTGGTCCCATTCCCACTAGTATAGGCTCTAGCTACTGAGGAGGTGGGGCAGGACAGGGGTGGGGGTAGGAGAAGGGGGTGGGGCTACTAAGTGAGGGACTGGCACCTTCCCAAGGATCAAGTAAAGTCAATAGAGGCCCTGGGTTCAACACATAGCCTCCACATGAACAGATGGGGGAGGGCACAAAGAAAGTGTCTGTTTTCACAGATGATTTTGTGAATCTCGAGATCTATGCTTTTTGTGATTCTACTATAGGGCCATATTTATATTGGTAGTGTACTTGTGGAGCATGACATGTACAATGGGTATGGGGAGGGAACCACAGTATTGCGCAGTTTACAACTACATTAAGCAGGGGCAAATTATCTATAAGGGGAAGAGGGGGCTTTGTGCATTTCCCCCCGGGATTTTCCCGCGACCCCTCCCCTCATGTTGACTCCCCCGCCCACTAAGTGTTCTACCCCCCCCCCCCCCCCGTAACATGGAGGCTTACTATAGTATTCTAGTTATTCCGTCCCCCCCCCCTTTTCCTTTTACATTATACTTATCATCCTTCTTATGTGCATTAAGTGACCCCCCCCCCCCCCTAGCTGGCAGTAAATGGCTCGTCCTTGACAAGTCATACAGGTATACGTCTGGTCTATAATGTAGGCAGTGAGGTGTGCTGAGGGACATTTATACTAACTTAGCATAGTCTGGATTGCAAACTATTGATTGCAGCAGGTTAGACATTGCCATTGGCACCCACGCTAGACACACACAGTAGTGTGCATATTTGTGACATAACTGCTTGGACCTGTGTCTGTCAGGGTGCACCCTTCACGTAGTTATTACCGTGTGTCAACTTAGTAACGCATTCAGTGCATTGTAGTATGCATAATAGTGCTATCGACCGATTCATAGTTCATCATGTACGTGTTACCGGAGGTGCCACAGCTATAAAGAAATATCAATAATCAACACAGGGACTTTGATAGACAACCACCAGTATACAATGGTCCACTCTATGGTCAATAGGGATAATATGCAGGTGGGAATCCATATTATGGTCATAGTAATTGTGAAATGTACACAACCTCCACTAAATGGGCCCACAGGACCACGTGTGTGACCTACCGTGAGAACCGGGTCATATGTATGCCACCCAAAACCCACCCAAAACCTAGGACACACACCTAAATCTTAGTAACTACAGACTCATAGATCGGACAAATCCTGGGCTTTGAAATCTAGCAGCAATGGATTCGTCTTACTGTTGGCCCCGGTTGGCCGGGATGTGGGGTTTTCAATCATGAATGTATACACGGGCATATATTGCTTAGGTTGGAGGTGATGGAGAGGGCACAGAGAATACATGGAGGGCTACACCTTGAACTGTAAAGTAATCTCACATGGCTTATGTTACTTCCAAGGACATTCCCGGGTTTCCATCTAGGATAGGGTTGGTTAGGTTCCAGCGCCCCCTCCCCACACAACCCCCCGCACTTTTATATTATAGGGGATGTTAAAAATAGGGGCATTTGCATGATATAATTGTGCAAAAAGTTCAAACTATACTATATCGAGCCTTGGTGAGATTAAAGTAGCGATTCAGTAGGACTAGAGGCGTCTAAACCCCCCCCCCCCCTTATAGTATAACTTATAGCGGCCGCCACACTTTACAAGCTATAAGCTGCCCGACTTCCGGTTACAGAACCATCCAAGCGGGTAGTACTAATCCTGTTTCAGTTGTCCCGGGACAATTGCGTATAGGCAAAGCCCCCCCCCCCTCCAACGATGCACAAGCGCATATTTGTAGCAATAGTGCACCAATGCAGCGCCGGTGAGTAACTCGCCGGCATCATTCAGATTCTCGTGAAAAGTGCCATGAGGTAAAAATTATGTACTATAGGCTGTGGAACGAACAAACTACCGATATTAGGTCAACCCAATATAATCCCTATAAGCCAAACAGGTTATGGTAAACCCGATACCCACAGCCTAAAATATTTCATAGGAGATCATTTAGGGTTAATTTTATCTAAACTAAAACTTAATTTATGGATATTGATATAGCAGGGGTTGGACTCAAGGTGTAAATGGTGTCAAACGTTTGCTGCTTCATGTTGTCTATCGTTAAATAAGAAAGCGTTACATTTCTACAGTATCTGTTAAATGGTGTGGGTATGATATCATCTGACGCATATGAAAACTCGGTTGAAATGGTTCTTTATTACTGCTCATTGTATGAGTATATACCTGGAACACAACAATTGTATGTCATACATAGTCAAAGCCATTAGAATCTTATGACATATTGTGAGAAATAACGTTTAAATATTGTTCAAAAATAATAATGTAGCTGTTGGCTATTCTAAGATAGGCATCAGCTATGAAAAACTCCAGATTCGAAAATAGGTTGTTCAGAAATTACACTTTATTCATTTTGACATACGGCTCGTAATCATACAGACGGATAGTAACAATCAAATAGGCTTCTGAACACCAGTGGTCATATGAACATACAAGAGGTATACGCTCACGGTCTAGTACATAATTCCCGAGTTCCAAGGCTCTCTTCCATCATGGTTAACTCCACTTGGACCAGACTCCGCGGGAGGAGTTCTGTGTCCGGAGTTGTCCACCAGTGCGTCTATCTCCTCTAGTTCCCCCAGAGGGTAGAACAGAGAGAGAGACGCAGGGTGACCAAGTTGGAAGCAGCGACAGGACTAGGCCTAAAAAGGTACAACAGAGTTCGGGGAAGCTCTGTTGTGGAGCAGTCGAGCTGGCCGGAGTGCACAGCAAGACTGGGTCCTCGATTAGCAGAACCCCAGGTCTTATGTACTGATCCTTATGTAACTCTCTTCATTACTCGTAAACACTTGAGTTCCCGAGGAACTCCGGGTAACCACGCACCGGTGCATCCGGGCCGACACGGTACCCGAGATATGTCGGGTGACACGTGGCGGTCACGGCTCAATGCACATAACCAGGCCGCGCTCTCTCAATTCTCAGGTGTAGACTTATGTAACTATATACCCGGCACCAGACAGGAGTGCGGCCCGGATACACGGCAACACACATACCCAATATAACCCAAACTGGTTCTATAGAAATAGTATAGCGTCGACCCACTACAATAATATGTGCACGATTCCGAAGCTTTGGCAGTATCTCGGGGAGGGGGAGGAAGTGTATGATTATCAATCCTTAAATTTATAGGGTTGGCATACATGTGATGCATGAATGCAGCAATGGTGGGTTATACGCGCCAGGGCTGCATCTCGCATGACGACACTTGTATTACACTTGGCATAGTGCAGTTAAACACCTTTAATCTTACAAACTGTACATATGCTGGAGGTATATCTATAGGTGCATTGGGCGAATTCCAGGTACTGAGTCAACTCTTGCATGGAGTTGCGCCTTGACTCAATATTAATACACCAGCAGTGCGTCACTTGTAAAGAGGTCAGCGGATGCCAGGTTCAGGGATTTCAATGCACTCGGTCCACTCAAGCCACATGCACACATTCCCAGAGGTTTTTGTGGTTGAAGTAAAGCCATTACATGTATAGACTATAGCTGTATGACTACATGTATAATATAGGTGCGGCAGTGATTGATAGTTATGGTGACATATCCCTCTATCCCCAGCCCACACAATGCCAATGAAAACATTTGATTTTTCCCCATCTAAACACATAATGTACATCTTTGGTTGTGTATACAGGCAATGTCTGTTTTGTTAGATAAATGACAGAAGTATGCCACCGAGTGCTGCTGGACTGGTGCCTAGGCCATCTCTTGAGTCTCTCTTGCTGCCAATTGTATTCACAGACTATCCCTGTATACAACGAATCTCCTGTTGTATATCATGGGTTGCATATAGGTATACTGCCCAAGGTATTGCCCTTCCAGGCTGGAATCTTATACTTTTTACTCCGAAATCCCAAGGGTGAAATTCAAGCCGGGTTTGCAGCCATCTTGGGTTTAGTGGTGTTCCCCAACATGGAACTATTATGACTTTTAGTATGTCATTCTAGGGACTTCATAGAAATGCATTATGGTAAAAAAAACTCTTGTTACATAATTATTGTTTGAGGTTTGGCCCTATCATCAGCTAGTTTGCCTGGACTTATAGGTCCTATTGGATATTTGAACTTACAGAAAGATTATATCTGTGGCAATAACTGCTGCATGGTCAAGTGTATTCTTGGCAGGTAATTTTTCAAGAATTTGAACATCATTATTAATGAGGATGAGGGTACAGTTATAATCCTGGAGGGAAAGGTATAGAGTTAGAGGGGAAGGTATACATATGATATGTTATGGGGGGGTGACAAGGGAGTGAAGGGGGAAGGGTGTCAGTGAGACTGAACAGACCTGTACATGACATTGTAATTGTGAATGTTCAGGGTGATGCAAGCTGTTAATTAGGGCGTAGAGCAACCCAACAACCAACCAACCATCAGGGTGATGCACTGGCCACCAGGGGGAGACCTCATAAGCGGTTCTGGGCTGGGTCAAGGTAGGTGGCAGCGGGTAGTAGGGGCTAACAAAACCATAGTATTTTGAGGCTATATCGCCATCTTTAGACTATCTAGCGTAACAGGTGGTACCGTATATTGGTCAAGGGTCAACAGCATCTAATCAGAGCTTAAGTTAAATCAGAGCTGTACTACACTTGGTCTTTGAATGGTTTACGTGCTGTTGAAGGTCCCGTGCCTCTGACAATACAGTGTCACCACCTAGTGTGATGCACAGTAACCAGTGCAAATTGAAAGCTCAGTAGATTGTATACTAGTATTGTGTTTCAGATGGTTATGAACCCTTTTTTCTTTTATTATTATAGTATTCATTCTGGCAAGGAGTGAGTCTTAATATTCACAGCACAAGTTTACAATGTTTTTTTTTCCTTTCCTTAGAATATTTTTTTTTTTTTCAATTTTTTTTTTCATTTCTGGGAAAATGGCCGATTTGCCGAGAAAATGGGTCAAAAACGGGAAATTGTCGATTTTAGGGAAAATGGCCGATTTGGCGAGAAATTGGGTCAAATTCATAATAAATGATGATTTTCAGGAAAATGGCCGATTTGACGAGAAAATGGGTCAAATTCAGAAAAATGATGATTTTCAGGAAAATGGCTGATTTGGGGAGAAAATGGGTCAAATTCGGAAAAATGTTGATTGGAGGGAAATGGCCGATTTGGCGAGAAAATTGGTCATATTTGGAAAAATGTCGATTTTAGGGAAAATGGCTGATTTGGCGAGAAAATGGGTCAAATTCAGAAATTCGCCAAGTCGGCCATTTTCCTGAAAATCATCATTTTTCCGGATTTGACCCATTTTTTTTACCCTGTTTCTTGCAAAATCGGCCATTTTCCTGAAAATCATCATTTTTCCGAATTTGACCCATTTTCTCACCAAATCCGCCATTTTCCTGAAAATCAATTTTTTTTTGAATTTGACCCATTTTCTCGCCAAATCCGCCATTTTCCTGAAAATCATAATTTTTACGAATTTGACCCATTTTCTCGGCAAATCGGCCATTTTCCCAGAAATGAAAAAAAAAAAAAATTCTTAGGAAAGGAAAAAAGAAAACTTTTTTCAAAATTAAAAAAAAAAATTACGAAATTGAAGAAAAAACTTTTTGTAAAAGTAAAAAAAAAACTTAAGCAAAAGTGAAAAAAAAAAATCCACAAAAGTGAAATTTTTTTTTTTACAAAAGTGAAAAAAAAAAACTTTTACAAAAAAACGGAAAAAAAACTTTTCTTGTTTGAAAAAAAAAAAAAAAATTCTGACCCTCCTGGGCTTCTGTAGCTTTGCAGACACCGTCCGCATCATTTAAAAAGGGCTGTACACGTGCTTTTTATTACAAATATTCCTAAAATCTTTCTTCCCTGATACAATTCCTATTTGTTTAGAATATTTAAAAAAACTAAGTTCTAATAGTTATATTGAGAATTAAATATGCATTAACCTATCCAAAGTCCTTTAGACTGAAATAGATCTAAAGAAGGGGCTGCCGTCATGGTACAAATTAGGAATATAAAATAAAATAAAAAGCCGCCCTATTTTTTCTCAAAAAGTATCCGCAAAGCTGATAATCATTTTTAAGTGGCCTAAACGTTTTGGGGGAAAGGACAAGAGCTAAGGGATACATGATATCAAGTCCCCAATATTTCCTCAGTAGTCTGTCCATCTCTGAACACCATATATGCATTCACGGATGAATGGACATTCTGTCTGATTAATATGACCTTTGTAATAATAAATGTGTTACCCAATACATACTGCATTGCATCTATCCTCCATAATTGTGGCATGGTCTTGTAAAAGGGACCCGCACTGAGGTCCATTTTCGCAGACTGTGAATCGGTTCCTTCTTAGTAGGAGAACAAGGTGGTTTTAGTCTGAACATGGGCTTAAGATATTTTTCAAAAAATTCCCAATACATATTTTTTACATTAAAGAAACCCCCAAAATTATAGGCGATAAAAAAAAAGAAAAGGAGGGGGGGGGGTCGGACGCCGGGTCTGCCCCTCCTAAATCCACGCCTATATTTTTGTCCTTTTTGAATAGATCATATACTGAGGCCAGATATGTTTCTACTCTATTTGGTTGTGGTTCCTGGCGTGATGTTGGCCCTTGTCACTAGAGGGATGTACTGTAGAGGCTACACTCTAGGTCTCAGTGAGGGTAAGATAACACAGAACATAATGTCACATTGTGGCCACAATAGGCCCTGTCCTATGCATGTATCGTATCTTATCTTGACAAAAAGAATCGTGAAGTTTCACTACCAGTACCATACATTTATTACAGTAACCTGGCGACCTGGGTACAATCCTCTGCTGCGACAGGGCACACCCAGGCTACATATAAATATGTTAATGAGCAACCCAGGCTTCATATAGATATGTCTATGGGTAAATGGAGCGAAAGCGGCTCCATTTGTGAGTTTGAGTTCACAAATGTTTATTTGAGAAGAATTACATTTACAGGTAAAGTCTTTCAAACAAATGCCAATTAGTCACATGGCAACCTTGGTTTGGTACTTTACAATCAAATCTGTAGACCATCGACAACGATACAATATACAACAGGCACTAACGTGAATGGAGGAATCAACAAGATGTTCTTTGAAACTGAATAATTACAACCGATATATTCACAATAGATGATACTACACATACTTTATTCAGCACGACTCATCAACATACTTTATCACTTGACAGTAGTATCGAATCAGAAAAAGTATTTTACAATTCTTATTGATGTGATTAGTTGGTACAATCGCTCAGGTACCAGTACTCATATCAATGAGATGAGATGACACTATATAAACTTCTCCTTTACTGTTTATCGATATATCATGATCATCTACCGCCAAGCATGCCACTTAAGCCGGCACTTAAGGTGGGTCAATCCCTTGGTGTAAAGTAGTTAGATCTTCATCAGGTTTTCGCCATACGACCATAATAGCATACACTTTTCAACAAAGCTGAGAAAATAGGAGGGTCCTGAGCTGTTTTCTGAGATATTCAAGCCTCATGTCAGTGATTCATATAAAAGGAGTATCCCAGTGGGCACAGAACATTGAATCAACATTGATAAACGGTTGTCAATGTTGATTCAAAGTTATTTCAATGTTGATTCAACTTTAGACTGAATTTTGTGCTCACTGGGATATAGTGTTTTGCCACATAATTATGTACATAAAATAGTATTGAAAAGTAGCTAAATATCTGTATAATTTTCTCAGGATATAGGTTTTAATATTCTCTCTCTAGAGAATCCCTTTTGAACATATGGTCCCAGGCATATTTCTAAAGTTTTTGTCCATTGAATAAAAAAAGTTAAAAGGAAATAGAAATATACTAAGGGCTAGTTATGTATGACTTCTGAATGACAGCCACCACCACATACTCCATAGCACAGTGGCAGAATGCATGCCAAAGGTTGATGGTTCTCGCCCTGGTCAGGCAACACCTATATCCATTTTAGGACAATTTAATATGACTTGTTCAAATATGAGACAAAGGTCCCCTGCTCATCTATGGTCAAACAAGAGAATGTACTTGCGCAGAAAACTGCGCAGTGAACGGAAATGGCATCATATTCAATTCAATTTCAATTCAATTCAATTAAAAAGAATTATTATCCTGAGCTTACAATCTATGAATGAACATAGGAATCACTTGAATAGCTCAGCTAGGAGCAAGAAGGCTTTGTTATACTTCCTTAAAGCTAACAACGAGATTGACAACCATATAAAACCTTTCTTTAAGCTTTGTTATTATTTGGAAGGATTAAAGAATCCTTAGATGATATTACTTAGCGGCAGGGGGGGGGGGGAGGGGGGTGATGAATGATGAATGTTCAATACTCATGGTTATTTTATATTCAAATGTACATATTAGTATTAGCATTAATAATAAAGTACAAATATGCTGTCAAATATCAAAGAATATAACATGGTAATCCACACAGTTCAATAATTACGCCCTTACATTAATCTTCATATAATCTCATATACGCCATCATTCCAACTAATACAGATAATATCACATTTACCATTTAACATTCAGAGAAACCACAACATCTGATATGGGATAAAATACATATACATTTTATATATGCATAATATATGTTTAATATATGTTTAAAAGAATATAATCACATAAAGTCGCATACATACCCTCACACTTAAAATAGGAAATGTTATATTACAGCTCTTATTAACAATACACTCCAGTCTTAATATTATCCATTCAAAATACTTTCAAATTGCTTTCAATTTGCTTAAGTAGAGAAATGAACATAGTAGTGAGTACAATAATGGAAAACAGTCAGCTATTATTTCATACACATAACAGTCATTAATATGATAAGAACTACTATTAGGAAAAGAAATATTGACCCAATTTCCGCAAAGGACCTAGTTGTATTACTAAGGCCCAGTCCAGACATCTGCTTTTGCTTTGATTTCTAAGTTATCTACTCATAATTATATATATTTACTAATGCATCATTAGTAAACTGAATATCATACCTCCATTTTTCAACAAAGTTTTTTTTTACCAACTTTCGCAACCGGTATTTAAAGGACAATTTTGTATCAGATAATCTGACTGAGGGGGGAATCATATTCCATTCATCTAATTGACCCATCTTAAAGTGGTACTACTTTTTCACTTTACTCACACATTTACCATAATGATCTAGCCTTTGTACCTTGCCATCCAACTTGTTCCAGGCTATCATTCCTCTATACTTGGGGCTCTTTCTATACAGCTCACCTTCAGGGCCCACCCAGCCAGCATTGGTCCCTGGGGCCCATATGTGTTTTACTTGGGCCAACTGGGCTTGCCCATATCTGGGTTATGGTCCTTTTTGTCCAGGGCTACCAGTGGGATTCCAAATGGGCCAGCCCAGATTCAAAGTGCCCAGCCCGAGCCCAGATTAAATATAAACTATAAAAATGAACAATAAATGGTGATTTCTGGAGGAACATCAGATATCAGCATGTTTTGAAATATTTACAATGTATTTATGGGGAAAAAAGTTTTCCTGGACTGGCCCAGGAAAACTTTTTTCCAGAAATTTCCTCCAGAAATCACCATTTATTGTTCATTTTTATAGTTTATATTTAATCTGGGCTCGGGCCGGGCACTTTGAATCTGGGCTGGCCCATTTGGAATCCCACTGGTAGCCCTGGACAAAAAGGACCATAACCCATTATGGGCAAATCAGCTTGCCCACGTAAAAACACATATGGGTCCCACTAAGCAATGCTGGCTGGGCAGTGTCTGAAGTTTGATTTTAACATTACCTCTAACAGGCACCACAACATTATCCTGTATCTTGGTCACTTTATACATACAACAAACAAAGCTTATTACACTGTGGTTGAAACTCATTATTGAGTCAATTAAGACTCCCAGGTCATTACATTTCTGCACCACCTCCAATAGATCATCATTAAGATATACAGGGTAGTTACTGAAATCAGTCGTATATCTCGCACCAAAGGATCTTGGTTTTCTCAGTGTTTAGTGCTAGTTTGAACTCACTGCATCAGGCGCTTACCAGGTCCAGCTCCTTTTGTAACAACACACTGGCCAGCTCCAGATCTTGGCTAGTGGCTACAATGGCTAAATTGTTAGTGTACATCTAATATCAAATGTTACTGATTCTGCTAGCAATACCATTTATATATACTATAAACAAAAGCGGGCCAAGCACTGAACCTTGGGGTGCCCCGCAGTTTGTCTGATGACATCAACTAGCTATTATTGCCCTAGCTAGTATTTTTTGAGTTTGTAACGTATCTTTATTATACATGGTGATTTTCTAAAGAATACGATACAATCAAATGGGCACTTGAGCCCCAAAATAAATAAACATAATATATAGCGTATAAATCAGCAGAGTACAACATGGTATACATTCAACTGTCTGCATACTGGCAAACAGGAAATATCATATTATTACAATGGACTGCAGGACTATATGGCGTGTCAGGACAGACCTGTTTAGGATAGGTTCACCACTTTCAACCGGTTTGATCCATGTTTTTTCATGAGTTAACTTTCAGGTCTAATTGCTCCTAGAGTTTTTTGTGCATATCCTTCAGAATTGAACCAAACTTTAGGTATTGCTCTGGAGAATAACATTCATGATGTCTTACAATGCCATATATCAGTTTACAGTATTTAATTCCATGATTTATCAGAGTATTCAGAATTGCCCCTTTTCACCCTAAGTCAGCCAAAATGCACCTTGGGTCAGCCATATTACAACCACCAGAAGTACGTGGAATAAACCAGTAATTTCCTGATTTTCATCAATGGATTGACTGACATGAATGCATGCATCATATATCAGTATGTTACAACTAACAATAGAGAGGAAAACAAGTTATTGAATATGGAATAATCAAGAAGAAGTCAGAACTGTGGAGGTCTGGTACGTCAGGTGAATACAACTACATTATGAGCTATCAATACAAGTAAATATTACTTGTATGAGCAATGAAGACTAAATATAACATTATAGACATGCAGTATGGAGTTTGATTGAATATATCGGGGGTCCGCCCCCGCACCCCTCCCCCCCTCTTTTTGCATTTCATCCTTTCCCTCTATACACTACACAAGTAGGCCTGCTTTCCTTAACCCTCTACTAGAAGTGGATATTCTGGGAGGAGGAGATATTCAGAAGGGTAGGGGAAGAGTTGTTAAACACAATTTCAGGGTGAGAGAATTCCAGAGGGGACTCAAGAGAAGAAAATCCCATGGTTGACTTAGGGTATGAGGTGGCTGACTTAAGGTGAAATGGGTATACCTTACGAAATCAGTCCTAAATATAATTCAGGAAATTAATTTTGCTCAATAAAGTCATGATTTGTGTAATTTAGATACATATCCAGCTCCTAAAACCAATTGACACTGTGTATGAGAGGGACAAATACTTCAAATCAGCTATCAAATACATGTAGTATGAACAGTGGAGAGATTTTGATTCTCTATTTGTCAAAACAGGTCAAACAGGGGTACTTCTGATTGATTCTACAGTATGAAAAAGAGTGATGATGCTGATGCAATGTGCAGTACATATTTGGAAAATACTTCAATTCTTAAATCAGTGGGAGTTTATTATCACCAGATGCATACTAAACTTGTAATTTCATTGACGAGGGAATGGAGATACCCTCAGCCCCAGGTAAGGAGGGGTGGATAGTGGTGTAGTTTCAGTTTATATGCTTTAGTCCCTACCAATAGCAGATATAATCCCGGGCTACTTTTTTAAATATAGAATTTTGAAAATTAATAGTATTTCCCTAAGATCAAAGAAAGAAAATGGTTTTAATCAGTGAGGAATACCGTAAAAACCTTGGCTATAAGCCGACCTTGGCTATAAGCCGAATGTGAGTTTGGGAGTAAAAATTCGGCTTATAACAAAAGTGCTTGAAATTTGTTTTCACTATGTTTCTACATTATTAAAACCTCGCCTATAAGCTGAATGGGAGTTTGGGGCTTAAAATTCGGCTTATAGCAAATAAAAACGCCAAATAAAATTCGGCTTATAGCCGAGGTTTTACGGTAGTAGTAAAAGTTTTTGAATTATGCTTAAACTTCCACAAAACATCCATACCATCATTTCCAAATTAATCAAAGTAATTTCAACATAGGGTCCCATGCATTATTTTAGTTTTTTTTATCATTTTGCCATGATGCCTATACTTAAAGTGTTCTGGTGAAAGAGCCCTATGCTGGGAGAGTGCATGTTGATTTACTGGCCCACTACTGACCCCTAGTGTATTGATAGAGAAATGCCTGTATAAGTACATACGGCTATGCATATCCTGTTATCCGGCTAGAGGAACATATGCTGCCCTGCCCTCTGGTATGTGCAATGAGATGTGCAGTGGGTCCGTTTTCATCCTAGACAGCTACCTTAATGTCTAGATGCGCCACGTATACCGTACCGTCGCGATTTAGCGCCGGGGCGCTCTTCAATTTGGCGGGGCCTTCAAACCCATAACAGGCGCTTATTCAAGATCCTATTTTAGTGCTTAAGAAACCTTTCAAGGCCCCTGTACCCCCGGCGCTTATACAAGACCGGCGCTCTTTTGAAACCGGCGCTTAATCGCGACGGTACGGTATCAGCTATAGGTGGTGGTGCAGGTCACAAATTCTTTTAGACCATACTGCTTCAGTATAGCCAAAGTTGTCCAAAAGTTGTTAGCCTCCTGGAATTGTTGTATAAGGTCAGAAGTCTAAAAAGTAAACTCCAGTTCGATACGTTAATGAACCCCCAACGTTTTTCTTGTCATGGCTTATTTTCTTCTTCATGTAACAACTCATGAAACTGTAATTATATGCATACTATTATTATGTCCATGGTTATACAATTGCACGGAAAAGTGAAACTTGGCAATTCCGTGTGTATTTATTCTGTACTGCAGCATGCACTTAACATAATGCATCTCAAATGTTAGTCGGTTTTACTAACTTTTGTACAATCATTAGCGAAAAACACGTGCCTAAAGTTCCAATCCTATTTTAGTGTTTTGCTGCTAACGCTTAGCTAAAAGTTAATATTGCCCTGGTCATCTGAAATTATTAGGCTACCATAAATTCCTGTGTCTCACATATAACCCATTCCTGTAGGTAGCTGGTTAGTGAAAAGTTAGTCATAGTTTAGCAAACTCTTAGTTCGATTTAATAATGCTGATGAGTTAGTGGTTTTGACTAAGATAAATTAGCATTGACTAACCCCCGGAATTTTCTGTGTAGAAAAATACATTTATTTCACGACGAATATAGTACCATGTTTATTTTGCAAACTTACACATTTCTATGGTTGCACTCATTACTATTTTTGTATCCCACAGATATTGGAGATCACCATGTCAGTTAAACCGGAGTATGTTGTGCCATGCGTTGTAGGGGCCTGTGCTGCAGCTGTTGGTATGGCTATAGGTTATCGCCTAGGTGAGTATTTATTAACTTGACACTCATTATTATACATGTACACTGAGGAAAGATCGTCACAAAGGGAGTCCAGGCTATAAAAAGGGAGTCAGGCATACCCTTTGATCCCTTTGCTCACACTCCCTTTTAAATGGCTGACTCCCTTTTAAATTGCTCTGACCCCTTTGCAATTAGGGCCAAACCAAGCTGAGGTCAGCTCAGGAGAATAAATGGTGGCACGCTATGCTGACGGGAGTCAGTGTACAAACGTACAAGATATGATTAGGAAATACACTAGATAGCATTACAGTGGGCCAAGGAATAACCGTAGAGTCATCTAGAATACTGGTATAACTATATCAATATAGGTAATCTGACGTCGCGTTATACAAGACCGGCGCTCTTTTGAAACAAGCGCGCTCTTTCGATGGTACGGTAATACATATAATCATTGAGACATCAACATTTAATAACTTACAGTTAGTTTAAAATTCTAGCATAAGCATGATATATCAGGTAAATAATCTTCGAGAGACCTGATTTTGTAGAAACATGAGAAAAGTAAATCCACAACAAGTCAGACGTTCTTTCACATTAACTAACGTGCATTGAGGGACCTTATATATCCCTCTTAGGCCTTGGGACAATGTAATGTATAGAAAGATGAGCTCGGCTATCAGCCATCGAACTAGTTTTGAATATAGAGGAAATGGGATAGCCATCACTAATTGCATTCCCCATTCCATGCAAGGAAGCCATCCTCCAATGTGCCTCTCTTCAAAAGGAACTTTGGCTCAACGGCTCCATTTACATTGGGAGTCACGGTGCCTAGACTTCCTTTCTGAAGGGAGTTTAGGCATGATCTGGACTTTGTTCGTGAAGGAAGCATAAAAGGGAGTCATTTTGCAGGTAAAGTCAGGGCTGACATATAAGGCAGTCACATAGCTCCCATTCTATAGGGAGTCATCGCATCACTCCCATCATAAAGGGAGTCATTCCGGAGGAAGGGCAGGACTCCCTTTTGACTCTGTTTCTATTCCCTGTGTACTTACTTAGAAACCAGGCATTATCAGGGAGGTAAATAAAATATAAATTTCAATCTGTTGAGTACCGCGATGTGATGGTTTTATGGAACTTTGGGGTTTACTGGACCTCCCCCTTTCCAATGGCTGGATCCACCCTGATTAGCCATACATTTACGACATATAGTGAGCAGAGTAGGGCACTCTTGCTCCTGTAATGCTAGAAATTCTAACTTATGTATGCATAAGTTTTGAAATGTCCATCATAATATGTGATAGCTAGCACACACTATCATAATTATTGTCTTGAAAATAATATACTGGTCCATTGACATTGAGAAATACTTGTCCCATAATCATTTACCATTAAAAGCCACCACTTTGCAACGGTCTACATTTGTGGAATACGGAACAGATATTATACTGATCACATTTCACAACTAACGTTATTGGACAGTTAATTAAGCAATCCAATGAACAATAAATGTCCATTTCTTTCAAGCTAAGAAGCCTGCTGTTCCTAATACGAACAAATCCCACGAAACTGTGGATCCACTAGTCAAATATGCCAGTGAGCATACTGTGAAGTTGACTCCAGCTCAGAAGAAACTGGGTGAGGTAAGTTGTTGTTTTTTTGAAGAGGTTTATTGACCACAGTTGGTTAACTTGTGTTTCAATATTATCAAGCACTCCAGTATATCTATTAACATAATACTATTGTGAAATTGTTGCCAAGCGTACATGGATATATGAAATGTAAATGATTACCCTCTGATTATGGTTTATTCCCTAAGGCAACACTTCAGCACAGCTTAGCAATAATGATGGGGTCCCCAGATGAGCTGCACCTACTTGCTAGTATTTGTAGAGCTATTGGTGCTAAGAAGACTCTTGATATAGGTAACTACCTTGCAGTATATACATACATGTGTGACCTATTATGAAAGCTTATCATTATGTTTGAATTACATTCTTAGCACTACTTTAATCTTTTGAACTATGCAACAAAGATTTCAGGAAACCCTACACGATATATAATTAATTATTTGACATTGAAACAAAATTGCATGCTAAACATATACAATGTGTTAGATCTGTCTCATAGGCACTGCTAGCAAACAGAAAGCATGGCTTCAATTGCACTTAATCCCACATCTGGCCCAGTAAACAAAAAACGTTATACAACATTTTATCACGTTATATAACGTTAAATAACGTTTCTCTAAGGCTCCTTACTATTGCATAGCGTTATTTGAAATTTTATAACGTTATTTTGACGTAAAATAACGTTTTTTTGTTAGCTGGGGGGTGGCTGTAAATGGATAAAATGCGCCAAAGATAATACAAGATTGGATTCATGATACTTATGAATTATTAAAAGTAGGCATTAAAGGCGTTTATACCTTTCCCCGAAAGGTGTCTTCACTGGAGTAAGTGCACTAAGTATTGCCCAAGTACTGCCTGAAGACGGGAAGTTGGTTGCATGTGATGTGTCAGCTGAGTATCCTGAAATCGGGAAGCCCTTCTGGAAGGAGGTAGTTTGTTCTTTCTTTTCGACTCAATAATATCAAGGTTTGTATAGAATTGTCCATAATCATGATGCATCACAGGACGGTCTTTATGGGTCAAACCCACAGCGAACTTACAGAACACCTATCCTTTATGCGACAAAGTGATTATATATCTATATTTCATCCTCAAAATGCAACTAGAAAAGACACAATTGATATATTCTAGGATCAATATCTCAATTACTTTTGGTGGGATATCCTTGGTTTTCTGTTTTCTGGAAAAAGCTAGCAAAAAAGTCAATCCATGATTCATTTTCTTGATAGTGGTGAGCACCATTCAAGAATAACAATATGTACTTTTGACTTAATTAGAAGGGTTTAAACTCATTCTCACAAAACGGCAATATCAAGAATGTCCATTATACGTTTGTGCTGCCATATGGCGCCATATTGAGCCATATGCAGCCAGGGAAAATTGCTGGGGAAAATTCACAAATGACAGGCCATAGTGTCACTCACATTCTTCTTTCAACATAACTCAAGTCACCTACAGCCCTAGATCAATATCAAGGAATCCGATAAAACTACCCCTTTTTCTTCTATTCAATACAGTTGCTTATCAACAGCCCCTTAATATCAAAACATTCAAATTCGTGAATATTGTGGAAAAATTATAGTGATATTACAAGGTAAATTCCTGTTCATGTTTTTATAAGAGATATTCGTAGCTATATGACAAAATCTGATGTGCATGTTCACAAAGACCTATATTTCCTATTGCAACTGATAAATAATGTGGAAATAAAGATGTTAAAATGCATCACTTTTATTTGTTGCAAGTAATGATCTTGAACATTTATGTGCTCTTAGAACTATTAAGTTACTACATGTTACTAGAGGCAATGTCCTGGTGTGCACACCCCAGTGGGCACAGAACATTGAATCAACATTGAGAACTGGTTGTCAATGTTGATTTTATGTTGATTAAACATTGATTCAACATCACACTGGATCTTGTGCCCACTGGGACAAAGCAATATTCATACATACTGGTAGAAGTTTGGAAGTCCATGTTTTGTCTTGCTTTTAGGCAGGTGTCGACAAGAAAATTGACTTACGAATTGCACCAGCTGTTTTGACCCTAGGTAAGTTATGAGTGGTAGGTTTAAGAATGGCATATATAGAATTATAGATGAATTGAATAATATGAGTGTAGTATTTCTATCTGTCTTTTTATGTGTTTCTAGTTTTACACCTATTCCTACCTTACAGATGCCTGATGAAAATCATTGCCTCAGAGCAATGTACTCTAGTACTGATATGCAAGAAACATGGCAACTGGAACAGTATCAAATGTATCTTTACTCACAAATGCATTTTTGTTTCAGAACAACTGCTTGACAATGGAGAGGCAGGCACCTATGACTTCGCTTTCATAGATGCTATTAAAACTGAATATGACAACTATTATGAGCTGTGTCTGAAGCTGATACGACCTGGAGGATTAATAGCATTCGACAATGTCAGTATTATATCAAACATCATTCTGTATTTCTTGTATCATATAAGTTGTATATCGTTGGAAGTTATCACAAAAAACAGACAAGTAGTTCCCAATTACATTATTGGCATCGAGGTGGTGGTGAAGGATCCAATTTAGGTGGCTACGGTGTGAAGTTATTCAGACATCTTTGGCAGCTTAAATCATTTAAATTCTAAAGAAATGTGCCAAGAGACTAGGTTTAAAATAATGAATTTCATAATCAGCAGTAGATAGAAGGCCAGTTCAAATATATCAGCAGTATGTAGATCAGCCCATACACCTAGTAGTAGTGAATGCAGAAATAAGGTGAGTATCTAAATAGGGATCTAGAGGCATACCCAGTGGTGTCACCATTTTATATGTCACTGGTTAAGGTAAAACGCACTGAGTAAGACTTACCACTATGGGTACAAATAGGCGACAGGCTTGTAACAGTGATATCAGATTTTCTCAGTCATAGTCGCCATAACCAGTGCACCTCCTTCCAGATCCCTACATACATATCATTCACACAGTTTCTTATATTGTCACAGATGGTTCGGAGTGGTAAAGTCATCGACCCAAACAGCACTTCAGATGATGTTGAAGCTATAAGGAAGATGAATGACAAACTGCATAATGATGACAGGGTTGATTCCACCCTTCTCCTGGTTGGAGATGGCACAGCCTTGGCTTTCAAACGATAAGGACAAACCAGAAATAATTTTAGATATTCAACAACAATTATGACTTCGCATAATTGAACCTGTTGGCTGTTTGGTAGAGTGCTGAAGAAGGGTAGGATCTGCAATCTAAATGCTAGCCCAAAACCTGCCACACAACAGGCCCAAATCTCAGCTGGAGACATTGCTGAGGTTTCTCTACACGATGGAGTGGAAAGTGGATCCTAAGAGTAAACTATGTTGGCCTTGTGCAGTGTTGCCAGCTGAGGACGAGTTTGAGGATATTGGTGACAAATTACGACACAAGCAAGATGTTGGTGAAGGTGTCGGACAGGGTAGAAGCCAGTCCCAACAACTAGATTCGAAAAAATATATATATGTATAAATGTACTTTCCTCATCAATGTGTATATCATACCTCTGACATACATATCATACATGTATTTATAACGTAGTTCCAATCCATGTAGGGGTGGCGTATGGAGAGAACCATACAGAACTTAAGTAAATGTACCACATTCTAATGATAAAGTCGTAAGGATTATGTAACGCATGTAATGCCAATCAGCTGCACCCAATTGCCTATTCATATCCAAAGGAAAGGAAATTAAAATAGTAGCAAGGATTATGCATATTAACGTACTTGGTCAATTAAACACCACATAATATTATGTGGAAATGCTTTTTGTCAAGGAACTGATTTCAGTTAGTCCCAACGTGCCAACTATTGGGATGCATGGCAAGATATACAACATATACCATTTTGAAGAAACCTACTATAGATGGTGATAATGGTTAAAGCCCTTATAAATGAAAAAGAAGGTGAGGAAATTTACTCAAAAGTTCTAAAATAAAGAAATTATAATGATTGTGATATAATAATGATTAGACACTATTTGTCTAATACACCATAGCAGCTGTTGTTGTTGTTGTTGTTACTTTTTAAAATCCAAACCCTTGCGTGTTAAAACAGGCATACAACGACATTTAGAGCCTATGCCAAAATGAAAAGACTTTAACTAATAAATGAGGGATACTCTAGGAGCCAACAAGGAGTGACGTGGGGGACTAGAGAAGGAGAGGACGATGAGGAAAAGCCAGGTTATTGGCTATTACCAATTTAGAAATCGTGCCAAATTAATGACAGCACATGTGATTTAGGAATCCCTTAAGGGGAGCCCCTTTATAATATGAAGGCTCCGTGTACAACCGTGATGTGCATCAAGTAGCGTGATGTGTAGTACTACACATCACAGCTGACCATGGATACGTGATCTGTATCAAAACAACGTGATCTGTATCAAAACAATGTAATCTGTACCAAAATAATGTGATCTGTATAAACGTGATCTGTATCGAGGAATTTTATAAATCCCCTCACCATGTCTGTATCAAAATGTGTTCTCTCTAGGCCAATCAAAATAAAAGAAGCTGTTTCTCATCATCTGGCAGTGTAAAATATGATGAAGGCGTTTTTCATTCAATCTTCTTTTATTACTCGGGGTAATACACTTAAGACTTTTTCAGAATGATTTTTCACATTTTAGTAGAAAATAGTAAAGTAACGAGCTCTGGTAATTATTTCAAATTATCCTGAATATAATTATGTGTCCTTAGTGAGTATCTATTCCATGAAAAGATATGGTAAAATTTGAATATATTCCTTAAGTAAAACATTCTAAAATTCGCCGAAATATCAGCAGATAATCCTTTTGAAAAAATCCAAAAAGGGGGGGGGGAGTGACCGTCAGGGCCCCCACCCCGCTTCCATCCCTTGTCAGAGAAGGGAGTTGATTGATACATATCACGTCTATTGATACAGATATAGTGCCTAGATTCAAGTTGCCCAAGTTGTTCATCAAAACCCAACAACTGTACTGTGAGTATGAGGGCAAAGCCTTGGTATAATGGGAAAAAGATGAGAAAAAGCACAATGGTCCAGAGGGACTGTGTAAAGATGAGATGACATAGAACTTACAATAAGCTCAGGGTAACTATGTACAAACCCTCGAGGCATTCAAACCTAAGGCTTATATAGGGAATATGAGTAGGGAGCTAGTTAGACCGTGTCCAAGTGGACTAGGGTACTTTATGTCTATGTTCTATGGGCTTCGTCGGGTTTGCTAAAGGTCCCTATGTTGTACATGTACCTTATAGCCAGAGGTTAGTGCTGAGTGAACAAAAAAAAGGGGTACACTACCCACACTTGACAGGCCTCAGTGCCTACATTGGCAGGACTTGCAACTCTAGTGTGAGAGGTCCCTGGTTCCGGTCTTCCCACAGTCGAGACCTTTAGCAACCATGCTGTAGCTCATAAAATGTAGACATTGGTGAACCATATAGGAACGTAAAATATCATGTTATACTTAAAGAAACATTCCAGAATGTTAAATGATGTTTTTATATTCAATGGAACACTCTGCCCCCAGAAGCAGGTATGGGCACACTGAAAATCTCAGGGTCGTCATTTTGACAATACCTAGATTGACAACTTTAAGTAGTCAAGGTGATGACCTTAGGTAGTCATTATGAATACCTGAGGTAGTCATTCAGACCAAAGTTGTCATAATGACAACCTTAGGTGGTCACATTTATTGGGTAGTCAGAATGACTACCTAAGGTTGTTGATTTAGGTATTGTAAATTTGAAGACCTAAAGTCATCAGTAATGACCATTCTCAAGTCCTAAGTTGTTCCAATGACTACCCAATGCTACCCAAGACTATCCAATGCTATTGTAGGCTGGATGTTCAGCGGCACATAACTGCCATCTAGTGTTAACATCTGCATAACTAATTCTATTCCAAGCTGTAAACTGGTGACAGGGAGAGGAGTGGTCTCTTTACCTTTGGGGCCATCATTCTCACCCATTGCCAACTTATTTCAATGGGCAGATACACCGCACATTGAAATAAGTTCAATCAAGAGTTGAGTAGATTCACCACTCTCGGACGCTCGTTGGCAGTGTAAACGTGACTTCTTTTATGTGAGCAACAGCTCTGTTAGTATTCCACACAGAACTAGTCTGAGGGTACCCCGGAGGGTACCTATGGAAAGACGGGCATTTACACATTATTCCAAACCAATAATCGGTTCATTATGTGAGGTATTGAATGAAATATTCCTCTTCAAAGTTATGAAATTAAATGCCTCAATTTCACCAGGGGCCTGTTTCTTAACAAGTGTTTCTTAGACCGTTATATTCATGTCTTAATAGATCGGAGATAATATAACAAGAGGTAACGAAAAGTAGCCTGTTGCAAAAGCCGAAAAATTAATATTTCAAATTTTGTTATTTTAATAGAAATATTAGTATAACGACTTATGAAACAGAATTGCCAATTTTTCGGCTGTTGGTCACCTTCAAAGTAGTTATATTAGGACATTTCTAGATATATTACCATTCAATATATCGTCGCCTCAGTATACAAAGGTCGTAAGTGGAAAAAAACGATTTTTTTTTTATTATTTGAAATTTTTCTTTATCCAATGATTTTTCAACAATTTTTCGAATTTTTCGAATTTGACCATTTTTCTGAAAGCTATAGCTTAGTATACAAAGGTCGTAACTGATGAAATACATTTTTTCTCAGTATACAAAGGTCGTAAGTGATGTGAAAATATTATTTCAGATATATTTTTTAATAAAAAAAAATGTTTTGTTCTTTTTTATCTAATAATTTTAAGTAATGGCGATTGTATATGGCCATGCACATCTTTTTTCAAAAATAGGATCATTTTGAAGCATTAGGGGGATGAATGTATGGGGGGAAATGGCTGAAATTGCTCATTTTTGCAGAAAATGTCGCTGTTGCTAGGCAACAGCACCAGTTGCATTCTATTTTTATTTAATAGTAATAGGTAAAAATAAAGTAGTTTGTATTGTGACCACTGGGGCCTGTTTCTTAACAAGTGTTTCTTAGACCGTTATATTCATGTCTTAATAGATCGGAGATAATATAACAAGAGGTAACGAAAAGTAGCCTGTTGCAAAAGGCGAAATATTAATATTTCGAATTTTGTTATATTAATAGAAATATTAGTATAACGAGTTGTGAACAGAAATGTTAATATAGGGCCTATGGGTTACCAATAAGATCGTTATATTTGGGTTTTTCAGGATATATTAACCTCAGATATATTAAGAAATATTAGTCGTTCCAATCCACTAATAGAGCCTTTGGACAGAGTATAGTGCGGAATCCCCGGTTGATACGTCATATTGCGGGTGGTTTCCCCGTGGCGGGAGCCGCCGAAGACCGGCCGCACGGTGCTGCCATCTACCATTAGGAGTGCATACTTCACCGGATGTTGTGTGCGCCGTCTGTACTCTGCCACACTAACTGCTACGAGAGGCACGACAAGTTTGGATCTTTCCTGGATCATTTCGAGGAGACAGTTCGCTCTATCAAGATGTCAGCCGCACGAGATAAGGTAATAGAACGACTTATAGATACATTTAGTTGGTTTAATGGACTGTATAATACGCAGAATATGAAGCGTTACGCGGTATACAGGTGACAGGTTTGTGTATGGGCGATAATATGTCAAATTACCGTACAAATGTTATTCAAGATGGGTGCCGGTACACTTAGAGACTTTCACCGTCTGTTATTCCTACCCTGGATTACGTACCTCTCTCTTTATATACACTATCTCTTTTACTAGAACTATGTTTATTAGGTTTGTATGTATGCACTGCCGTATAGTGTTCTTCACATGTATTTAATGGTATTTGCATTTCCATATAGTAATACAGGCCTACCGGTACTTATGAGCTTTACCATTCTATGTTATATATAGCCTAATATAGCCTACGAGTATTCAGAACCATTTGATTTTAATACGGGCCGTCCATGTACGTCAGTCTTAATGGAGGGGGATTGTACGTGACAGTGGGACAACTAATGACGAAAGTTTAATAAAAAAAAAAAAAACCCTCTTGGGGGGGGGGGGGACACAAACATTATATGCAAGCACCAGCCCCCCCCCCTCTTCTTATAAATGTATCACTCCCTTATAAGGTTGTGTTCTTGAAATGTAATGCTCTTTGCCTTTTAAGGTAACAATATAGCCATACCGTTACTTATGACCTTTACCGTCCTACGTGATATATAGACTACGAGTATTGACAAACCTTTTAATTTTAAAGGGGCTATGCCTGTATGTGACTAATCAGGGGGGGGGGTTGTAAGTCAGCGTGGGAGAAATAATTATGCAAATTCAATGATAATATTACTACCCCTCTTGGGGGGGGGTTAACAAATTGTCATTCAACCCCCCCCCCTCTTGTTAACAAAGGATAACTCCCTAACAGTAATTGCATCTAACCTACAACCTCTATATGTTTATTTGCAGAGTATTGATACAGATGAGCTTAGCGATAGAAAAAGGGCAGCTAAACGAAAGGGGCCACCTTTAAGCTGCACCCAGAAGCGAAGAGGAAGGAGTAAGGGTAAAGTTGTAACATATTCATCAGATGAAATGTTGCGCGATAGGCAACAGGAGGGAGACGACGACGACGATGAGACTTCCGAGGAAGACACGACAGCGCCACTCAGAGGGACCAATTGGACAGAGAAGGCCATGTGCGCTCTGTTCGACGCGGCTATGCCCAATCGTGCCATATTGACCAGCACCAACCCACCCAAGGACAAACGGCAGAAGGCAGTTATAGCCTTGCAAAGTTAGTTTCAATATTTTTGATCTATTACATAGAGTACAAGTCAGATGCTCTATAAGTTTTATAGCAAAAGCCATCAGTTTTTAATATTTTACATGACATTAATATATCTCATTTATTATAGTAATAATATGATTCCTAGCGATCAAACAATTTGGTTTAAACATGTTTTAGTTCATCTGCACCACATTGAAAATATGTATGACCGGACAAACAGAATATAGCTGTTAATTTAATTTTTTTTACACAGGGCTGGTGAAGAGTGGCGCTGCCCTGACCAAAACGAAGAAGCAGTGCACCAACAAACTCAGCAATTATGCGACTTCTATGGTGAAGCAAGTGAGTACATTTCCTTATTATGGTGTTATCAGTACAATATAGCGCTATGCATTGTAAAGTGGACTAACTGATAGAAGTATGTGTTGACCTATGTGAATTTTTTATTATTCCGACAAGACATAGTAATAACTCTAAAAAATTTAAAGACATCTTCATGTATTGTTCAACTTCAGAACAAGCTGCTGTTCAAACAACTCGGCCAATTTGGGTACATTAAGGATGCCAAATTGATACCGACGCGGTCAGTACTGCTGGCCTTACTATATAGGCAGGTCCCTTCTGATCATGTGGCAGGTAGGAAATGTATATAACTTCAATTAAAATTTAGAAACCTCATGCCTCTATTAGGCACACCTAACTTTCAATCTTCATATAATTTACTGTACAAAGAGAAAACTACACTACATGTAATACTTAGACCACTTCCACAGCCGTGTATATGGGACACAATAAAACTGAGTTCCTACCAAATAGAGCTAAAAGGTGCGCCTGTGCGTTCTACAAAATGGATTCACCAGCCAATTGATGTAAAATGTTTTTTATTTTTTACTATATTGAGCGTAAATGTTCATAATATTTCATTATTTTTATATAGGGCTTCTTCAATACAGGTCCATTCTACCTTCTCCGTACCCCATTCCGGTGAGGCCCGAAAATGATGGTAAGTACCCCAAAATATATGTAGCACAATTTCCTTCCCATTCCCCCATAATAACCAGTAATTGTGGGTATCACACTACAAGTGGAGACAATACCGTCAATGAATAACCAAAATATGAATGTCCTCATGTAATGATATATATCTTAATGTAAGTACATTACACAAAACTTTACTCCCATATTGGATGTTCTTTGGAAGGTGGCTATATATAGATATTTTTATGTTACCAAAAACAATTAACTGTTATGCTGTAGTTGAACACTTTATAGCGAACAACAATGAGTCTGGCGATGCACTCTTCTCCGCAAATGAGGAAGACGACGATAACACAGCACCCTTCAAGCAAGAAGACGAACGAGTTGGGAGAAAGGGCCGTACGCAAGAACACAAGAAGGGAAACAAGGGCCATGAATCCATGATTGACGAAGAAGAGCCAACTACTATAACGACGCGCAGTAAGCCACAGCCCATGGCTAAGATAGCACCCAAAAAGCCTGGTAGGGATTGACTTTATAGCAAGCTGCCTTGACAGTGCCTTTCATATACCACTGTAGGCCTACCATGTCTGTAAATTCAAGTAACAATTAAAATGTTTTATTTTAAGCAGGGAATAAAAATTGGATGATTTTTACATGATAAACTACCTTTACTATGCCTTATATTGATATCACGTATGCTGCCCAACATTATTGAAGCTTTATTGTAGATTCCCTATTATGTAGTATATTCCATAAATTACCTTTTGTCCCCACACTGCTATACGTGTCATACTAATGAAATTTCTTTTTACGCAGCAAATAAACCATCTGTGAGCTCACGCCATGTTGCCGACTACAAAATGGCTATAGGGTTTGATCCTGAGACGGAGTGTGTAGAAGACTCAGTCACCGAGGAAGACGAACCACGTCCTTCAATCAGCGGCACTTACGCACAGCCCAAGGCCAAGACAATTTTCACGCAGCAACATGAAGCAACTCCTAAAACAATCAAGACTAAAGCACAGCTGAAGGCTAAGCCTATATCAAATGACGATCAACAGAACACAGGTAGGGTTATAATTTTGTATTGTTTATCCCAGGTTAACCATTTATAATATTAAGTCTTACTTAGTACCTATGTAAATCATACAGTCCCAAGGAAGTTGTAGACTTGATTATCCCCATTTCACAAACACTTTAAAACCCCACACTGCCAAAAGTGGTTTCCTGGTAAACAGATTATAGGTATGATAGTAAAAGTATGTTTTTTTTCCAGGGACGTTGAGGTACCAGCAGCAACCACCGAACAAAAAGGCACGCAGGGACACCGAAACTGAGGACGAAGACGAACCAGCCCCCTTAACGACACCCACGAACCCACAGGTCATGAAAAAAACAGGTAGGCTTAAAATTGACTTTTTTTTATGGGATGTCAACGATTTTAAGTCCATATTTTAGTTTAGACCTATGTTATTGATATAAGTATTACTTTGAGTTGGTTCTGATTTAATGCTGCTATCCCCTAAAATTGTATGTATCCAGGTAGGGTTCAAAATAAGAAACTTTGATGACATGTCGAGGACTTTTAGGTCCATATTATATTTTGGACCTATCTTCTTAATACAGTGGTTAGGCAGATCTACCGTTCATTGTTCCAATTTTGTATTAATTTCACTTCCTATCCCAACCACTTTTATTTATGCAGGGACCTTCTCGTACCACGAGGCAACACATAACCAAAACGCCCCCAGTATTGCAGACGTGTCACAAACTCGTGATGATTCTGAGACATCTCCGTACAGCGACGAAGACGAGGGGGCCACTTGGACGTCCCCCACTAAAACCCAGGGTAATCCTATTAGACTCGCTGAGTACCATGAATCCTCGAGTGAAAATTCTGTGCCCCCCTCACCTAGTAAGATATATGTTTGATTGTTTTTAGTGTGAGGTTGTGGCTTTTACTACTAACATTATATTTATGTGTATCAAATGACCTTTATCTGTTTCCTTTAGCTATTGATGATAGATACTATATCCTGTACGTGACTAAATAGAAAAAATTAAGGTACTTCAAGTTATTGACAGCTATTTAGGTTCATTTTAATTTTTTGATGAAGCTGACTTAGTGTGTTATTGATATTTCAGAATCTCAACGTGGTCGCGTACTCCTCACCCGCAACCAAATGCCTGACAAAGAGAATCCAACCACCTATCCGCCAGTTATTCCCGTGATAGAACAAACAACCAAAATGCAGGACTTCATTGCTCCCCTCAAAAATGTTGGGGAAAGTCTCGCCGAAATCCGTGATATTTTATCCAAACACAACCAAAAAGCCGAAGAGAAACCCTGTTCCAGCACAGACACAGTGCCCACACAGTCTCAGGCCGATACAGACCCGGATCTCTATGCTATTCTTAGGAAAATAACAAAAACGGAAGAGAAGCTAACAGGCGTGGTGGGGCAGGCCCTCGACAGTATGCTCGCCACTCAAAAAGCCTCCTTGGACGCCCACAAGCAGCTCTCTACAAACCAGGAGCAGAACCGCAAACATATGGAAACGTTACTCAAAAATAATACAGATGCCATGACCTGTAAGCTATCATCTAATTAATACATATCCCACAAGTAACTAAACTCACCTATCATAACCTATTCCTGGTCAAAAAGGATATCTACAATTAGTAAGGATACATTTATTCCCATTTTACACACTTCTGTAACCACATATACTATGCTGTAATTCTGGTTCTGTTAATATACACTTCAACATACCTTGAATGAACTATCCATACCTAAAACGTACATTTACACTTATTTCCTATTCATTTATATTTGTTTGACAGCCATGTGCAGCCTCGTCAACTATGTCCTTGCGCCGCTTGTGTTGCCCTCGTTCACCCCCATGACCCCAAGCACCCCCGACAACTCAGGGCATCAGGTCCTACCAACCACAGGAAGATCAGGTAAATTAAAATCGATTATCAGCGTATTTTCCTGTTTATTCTAAAATTAATACATTTATGGATGTAAGTTGTAAGTTAGGATATTGCACGTGTGTTGTTCCTGTCTATTTTAGTATTATGTACCATAGACTCGGAGATTTTAGCTTATGTATCCTACCAATGTGTTTTAATAGCGAATATTATATATTTTTAGATGACTCAGGCGCTGTGCCGAATGTGTCATGGCCGCTACCCATTCTCGACACCACGGACGACTTTCCCGTACAGACAGAGCAAACACCAACAGCAGGGCCATCGCTACACACAGACCATACACCAACAGCAGGACCGTCCGTCCAGCCAGACGAAACGTCAACACCAGGCCGATCGAGGAAAAGGGTACCACGCCCTGCCCCGAGTGCATCTCTGAGCTCATTAGATTCCTCTGAGCGGCATGTTTGTGAATACAAAAGGGCGATAGGCTTCGATCCATCCCCCGAGCCCGTGGACTTTAGCTGCCGTCCATGTGTGTAATCTGACTTTTGAATGTGCTCCAAGAATCCCCGTAGAAAGGGTGTTGTTCCACTTACAACCTTTTTGGTGTGCAAGTACTGGGTAAATAAAAAAAAAACACGTTATATGAGGTTAATTATAGGTTAGTAATGATTACATTTAATTTGTTAAATTTAGATAAGTCGGGTGATGGGGTTCTGTGTATTTGATTTTGATTATAGGTTACTAATGAAAACATTTTCATTATTATATTGAGCTAACTTTGTAGGTTTGATTGTTGACTTATGGTAATGGTAAAGGCGTGCATGTGAAGTGCATTAGAGGTCACTAAAGAGAACATTTTCAATTTGTATCTGTGACGCGGTGGTTTTCATTACTAATGAAAACATTTTCATTATTATATTGAGCTAACTTTGTAGGTTTGATTGTTGACTTATGGTAATGGTAAAGGCGTGCATGTGAAGTGCATTAGAGGTCACTAAAGAGAACATTTTCAATTTGTATCTGTGACGCGGTGGTTTTCATTACTAATGAAAACATTTTCATTATTATATTGAGCGAACTTTGTAGGTTTGATTGTTGACTTATGGTAATGGTAAAGGCGTGCATGTGAAGTGCATTAGAGGTTACTAAAGAGAACATTTTCAATTTGTATCTGTGACGCGGTGGTTTTCATTACTAATGAAAACATTTTCATTATTATATTGAGCGAACTTTGTAGGTTTGATTGTTGACTTATGGTAATGGTAAAGGCGTGCATGTGAAGTGGATTAGAGGTCACTAAAGAGAACATTTTCAATTTTTATCTGTGACGTGAGGTTCTGATTTTCATTCAGTACTTATGAGAAAGGTAAACAAATCAAAACATTGTGATATTTAGCTAGTTGAATTTAGTTCATGTTGGTGGTGGGTTTCATGGAAGTTGAGCACACTGTGTGTTGGGTGACACCGGCCTACCGGTATACTTAATAATTATCTTTATCGTGACAGCTAAAGTAAATAAAAGTATTGAAAACCTCTATGGGCGCAGCTCATGTTTCATATAGTTTACAAACAAGATAATTATGACATTCCAAATCATTCTGATTAAAGAAGTATACAGGGTATTATGTGTGTTGTGTATGGAAAGTTGTTAATTGTTTCAATAAAGATTACTAAAATTGTATGTAATTTGCATTGTGGTCTTTATTTATAATGTGATAGTAAAATTTAGTTAGTAAATTTCAACCCTCTTGTAATAAATGTAAGTTGAGGGTAGGCTAAAGTCCCATTAAATCAGACACCCTTTCAGGGAACAGTGAAATTAATTGAATTGATGGACCATACATTTATTTCTGGGAGAATGATTAATAAAATAACTAGGTCGGATGACTTGACCATAATATTTATTAACATGCACACTCATTGAGTGGCGCAGTTTAGTTATGTGCCGCATATCATGTCTATGTACTGTACCGATTTACAGTAATATAAATACTAAAATTGTGTTGAAAAAACGTGACTTTGTTTAAAAGAAGGGAATTTAGTCCCCCTTTCGAAATATTAGTTCCTAAATATAACGCTATTTATCATTGGAGCTAGTAGTCATTACAGCACCTGCCACCTTGGGGAACATATAGAACTATATAGTGTGACGTCACTTTGCAAGTCATTCAGTTCCTTTGGATTACACACGTTCACAAGAAAGGTCTCCTGTGTCTCTCGTTTCTATCATGCCGAAGGTGGGACTATTTCACAACTCAATGTATATTATATTGCCTAAATAGTATTATAGACTTAACAATTATCAAGATATATACTATTAGGTTTTCCACTTAATACAAGTTGACTCGAATCGATACACGTAGGCGTACACATTACTGGGCGTCTTAGAGTGCATTTTTGACTGTGTGCACTACACTCAGTATACATTGAATACGGTGTACAGAAAATCATATAAATATGATGATAATGTAATTTTACCATAATGTCTAACATGACATTTTACACTCAGTATACATTTAATACGCTGTACAGCAATTCATATTTATATTATAAAAATATAATTTTACCATAATGTCTAATATTAAATATTTCACGCAGGTAAGCGATAAGGGTGCTGCAGGCCGACGTGGGGGTCGTGCCCGTGCTGGTCCTCGTCCCCGTGGTCGTGGTCGGGGGATTGCTGCTGCAGCTGCAGTGGCTGGTGATGTGGCTCCTGTTCGTGGTAGAGGGCGTGGTCGACGTGGGGGACGGGGTCGGGGTCGGGGTGATAATCCCCATGATGATGTTACTGCTGGACCTTCAGCGGCTGATGATGTGGCTCCTGTTCGTGGTAGAGGGGGTGGTCGACCTGGTGGACGGGGTCGCAAAACCCCGGAGAAGGTACGTGTGGATGTGGACCCTGACGCTGTGCTGTATGAAGCGAATCAGGAATTTCTCCCTGAGGAGGTTAATCCTGAGGTGGAGGAAAACGTTGAGGCTGACTCAGATGATAACGACGGGCCCCCGACAAAGGGAGCGACTTGGACTGAGATAGAATTGCAGTCCATGATGATGGCGGTGAATGCCAAACGAAAGTACCTGAAGGGCTCATGGACTGCCCCCTTTGGAGGAGTGACCAGAAAGGCTGAGGCATGGGACGCTGTAGTGGGTAGGTGGATGTACACGCTGTAAAAATTAAATTAATTATAAGTGTAAACAGATTTTATTTAGAACAATAGAAAGTAAGACACACGGATACTACTAATTATAGGAGAAGTGGATTTTAAATAGATATTAGTCACGTCAATCAGTAAAATTTATACATCCTTAATATTCAACTGTATATATTATGATTGTTTTCAGTCTATGTGAACCAGGTCTCAGTTGAACCGAGAACATTGAAGCAAATCCGCAGGAAACTAAAGGACTTCGTCATACATGCCAAAGACAAGGTTAGTCCATATCCCTTAATGTTTCCAATTTATGTAATGTCCAATATAGAGTATTTACTGATGTAGTTATTGAAATAGGTGATTAATTAGGGTCTATATATAGATAGTTGTAGGAAATTTCTGTTTTGTTGAATATCTGTTACTTTATCTATATTCTAATTGGTGTTATGTTATCCCTGACAGCATCGCAAACTACTGAGGGAGCTCGGTAGGACCGGGAGTGAACCTGTGGACGAGAAGTTCCTGCTCACACGCTCAGAAGAGATGGCGTTGGACTATGCGGGGGAGGAGTCTGTTCTTGGTAGGTATATAAAAAATGTGATATTTTGTGGATAGATGTTATTGTTACTCTAATGAAGTCGTTCATTCCCATACTATTGAATATTATGTATTTTTTTTAAAGACTGAAACATGACGAAAAATGGAAATAATAAGCAGTAATATATGAAAATAGTAATGTGAAATCATGTTATTTAATTTTGGTTTTGCAGGTATTGCGGGGATATTGGCAACACCTCTCTACCATTCAGTGGCTCGTGTAGAGGCGCCCGTCATCAGGCCATGGTCTACCAAAAGGAAGAACAAGATGGACTACACCCAGGTGTTCTAAGTACACCTAATGGAAGCGTCATTTTATCCTAAGACAATAACATTGTTCATTTAAATCAAAAGTTACCTTAGAAGAATTCGCGGATGAATGCAGCGCGCGCATGGCGGTCCACGACAGCCTGCCTGTGTTGTGCGGGCTGTGGAAGGGGAGCCATGATTGGAAGGTAACCATCTACGTGATCGTCTTCCTCCATTGGAATCCCATTATTGATGCAAATATTGTGCAAGCATGCGGTCGCTATTATCATGAGTGCCACCTTTCGGGGCTCATGATACAGATATCCAGCGGATGAATCGGTACATCTGTGTAAAAACAATTAATAGGTCAGGCATACTGTAAGTACCATGCATATCAGTATTAGGAGTGGATTTGGTAGGAACGCATTGTTATATTAAAATAATGTAGGTATTATCTCATATTGACTATAAAATAATAAATTCTACATATGTCTAGATCATAAAATTCCCCATAATAATCCATCTATGAAGTCCTGCTGAGTAACTTGCGTCTGCTATATAGCTTGATTAATAACACTCTTCACATTTCCACTCACCTGAACCTCTGCTTCCAAGAACCAATTGTTCTTTCTCCAATTGACCGTGACTCTTTATGCCATACATTGTATGATTCCTCTTGAGCATTGTTGGGGTGATCAACGGGTGTGAAAACGTTGTTGGTGGCTGCATACCTAAAATACAAATAACTGAATGATATTTTTCTTAAACAATGTTTAATATTATCACCTATTGAATTTGGATTACGTGGACAATAGGTTTAATATAGGGTTATTAAAATACACCAGAATTTGGGCAACATATTAATATTATAGAGACTTTATGTTAATCACATTTTACTCATTGATATCAGTCAAATAATCATACCCGGAATCTGCTAGAATGTAATAATCTGCAAGCAATCCGTCATCAGACTTAGTCCTTATGTCTGACATGTTGTACACATATGCATCGCCCACACATCCAGGATACCCTGGGCTCACATGCAGTATACGCATCTCACTGTCACAGACGATCTACAATAAAATATATGATATTTAGATTTATATTATATGATGTAATGATAAAATGGAAATGTAAGGGTTAAAAAGTGAATACTTATGTGTTTCCTATTTCTCTAATTAAAAACCTTCATAAAAGTTTGATAATGGGTATCAAATATATACATTTACCATAGCATTCACCGAGTGATAACCTTTCCTGTTAACGTACTGCGCTTCATCGACAGCTGAAGGTTTCTTGATTGCCACGTGCGTGCCGTCCATAGCACCTATGCACCTTGGCTTATCAATCTCATCATCCAATTGTGCTGCCAGTTGCAAGAGTTCTAGTGGATCTTCGGGGAACTTGATATACTTTTGAACGTTGTGATAGAAATACTCCAAAACGTGGTCTAGACATCGAGTTACTGATGACTTGGATAATCCTTGTGTCTCTGCTACAGTCGAATAATTTGCCCCGGTTGCTAAATATCTTAGTGCAAGGCAGAACTGAAATAAAAGACAATACAACTAATTTAATCTTTTTTGTTTGTTACATACATAGGATAACTAATACATTGAAAAAAACAATTAATCGTACATATTTGGTGATTACCATAGTGTATCTAATACATATCCAGCAAGCCCAGACAAAAGTAACCATATAAAAAGTTGACACGTTGAACTGTGTATATTTAGATACACTAACGTAGTTAAAATGTATCAATTACATAATATTCAATAAACCATATATGACATTTTTATAAAAATAACTTACTCGGTCCTCATACCAAATTGCTCCTCCATTTTGTACCTCTTCCTCGGGAGTCCATCTTATGAAATCGGCTATTACATCAAGGCATACTTGTTTGGTTAATCTGTATCTTTTGCGAAATGCCCTCTCCCCATACTTTCTCAGTGGATGAACACGGGCTTGCTGGTTCCGTATTGGTCTCCCATCCTCGTCATTCTCCTCCACGAAGTATGGTGCTTCATTAGCTATCAGTCTTTGAGCCATGTTCGTTCTGTGTGAGCCCGTTGCAGAATGAAAGGTTTAAAATTCCCATACCTCAGTATGTAAGGCCCCACAGGCAATGAAAACAACCGCATAGCACAACAATAATAATTAATATTACTGCAATCCTTAATATATCCATGGACAGTTTGATATATCGCTAAAATGTCTAAGTCCAAATTGCGTCTTATTAGCTATATAACTACTGCAATATAAATATTTTTTGTGCAAATTTTTTTTTCACATATCCTGTATACATGTACAAGAGATGTGTGTAATTTTTTTTTTTTTTTACCAATTCTATATAGTTTATGCCCACCCCTCGACATGGTCCTAAACAGCTATACTAAAACAGGCTAAACGATATATTAACGGCCTTAATATAACGCTAGTGTAACGCCAAAAAGAGCTTTAGCAACATGTTACGAAATCATTTTATTAGTGAAAACGAGTTCTATTAGTAGAACGAACACTAATATATCCTTGGTATAGCATAATTACTAATATATCACCTTTAGAAACACCAAAATATTGCGTTCTATCAAATATGGGTTAAGAAACAGGCCCCTGGGGTCCAATAACATTGCATTCATATACCCTTTTTAGGGCTTAATTATAGTTTTGAATTTAAGAAATCACTTACGACCATTGTATACTGAATGAAAAATACATGTATTTCAGTATACAAAGGTCGTAAGTCACCTGATTTCTCCCTGGTTTTTGCCATAGTTACAAAGAAATTAGGTAAACAGGAAAAGAATTTTTCATATAACTTGTTTTTATCTATTACAGTATATATGTAGGAAACTTTGTGTGGTGTTGTGCCATCTATTTAAAAAGTAGTAAAATATATATAGCATGAAGACTACAGTGGTTTTTCTTATTTTGCTTATATCTCAGAACATGCATTTTTCACTTACGACCTTTGTATACTGAGGTGATGATATTAAGCTATATTAGTGCTACCGATATACTAAGAGAGATTAGAGACAGAGTATAGTGTGGAATCCCCGTTAGACGGAGGGGGTTCCCCAGTGCAGGAATAGCTGCAGGCGCAGAACGGTGATGCCATCTAGGTGTATAGCAGCAGAAATTATCCCTGATGTTGGTGGCGCCATCTCTCCTCCATAGTACTAACTTACAGATCAGTCAGTAAGGCCCCACCAGCAATGATAAATACCACATACAACAACAATAATAACAATATAACGTGAACAATTAACAGGGCGATCAGGATGTTAATAGAACGATGAAAACTGTGTTTCTTGCCCCACCAGCAATGATAAATACCACATACAACAACAATAATAATTAATATAACTAGAAACATTAATAGAGCGAGCCATGTTCCTTCTGTGTGATCCCATTGCAGAATGAAGGGTTTAAAATGCACATAGCTTAGTATGTAAGCCCCCAGAAGCAATGAAAATAATCGTATAGCACAACAATAATAATTAATATTACTCAAAACCTTAATACAGTGATCAACATTTTGAGATATAGCGCTCGAATGACTAAGTCCAAATTGCGTCATATCCGCTATATAAATACTTTAATATTAATTATTTTTGTCCAATTTTTTTTCCCGGATATCTTCTATACATCTACAACAGGTCTGTGAAATCATTTTTTTACTTAACCAATTCTAAAAAGTTTATGTCCACCCCTTGACATGGTCCTAAACAGTTATATTACAACAGGCTAAACGATATATTAATGGCCTTAATATAACGCTGGTGTAACGCCAAAAAGAGCTTTAGCAACATGTTACGAAATCATTTTATTAGTGAAAACGAGTTCTATTAGTAGAACGAACACTAATATATCCTTGGTATAGCATAATTACTAATATATCACCTTTAGAAACACCAAAATATTGCGTTCTATCAAATATGGGTTAAGAAACAGGCCCCTGGGGTCCAATAACATTGCATTCATATACCCTTTTTAGGGCTTAATTATAGTTTTGAATTTAAGAAATCACTTACGACCATTGTATACTGAATGAAAAATACATGTATTTCAGTATACAAAGGTCGTAAGTCACCTGATTTCTCAGTTCCTGTCCGACTTGTCAAAAATATTCTCAAATCATATATGTAATTCTCATGTATATACTACTCATCATACTCTATTACATGGCACTTTTAGTTTTATCAATTTTATCAATTTCATCAATTTTATTTGGCTATTTACAATTCCTATGTGGCCTGGGATACCTCCCTGACACTGTATTTAATTTTCTAAGAATTTATATATACTTTTGTATACACCAAATTGTACCATGAGCATTCTCCTTCTAACCATGGAAATTGCTTTTTCATATTTTTCGACCATTATGGTCATATTCATGTTTTACTGTTCTGGATCTTGTTCCTGTCCATGGCACTTTATTCCAGTAAAATATGGTGTTCCTATATGACCATATCCCGTTCCTGTCCAGCCATATCCCGTTCCTGTCCAGCCCATTGGCCAGGAATAAATGATAAACCATGTAAGAACATGATTAGTTTTCTTTGTAAATCGGTTAGATATGACTCTTGGCAATACATGTGGGTGCTTATGATTTGTTTCCCATGAACACAGTACACAAAACACCTACAGAAATCAAATATCCCGTTCCTGTCCAGCCATATCCCGTTCCTGTCCAGCCCTTTGACCAGGAATAAATGATAAACCATGTGAGAACATGATTATTTTTCTTTGTAAATCAGTTGTATATGACTCTTGACAATACATGTGGGTGCTTTTGATTTATTTTCCCATGAACACAGTACACAAAACACCTACAGAAATCAAATATCCCGTTCCTGTCCAGCCATATCCTGTTCCTGTCCAGCCCTTTGACCAGGAATAAATGGTAAACCATGTAAGAACATGATTATTTTTCTTTGTAAATCGGTTAGATATGACTCTTGGCAATACATGTGGGTGTTTATGATTTGTTTCCCATGAGCACAGTACACAAAACACCTACAGAAATCAAATATCCCGTTCCTGTCCAGCCATATCCCGTTCCTGTCCAGCCCTTTGACCAGGAATAAATGGTAAACCATGTAAGAACATGATTATTTTTCTTTGTAAAGCGGTTAGATATGACTCTTGGCAATACATGTGGGTGCTTTTGATTTGTTTTCCCATGAACACAGAACATGAAATACCTACAGAAATAAAAAGATCCCGTTCCTGTCCAGCCATATCCCGTTCCTGTCCAGCCCTTTGACCAGGAATAAATGATAAACCATGTAAGAACTCGATTATTTTTCTTTGTTAATCAGTTAGATATGACTCTTGGCAATACATGTGGGTGCTTATGATTTGTTTCCCATGAACACAGTCACAAAAACACCTACAGAAATCAAATATCCTGTTCCTGTCCAGTAATATCCCATTCCTGTCCAGCCCTTTGACCAGGAATAAATGATAAACCATGTGAGAACATGATTATTTTTCTTTGTAAATCGGTTAGATATGACTCTTGGCAATACATGTGGGTGCTTTTGATTTGTTTTCCCATGGGCACAGTACATGAAATACCTACAGAAATAAAAAGATCCCGCTCCTGTCCAGCCATATCCCGTTCCTGTCCGGCTGTTTGACCAGGAATAAATCATAAACCATGTCTGAACATGATAGTTTTTCTCTTTAATTCTTTTATTTATGTCTCTTGGCAATACATATGAGTGCTTATTGCATGTTTCTATTGCACTCTATGGCCGCAGGACAAGAAATTATGTTCCCATCCAACCATATCCTGTTCCTGTCCGGCAGTTTTAGAGGAATAAATGATAAACCATGTAAGAACATGATAGTTTTCTTGTGTAATTCCTTTAAATATGTCCCTTGGCAGTACATATGACTGCTTATCATTTGTTTCCTCATGAACACAGCATATAAAATACCTACAGAAATAAAATATCTTGTTCCTGTCCGACCCTATCCTGTTCCTGTCCGGCTGTTTGACCAGGAATAAATCATAAACTATGTAAGAACATGATAGTTTTTCCCTGTAATTCCTTTATATATGTCTCTTGGTAGTACACCTGAGTGCCTATTGCATATTTCTATGTAAAGTGGTCCCCAGTAAAAAACTGCAAAGTTAGGTACTGACAAAATGTGTAAAAAAGTAACTTTCTGACCAGTGTGGGACCAGAAAAAAGGAGAAAAAAGGGTGTTTTTTAGCATTATCTTATAACATAGGACTAAGATATCATGCTGGCAAAATTTAAATTTGGTCTATAAAAAAATTAAAAAAATTGAGGGACATTTGTCTGGCCGGACAGGAACGGGAAATCTGCACTTTGGTGAGATAAAATAGGTAGAAAAAACATTAAATAAGAAAAAAGAAAAATACAGTGCAATGCACTATGAGGTCTAAAAGAAGCATCAGGAATATTTTGTTGATTTGAGCATATTTTTGCAAGCCGGACAGGAACAAGAAATGCACCGATCTCATGATACATAGTCATATTTTACCCCATTGAACCTGCCCCATATAGAATACTTGTATATTCTTCCTTTGTACCGAGATAAATTGAGATATTCTAGCCAATGGTAATTCATAGAATATTTCGAGTTATATGGACTTCATGATATTGATTGGAAGAGTAATAGGATTGCTTACTCTATGTTTGGGACAAAGAAAAAGAAACAATACACTGTGCAGTCCGGCTCATGGAGTAATTGAATCATATATTTGAAAGGTCTTCAAACATTATTTTCTACTAATTATTATGTAGTTATTTGCTGTAATATACTTTTAAATACATATACCTTATTGTCTATGCACAGAGATAATGGTTGGCTATGACTAGAATAGCAGTATTTAGCATGAAACCACCCTGTCTGACATGAGGTACAATTTAAAAAGCAATATACCTCCCATGAAACAGGTCTATTTCAGGGCATGTTTAGACACAGATTATATTGGTTTGCGTGTCTATACTTTCCTTTTTGGGTAAGAACAATACTTCATGTTTGCCCTGGTATTGACACATAGGGAAATAGTTTGGGTAATATTGCTATTTTTAGTGCTAAAAGTGTCCGACTTAAGGTGTGTGTCCGTCATTGGGTGAATCTACCCGACACCAAATATGTGAAAGGGATGCCTCTCGTTAAGAGGTGAACTAATTAGAGACTATACTCATATACCATTCTCCAGAGCACCTGCCATTATTCATTATGATAACCTAGGTCGTCATAATGACTAGCCTCCTGTTTCTGGGTTTTCAGTGTGAAGATGCCAAGAGGTTAACGGAACAGAAGGCAGCCCCCCCCCCCAAAGAAGGCAAGATGGGAGAGTGGGCCATTAGCATATATACGTTTGCTATTGAAAATAACAATGTGCACGAGGCTATATTTCATTATATTCGAATGCATGGGTGTAGTCTTTGACCAGAAAGCTTCAAAACGGCTGAAATGGGGGCTATATACACAGAAATTCCGGGAAATTAGTAAAATATAGTGTTAAAATATCCATTAACATTTCCCCGGTATTTCTGTGTACATAGCCCCCATAGTTATTTTTCGGAAGAATCCTGTATTGAAGAACATTATCAAACACACTGTAAGGATAGCTGGTTGTCCAGGATGGTGTGGGGATGAAAGGGGTCCAAACCAAAGAGGAATAAACAGTGAGATCACTGATTAGAACTTAAGCAGACACCGTGATCTTGACGACGCACTGACACTTTGAAGCAGGGCAGCACACAGAAGTTCTGGTGGGGGGAAGGAGACTCTCCTCTAGTAAATTATCGAAGTCAAGATTGTATAAAAGAAGCAAACAGATCACACCAGACCTTGCTGTATCAAACTGGCACAATTATAAACTTCTCAGTGTGAAATCAGAGGCACAAAAAGGACTTACACGTGCGGTGTCTCCGTGCACTATATTGGGAACGATCCACTCCACATGCCGTCTCGGCGTCGACAGGCATAGCAGATGCATGGCCCCTTCTTATACAAAAGCTTTCATAAAGTCGTTAGCTTGAGACAGAGATGAGTGGTATAGTGGTATGAGTGAGGGAGTCTCTGCATCTGGTGTTGCATGCATCTGGCCATACAGGCGACCACCTAGTGTTATGCACATTAATTACTGCCATGTGAAATGGCGGTGCATTATCGAACAACGTTTAGCAATTGGGATAAGAAGGAGAGCTGGGGAATGCATGATTATACATTACTATATGGCCTAATTAGAACCTTACTGCTTATCAAAGACGCATTGAACTAGGGTAGTTCGGTCGATGTCCTTTTTTAATGTTAAAAGTTACCGGAATGAGTAAGGAAACATTAGGTGGAGAAAACGCATAAAAAGGATAATAGGCTTCACTAAACGGATTGAAATTTGCAATCAAACATCGTTTTTCTACCCAGAATACCATGGCACAGGATGATATCTGATCGTTTATTCTGGGATTTTTCATATTTTTGTGATAGCTGGTTATGACAAAAGAAACTCATTAAATTTGTGGGTGTTTTTGCCAAATACTTTTATTTTTCAAAATTGTACATGAAGCATGAGTCCCGTGCTAAAGCAAACCGTAATACAACAGAAATGGTGTCTACAGTGGATACGGGTAGCTCCTTAGAGAACCTCCTTTCCATCATTCAAATGTGTTGTCTACCTTATTTCCAAAATGTAAGAACAACTGTTTATTGTTTCCTATTCTACAAAACTTTAACCTTTCCTCGTATCATTACATAAAGGCTAATTTATCTGGCTTTGTTGAAAACCCCTACATATAGTATAGTAGTGACAACTAGTATTAATGATCAGAACTACTAGACCAATTACTCTGTCCAAACCCAACCTTAGCCCACATCAGGCAGCCTGATTTGAAACTGATCTGAGCCCAAATGATGCAGCTTGATCTGGGCCACACTTCAGCGTAGCCATCTGGTCAAGATGAAACAGAAAGGTGCAGCCCCCGGAGGGGGGGGGGCACTGACTCTATGTTGGTGAGTGGCAACTGCCGCGGTACAGCCCCTCTTTCTCAAGCTGGGGGAGCTAAGGGGGTCACTGACCGCCCCTCCCTTTTCATACTATTGGAGTGACCGCCCCCTAAACAGGTCAAATTATATCTAGGTCCCTCTGCTTTGAGCATCAGGTCCCAGACATAATAATGGCAAACTTACCAATTAGCACCTAAATAACAATCAGAAACATGTTTGTGTTCCAATATTGCTATATAAACACAGGAAACCTGCATTAAGGCGCCTATTCATCAGGGGGGAGGGGGGGGGGTCACCACCCCTTCTTTCCATTGTAAGAAGGGCTGACCGCCCCTACTTTTCATCCTCTCTGTCAACCCACCGCTACCGCTCCTGAGAGAGGTGCGGCATTTGTTATCCAAACTATACCTCAGTGCCCCCCCCCCCCCGGGTGCAGCCCGCTTTGAAACCGATCTGATCCTGAATCGGGCAACCCGCTTTGAAATTGACCCAGGCCCAAATAGGGCAGTCCACTTTGAAACTGATCTGAGTCCAAATTGAGCAGCCTGATCAGGGCCACACTTTATCCCAGCCATCTGCCCAACATGAAACCCAACTCAGTTTTGCCCAACTTCAAATGGCCAATCCTAGCTATAACCAAATTGGCCCAGTGCCAGCTTGCTACTAGGGTATAGCACATATCCCAAAGAATATTCTCCTATTACACAATATACTAATGATGATGGAAAGAACTGACTTTTCTCTGAGCACATTAAACTAATCATAATTGATTAGAAACTCAATGTAACCACATGTATAATGTGCCCTCATGATGCTGAAGAAAATAACTTCCCTTCACACTCTGCCATTAATATTCAAAGTGCTTATTGATGTTGTACTAAGCACATTGTAGGCTGCACTATTTATTCCATACATCTAGCTGAATGCACATGCCTTGCCAATTGTCGATCTTATAATGATCCTACATGCTGTAACAGTTTTTAATTATGCCACAAAAAAAAGGTTTGTTTCAGGTCACCCGACCGACCCTATGTAAACAGGGCCGACCCTACGTTTTTTTATGCAATTTTGAAGAAATTTTTCTATTTTTACATTTTTTAGGGGTAAATTTTAGGTTTTCAAAAGTTTTGAAAAAAATCTTCCCATTTTCATACTTTTTTGGGTCAATTTTAGGGTTTTGTAAAAAAAAAAAAAGGTAAAAAAAAAAAATCCGACCTACCGACCCTAGAGTTTCATCTCATGTTACCTGAAACAAAACTTTTTATTTTATTTGGCCTTATATACTACCATTAGGGAAGGCCTCTTTCCCCAGTACATGTCACATATATACTGTGGTAAATATCCAGTAAACCGTGATAGATCATGGAATTCTATAATATATCATGGTATGCACTGTTATGTTTCTAGTATACATATCTATAGCTTACGATGGTCTTATATCCTGTAAGATGCAATTATAACATTCCAACCCCCCCCCCCCCCCCCCACACCTACACATCCCATTGTCACCCGCCCATACCATAACCTCCAATATATTGTCTTCATATGCCAGGTCCAACTGGTGGGTCTCAGATAACTGGCTGGGTCGTGCCCAGGACCTACAACCTGAGATGGGAAAGGCTATGTTATGTCCATTTGTAATCCCAGGGGTCTGTTACATAAGGTATACCCGTTAGTATAGGAAATATTAAAAAACGGGTACAATTTTGCGGGCATGCTAACGAGAAAGAAATGCTGGTGTTGCAGAATGATTAAATATATTAAAGGGCAATACAGTATCCTGTGCCCGTTAATATTGGTGCCCACTAGTTTGTGCCCGCTAATTTATGCCGAAAATGTGCCCAAACTGGGCAGGGTACATTGTAAAGTACACATTTTGGGTATCGTAACAACTTGTTAAGAACCATACATCAATGAAAATAGGAAAGGTTGCATGCAACAAAGAAAATATTATACTAGTGAATAATTAACGGGCACCAATTTGTCAATGAAAATAATATAGGGCCACACCTAACAAATATAATAAGATATCTATGATCACTAACAGTGCCCTACGATTTAAATACGGGCACCAATTTTCGTTCATCATTTGCCTATAAAAAAACATTATATGTGTAATAAACGATACTTTGTCTCTCTATGATATTGGTAGAGTATCAATTAAAGAACAAAGTCGACACAGTTCGGATCAAGTGTTACAGGTTGCAAATCGGGTTTATTCAGAAAACCTAGACAAGCAGTATCTATGTGTGCGAACTCCCTATAGAGTTCGGAACGGGTCAGTAGGCTAATCAGCCGTATTGATCACAGGGTCTCCTTGCCAGCGTGGCTCAGAGTAACCGACGAGTACCGTCAGATGCTGGGTATATATAGGCAGCCAGCCTGCGCGCGCACACGCAGACCGGAAGCCTATAGCGACCTCTGTCCATACCCCAAGCCCGGGGTAGGTGCTGCCACCTACCGTCGGACTGAAGGGTTCGGACTGAGCTCGCAACACAACATCCAACAGCACTCGTCATATAACATACCCGTATAACCCTAGCCCCTACACTACCCCCTACCAGATAATAACCGGGAGGTAAAAAATTAATTAAGGTTAAAGTCCGAAAACACTTCGGACTGGCATTATCTTATAAATACCACCTTAGGGGTTTATTAAAGTTATACCTTACAAACAATATGACGTATACTGTTGAACACAAAAAGGTATTAATTACACACATTTCTACATATATAGACCGTAATGACAATTACGCCCCATTCCCTAGGATAGATGGAGTTAATCTATACATATAGTATACAAACACTTGAAAAAGTACAATATCACAGTAAAAAAAATTTCGTCCCTTCAGGACCCCGAGCTAATTAAACTCGTAACGAATAATACTTATAAGTGATAAACAATATCACTTCTTTTAAAGTTTTAAAGACATATTAAAGTATTATTACAAAAAGACATCATACGTGGTTTTGTAGTGAAGATCCGGATCCTCTGTTGATGGTGTTGCATTCCGCCCGGCTTTCAGAACCTACTTCGTTCAGCTCTTACTCACCGGAACGAGAAAGTTCATAGCTCATGCTCGGGAGCTTTTTAGGTGATAAATAGAGAGAAAAAAATAGTCCTGCCTCCAGGCGATCTTCGGACTTATAATTAGGAGCACTCGGTCCTGATATCCATAGTTTATATAAAAAAACATCCTGTATCGGATCCATGTTGGTAAAGTGCTCCAGTCCCGAGTTCAGCGTCCCCTCCGGATCTCCTTGTCCTCCTCCGTCAGTACCACCTGGCAGACTGGATCCTTGCGTAGCCAGCCTGCCGCGTTCCTCTGTCCGGACACTCCTAAACCCTTTCTAAGGGTTTTGCTTGTAGGGTTGGTATACTTAGGATACCCCCCCTTTCTCCTAATCGGCTCCTAGAATAGGATAATCCTATCCGGAGTCCGACTCGTCTCCGGAACCGGGTTGAGCCGGCTCCTCTTCCTCCTCAGAGTCCGACGCCGCTTCCGCCAGAGTCAGCTCCTGGAGCCAGAGCTCGATTTGAGCCCGAGTTCCATCCCACTCGTGCATTTCATGCGCGAAGCAGTCCCGGAACCGACGACGTTCGTGGTCCAGCTTTTCCTCGGCGTTCTTAACTGCCAACTTCTGCTTCTTCCTTTCGGTTTTAGCAGCACATCGTTCAGTCCGAGCGTTTTCACGCTCTTCCTGTACGGACTCCGTAGCCGCTGCCTTCTGGGTAGCGACCTCCCTCTGATGGAGATGATGCACCGTGTTTAAGGACAACATCGCCACCTCCTGACTCAGGCCAGCAAGCAACCGATGAAAATTGTCTTGCCATTGACCGAAGGCCTCCTGTCCGGCTTCATAGGAAGTGAAGTCGGCGGGAGGGAACGAAGGAGGGCTCTTCAGTCGCAAGACTAGACGCCCCTCCTCTGCGGTCTCGGGTGGGAGATCCGGGGTCTGAACTGGCTTCGGCGTTTTCTTTGCTGGAGCCTTCGTCTTACCGGTCTGGGTTAGAGTCTGCGACTCATCACCCGGAACCATCTCATTTTCGGGGAACTCCTCCGCGAAGGACCCCATCGTGCTGGAGTTCGGATCCTCCGGAACAGACCGAGGTGGCCTGCCCTGGGGACCCTTCTTCCAGTCAGTCGTGTGAGAGGTGAATGCCGGCCCTTTATAGCCCGGATCCGCCTTCTCCATAACGGATTTCCTTTCATCCGTTTTGGCCTTCTTAGAGTCGGCCTGCTCCGAAGACCCACTAGGTCTTTTCTGAGCGCGCCGCACCTTTCGCGTGCTGGTACGCTTCTGGTACTCCTCGAATTCATCGAAGAGCTCACCTTCCGGAACCCGGTTGTAGTTGCCGTCCGGGTTTACCTTGTAAAAGACCCGGACCTTTCCTCTCTCGTTGGTGCCAAAATCCACCTCGAGATTCTCATTTTGGCCCACTACTGGAGGGAAGTGGGAGTAGACTTCCTGATGGGCTGTCTGGATGCGTTCCGCTGCGACATCCAGAGCCAACCCGTGCTGCTTAGCAAGATGCCTGATGATATCGGCTCTAGTGTAGAACCAGCCACCATTCGGACAACCCTTGCTCTGCTTTGTACCCACACTCAAGCAGTCATACTGCATGTAGTGACGCAAATGAAAGCGGGTAATATGCCTTGCGTACCGAACCTTGCTAGGCCAAGTTCGGGGCGTTTCCAGTGTCTCGTCGACGTTCAGACAAGGCTCAAAGGGGCACTTGCTAAATGGATGCCATCTAGCCATAGCCCATGCTAACTTAGCTTTCTGGAAAGGCGAATGGTATTTGGTACTACCATTTCGGACCTTGTCCAGAAGCTCAAAGTGGTACAACTGTACCGACTTCTCGAGTGGATCCGTCTTAATCCACTCCTCGTCATCAGAGAGACCGTCAGGACCCACCTCCTCCGGAATGTGTGAGGCCCGCTTGTCCTTGACGCAGTCGTTCACACACATGGGTTTAAAATATTTAAACCCACTTGCAGCATTGGCTCGGAGTGCATTCCGGACCAGAACCTGAAGTTTGTCGTCCGGGATTGTATTTTCATCCAATCCCTTCAGAACCGCTTCTACCTCCTCGTCGGATCGACCCCCCTTCCGAGAGGTTACCTTGATGGTCTCTCGTAGGTATTGGTCCCTCCGATTGGCCTTTTCCATTTGACTAGTGTCTGCAGACCTAGCCGCGGCCGTGTTCTGTTGGATCATTTCATCCTCCAGAGTGGCATCCAGAATGGACTCTTTGGTCTTCTGTTCCATACTCCGAGCCAGCTTCATTGCTGGCGTCAGAAGTCTCCTCTTCTCCCGCCGGCTATGCACGGTCTTGAATTCCGCTGCAGTTTGCAGGTCGTACTCCAAGGCCGTGATAAGTTCGGGACGTCCCTCGGTCTCAGCAACTAAGCAAGCTGTCTCTGACTGTTTGCTAAGATCGTTCATGGCCGCCGTTAGGCGATCTGGGAACCAAGCCGGGAACCTGGCAGACAACTCGTCCAGCCCCCGGAAGGTTCGCATTTGGATCAGATCGAAGGATCTGACCTCTGTGGCGCTCATCTGATCGATGATAGCACCTCGGAGCAGGGATGGGACGTCGGCGTCCTCCTTCTCCCATGCGTCATGCTGATGTGGAGCGAGAATTTGCACCCCCGATCCAGTTGGACCACCACCTGCAGCCTGGTCCAGTTTCCCGGCTTCCTCCGAAATATCCATGGTATTGGATGGTTCCAGAGCAGGCTCGGTAGACTGTGGAGGAGTATCCACTCGGACGGGTACCTCTTTTGGAGGAGGTAACTCCACCCGAACGGGTACCTCCTTCCTTGGCTCCAGGGGAGTCGGGAGGTTGAATGTGATGCCAGACAGCACATCCTGCACTACCTGGACCGTATGGGCTGCGGATGCTGTATCCATAGCTTCCTCGGTCCGAGGTGCCTCGGGAGGAATTACCGTTTTCGGACGGGCTCCCCCATGTCCCTTCGTACCAGCCATCGCAGCGGCTGTAGCAGCTACTGCTGAGCTGTTGTCCAGCCCTCGCGAGAAGGACAACACGTCAACGGCTGAGGTCGGAGCAGCTGTGGTTACAACTGCCTTCCCACTACCTTTCCCCTTGGCAGGGATCGGTAGGTTGGACTTACTGGGACCCGGAGTCTTGACAGTTTTAGTGCTGTCGGACGTCGGCCCCTTCCCCGGCTGGTCCTTAGCACCAGGCTTCGGATCAGCTTTCTTTTGACCCTTAGGCGCCTTCGTAGCAGGAGCCCTGGGGTCCACCGTCTTCGGATCCTTGGAGGCCGCTGCAGTGGCAGCCTTGGAACCCGGCTTCTTCGTACTCGCAGTACTTTCCTTCTTCGGAGCGGGCTATTTAGGCTCGTCCTTTCCCGGAGGCTTCTTCCCCACACCAGTGTGTTTGATAGCCTTAGTGCTAGCCTTAGTATCGGCCGACTTGGACTGATCTCGGGTAGCACCCTTCCCACCGCGCGTCCTCGGACGTGAAGTGTCGGAATCACTCCCACTCCCCATAGACAGTTTGCGAGCAACCGTCTTCTGGAGGTTTGGTGATATGCTGAGACTGCATATCCGGGAGGGACGTGCAGTCGTCTCGGAAGGATCCGCCGCTACCTGGGTGTAGGCGAGTCCTTGCAGCACTCCGGAGTCCTCGCTGCCGTCTGGCGACGGGGACTTTCGGATCGGGGACACGGCCGGATCTACACGGAGATCCGCTAGTGTCTGGCTCAACTCATCACCACTAGGGCTCTGAGCATCCATTGCCTCCTCGGTGGCGGATGCCACCTCGGAGTGTCCGGTGAGTTCGGATTGACGGAGCTGTTGCTCGGCCATCCTCACTTCGGCAAAGTGTCTTTCGACGGGAGTTTTGACGGGGAAAACACTAGTTCCCCGTCTCCCTCTTTGTCTCAGACGCACCAGGAAAGAGTACTCACTGCTTACAACTCTTTTACTGACTTTTCTCCTCTTCTAGCCGTCCAAAACACCAACTTCCACGCTGCCAACCAACACCGCTATTGACCGGGGCGAGCCCAAAATCAATATGGCGTTCCCTCGCTTTTGTTTTTAAAACAAAGCGCATGCGCAGCGTCTCGCATGATTGGACGCGATCCCGTTACCCGGTGTGACCCAATTACTGTTTAATCAGGTCACGACCTTTCCCGCCCGCAGCTCGGGCTCGGGGGATCACACTGCTACGTAGGCGGCTCACAAAAGTCAAAATATACTTCGAATAAAGAGCTCATCAGGAGTATTAGTGGATATTTATGGGAAATCGAAGATTACCCCACCGGATTATCCGTCCACCACCCTCGGGGAGCACTCTTTCATTCTTTTCATCTTGACTCTGAGCGCCCCTGTTGGTAACATACATATAACATATAGGACAACACAGGACACCACACTCGTTGTGTAAACAAGCTAGGTTACAGCCCCTCTAGCCACCAGCCTTGGGCTTCGCCGAACGGGTTTCCCGTCCACCTCTCGTAACCTGGCCGAAGGACACTCGTTCTTAACTAAAACTCCAGCCTTGATTTTAGTTTTCCGTGCCCTTCTTCCTTCGCCTGCCGAGACTTTCTTTTTCACGGTCTTCCGGAGCTTCTTTTGTACCACTCTCTTAGGGGTATCCACTGACACCCCTTCCAAAGGTACAAATTTAGCCTCCGAAGTTCTCTTCTCCACCTCCGTTTCCGGGGTGAGCTCCCTTCCAGCCCAAGCACGCAACCGAGCCACATGGCTCGTCCGGATGCGTCCTGCTTCGGACTGAATCAACACAGTCGTTTGACTGATACATTTAACCACAGTGTGTGGTCCATCCCAGTTATTCGCCAGCTTGACGTTGCAGAGCGGTTCGTGTAGGCGGATCACTCTATCCCCCACTACGAATCGTCGCAACTTCAATCCGGTGTCGTAACCCACCTTCTGCCAATTCGCAGCTTTGAGCAAATGAGCCCTAACTGTTTCGTAGGCAAATTTGAACCTCTCTCGTAGAGATTCCACAAATAGCACCGTACATGGTGCTTCCGGACTGATCCCTACCACCCCGAATACCAAATCCGCCGGCATGATCAAGTCCTCTCCGAACACCAAGAGGTTCGGTGTGCAATTTGTCGAAGTGTGGACCGTATTGTTATACGCATGCACCACAAATTCGCATTGATCATCCCAATCATCCATATGGGAGTTCACTAATGGCTTCAAAACCTGGATCAAGGTCCGATTGAACCGCTCCACCTGCCCGTCGGACTGTGGTCGGTACGGATTGGTCCGAGTTTTGCATATAGCCAACTGATGGCACATAGCTGTCCATAGTTTGGACTCAAATTCTCTCCCTTGATCGCTATGTAACATCAAAGGAGCCCCCAAATGGAGGATCCACCCCTTCACCAATGCTTCCGCACAAGTAGCAGCGGTATGATCCTCGAGTGGGTACACTCGGGTGTATTTCGTATAGTAGTCCGAGACCACCATCATACACGTATTACCTTTTGGAGTTGGTTTAACTCCACTGATAATGTCCACAGCTATTCGAGCAAATCTCACTCCGAATAGCTCTTGTTGCAGTGGCAATTTTCCTAATCCAGGACCAGGTTTGCCTAAACAACAGGCCGGACAGGTCTCGATCCACCTTAAAAGGTCGCCTGACATGCCGGGCCAGTAGTATCTCCGACTCAGCCTTTCCAACGAGCGTTTCTTTCCGAAATGCCCACTAGTGGAATGGCCGTGGCAGTAGTACAGGATGTCTTTCCTCATAGCAGCAGGGATTACCATTTGTAACACCCTCCGCTTTCCGGGACAAGTCTTCCACCTGCACAACAACGAGTCTCGGACCTCCAGTTCTCGGAACTGAGCCAAGAAACGTCGCATTTCACGGTTTTCCAGTGATATTTCGGGTCTCACTGGACAGACCCCAGTAGGGACAAGCTCCCTCAGTCGTGCTATGGTAGGATCGGCCATCTGGTACGTCCTTATAGTGTCGGTGGACCAATCCAACAGGTTTTGCAACAACCCATCATAAGGCAAACGCACACTCGCTACCACAGCATTGTGAGCACCACAATCCCCACACTCCGGACGCACACAACGGCGTACCGGACGTCTACTCAGACAGTCAGCATTAATATGCTTCGTGCCTGCTCGGTGCTGGATATGAGAGTTTTCCAGTCCGAACTCGCTGAGGTGATTCAACCACCGACCAATCATTCCCTCGGCGTCCTTAAAATTAAGGAGCCACCTCAAGGCCGAATGATCGGTACGGAGTGTGAAATTTCCTCCATATAAGAAGTGCCGAAACTTCTTCGTGTACACCACTACTGCGAGCAGCTCTCGCTTGGTAGTACAATAATTTCTCTGTGCCTTGTTCATACTGTTACTAGCGAACGCCAGCGGGACCTCTACTCCGTCCTGGATTTGGGACAATGCGGCCCCGATGCTCTCATTGCTCGCATCAGTGTCAAGGATGAAATGCCCCTTCTCCGTAGGGTATCTCAGCACCGGGGTGGTTCGGAACAACGCCTTAATCTCTTTGAAGGCTTCATTCTGTTCCATCCCCCATGGGAAGGGTTCTTTTTTTCTCCCCGGAGTCCAATGGCTCAACCGTTGTAATGGCTGAGACACCCTAGAGAATCCGGGGATGAAGTCCCTGTAATAGGAACAGAACCCTAAAAAGGATCTGATATCCTTTGGTCCTTTTGGAACTTCCCAAGTCTCCACAGTCTCCAACTTAGCCGGATCAGCCTGCACACCTTCGGTGGAGATGATCCGGCCCAAATAGACCATGGACTTCCGAAAAAGTTCACATTTCTTCGGCTTTAATGTCAAGCCATTGGACCGAATTCGTTCCAAAACCTCTCCGAGGTTCAACGCACACTCTTCAAAAGTCTTGCCAAAGACAATGACATCATCCAAGTATACCAAACATTTGCGCCACAACAGATCACTCAGAAGAGTTTCCATCATAGCCTCAAAAGTGGCCGGGGCGTTGCACAACCCGAAGGGCATCAGCTCAAACTGATACAGTCCAATGTGACTTGTAAAAGCCGTTTTCTCCTTATCCTCCTCCTTCATCCCGATCTGCCAATATCCGGACTGCAAATCAAGGGTGCAGAACCATTGGTTCCCACCCAAAGAGTCCAGAGTCTCATCAATCCGGGGGAGAGGATATGCATTTTTCTTGGTTACCCCATTCAGGCGCCTATAGTCGATACAAAATCGGATAGACCCGTCCTTCTTAGTAACCATCTGGACCGGGCTGGACCAGGGGCTAGTGCTAGGCACGATCACCTTCTGTTCCAACATGGTCTTCACTTGTTCCTCTACCACCGCTTTCTTACCCAAAGGCAAGCGTCGGTAAGGCATCTTGAAAGGCTGTGCATCACCCGTATTGATAGAATGCAACACTTTGTCGGTTCGGCCCAAAGGCTCCCCCTCCACCTGCCATGCATCCTGATACTTCACTACCAGCCTCCTTAGGGAATCGAGATCCCTCCGATCCGTCAAATCCGTTTCGGAGATCATTTTCTCAAGTCCCTCACTCAGAACGGTCGGAGAAGGGTCACCCTTCATGCTCACCTGTCCAGCAGGCATCACTGCCTCACTGGTGAACACCTTCCCCAGTATTGTATCTTTCCTTAGATACTTCGGTTCCAACCCGGGGTTAGAAACCGGCACTACGGTCCAAGCACCATCACCCACTAGGGTGTCCATGCCCGTCAAACCGATACTACCCAACATGGCCACATCCGGCTCCACAACTGCCTCTTCCTCTCTCCTAAGCCCCTTGCTTCGGACCAGCACGTCACACGTCTGTCCGGGAGGAATCTTTACAGTTTGGACCACCGTTGCCACTGTCGACACTTGTCGGAGCACACATTGCTCTACCGCACGGTACGGGTGCTCTATCAGGAGTACCCCTGTACCCGGATTCAGGACCGCGTCATACAACGCCGAAAAATCCAATCCGAGTATACCGTCGTCTGCAATATCCGCAATGGTGGGAGAAGCCACATACTCCTTCCCTCCAATTCGGAGCGGTATGAACGCGCGCCCATACGTCTGCATACTTGACCCATCGGCCGAACAGGCGTTTACCCTCGTTTTGAAGTTATCACGACTATCCGGCATAAGAGCATAGAAGTTAGAGGAGATAAAGGAGTGGCTAGCTCCCGTATCTACTAAAAATTCGCCCGCTCTACCGGCCACAGTAACAGACACATACCACCGCCTCCCCCCCAGCGGAGACGGGTTTACAGTAAAGCGTTTAAAATCCTTCGGAGCAGCCAAATCAAGGCCATGTTTCTTCAAATGGTCGAAACATGGATGATCCGGGGAAAGCTGGGTACTCCCTACCCACACGGTGTCTGTGACAGCCGCAACTTCCTCGTTCCGATCCGTAATGGGCCTCCCTGCCTCATTGCCGGGCAACTGTTGGACTGGAATGTTAACCAGGCCGGCATCCGAGCCCCTCAAGCTCGAAGCCACCCCTGATTCCCTTCCTGCCTTCGGAATTTCACTAGGCTCTACCTCTCTGGTATGTTGGCGTACATCATATGCAGGGGTCGTCCGCTCGCCTTCTCGGACCACCCCCTCTAGTTTCCCTCCTTCCCGGGAACTTTCGGAGTCGGAGCCGTACACTCCCCAGCAAAGTGACCGATCTCCAGGCACCTATAGCACTTGGCGGTCCGCCGATTGATCTTCCTCCGGTTAGGCTGTGTAGCCCCCTGAATGGAAGTCGTCATCTTCTTAAACAGCGATGTGAAAAACGCTGCGTCCATTATCGGAGCTTTTGGGTCCGATGATTCCTTCTTCGGAGGAGGGTTTCCACCCCCTTCCGGCTTCCTATTTTTCCACGGCGTTTTAGAGGAATTCCCATTCCTCTTAAACTGAGCTGCAGAAGCTATCGCCCCCTCTTCCTCACTGCCCGAACCATCAGACTGCTCCGGAGAACACTCTATAATGGCCGAGGCCCGGGTGGGCACCCGGTCCCCTAACAGTGACTTCTTGAGAGCATGTATGTCGATGGCCTTAAAAAGGTCATCTAATGACGTATCTGCTCTCCAGGTATCATACACCACATGTTGTATTTCTGGGTCCCTCAGTCCAGCAACAAACTGAGAGAACAATTCCTTAGAGAATAAGGCATCATGGATTCCTGAAGCTGGATGTACCTTCTTCAGGAGTCTCATCAGTGCAAGTCCGAAAACCCTCGGGGCCTCGTGCTTGCCTTGCACTCGCTTCTTAAAAGCGACCATCGGGTCAATCCGAGCGGAGTCTCCGTATAGGATAGTTCCAATCTCTACCAGTTGTTTGAAAGTGCCGCGGGGTCCGCATTCATCTTTCCACTGCTCCACGGCCATCAGGCCATCTCCCAAGCGCAATCCCTTACAGACATACGGAATTGCATCCTGTTGATCCCACCCACTGAGGTTGATGTCCTCAACGGTGGCTCCCAACCACTCTTCCCAAGAGTTTTTCTGCCAGTAGGGAAAAGGCTCGCTAGCAATGCGTCTAGCAGCGTTGGATGACCCCCTAATTTTAGAGGTTATCGCCAGGCATTTAGAAATGGAAGCCGAGGCGTCCTTTTCTGTACCCACGTTGTGCAATCCGATCCCAGCTATTGCTGGGTTTGTATCGTACAACTCTTGCAATTCTGTACTCAGAATTGTTCTCCTTGGAGCCCTCCTCGGACTCTTTGTGCCCGGAGTCGTCCCCGGAGTAGCGCCTCTGGTAGGCACGTTATTCTGCCTCTCCAGATAGGTCTGGTAGGTACCATACGACACCAAATCCTTAGTGGGGTCCACACCTTGACTGAACCACCAATTTTTCTCCTGGTCAGTCATATACTGACACTGCTGGGCCAGAGCAAGCAATCGCTGATGCGCCGCTTTCTCTTTTTCCAGTTCCTTGGCCTGTCTATCAGCCTCCTCCTCTTGCTGTGCCTCCGCCAATTTAGCTTTCGCAGCTTCACCGGCCGCTCGGAGCCCTTCTTGTCGAGCTCTCAAAACCGCCGCCTCCTGCTCTGCTAATTCCTCAGCGAGGGCTGCAGTTTCCTTCATGCGTTCCTGTTGCTGCTCAAGAGCAGCCTGCTGCTTGCGATACACATCTCGCCTCTCCAATTCCAAGTTTTTCTGTTCATTGAACAGTATGTTTGCTTGGCATTCTCGCCATTGCGACAAACTCGAGGGAGTTAAGTCGGTCTTGGCCGCCTTATCTTGTTCGGATGCTTTCTTCAAGCGTTCCGAATCCAGTTGCTGCTCATCCAGTTTCAACTGAGAATGTGGACTCCGCACCAACTCCGATAATGACCTTCCCCTGCCCGCCGTGTTTACACCTGTCGGAGCCGAAAAGACCTGCTTCGGAATTGGACGGATACCACTGATACCCACCCTAGGTGAGTAATCACTCGCCCTACCTCTACCCCTTGCTCGGCCAACCTTTAGTGGTCGTCCTGGCGTTGAAGTAGACAAGGCACCTTCTACAGTCATCCCACGTCCCATAGGAAGATTTGGGGTGTCTGTAAAACTCCTGTAATGAGGACCTTTCGGACTGTCATTATCAGCGGAAGCGTACGAGGTACTGCTATCCTGTATACTCTCCCTGGTCTCTGACAAAAATTTCTCCAAAGAAGTTCTTTTTGCCTTCAGAATGTCACATTCCTTGGCAAAATGGGCAGGGTACATGGTAAAGTGCACATTTTTGTGTACTACGTCACAAATTGTTGGAAAACATATATCAACCAAAATAGGAAAGGTTCCACACAACAAAGAAAATATCATATTAGTGAATAATCAACGGGCACGAATTTGTCAATGAAAATAATATAAGACCCCATATAACAAATATAATAAGATATCTATGATCACTAACAGTGCCTAGCTACCATTTAACTAGTGGGCATGGCTGTATGGGCACCAATTTTCGTTCATAATTTTCCTATAAAAAAACATAATATGTTTATAAATTTCACTAAATATTTATATGGAAACCTTTATTTATATATAGTTATTCAAATTTAGTTTAGAAAAAGGGTGGTATATGGTTTACCAAAAGTTAAACATGTGCTTGACATGTGTATAACGTTGACTTATGAAACACTATGCATTCAATATTAAAGGGTACAAATATTTCTCAAATGCCACCTTCTTGCGGGCATGGTAACACTGCACAAATTTGTATAGAAAACACATACCATACCCTTTTCCCCATAAGGGTACCATTAATTAACTGGCACCATTATTTACAGCCTTGCAACACTGAATTGGATTTATGCCATTTTTTCGTACCCGTTCATTCCTTATGTAACAGACCCCTGGTGTAGCTGCGTGATCGAGTCATCCCTCACTCAAGCAGTGGCTGACGAGGAGGGTACACTCACCGAGTCCTACTGTATAAGCTGTATCCTTGGTGATACTCAGGTAAGGACGGGGTATAGTAATATTTCCCATAACATGGAAGGCTCTGCTGCTGTAGGCCTAGTAGTGGAGATCTAAATGATGCCCAGGTACCCTGGTATCAGCCTATCTTCTGGGTTCTTCTTTAACTTTAGACATGCCATATGTCTCTGGATATAACGGTATGTCTCTGGCCTTTAGGCAAATTACATTATTCGGCTATAGCCGTCTTCTGGGTTCTTCTTTAACTTTAGATATGCCATGTCTCTGGATATAACGGTATGTCTCTGGCCTTTAGGCAAATTACATTATTCGGCTATAGCCGTCTAAAAGACTGTTGGACCGGCTGGACTGGTCGTACTGGCTGTCCAAATGACTGGCTGGATCTCTCGCTACATGCCAGTTTTTACGGGTTGTAAATCGGACCATTATTAAGGCTTCTAGAGAGAAAAGCATTTTGAATAAACATTTTGAATAACATAACTCAAAAGTATAATATTGCAATGTTTCAATGAAAATTCTTGCATTATGATTTTTTTATGCGATATCCTCAGGTATCTGGGCCTGCAAAAATTAAGCCGGTCCTGCAAAATAAAAGATCTACAGGGCTGAGTGTCCTGTATGGCGAAAACGTTTTCATGGAGACCGTGTGTATCTGACCTCCACGTAGCTAGATGTTGGCCATAAATAGGTATCCCAAATTAGATACGCATTGGTGGACGTGAGATCGAGGTCAGTTTTTTTAACAGTATAAAGGTTAGGGTGGCTAGAAGGTCTGGCTGATCTCGCTGTTCGTATCTGATCCTATGTTAAATGACCCTTTTATGATGTCTTCCCATCATTGTTAGACAGCAGATAGAGACTTCTAGTAACTTGGTCTCAAGAGATATTCAATGGATCAATCATATACGAGCTGGAATAAGCACAATAACTTATGTTACATAATGTAATCAATGGGCAATTTTGACAGACCTTTACATTTCGAGCCGGTTCTGAGCTCTATACGTGAGTGATTCTCCCAGCTGTCAGTTGAGAGAATTCATACTGAGCAAAGGCAAATCAATATATCACTGCAATTCCTTTTTTGTTATAATGGTATTGAATGCAGGTACACACCAATGTGCTTTATATTGTGCAGGTGAAATTATTTGTATGGTAGATATAGCAGTTAAAATTAGATTTCTATAACTTAGAATTTGTATGGAAATTATGAATTGGCAATTTTTGGCAAATTATCACAAAAAGATCTGGATTGAGTGAATATGGTACATTTTGAATGCAAATGATAGGCCCTAGCGTCAACCAGCGTCAGGGGGTCTGCTGGGGGTCATATTGGGGTCTGAGACCCCAATCTCAAGAAGTAACATCATTTGTATAACACCAGAGGGCACCTCCTGTCATAGGCTGTAGAGAGAACCATGCTGGGTGAATGGCAGCAATTAGTACGTACATTAGAAATTGGTGGCAGCACTGTGCTGTGAGAGGGGCTTTGGTCATGTATGTACTATACACCTGCCTTCAGATCTGTCAGAAAGGTTCGAGGGGTGAAGTATATGTAATCAGCTACAGTTAGTTACCTAGTTACTGTATCAACATAACAATGCTAATTTGTTAAATGCGAATATTGAGGCATTCTAGACATACATGGTACATATGTGTCTAATTCATGTTAAAAAATCCTCCGGCCACCCTATAAAGGTTTTAAACCCGCAGATCTTACTGCACATCCAGTAGCAGTCAGAGTGCAGTCGGGACAGGCCCTATATATAGGGGCGCTGGGGATGGTGCACCAGTAGTAGGTTTTGTGCTCTTCAAAAAGAAAACGTGGTCTGGGGTAAAAGTCCCATTTCTAAAAAGGGGAATGAAATAATGATAATGTACAACTGCCGGACATGAAATGATGTGCATATTGGCATGTGTAAAACCAACTCATTCAAACCAGTTAAAGGAAATAATTTGAAAAAATTGAACACAAAAAAAGACACTACAAGCTAAATTATCAAAGCCATGTTTATTTTGCCAACTTACACATTTCTATTTTTGTACTCATTAATATTATTTTTATCCCACAGATATTGGAGATCACCATGTCAGTTAAACCGGAGTATGTTGTGCCAACCATCATAGGGGCCTGTGCTGCAGCGGTGGGGATGGCTATAGGTTATCGCCTAGGTGAGCATTGTTTTTATTAGCCTAATAATTAGCCAATACTCATAGACCAGGCATTAGCAGAGACAGAGCCACAGGGGGTATGCCCCCACCCCCTACCGCTTTGGACATTCAAAGAATAGGAATCCAATAAGTTGTGAACTGGAATGTGATACTTTTCGGCACTTTGGGGTTTACTGGGCCTGTCTTTCTTTTCGAATTCCTTGGTCCACCACTAAATAGTCATGCATTTCCAACATCTATAGTGATGTGGCAGTAGGCAGAGTTCGCTACTCTGCCAAATGGGGCATCCTTTCCTGTAGTGCTTGAGGCTGTGTCTCACGACCTTGAGCCAATGTTTTTGTCTCTGATCGGGTGCCGTCTCTGACCGGGTGCCGTCTTTGACCGGTTGCCGTCTCTGACCTGGTGTCAGAAGGAAGTGTTTTTTTAATTTTCAACATATACTCATATATATTATGATTTGTAAAAACGTTATGGCAGTTGTTATGTAACTATGATTAGCCTCCTGCTGTTGGTAGAAGATAACTAAACTCCCAAATGACATCCGGTCAGAGACGGCACCCGGTCAGAGACAAAAACATTGGACCAAGGTCGTGAGACACAGCCTTGAGGTTATTTAAGGCTATGTCTCACCGAATCCATGCAATTCAAATCTATGGCCACTCAAAAAAGGTTGTTTCTCATCACTCGGTGGTTAGAATATGACTAGGGCGTATTTTAATTTCTAAAGAATTCTAGGGGCTAAAATATATGGGGAAATTAAGGCTTTTCATTCACGATTTTCACATTTTAGTGGTTAAGAGTTAATTTGTACATACAAATTTGTATAATGCAATTTATTCCAAGCTCTCTGCATTACTGACAGTATAAGCTTTGATTTGATATCAAATATGCCAATATTTGTCCACTTTTTAACAGAGTTTTCATTAAAAATCTAAAATCACGATTTTTATGATGCGCGCGGTGACGAGAAACAATTCTTTTTTTGAGTGGCCTATGACTGGCGTATCTCTATGGCCGTCGAACCTCTATGGCTGTCAGAGTTGAAGGCGATTTATTTAGAGCATAATCTACATAGATATGAAATACCAGTAACTTTATTTTACCCTGTCCTAGAAAGTAATGAACCTTATCTCCTTTCCCATTTTTTTTTCTAAATTATATTGATCTTGGCTACCCAGTCATAAAGGTGCGCAAAGATGCTCACTGCCCCCCTCGTTATTAATTAATGACCACTCCCTAAGCACATATGTTCAGCTGTCCAAAATATGTGATAAATACATTGTAGCATAGACTATCATGATTATTGTCTTGAACATGATTATTTACCATAGGCATTGCCAATTACTGTCTCCTTAAGTGATTACCAGTCTCTAAAAGCAACCACTTTGCACCAATCTACATTTGTGTACATAGGAACTAAACGTCCTTTACATTCCAGCTGGAAAGGTTGCTGTTTACAGTTCCAACAAATCTTACGAAAGTGCCGATCCCCTGATTAAATATGCAAGTGAGCATACTGTGAAGTTGACTCCAGCTCAGAAAAAATTGCAGGAGGTAGGTTGGTTAAAGCGATTGCCTACTTTGGAGAACACATCCATTGTGCATTGCACATTGTAGATTCACCTGGACTCGGACACATACCCTGAGACGGACACTTAGATTGGTGTTGATTTAATCATTCTAATCTCTTAAGTTGTGAATAATCACAAAGATTAGTTGCATTTTTCCATCAAAGAGCCACTAGGTCTTATCATACATGGATAATCAGAAATTTCAGTGTCCGTCTCATGGTATGTGTCTGGACAACTCATCGTGAATCTACCCTGTCCAGAGGGCAGTACTGCACATGTCAGAGCACAGTGACACAGACACTATAGATTGATTTCGTTACAAATTGCTCACCCCTGATCCTACCACTTCCCAGGCATCCCCCCTTGGGTCAAATGGTTGCAGGGGAGATCAATACATGTTACTCTCACAGCAAAGGGCTCTCTCAGCATAATGCTGTGGGTATTAATAGGGGAGCCAGTCTGGAATCTTGGAGAGGACCTGGTACGGTTTGCAATAGATGGTATGAGTGGTGAACTAAGGTATTTTGAGGGTGCTGATTCCATTTCTGCCATGTGTAGAATGATATCTAGGTCGGAACAAGGTCAAAATCAAGGTCAAAGGTCACGATTTTAAGGACCTCTAAAGGGTACATACACTTTGAGATGAATGCAAAGATACTGAACCTGAGTGTTAGTCATCTTACATGGCCATTCTTATATATGTGGTTTATTAGCTGACTGACTATGGTGGACCTTGATTGGGTGCAAGGTCATGTTTTACAAGGTCAAACATGGAAAATACTTACTTTTCTCAATTTAATACCTTTCTGTATGCACAGATAATAGATATATGTCTATATATAGGCACAATTTTCTGCCTAAGTTAATGCCCACATATTAGCCATTGACAACTAATAGTATTACAGGGTTAAACCATGGTATTTCCATGATAATCCAACCTATATCTGTATTTGATATTAAAGAGGTAAATTGTCAATTGGTTTCATCAAGTCTTTATCCAGTCAATAATCTGTGCTGATACTTGGTATTACATTTAGGAACCAACTGTGACCTAGTACACAGTTCCATGGTGTTATATGACCTTGTGAAAAGTCAAGGTCACATGTGGCAATAGGTAAATGCTATAAAAGCAGTTATATCAAAATAGCCACACTATAACAGAGGAACTTTGGAAAGGAGGTGTGATATCTTGAGATAAGTAGGTGAATAACCTTTATTGTAAAATGCCAAATGCCATTTTGATATTTTCAAGGACATTCTGGTTGATAGAAATGGTCAAATTTGGGATGAAATGCATGGCGGCATTGACTATAGTGGGCACTTTACCCATTCTATTATACTTGCCATGTTGGTTCCTTTGATAATAATGAATTCAGGACAATAGCCCCTGCCTTGCATTACTGAATATAAGACATCCAAATGACCTTGAACAGGGGTAGGTCCATTTAACATGCAAATTGTTAAAACTCTAAGAGTCACCTAGTGACTTAATGCATTATGCTTATCCATTCACAGGCATTCACAGGGCTCACTCATGCATCATGCAAACCTTATGGGGCTGATGCATTACTAAGGGGTCGAAATGATGCATGCCTGATAAATGGGCTCATCTTGGTACCATGAATGGTAGATCTATAATCGTCTTTAAGTTATTTTACCCTGTCATGAAAGCATTGTGCTTTTCCAGATGATGCATTTGAATAGATACTTCTTTTAGAATATTTGACCTTGACCTTTCTCAAGGTTACGTAATGCAATGAAACTGAATACAATCAGACTCTCCATTTATTGTTATGCACTGTAGTTATGATCGTAGCGTTGGGGAGTTTACTTGTATACATGGTTGTTGACAGACAGAGCTTGACTAAGTACTGCCTGCATTATAGAGATCCACTTGTCTTGATGCCAAGGTCACATCCATTCATCATGCCAAACCTTTGGGAATGTCAACACCATAGGGTTGGAATGATAAATGAAGGCTTGTAATATAGACAAACTAGCGCATTATTCCCCAATGCCAACAGATAAGCACAATGCATGAAGTCACTATATGACCCTTAGAGCTTTAATAATTTGCCTTAAAAATGGACCTACCCCTCTTCAAGGTTATTAGGATGTCTTATATTCAGTAATGCAAGGCAGGGGCTATTGTCCTGAATTCATTATTATCAAAGGAACCAACCTGGCAAGTATAATAGAATAGGTAAAGTGCCCACTATAGTTAATGCTGCCATGCATTTCATCCTCAATTAGACCATTTCTGTCAACCAGAATGTCCTTGAAAATATCAAAATGGCATTTGGCATTTTATAATAAAGGTTATTCACCTACTTATCTCAAGATATCACACCTCTTTTCCAAAGTTCCTCTGTTATAGTGTGGCTATTTTGATACCACTGCTTTTGTAGCATTTCCCTATTGCCACATGTGACCTTGACTTTTCACAAGGTCATATAACACCATGGAACTGTGTACTAGGTCACAGTTGGTTCCTAAATGCAATAGCAAGTATCAGCACAGATTATTGACTGGATAAAGACTTGATGAAGCCATTTGATAATTTACCTCTTTAATATCAAATACAGATATAGGTTGGATTATCATGGAAATACCATGGTTTAACCCTCTATTACTATTAGTTGTCAATGGCTAATATGTGGGCATTGACTTAGACAGAAAATTGTGCCTGTATAGACATATATCTATTATCTGTGCATACAGAAAGCAATTAAATTGAGAATTATAAGTATTTTCCATGTTTGACCTTGCAAAACATGACCTTGCACCCAATCAAGGTCCACCATCGTCAGTCAGCTAATGAACCACATATATAAGAATGACTATGTAAGATGGCTAACACTCAGGTTCAGTATCTTTGCATTCATCTCAAAGTGTATGTACCCTTTAGAGGTCCTTAAAATCGTGACCTTTGACCTTGATTTTGACCTTGTTCCGACCTAGATATCAGTCTACACACACTAGATTCGGAATCAGCATACCCAAATTACCCTAATCCAACCTTCATATCATCTATTGCAAGCCGTACCAGATCAAAGTTAAATATCAATATTTAGGATGGTTGGCTCCCCTATTATATAGGCCTCTTAGGAAAATGATACAAAACCCTAAAATAATTCCCAGGACCCTATGCTAAAATTACGTTGGTTAGTTGGCAAATAGTTGCCCTTTAATTATAGCTAATTATGGTTTATTCCCTAAGGCAACACTTCAGCACAGCAGAGCAATAATGATGGGATCCCCAGATGAGCTGCACCTACTTGCTAGTATTTGTAGAGCTATTGGTGCTAAGAAGACTCTTGATATAGGTAAGTACCTTGTAAAATATAACAAAGTCCACGACAAGAGCTAACCATTATGTTTAAGTTATAGCTAATCTAAACACTAAATGAGACATATATACTGCGAAAAGGGACCTTAATGTACCCTGCACTAAGGGCCTTTTTTGCAGATCGTGTCACAAATCTTTTTAATTTGGACCACGATTGCAGGAAACCTAGAACTATTATTATTGAAACAAGGTTTCATATCTCAGGCTTCTCTAAAAACATAAGTCAAAGTGAACAAAACACCAGATTCATAATTTGAATTATTGAAAGTAGGCAATAAAGACATTTACTTCCTGTCCAAAGGTGTCTTCACTGGAGTTAGCACACTGAGTATTGCCCAAGTGCTGCCTGAAGATGGGAAGTTGGTTGCATGTGATGTATCAGCTGAATATCCTGAAGTTGGGAAACCCTACTGGAAGGAAGTAATTATTCTTTCTTTCTCACTCAATGCTATAGAAGTTTCTGTATCGTTCTGCATCATAGGCCAGAATGCATGTATGTTTTCATGTGCTCTTAGAATTATTGGGTTACTATGTGTTACTATGTGTTACTATATGTAATGTACTGGTGTAAAGAGGTAGAAAGCAATGTTCATACATACTGGTAAAGGTTTGAAAGTCCATGTCTTATCTTGGCTTCAGGCAGGTGTTGACAACAAAATTGACCTACGAATTGCACCAGCTGATGTAACCCTACGTAAGTTATGACTGTTACTTATATAGAAGATAATTTATATAGAACTACCAGTAGAAATGAAATGCGTTATAATGAGTGTAGCATTTCTGTTCTCCGAGATTTATCTTTCTATGTTTTTTAGTTTTAGACATCCTGAAGAAGACCAATTAATTTGGTCGAAACGTTGATTCACTCTACATGCTCATAAAGCAACTATTCAACACCTTGTAATTCTCAGCTAATAAAAAGTCAACTATACTGTACATGATTGTGTCTTAGTTTTGTGTGATATCTTAACCTAAGTAGTTTTACACTTGTTTCTACCTTACTTCTTGTCTGGTCAACACATTATTTCTCTAGAGAAAATATACTCTACTATTGATAAGTTAGGAACACAGGCATCTTGAAGCGTATAAATTGTATTTTTATTCATAAATACATTTTTATTTCAGAAAAACTGCTTGACAATGGAGAGGCAGGCACCTATGACTTTGCATTCATAGATGCTATTAAAACGGAGTATCACATCTATTATGAGCTGTGTCTGAAGCTGATCCGACCTGGAGGACTAATAGCATTTGACAATGTAAGTATTATATCAAACATCATTCTGTATGCCTTCTATCATTGAGATTCTAAGCAAAGTTTTACTTGCTTTAAGCCATTGAGGGCTCATGCAAGTGCACAGACAAATGTTTACAGTAAGTCTTAACCCAGTCTTACAAATATCTTACAAACCTGATCTTAAAGTCTTAATAATAGCAGAGTGCCCCATATAAGTAAGGAACCAGAGTAAGACTGCATATAATTATATTGACACCATCTAAGGTATTATTAAGACTTTAAGATCAGGTTTAAAGACATTTGTTAGACTGGGTTTCACTGTAAAAATTTGTTTGTGCACTTGCGTGAACTAGGTCAGTTGTACCTTAAATCCAGTTTGACTCTCTCACCTATAAAAGGGAGTAAAATGAGAGTCATTCTGGTGATACAATTTTGACTCTGTTGAAAGAGTTATCATGACTCCAATAAGTTTCTCTGTATAGGTATATCACTAAATAGCATTCACACTCATAGATTCTTATATTGCCACAGATGGTTTGGAGTGGTACAGTCATCAACCCTAACGACACTTCAGATGAAGTTGAAGCTATAAGGAAGATGAATGACAAACTACATAATGATGACAGGGTTGATTCCACCCTTCTTCTTATTGGAGATGGCACAGTTTTAGCTTTCAAACGATAAGGACACCCCGGAACCAACACTTATTACGTTGCATCATTGAACCTGCACTGTTGGTAGAGTACTGAAGTAGGGAAGGGTCTGTCATTCTGGAAATACTCTTGTACACATATCACTTTATCCTCCTTACTTAAAGCTGCTGTACAAGCTGGGATATAATCATATATCTGAGTATTTACTCTCATTCCACTGGTTGAAGTGTTATTCCAACGTTTCTGCTTATTCTTTGACTGTTAATCATGTTAGATTTAAAGATGTCCAGTTTACTTAATGTATTTTGTATCAGATTAGTCCAGATGCTGTGTGTAGGATTTTTACTTCTTTTTTCTTTCTGGAATACGGTAGCCCCCATTGGTTTAACCAAAGAACGCCAGGTTGCACCACCCTTTGTTAAATAACCCTCACCACTATTTCACAGCCTGGGACGTCACAAAAAAGGTGGTTTATTTACATGTGTATGATGCTGACAATACATATTTTACTTTTTTAGCTCCCCTACCATAATTTGAATGATTTGAATAGAAAAGGGTAAAAAGTAAACACAAGGGAGCACTTGTTTTAGTCTGATGACGGGATTATTTCACAAGTTGAATATCAGGCTGCATTTTACTCGGCCCATGGTTTTGTCATACAAGGTATCCCCTTAGTTGGGAGATCCCTTTAATATGATATGAGGTAAGTTGACTAAGTCTTGAGGTCTTGTAGTATAGTTGGTATTTATTACAAGTTGACAGCAACAGTACAGTAGTACAATGTAGGTTCCACTCAGTTACACCTATCCACACAATAATATAGGTCTTGGTAAATATACCTAATAACCCTGAGGTTAGTACTGGACTAGAGCCAAGGGGGTCCTACACCATGTCTGATAGTTGGGCCTAGTAGGGCATAGCCTATAGCCTTGTTCTCAGTCAGTGGAGAGGTCCTTGCTCTGTGGTGTCCCAGTGTAGAGTGAGGATGGAGATGCCCAGTGCTGGGACCTGACCCTATTTAAGGGGGCCAGGCCACCAGCATGGCATCTTGAGTGTTAGTGTCAGTTGACAGTGTTTGGAGGGTTGTAACAGTCAGAGAGACAGTCACACAATACCCCTCCATAGTTTGTCTACCCCTGTTAGTGTACATCAAAGGGGTGACCCTTATGCTGGTCTGTGGGAAACAATGTGCGGGATGAGCGTCGCCTGGCGGCGGCGGGAGTGCCGACTGGAGCGCCGCCTATGCGGGCCGGCGCGCGCCTGCGTGTGCCGGCGGCGGGAGTAGCGTCTCCCGCCGTCGGCTTGAACACGCGGGCGCCCGCAGCGCCGGGCTCGCCGGGCTCGCCGGTCATACCTGACAGGTGCCTCCCCCTCGGGAAAAAGGACAACTCTCCGTCAGTTGTCATTCCATCTAAAAATTTGGGGTGAATTTTGGAATTTTATCCACAATTTTTGGTGGCAAATAGAATTTACCTTTTGTTTTTGATTTTTTTTTTTGTAGTGAAGTACACTTTTTTTTGTAATATAGATGATGTGAGAGTATGTAAATACCAAAGGTCTGGGGAGAATTTTGGTTTTGTGCTTGGCTAGTCATCTACATTATATACAGTGTAACTTAACTATAAGGTATGTAAACCTTCTTTGTACCAATTTGGTACTTTCTTAATCACATATTATACAGTGTAGTAATACATTGTGTCTTTATCTGACACTTTTCAAATCATTGTTTGAATTATATACACAGCATGGTACATCTTTGTCTTAATTCTAAAACATGATGAAAAATGTGTTATCAAGTAATAGGCTGTCTTTGGTGAAATAGGTGCTTTGTGGAACTGAGTGGATTTTGATATATCAATGTTCACATGTGAATACAAATATACAGAGTATAATGCAAATTATGCAAAATCTTATGATAATCTTTTACAAACTTTTTTGTTTGATACCAAAAAAACCAAGGCCACTTTTATATAAAAGTAGGCCAACCGGCTTGAAGTTTGTTTTCTTATTTCTAGATAGCGCTTATTTTTGGATTTGCGTGATATAGCCATCAGTAATGTACATTTTATGCATAGTTATGTGCTTGTCCGGTGGCGGATAAGTGTTCATAATTGTGTCATCTGACATTTTGCATTACTTAAGTTTGTAAGTTTGTATGTACAAATACAGTCCTTTTTATGCAGATATTTTGTCCTTATCCGGTGGAGGGTAAGTGTTCATAATGTCATAAAAATGACTTGGTATCTTGTTTCTGCAATGATAGTTGAATCTTACAAGATTCTTGGTGTTGGCAATTTGCAACTTGTGGATCTACACTTTGATCAGAAATGTCTTTGCAGTGGGCCGCTGCTGTGAGATTTAAGTCTTTTGTGTAGTATCCTAGGGTTAGTCAGCGGACTATCTCCCTTTTTGCTTCATGTTTTTCTGTAAATAGTCTTACATAATACAAAGGTATACAGTGTAAAATACAGTGCAAATACAGTGTTATATACAAACATGTTTGATTAGCAATTTAGATTGTAATAATACAATTTCATACATATAAATGCATGTTTGAGCAAGTTTGACATGGTTAAGAGTACGCAATTGTTTTTGTAAAACTTCAATTTTTCAAAAATTGGCTGTTTCATTTTGGGATACCTTAAAATTGATTTCCTGATACTACTGACACACACTGAGACCTTGCTTTGACCTTGGGATTGTGAGAGTTTGAAAATTTTGCACCTTGAGCAGATTTTTGAGTGGCACCTTGAGGCTATTGTGTCATGCGACGCAAGATGCGTCGTGTGCCGCGGTGACACCGGTGGTTGACACCTTTTGGTGAGCAGATCATGTGCCTTCTCATGGAGTTGTCACCTGAAGTGAGGGGATCACTTCAGAGGGTGAACAGTGTCATTTGGGGGTGGGGAGGGGTTATAATGGCTGTGTAGACCACAGTAGGATCACTTATTCCTTGAGTACCCTTGAGATAACACAGTATGGCGCATATGGCAATTTTGGAGGACGAGTTGGAGGCTGTACCTGAGGTACTTGCATATCTCCCTGAGGCCTGGCTGCAGGGTGACATGCAGGCCTTAGACCTGTGGTTAGGTGATCAAAACACCTTGGAGGGGCTGACTCCTGGTACTCCTTTTAGGAGTATTTTGAGTCGGTATGACTCAGTAAGGACGCGGTGGTTGCATAAAGTCCGGCACGACATTGCCAGTTTTGGTGATGTTTTGGTGTGCCGTCATCACGGCTGGTACTTCCTTGGTGCTGGCGGGATTTCCATGCGCAGGGCGGCATCTCTGGAGCTGTTGGCTCAGGCCCTACGTGATCTGGATGGATATGACCCGCGACTGCTTTTCACCAGAAATGATGGGGTCATCTGGGACTTCCTATTGGCTGTCGGCCTATGTGCTTACACGGTGACAGGTGATGCTGCAGACAGCGCTGAGCATGCTTTGTCTACTTTGGAGGCACGTTTTGTCCAGTGGAGGGAGGAGAACGAGTGGCTCTTCAGTGAAGATACGTGGATTGGATCTCCTGCCGCTGCCGAGTTGGCCGAGTCCTGGGAGGCCTTGGGGTGGGGGGACTATAACAACTAGTGGGTGGCATCTATAAATGTCAATATAAACGGTCCTTTTCAGGGCCAACCAACTTTTCACAAAAGTTTTGGTCAATCTCACTCCTGTATAATTGTGTTATTCTTCCCCATGTACTTTCTCACTAGTTACAGCTGTAGGTGGTTGGGTGAGTATGGTGAGTACATTTTTGAATGTATTGGTGCTCTCTCTTTGGTCGTCAATTATGATGTTTTCCAGCTTTGATTCATGGGTATCCATGGTGACAGGCTGGGGTGAAATGTCATTTTGTAGTAACATGGCAAAATCTAGATTAGGTTCCCTGAGCGCTGGTATTATGCTGAACCTGGCACGCCATGGTAAATTGATAGTTTCTGGCAGTAAATATGCGGTCTCTCCTTTCTTAGTAGTAATTACTACTGGTCCATTCCATTCAAATACTAGTCTTGGGAGAGGGTACATTTTGATAATCATATCTCTGTATGTTGGGGCTGAAGCTTTTATAATTGTATCAAACTCATGTGGCACTGGACGCAAGGGGAAGGAGAAGTTGGTGTCTCCTTTGTAGACTTTTAGTACTACTGTGGGATTTGTCCTCTTAGTGACTTTTCCCTTTCCACAGTGCTTGGTTGCCATACTCTTTAGATATTTGGTCAGCCTGTAGGCTGAGTAAATGGTGAGTGTGAATAGTATGGCTATGATAAGGGTATGGGTCTCATGGATAGTTAGAATAGGGGTGGGGCCCTGTTCTATTTGTGCCGTGGTGGTGTCCTTCTTGTATAGGGTTTCGAAGGCTTTCTCCATAGGCTTCTCTGTGACAAATCTATATGCTTTTGCAGTTGGCATATAAGCTAGTAGTGTGGATCCTCTGTGCATTTTGAATAGGGTGTAGGTGGCCAAAATTGTAGCTATAACCGAAAGTATCATTGGTATGATAGATGCTGCTGGATGCCGTGCAAATTTGTATAGATAGGACTCTATTAGTCTATTTTCCAGTGGCTTGGCCAGGCTGGAGGCATCATCTAGCAGGGTTTTTGCGAATGGGTTTAGGTCTAGTAATGTTGATTCATCAATATTACTTGATTTTCTTAACATATCCAGTGTCCTGGATAGGTTGACCTTTGGAAAAGGTGGCAGATTTGCCTTGGAGTCTGGTCCAATTTCTTTGATTTCATTTAGAGCCGCGAGAAAAGGTAGGTTTATAGTCTCCAAAGCATAGTGAAATGAAATTGTAGTGTTGCATGGCAACCTAGAATTTGGTAGTGAATAGTGATCTATATTCACTGTACATAGGCATGGTACACCTATGATTGAGTGTGATGGTGCTTTGTGAGTAGTAGCTGGTTTCCCATGACACGTAACTGTGTAGGTGGGAGAATTTGTGGTCACTAGATATTCATCTTGTGAAATGGCTACAGCGTGTGAGATAGGTCTCTTCAAGGGTGAGATAGTAAATTGGCACATTTCCTTGACTTGCTGAGCTTGGTTCAAATAAATTGCTACTGTGCATGTAGGTACATGTCTATGGATTCTCGGGCTAGTTTTGGTACAAATTTTGATCTTAGTTCCTGGACAGGTTAGCATATCTGCATTTGTTAGTTCAATGAATAGTGAACCATCTTCAGAGATAGCCAAAAATTTGACATCAGTAATTAATTGGGTTACTCCCTTTGTAGGTGTCTCCTTGGTGTTGATTGGTACTGGTGTAGTTACCAGTTGAAATACTCTGAAGGTGGAGACAGTGGATGCTACAATGATATCCAGGTGGATGTATATGTGCCGTTCCGAATAGGTGTAGGATATCATTCTTTGGGAATAATAGTAGTCAAGGTCAGTTATGGCGACCTTTGATCCTGGTGAGTGTATTCTGAGTGTCATGTCCAGATCATTCAGATGCTCCGTTAGTTCAGCTGGTGGTACTATGTCAGCAGTCATAATGCCTGCTGATAGCATCCTGAGTGCTGATGTGGTGCGCTGCAATGCTTGCAGATAGTTCATTCTTGCTACAATAATGGTGAGTGCATCAGTTAAAATTTGGATCTTCCTTCTTTGTGTGTGCTCGTGATTTGCATAAGTGTTCAGAGATGTGGTCATATTTTGAGCCCATAAATTCATATTTTGGCCTAGAGTGTTCATGGTTTGGTCTAGCATACTTTTATCCTTAACATATGCCTTGACAAATTTGTCTTGGCGTTGGGTGACCTTATCAATTAATATAGCTGCTTCTTTGTCTTGCTTGGAAAAAGCTTCTAGAATGCCGTCTATGTTCTTTATCTGGTCCATGACCTCTTTGACGTCATCTAGTGTGGCAAGACCTATTGCTCCTCTGAAGAGTGGGGCTAGGAACCCAAGTGGTGCTCTTCTGTACCTTCCTTGACTGTTAATTGGATTTGATAGGAACAAATGGATGGATGCTAAGGTAGAGTTAATTTCCTTGTCTGTTATGTCTATTAACAGATCTAGTTCCCTTGCCTGCTGTAATATCTGACTGGTAGAACTGTCGTCATGCAAGGTAGGAAATGTTAGTGCCATAACCTGGTCCAGTATTTTGGTTTCGGTCTCTGGTGGAGCAGGTATATGGTATGGTATTGCCAATATCATGGTTGTGGTATCGTGCCCATTGACCAATGGTTCAGGTAATGGCTCATATATGGCTCCAACGTTCTGTCTAACGGTGGGCACATATGTGATGGCTTGAGAAGTGGCCATCATCACTAGTAGTAGGATTGGCTTTAGCATGCCTGAAATATAAAATATATTCTATGTCTTAGTAAGACTTCTACTAGTGTTTTTTTGCAATATACTTAGGTTTAAATTGGTTTGCTGATTTTGTGAGCTATCCTTTTTGCTTATGTGAAGTATCCACTTGGCGCTGCCTCTGTGTACATAGTTTTGAGAGCAGAAATCCTGGTTGGTCCCAATGGTAATATAATAATCAATGTAGTGTTTGAACTGTACCTTTTTCCATGATCAAGCTAGTGTTGGCTTAATGTCCAATCTGTGCTAGAGTCCTTTCCCAAGATTGTAGTAACTGGGTATGATATTGTAGAGTGGGTGTGGTCTGCTTTCTGACAGAGTCCCTCCTGCTATAGGAGAACTGGTATGGCTAGGACCAGCTGGTGTGTACCTGACTGCTGCAGGAGTAGAACTGGTGAGTTGGCTATGGAGTCAGGGCCTCTTATGTAGCCCACCCTACCCTCATCCATTGAGGGCCTGGCTTTGTTTCCCTGGTGGCTGTTAACTGCCATCAGTGTTAGCTTGTCTGACTGGGGTAATTATGTCTGGGGTAATTAGTGTGGACTACCTGCATCTGTGGGGGTTTGAATGCCCTGGCAGGTGTGTGGGTCCTTTGAAGGGTAAGGGTGTGTCTAGACAGTAGTCTCTTGGCATAGCACGCTCTGTTTCATGTACTTTACAGGATTTAGGTTCAAACATTTCCATTGTTGCATTCTTTCAAGGATGCTAGCCTTTGATGCAAAAGTATGATAATTGTGGTTTCTTCAAGCTTGGGTTGCTAATCCCTTTAGGTAGTCTCTTTTGGCTTTTTGTGTGTAGCCTTTTGGGTTTCAGACTTCAACCCTGTAGTAATCTGTCCTTTGATTCTACTTTGTGTGCACATTGTTTTGTAACCTATATAGTGTATATTGTCTTTTCTGTCCTTTGTGTGGGTTCATATCCTATGCTGATATGAAAATTCCTACTTATCATTCTTGATTTGGACAGTTGTTGGAAATTTAATTTCCTTCATATAGAGTGTATATACTTATTTGACTATTATTCATAGTCTGTGGGTATAGATATTCCATATGATCATGTCAATATATAAAAGTAATTTACTTAGATATTCTCCCTTGCCTGGAGTTTCTTTTCACCTTGTGGTGGGCTGGTCTGGGTACTATTTGGTTTAGACCAACTGACTCTTTGGTGAGTGTGATTTGGGATTTATCCCTTGTTATCCTGTGGATAAACTTTGAGGTGTGGGGAATGAGTCTGTGTGCAAACTCATTTTTCCTCAGTGTTGTGACCTTTTTGAGCCTATCAATATGTACTGGTCTGGGGACTAGTAGGTTATTTGATAGGTTCTTCAACCTTGCGCTGGTTGGGGTTGGTCTTTCTGCAACAACATAAGGTCCCATGAATAGGGGTTGAAGCTTCTTTGAATCTGTGGTCAACAGAATTCTGGGAATGTTGATATATACAATATCTAGTGGAAGTATAGCTTGTGGTGTAAGCTTTTTGTCATATCTTGACTTCCTTCCTTGTTGTAGCTTTTTGACTCTGTCTATTGCCTTTCTTCTAGACTCATCTTGAGACAGTATCATTCCAGATACATGCTCTGCTACTGTTTTGATTTCTTCCTCTATGTTTAGGGCAGTTTCTACAATGGTTTGAGGATTTCTGCCATGAAGTAGGAAGAATGGTGTGTAACCTGTTGTCTGGGACTCTGTGTTGTTCAATGCAAATGTAATTGATTCTATGTACAGGTCCCATGTTTTCTGATTCTGAGAACAGAAAGTCCTTAATGCTGTTCCTATACTGGCATTGAATCTTTCCACTAATCCATTTGATTGTGGTCTATATGGACTTGACAGGTCGTGTCTTATCTTCTGGGTGTTCATCAGTTTCTTAAAATTGCTGCCTGTGTAGCAGGTGCCATTGTCAGTTTGAACTGAAGTTGGTACACCTTGCTGACATATGACGTTCTTGTAGAACTCATGTTGTGTGGTTTCTGCTGTGAGATCCTTTGTGGCATATGCTATGACATATCTAGTTGAATAATCTATGCAAACTTGTATGTGTTTGTTTTTCCTGGCTGTTTCTGGGAGTGGTCCCACAGCATCTAAGTTCAGGTGCTTCATGGGGGTTGGCATATAGTCCCTTACAGTCATTGGTGTTTTGTGGGTGTGCACTGCCCTTTTTGCTTTTAGGCAAGTGTCACATGTTGACACATACTGATTGGCATCAGCCATCATAGATTTCCAATATACCCTAGGTATGAGAGAAGACATCATTTTTGAAGTACCTACATGACCTGCCATTGGTGAGTCATGGAAGTGTTGCAGTATGTTTTCAACCCAAGTTTTTGGGACTACAACTTGTAGTGGTACTGTGTCTGTTTTTCTCCATGATGTAGGGGATATGTGTACTAGAATGTTGTCTAGGAGTAGGTAATGCTGAGCATTATTCCTAATCCTTGTTGCTTCAGTGCTTTTTACAGGTAGGTCACCTTTCTCTAGGTAGTCTATAATGGGTATTAGTCCAGTGTCCTTCCTTTGTTCTTCTTTCAACAGTGTGGAGTTGATTGAACTGTCTGGGATTTGGTCTAACATCTGGTCTAATTCCATTATATGCTGTGCCAGCCTTTCTTTGTCTTTCTCTGCCTGGATTGTTTCAGGAGATTTTGGTGCAGGTCTGGTCTTTGTCTGTTTCTTTGGTTGTTCAACTGCTATGTCTGTGTTGACTGTCTGCTCCTTTGAACTGGCTGCTCCTCTGTTTGTGCTGGTGGAGGCGGCCTTTGTTCTTTTGGGATGGGGGTCAGATTTGCTTTTGTGAGCCTTCTGTGCAGTACCTGCTCTGTCTGAGTGCTTCTGCAAATTGGCTGTGGGTGTGCTGGGTGTTGAAATGGGGGATTTAGTAGGGAAAGAGGATTTGGTTGACACTTTGTTCTTTTTGGCTTTTAGGCCTAATTGCTGAGGGTGGTCATTAGACCTTGTATCCTCTGCAACCGACCGTTTTGCTTTTGAACGTGTGGTGACAACACAAATGTCTCTGTCCTGTTCTTCCTCCATATCCAGCTGTTCTTCTGCAAATCTGACTACCTTGGTGATTGAAGCAATTTTATGCAGTTTTTCTTCCAACTGATTTTCTGATGCACTGTGTGGTGGTTCACGAGGTGTGGTTTTCACCATCTGTGCAATCCTGTTGGTCTCAACCGGGGTAAAACAGTTTTCTGGATACTCTTCACAGTATTCCCTTTCACAATGACAGAACACATAATGGGTGGTCTCTTTTAAGATACCTCTGATCACTGGTTTTGGTCTGTCAATTGCTTTTGGTGGGTCATCTCTGTTGAATGGTATCTTGGTTTGGATTTTAGAGAATTTGGTTCTGGTGGCTGCCCTTTTCCTTCTTGGAGGTGGTGGGGGGTTGGTCATTGGTGGTGCATCTGGATATTCTCTTCTTGACATCACATCTGGAGGAATGTTGTCATCTCCTTTTACGTGTTGTATTGTGAATGCAAATTGTTGGATATCCAGTGCCCATCTGGCCCACCTGTGGGTCAAACCTGTGTTTGTGAGGAGTGGTATTAGAGCTGCATGATCTGTGTACAACTGAAAGTGTCTACTTTCTAAGTAGTGCCTAAAATGTAGTATCCCATATACTACACCTAGTAGCTCTCTTTCTGTTGTGTTGTAGTTTCTTTCATGCTTTGATAGTGTTCTACCTGCGAAGGCTACTGGTCTCAGTACTCCTTCACTACTGCGTTGTGATAGAACAGCTCCTAGGCTCACATTTGAAGCATCTGTTGCTAGACTGAATTCTTTGTCATAGTCTGGGTATCTCAATAGTGCATGGGTACAGAGTGCATGTTTCAATGTTTTGAAAGCATTGTCTGCATCCTCATTCCATTTGAAAACCTTTAGGTTTGTTTGTAGGTCGTACAGTGGCCTAGCAATATTGGCATAGTCTTTGATGAACTTTTTGAAGTATTGGCATAGTCCTGTGAATGATCTGACTTGTTTCACGGATTTTGGGGTGGGAAAAGTTTTGACACTTTCCACCTTTTCTGGGGATGGTTGTAAACCATCTGGTGTGACACGCATTCCTAGAAAATCTATCCTATCTGTGAAGTATTCACATTTTGATTTCTTTAGCTTGAGTTTCCCAATTCTCAGGCTTTTGAAGACATCTTCAAGGTCTGAAAAATGTCGTTCTACATCTGGTGATAGGACTAGAATGTCGTCTAGGTATGGTAGGGCACATTTGTATTTCAGTTTGTTGAGAATTAGAGTTACTAGATGGCAAAATCCTGCCGGCGCGGTAGCCAAACCCATCGGCATCTTTTGATAGACATACTTTTTGTCATTTGCTATGAAAGCAGTTTTGTGTTGATCCTCCCTTCTTATGGGAATTTGGAAAAACCCTTGTTGCGCATCTAGTTTACTGAAAACAGTAGGTTTGAGTGACCCTATCATGTCTAGTGTGTCGTCTGCACGTGGCGTTGATAAAGCTTGGTTTATCATATTAGCATTGACGTGGCGTAGGTCTGTGACTAGACGTTGGCCTCCAGATGCTTTCTGTACTAAAAATGATCTGGATGCCCAGGGTCCCTCTGCACATTCTCTGAGGATGCCCTGTCTGACTAGGTCTTCACAGACTTCTCCCATCTTAGCTTGCTTCTCAGGCGTCTGCCTGTATGGTAGGTAGTGACATGGTACTGCATCTGGTTTGATGTGAATTGAATGTGTATATAGGTGGGTTGTACCTATGTCATTGTCTTTTCCTACAAATACATCTTGATACTTGTGGAGTAACTTTTGGAGTCTCTCTTGTCCAATATCTGTTAGTACACATTTGGGTGGCACATTTTCCATTATGTCTGGCATAATGTCATGAGCCTCACTGTGAATTGTGGCCAATTCATCATCAGTGTCATCTCCACGGTTTGTATCTGGATCTGCATATACTGAGGCACAGTCTGACTCTGTGTCACTACAATTCTCTTCAGTGTCTAGCACTTGTAGTGTGGGTTCCTCAGTAGGGATGTCAGTATCTGGTTGATGTAACTCAGAGGGATCTACCTCTGTGAATAGGGCTATTATATCACCCTTCCTCACCTTGTATGGTCGGTGGCTTGTATTGAGCAGTATGATTGGGTGCCTGTTCATTTCTGAGGGTGTTACTACTCCCTTTTGAACTAGGTATGGAACTCTGTTGTTCCTCTGCAAATTGTCTAATGTGCCTACACATCCTTCTAAACATTTGAGGGATGTGACTTGTCCTAGAACTGCTAGTTCTGTGAAAGGAAGGATTGTAGCCTCCCTAACAGCTCGGACTGGCTTGACTTGTAGCTCTGGGTCTACATTGAATTCGATCTGTGATCGTGTTGCTTTTAAGAAATCTGTGCCTAGGACAACTGGCTTTGTGAGATTTGGAATAATTGAGAATGGGAATTCGAATCTGGTACCATGAATTTTGAATTTCAATACTGCTGCTTGTCTTACATGGCATATGGATCCGTCTGCTAAGTGTACATTGAACTTTCTCTTTTTGATTTCTACATCTCGAGATTTCTGAATTTCCCTAAGAAAAGTATCCCTGACACAGGTGATAGTGGCACCGGTGTCAACTAAACAAGGTATTTCAGTGTGTTCATAGAATCTTGCATTTAAACAGCCATTTTTAAGAAGTTCAACAGAAATTTTGGTACTCTCACCCATTTCCTTTTGCGATGCATCTTGTTGAGGTGTGATATGAATCACTGATGGTCGGCTTGATTTCCCAGTGTGCATCTGGGGGATTGTCTCTGCTATACTAGCAATTGTCTTTGGTTGTCCTAGGGATTGTTGATCTTGGATCTTGATGGGGGGTTGGAGAGGCTCACAACGCACTGGCCCAGCGGCGCTGTGGGTCTCTAGTTTCCCGAGTTTGAAGATCCTAGTAGCTGCTTGATCTGTTGAAGCACGTCAGGCTGGATAGCTTGAGGTGGCTGTTGGGGCTGCTGTTGGGGGTTGTAGCCTTGTGTGTTGGATCTGTAGCCATTGTAGCTGTCTCGACCTCTGCTGTTGTCACGACTGCGGTTGTAGTCATGCTGTCTGTCACGACTATTGCTGTAGTCACGACGGTTTTGATCCCGACCTCTGTTGTAGTCACGATCTCTGCTCTGGTCACGACGGTGGTAATCACGGTCTCTGCTGTTATCACGGCGATTGTAGTCGCGATTTCTGCTACTATCACGGTGTCTGCTGTTGTCACGACTTCTGCTGTTATCTCTACGGCTGGTGTCCTGACTGTTGCTTTGGTGATCTCGGCTGTTATTTTGGCTGTATCCACCTCTGCCTCGTTGTCCTCCTCTGTTGCTATTTCTGAAGTTTGGGTCAAAGTTTTTGCCTCGGTAGCCTCCTCTGTTATTTCCAGAGTTCCTTTGTTGGCTGTTGTTGGGTTTACCTTGATCCTTCAGTGCCCTTTGTTCTTGCCTCCTCACATGTTCATTTGACATGAGGTTTAGGCTTTGGTCTTCATCCTCTGATGAGTGATCCATTTGAACTGTCTTTGGGTCTGATTTGGCTTTCTTTGAGGGGTTTCCATTTTTCTGTGACTTTGTTTGCTTCACAATCATAGAGTTTACATGTGTCACAGACTTCAGTTGTGCCTGCATGGATTCTATTGTTTCCTGTAGCTCTGAGCCTAATTCTGCTTTTATCTCGTCTTTAATGTTACCAGTGGAGACTGTTTGTTGGTTCTCATACTCCTCTGCAACTTCAAGTATTTTATCCCATGTAGTTGCTTCCCTGTGGATGACTACTGCACTGATGTCGTCCCTTAGACCATGTAGCAGGGCTTCCCTTGTTCTCTCCTCGGACTTGTTGTGAGCTGTGGCCATCTTTTGTAAGGCCATGGCATAGTCTGATACAGATTCTTTTGGATTTTGCTTCCTCAATGCCTTAGCATCAAATCTGTCGTCCTCTTTCTTGAAGTATTTCAGGAAAGCTGCCTTCATTTCTTCATAGTCTGCTGTTGGATGGGCTGTCCTATAGGCTTTGTACCAAATTTTTGCCTTACCATCTAGGTAGTTTGAGAAATACTTGATTCTGTTACTGGGATGGTACCCATATCTGGAATCAAAGTATTGTTCATAGTCTGTGCAGTGTCTCCTGGCGGATTGTGTGAGAGAGGACTGTGAAAATTTTTCTGGCTGTAGAATATCACAGTACTTTTCCTCTTTGTCTCGTTTTAGCTGGTCCCTTAACCCACTGAAAGATGCCTCCCTTGCAACTCTTTCCTCTTTCAAGGCATCTAGGAGTGCTGAGGAGGTGTCAGTGTTAGTCAGGTTCACTCCTTGGGTATTGGGTGCACCTGACTTGAGTGAGGCTAGGGCCTCAGCTAGCTGGTTTTTCATTGTCACTTGTAGATGAGCTTGCATATCAAGTAGTGCTTGAGCGGCTTCAGCTTTTTGGGTCTCCATAGAGTTCTTCAGTGCCTGGTTGGCTTGTCTGAGTAATATTAATTCCTTCTCTTGTTCCTCTTTGGCCTTCCTTAAGGCTCGGCTGGTGCTTTCCTCATGTGTGGTGTGTAGGGCTGTTAGTTCAGGCCTAAGTGTCTTATCCACATGAGTTTCTACATTCTGGGCTATGAGTAGAAGTGCCTCAGCCTCCTCTTTGGCTGCCTGGCCTGGGGGTACTGTCTCATCGTCACTCATACCTGATCCTGGGGTATGCTGACCGTTTGAGAACAAGTCACTCTGTGTGTCCTGGATACTGTCCAGGGCAGCTAGGGTGTCCAGGTGAAGCTTGCCTTGGAAGTCACTCTCTTGAGTGGTGTGGTGTGGTGAAGCTGAGGGTGTTGGAGTGGAGCTCCTGGATGACTCCTTGGAGCTGGGTCTCCTCCTCCTGCTGGGTAGAGATCCAGGGGTAGCTGGTCCTTTGCTGCGGAGGTGAGTCTTGGTAGTCTGTGCTGCCAGCTTGTGGGATCTTGTTAGGACTTCTCCACCACTTTGTCATACAAGGAATCCCCTTAGTTGGGAGATCCCTTGTAATATGATATGAGGTAAGTTGACTAAGTCTTGAGGTCTTGTAGTATAGTTGGTATTTATTACAAGTTGACAGCAACAGTACAGTAGTACAATGTAGGTTCCACTCAGTTACACCTATCCACACAATAATATAGGTCTTGGTAAATATACCTAATAACCCTGAGGTTAGTACTGGACTAGAGCCAAGGGGGTCCTACACCATGTCTGATAGTTGGGCCTAGTAGGGCATAGCCTATAGCCTTGTTCTCAGTCAGTGGAGAGGTCCTTGCTCTGTGGTGTCCCAGTGTAGAGTGAGGATGGAGATGCCCAGTGCTGGGACCTGACCCTATTTAAGGGGGCCAGGCCACCAGCATGGCATCTTGAGTGTTAGTGTCAGTTGACAGTGTTTGGAGGGTTGTAACAGTCAGAGAGACAGTCACACAATACCCCTCCATAGTTTGTCTACCCCTGTTAGTGTACATCAAAGGGGTGACCCTTATGCTGGTCTGTGGGAAACAATGTGCGGGATGAGCGTCGCCTGGCGGCGGCGGGAGTGCCGACTGGAGCGCCGCCTATGCGGGCCGGCGCGCGCCTGCGTGTGCCGGCGGCGGGAGTAGCGTCTCCCGCCGTCGGCTTGAACACGCGGGCGCCCGCAGCGCCGGGCTCGCCGGGCTCGCCGGTCATACCTGACAGTCTCCTGAAATATAGCCTGACATTCAACTCGTTAAATTGGTAATCAACCTCCAGGCTTGAACAATAGAGCACCTGTTGTAAAATGGTGGCACTGCATCATATACATCTTAATGAGAAATAATGTATTGTACTCAAATTAGATCACTCATTCGACTTTCTATTAGATGTTTGATGGCATGCTATTGTTACAGCTTCTAAGACAACATTACCAGCATTGGTCCCTGGGGCCCACATAATGTGTTTTATTTGGGCAAGCTGGGTTATGGCTCTTTTTGTCCAGGGCTACCAGTGGGAGCTCAGATATGTCAGCCCACAAAAACGTTTCCCCCCCATAAATACACTGATTTCCCTCAAGAAATAGTTAATTATTGTAATTCTTGGCTAGGGCTGGGCACTTTGAATGTAGGCTGACCCATCTGGGGTCCCACTGGTAGCCCTGGACAAAAAATACCAAAACCCAGATATGGGCAAATCAGCTTGCCCAGGTAAAAACACACATGGGCTCCATTAAGCAATGTTGAATGGGTATTTACTGGTATGTCAGAAACCTGTTTATCAACTCAAAGACTATTGATAGGAGTCATCTCGATATTATAGATGTAATTCATTTAATATTTCCTAGCTCAATGGTGTATATTTGACCGGCATGACATGTAATGCGTTCCACATCAAGACCTGGCAAAAGAAAAGATGTCTTGGTGGAAGAACGGCAAATCGCCGAAAACATGTAATTACGCACATGTAATTAATTACCCAATAAACACATATCAAAAAAAGAAAAAAGAAATAACCCCCAGGGGATAATATGGTTTCAATAGATAGGACTCAAATTGGACATAAATATAAAAGCATCAAACAATAAGTAACATTTTTTTATAGAAGCTGGTGTAGCTGTAGGCTATTGAAAGAATTTCAGTTTGTCAAAACTATGGTTCCATTCATAGACAGAAATAAACAGCAATTGACAATACACAAACATATCTACCGTTACCGTTGTGGTATTTTCATGAGTCATTCATCATTCAACCACTGCCTAACGAGGGACACTGAGGCAAGGATAGGATGTGACTCATGTGTGCTGACGGCCTGACGGCCCACATATAGACCCCTGTAAGCCCAACGATGTGAGAACAAATGACAAACCATACTGTCACCTATAACACAATTCTGGCTTTTCCCGTGCAGAGAGTGGATATTTGCTGCGCGGTTATCTCAGGCTAATGCACGCTCAGAATTCTTTTTTTAACTGCAAGACGTTTTTAGAATTTATGACAAGGTCATGAAAGAAATACATAGCCATTTTGGCTATGAGATCCGTCCGGGGATTGAACCCCAGCCGCTCACGTCATAAGCGAACGACTTACCACCTACGCCGTGGAGGCTAGACACTTTGAGAAGATGAAACCTTAGCTTTCCCTACCTTGTCGCCATGATTTGCTTCAGCGGCCGATCGATACGTGTTAAATAACATCAAAATATGGCGAAATTAGACCATGACAGGGTTAATCCTTCAGTCCAGTACATGTTTAGAGCTCCTTGTTGATGATGCCTTGCAGTATTATCCTTTTAACCCTTTAACCGGGTTCCGTTCAATAAAAATTCAATTCAAATTCAATTTAACTGCTGGCCTTGAAAAATGTAATTTGGGCCTTAACCACCAGCCCTATGCCATGAGAATATGAAACTTTGCAAGTATGTACTCCCTGGGATGTAGCTAAGGAGTAAAATAAGTTGTATTGGAGACATACTTTGCACCTTTCTGACAAGGGGATGTAGTACTCATGTTAGATATTTATGGATTGATTAAAGTTTAAAAATTCTCATTCTTTGTTTCATAGCAGGAGCTGCAATTTAGTGGTATTGTTGTCATAGAACAGCACTGTTGCTGCCCTATGGCAGCAGCGGATTTTCAAGGGTATTTTAGATGCTGCTCAGAGTAAGCAGCGGCCCTTAAAGGGTTAATCGCGTAAAATGCTCATAATTCAACATTTTTAGTTCGGCATATCTGCTTTATTATGCACTCCCCTTATTGGCAGATATACCTCGCTCTTGCTTTCCCAAAAAGCCGTTAGTGCATCATTATATCCTGTAACATATCTACCATTACCTACCGCATATAAGCAGTGTTCATTAATTGATAACTTGGGGGGGGGGCGAGAATCTTGCAGAGGCCCAAGCATTTTTTTACTGCCCCCCCTGGACTTTTCCGCTGAAGTAATTAAACCTATGTAAGTTATGCCTGTTAGCTTTAGGAGCTACATCTAGAACTATAAGCGAATAATATGAGTGTAGTATTTCTTTACTCCAGGATTGAGCCTGATCCACTCTCGTGCATACTAGCACTCATTTACCCACCCTTTAGTCATTGGGAAAATATAAGTTTAAATGTTAAAAACTGAATTCTAGCCCACAGCAGCTTAACCTATATAGCCATTGACTATGTTGGATTGAATTGTACACGTCCTGGATTAGTATTTGATGCATTGATGAAGCAATAGTTTTATACACCATCATTGAGTGTACAATAATACCATACCGTCGTGTATAAGGGCCCCGGCACTTATAACTTTGGAGGGCTGGTTACTTCCGACGCTTATACAAGACAGGCGCTTATTCAAGATCCAGTTTTAGTGCTTAAGAATTGTTTCATACCTCCGGCGATTATACAAGACCGGTGCTTATTCAATACCCTTGTCATACATTTAAGATAATCATTTATCTACATATTACCCATATTCCAAGATCCCAAAATGATCCTCTGTCTTCCATATTCTATTTTTTATTTATTTTATGATAAGATGTACCATGGACTTGATCAATTAAAGAATTATATAGGACTCAGTGAAATTGGTGTCCCAGCTGAAATTAGATGGCCGACTTAAATGGTTGTAAGGCCACCCTTTCTTTTCGTTTTTTTTAAATTCACAGGCTAAAATGTATAGGATAATAATATATATGTTTTTCATGACCAAAATTTTAGTTCTTAAGAACTTACTGGGGAAAATACAAGTTATTTCTATTCTACTGCATTACTGGCAGTATAAGCCTCAATTTGATGCCAAACATATTAATATCTTTGTCTAATTTCATCATGTTTTTCATCAAAAATTAGCAAAAAAAAAGTTTTCCTCAATACCTGATTTCTATGATGCGCGCGGTGATGAGAAACCATTTTATTTTTTTGAGTGGGCCTAAGTAGCATTCTCCATTAATCATATCTGTGTAACAGTCGCGGAAAAGTCATCTGGAAAATGTGGGACTCGAACCCATGACCTTCCATTGACCAGCTGCCCTTCTACTGAGAAACTTCCCTTTCTAACAACTTGACCTTTTCCATACGTTGCTGGATTGGTATGGTACAGAGGGGAGCAGGTGATACCCCCTTGCGGGTTTACCACCAAGGCGCAAGGAATTCTGATCCCTACACTACTCCTACCAGCTTCCATCATCTCCTCTAGATTTGGATTTTTCTGGGGATTACCAAACCTGGGCTTTCTCTCCCTCCTAGAAGGGGCTTTTATCAAGCAATCGCAGAAAGTCCCATCCCCTGGAGTATAGAGTCACCAAACATTCTCACCCACTGGAGAACAAAGGTCCCAATGGTTGAGAATAATCTGTTATCACATAAATTTTAAGCCTGAAGAGGCCTTTAGGCCAAAACCCGTACAATGATCAAACAGCACAGCCATCTATTACTGCTATCCAGTAGTCTATACACAAGACCTTCCATCTAGAGCCCAATGAGCACAGTGGACATACAACATAGACTTGGACTCCCAGTTCTATAAATAACCCAATGGCCCATGCTGGTGACCACACCTTACACTACACAGTAGGTTACCAGCATAAAAGGGCTTCCCCTTGACTGTTTCACGCATGACCAGACAGGAGCCATGGAACTGACTTTTGCTGGATCTGTCAGGCCCGGCACCAGCAGTTCTGCACACTTGGCTGCACACAGCCAATCAGGAGCATGCATGGGTTGTGGACTACTCTACTCTTATTGGCTAAGCTGTCAGGGAAGGCAGGGAAAATTTGCCTTATAAACCGTGGTGTCTGCTACTGGGGATCATTGTCGTGGTCAAGTGAACGCTGTGAGTATCTACCTCGTCAACCTGCTATATTGCCATAAAGATTCCCTCAACCCTGTGATTACACGTCTAGTACTTTAATCAGACAGGCTACAGATGCAGACCTGAGAGAAGCACAACAAAGCATGTACTACTGCTGGCATCATCAACTAAATTTCTCCGGTTCTAGATTTATTTATCTAATTGTAACTCTCCCTGCAAAACACATATCTAAATTGATCTTAAGTTACACAAATCTCCATAGTGCTCTGTTGTATTAAATAAATAATTGTATAAGGGCTGGGGTACAGAGTCACTGAAATCTATGAGGACCAGGGCGCTTAAATGAGCCATAACGGTAGTCCATACACAGTATATGCTTTTTGTCAGGGCACTTTTTTCAGATTTTTCATTTTTGCATAAAACCTAGTCTCTTCTTGTATAAGACCTATTGATGCATTTACGATGTTGGCCCCTGGTGAAGCATCCAATGTCATAGACCTTTGTCTGCATGAGTCATACGTAATTCAGCCACTGCTTGATGAGGGGCATACATTCAGGTAAGGAGTCTAGTAAGATGTCCTAGGAGACTGTACTTGCTAATACCTCTGGACAAGGAGGGCATACATGTCTTTGTATGTGTGTTTTCAGCAGGTGAATCTGTTCAGGAACAGTATGTGATACTGGAAATAAAAAATATGTCCTTTTATAAATCTATGGTGGATCTAGCTATGCAGCTTCATTAATTAACTTCTGACAGTGTGGGAGGAGCGGCCTTGAGTGGTCAGGGTTCAATGATCATGAGTGGCTGATCCTCGTGGCTGAACACAATTCACAAACACTTTATATACTTATATACTATAAAACATCTATAAGGTGAACATAAAAAGTATAAGGTGGTCTATGTTAGTATAACAACCTCTCGTCATGCCCAGGGACCTGGGGATTAGTACAGGAAGGTCAGAGTATAATACAGGTAGGTAGGAAGAGGCAGGTAGATAATGGTGGTGGGTTAGTGGCATTAGTAGTAAATATTATTTTTCCTGTATCAATGTGTAACAGGTATAGATAGGCTTGGCTAATGATGCCCTTGCTTAAAAATTAGGGAAGGGCACATCGATTCGATTTAATCAATACAAAAAACAACAACTCACCTTTCTGGTATGGATGATAGTGGCCTTGTTTGGAAGAAACAAAACATTGTGTGGAGAGGTAGTGAACCATGGCAGTGGAGCCTGTCTGGTAGCTCGTTCACACCTATGCGACCATTATCTCTCCAGGTTTGGCACGCGCAATATCGGAATTTGCGCAATATCGGAACTTTTATACCTCATTAAGAACTATTTTAAAATAAGCTAGTGTGCCACACAAACAGTAAGGTAGGATTAAAAAAGTATTTGCAAAGAAATCTTACTGTATTAGTTAGCTCTTTGTTGTGTTATAGGCAACTAAACTCCCATTGTTTTATCACAGCAGAGCCATTGTTGCCACACCTTATTCACACCTACAGTGAGGTGTGGGATGCATAGGGACTTCCTACTGAATGTTATTACACCTCCAAGGGGATGGACATCATACTCAAACAACATTGACAAATATATCTAAATGTTTTATGTGTAGAACAGTTAGGAATTCTGAAACTGCCCAATGTAAGTAGGGAGCAATTCTGGAATTGCCCTGCGCAGTTCCGGAATTGTACATGGGCAATTCCGGAACTGAGCTGGTTCCTATTCTGCGCCTGACATATTCACTATCTACCCCTAAGACAAGAATGATAAACTGCCCCAAAGACAATATAATCAGCCCATAACGGCTGCCTCCATGCAGGGGTTCAACTAGGCCATCCTGCTACTGTGACGGCAGTATATATATATATATATATATATATGACATGGACTAATGAGTAAGTACAACTATTAATCAACAGGGGGTGTTACCAGCTCTCCCGCCAGTGACGCCGTGATGTCACTGCCGGCCTGCTACACTCTCAATCATGGACACTTAGAAAATTTCTTGGTGAACATTGCCTCTATATCGCCTCTATATCGCCTCTATATCGCCTCAAGATGACTATATGTTTTTGTGGCCACGATTACCATGGCAACCGAGCCAGTTGTCCGCAATGCAAAGCCCCAAATCCAGATAAGTGCACGCCTAAGAAGACCGTGCCGGCACAGGACGACAATGGAGGCCCCCAGGGCCGGCATGAGACCGGCAAAGACCTCCCAGCTCCGTCGGCACCCCCGGGCGGTACGGCCCGCCAACAAGCGGAACAGGCCGCGGAATACGCCGCGGCCCAGGAGGAGGAGCTCCTGCAGGCTCTTCAGCGGATTGAGGCTCTAACGATCAAAGAGAGGGCCAGGGAGGCCCAATTGAAGAGGAAGCAGAGGCTAAAGGAGGCCGAGATGGAGCTGGCTGGTATCAGGGCTAGCAATAACCGGGTGGAGAAGGACACGTACCTGGCAGAGGCCGCATTCCGCGGTGTGGTACAAGCCGTGGGCGCTGTCGGCAGCGCAGACGCGTTCGAGGGTAAAAAATACGGCTCAGTGAATCACCAAAGCGCGGATTCACGGCCGGTACCCGGCGGGCAGGACGCGGACACGCGGGGACCAGCGGCGACTACGGCTCACTGGGGTGGAGGCTCGAACGTGGCCGCAGACGTCAACAAACATGGCGGCGCCCACTCTCACCCTTCCGGTTTCACGTCCGAGGGACAGTTGCAGTCGGAGTTTCATCAGTTTCAGGCCGATGGTGGTCAATATGGAGGTGGAAATGAGTCTAGATCGTCATTTATGCCCCCCTCTGCCGCCGACGACCGCACAGAGCGAGAGGTGGGCCGCGGAGAGCGATCGGACACCCGTGAGGAGTGAGGTCAGGTTGGTGGTGTGTATTCAAATGGCAGTGCCAACACTTCTTACCAGTCTTACCTACTCTGGGTGCAGCAGCAGCAGCAATCCCAGCACCAACAAGCTCATCAACAGCAGCAACAGCCATATCAGCAGCAGCAACAGCAGCAACAGCAACAGAGGCCACAGCCTCTGTACCCATCCTCTGCTTCAGCCACCATCCAGGCAGGGCTACAGAGGGCTGGGCTGTCACACCAGTCTCTGGGACTACTCTCCCCAGACTTTGATGCTGCTCTCCTGGGACCCCGTCAACCTCAAGGTTTGTCAGATATTCTCTGTGATGAGCTGAGGGTTTATGCTAGGGACAACAGAAGGAAGAGGTCTAGGGAGAAAATTAGGCCTGATTATCATCTGGAGGTGGACAAGGATTATAAGCAAATGTCCTACCGAGAGCTTGTGTATGGTATGACATGTGTGCACGAGTGTATCATTAAAGGTGAATTTCCCAGCCGCATAACGGCCAGGGGCAACTCTGCCCATATGAAGTCCATCACTATGAGGGGCTTGTCCAAGGCTTATGAGGCCGACACTCTTGCTAAGTATGAGTTCAAGGTCACCACCAAGGTCATAGAGGGTGATCTCACAGATTTTGTATCCTGCGATGAGGATGCCCGCCACGACTGCCTGGGCACGGATAACACTGGACCAGTCCGCAGAGCGCTGGCCCGGGAGGAGGCGCGCAGTGAGAGTCGGGGGGCCAACAGCGGGGGGCGGGGCTCCGGCAACAAAGGAGGACTGTGCCCCCCGGATATCTGTGGGCAATGGAACTTCCGCGACCGATGCGACTATAACCCTTGCAACAAAAAACATATTTGCAGCAACTGCCGGGGGGCCCATAAAGGTAGATACTGCAGGAGCCAACCTAGCGGTTTCTATGGCAACCAGGCTCAGATGATGGGTAACCCCCCTCCAGGAAATGGGAGTGGTTTCCCACCTCAAGGTCCCCCTCATGCCCAACAGGGCAACCCGGGTCATCATATGTGACCACATGATCTAGTCGTCAGCGCGGAGCCGAGCCGAGTGCACGCGCAGACCTTAGCCGTCAGTGCGGAGCCGAGCCGAGGGCACGCGCAGACATGGGACATCAGTGTAGATTGTGATGCTATTTGTGTATGTGCGAGTGTAGATGATTTGTGTGGCATGTATGCGGACTACCTCCCATTATGGGATGTCAAGGAGACCCACTTTGTGGGGGGTGTGCGATCACAGATGAATTTATGTGCATGGAGGGATATGCTGTCGGGACATGGTGTAGCCGCCCCCGACCCAGACGCACATTTTTTGTTGGACGGTTTAACCCACGGCTTTAAATTGGTTGACCCAGGCTCTGTGATTCACCCCTATTTGTGTACAAACTATAAGTCTGCTACCGTCTCAGCCAAGGATGAGATTAGCGACATTATTCTCGAAGAGTTGAGTAGTGGCAAGTTGTCGTTGGTGCCGAGTACCCCCCACTGCATCCATGCCCTCGGTGCAGTCGAGAAGAAAGGGGGCTCATATAGGCCTATCACGGATGCTAGCCGCCCGCTAGGGGCATCCATCAATTCCTTTATGGAATCAACCTTCCAAACTTTCAAGTATAAAACCGTAGATATGGTTTCCGCAGCTATGCAGCCGTACTGCTTTATGGCAGTCACAGACATTACCAGTGCTTATAGGTCAATTTTGATAAGAGAGAGTGACAGGAAGTTTCAAGGTTTGCAGTGGGACATAGACGGTACCCCTTGTTTCATAGAGGACAATTTCTTGGCCTTCGGGACCAGGATGTCTCCCAGTGTGTTCACTCGCATCACCGACGCGGTCTCGCGTCATATGGAGGGACAAGGTTTCTTTTGTGCCAATTACCTTGATGATTTTTTAGTGATGGGTCGCAATTTCAACGAATGCCAGACGGCTCAACTTTACCTCCATAGTGTATTGAGGAGGTTGGGTTTCTATATCTCATATAAAATGGTCAGGTCGCCGGCCCAAATCCAGACCTATCTGGGAGTGGAGTTAGACTCCATCGAAATGAAGCTTCGTCTGCCCGACGAGAAAATAGCCAGCCTACACGAGGAAATAGACTTCTTCTCAGGTCGCCTGCGGGCGACGAGGAAGCAGCTGCAACGCCTATGTGGGGTTCTAGCCCATTGCAGCACGCTAGTTAGGGGCGGCAGGACCTTCAGTCATCGAGTCATCGAAATGCTTTCGCATTTTACCCCCGGCAAGCGATATGTGTCGCTATCAAAGTCATTCCGCCAGGACCTCCTGTGGTGGTCAGACTTCGCAGCGTGGTTTAACGGGGAAGCTAAGATCATCAAACCGGGCCCAATAAACACGGCCGTCATTCACACTGATGCAGCAGCCACGGTCGGGTGGGGGGCTGTGTACGGCGACGACTGGGCCGCCGGCTCGTGGTCTAAGAGTTGGAGGGATCCGAGAGATCTTCACGGTCATTGTGCTCCTAAACCGGATATGCACATTCCCTCTAACATTAACGTACAGGAGTTATATCCTATCCTCATGGCATTGAGGAGATGGGGCGACGAGTGGCGCGACACACGCATAGAATGCGTGACTGACACCCAGGTGGTGGCTGCTTTGAATACGGGCAAGAGTGACAATAGCAGGTCTATGGACATCCTCCGCCTCATTTTCTGGGACACTGTGATTTTTAATTGCCATCTAGTGGGGGTTTTCTTGCCGGGTTACAAGAATGTTGTGGCCGATGCAGTGTCCAGAGCCGAGTGCTTTAATGACATTCCTTTCCATTTATGTTGTAGAAACAAACCAGTTTGTCAGGGAGCTGGACATCAGGGCCGCAGAGTTGAGGTCGATGGCGTGGTCGGCCTCCACCTGGAAAACGAAAACTTCCCAGTGGAAGAAGTTCCTCGGGTTCTGTGCCCTAGCCGGCGCCACCCCGGTACCCACCAAGCTTGACGTCATGTGCCGTTACGCGGTGTACCTGTCTAAATCCTTGAGATATTCTACGATCCAGAACTACGTCAGCGCTGTGATCAGCCTTAACAACTATTTTAGCCATGATGTGCTTTACCTCAGGTCTGAGTTTACCTTTGCTATGACAATGTCAGGTATCCGCCGGGCCTTGGGCGACCCAGAACCTCACCGCCCCACTTTATTCCTGGAGGACTTACATTTGATGTTTAACAGCTTGGACCTTTCAAATCCAAACGAGATCACTATGTGGGCATGCATCACCTTGGCCTTCAGAGGCCTCCTAAGGAAGAGTAATCTGGTCCCGGACTCCAGTGCTTTGCAGGGTCACTACCTGTGCAGAGGAGCCGTGGTCTTCAATGACTGGGGGCTGGAGATAAAAGTGTCCAGCTCCAAAACCATTCAGTACTGCCAAAAGGTCCACCGAGTCCCTGTCACTGTAGCTGGTGGTTCCCCAGTGTGCGCGGTGACTTGGGTCCGGAAGCATTTCATGGATTTCCCAAGCTCAGATCCAAACAGCCCAGCCTTCATGCTGGTGGGATCTGGCACCCCTAAGCCTTTGACTTACAGCAAGCTGTTATCCTTTCTCAAGACCCTGCTAGACCACTCGGGTCTGGAGTCTAAGAGGGTGGGTTGCCACTCCCTACGACGCGCAGGCGCCTTGTACATGTACAATCTGGGCCTCTCCCTGGAGGATATAAGACAATGTGGGGATTGGTCCAGCATGGCGGCATTGGTGTATCTCACCAAGCCTTTCACCAATCGAGTGGCGACAGACTGCTTAGTCTCCAAGGCCTTGTCGTCGTATGCGACGCACCATAAGGGTGCGCTCTATTGACTAAGCTATATTATCATGAGTGACTTAAGTTATTGTTCTACTTATACTATATAATCATACTTTATTATTTGGACTTTGGCCGTCTATCCAGCGGCGCGGATCCCAAACAGTTCCTGTGTCGCCTCACTTCCCTTGGATAGATTAATGACATGGACTAATGAGTTAGTACAACTATTAATCAACAGGGGGTGTTACCAGCTCTCCCGCCAGTGACGCCGTGACGTCACTTCCGGCCTGCTTCACTCTCAATCATGGACACTTAGAAAATTTCTTTTTTTCTACCTTTTTCAAATAATCATGTTACTATGTTAATAAATAGGCCGTCTATCCAGCGGCGCGGATCCCAAACAGTTCCTGTGTCGCCTCACTTCCCTTGGATAGATTAATGACATGGACTAATGAGTTAGTACAACTATTAATCAACAGGGGGTGTTACCAGCTCTCCCGCCAGTGACGCCGTGACGTCACTTCCGGCCTGCTTCACTCTCAATCATGGACACTTAGAAAATTTCTTTTTTTCTACCTTTTTCAAATAATCATGTTACTATGTTAATAAATAGGCCGTCTATCCAGCGGCGCGGATCCCAAACAGTTCCTGTGTCGCCTCACTTCCCTTGGATAGATTAACATATATATATATATATATATATATATATATATATATATATATATATATATATGTATATATGTGTGTGTGTTAATATCATAGAACGTTCTGGTTTGGATAATAGGGTTTCTACTTTACTTTAAGGAGTAAGCATTATGTAAATGGGGGGGGGAGGGGGATTAGCAAGTATTGCTTATTATTTCAGGGAGTGACCATTAGTATATTGGGGGCACATTGATATATTTTTATCAATCTCATAAAACGTTCGTATTATAGTGGCCTTCCAGTTAGCACAGAATGTTGAAATTGAATCAACATATGTTTTATATAGGGCCAATCATTATGCCGCATAGTTTATTCATGGCAGCCATTATCGCCTACAGGTATGTGGTAGGCCCTTAGATTTAGTATTCTCTTCTTACAGTGCTCATGAAAAATAACTCACAGAGACTAGTTCATTTCATGAAAGATATAGGGTAAAATGTATAGATTAACAACACTACAAGCTAAATTATAATTACCAAAGCAATGGTGACAGTGTTTATTCTGCCAACTTACATGTTTCAAGCTATTTTTGTATCCCACAGATATTGGAGATCACCATGTCAGTTAAACCAGAGTATGTTGTGCCATGCGTTGTAGGGGCCTGTGTTACAGCTGTTGGGGTGGCTATAGGGTTATCGCCTAGGTGAGTTTTTTTGTTAACCAAGATGCATCAGACATTGGCAGGGGTGGATCTAGAGGGCCCGGTCCCCGCACTCCCATTGCAAACCTGACACCATCCTCGTTAATGGGTCTCAAATATACCCCCTTTCCAAGTATTTTGGAGTGAAAAGGTACCCCTTTTTATAGTAAAATCGCTGATTTTGCAGTCTATACGAAAACCTTTTCACCATGCAGGACATTCGGTCTTGCAGATTTTTTCCTTTGCAGGCCCGGCTCAATTTTTGCAGGGCCGGATATTGGAGTACAATCTTGCTATTGAAAAATTAACTATGAAGCAAGGGTTTGTATTCACAATGTTAATGAATAGAGTTTCCCTGTATATTATAATCATATTAATCATTTTAACATGTAAATTACTGATGAACATTACAGAAAATATTCAACCTTTCTGTTTTATGCTGTAGAAACCTTAATAATGGTCCGATTTACAAACCATAAAAAATGGCAAATAGGCAGGAATCTCTAGAATACAGCCAGTCATTTGGACCGGCAGTAACTCTCTTTCTGCTGGACCGGCAGAGTTTTTGCCGGCTATAGCCGGTGTCTGGCAGGTTTTCGTATAGACTGAATAATACAATAATTGTAACCTTGAACATAATTATATACCATTAGCATTGAAAAAGTATTAACCAGTCTCTAAAAGCCACCACTTTGCACCAATCATTTGTGAATATATAGTATCAATCACATTTTACAAATAATATCTTAAACAGTTTCGATGAGAACTGAGCATCCGTTATTTTGTTCACAGCTAGGAGGCCTACCGTTTATATTACCAACAAATCTTACCAAAGTACTGATCCTCTGATAAAATATGCAAGTGAGCATACTGTGAAGTTGACTCCAGCCCAGAAAAAATTGGAGGAGGTAGGTTGGTTAACTTGTGTTTTAATATCACCAAGGACTCCAGTATTTACATTAACTTACACTGTATTATGTATTATGATTTACCATTGTGAATGTAGTGCATGTAGACATTTGAGATGGATCCTGTTAGCCTTCAATTATGTTCCCCCCTAAGATAACGCTTGAGCACAGCAGAGGAATGATGATGGGATCTCCAGATGAGCTGCACCTACTTGCCAGTATTTGTAGAGCCAGTGGTGCTAAGAAGACGCTTGATATAGGTAAGTACCTTGTAGAGTATGGAAAAGTGTGACTTAAAACTACAAAAGCTAATCATCAGACTGTTTATTGAACATGCAGGTGAGTTATGCCTCTTAGACAAGAGGGCTGCTGTAAAATGAAAACAATTACTTCCTGTCCAAAGGTGTCTTCACTGGAGTAAGTGCCCTAAGTATTGCCCAAGTGCTGCCTGAAGATGGGAAGTTGGTTGCATGTGATGTGTCTGCTGAGTATGCTGAGATTGGGAAACCCTACTGGAAGGAGGTAATTTTCTTTCTTTCCCATTCAATACTACATTGCATTAAAGTTTACATAGAAGAACCCATAACGCATGTATGTCTCTATGTGCTCTCAGAATTATTACTATAATGTTACTATGTGCCACGTCCTGCCAAACAGAGGTACAACGCAATGTTTATACACACTAGCGAAGGTTTGTAAGTCCATGCTTTATCTCGATTTTAGGCAGGTGTCGACAAGAAGATTGATCTACGAATTGCACCAGCTGAAGAAACCCTACGTAAATTATGATTGTCACCTCTATCTATGTCGAAGATATATAGAATTAATATAAAATAAATCATATGAGTGTAGTATTTATTTTCCCCTAGACTTATCCATTTGGAAAAGTAGCAAATGTATTTCTATTCATTAATACATTTTTATTTCAGAACAGCTGCTTGACAATGGAGAGGCAGGCACCTATGACTTTGCTTTCATAGATGCTGATAAAACTGACTATGACATCCTTTATGAGCTGTGTCTGAAGGTGATACGACCTGGAGGACTTATAGCATTTGACAATGTAAGTATTATATACTAGATTTTCAATGAATTTTATAACCAAAAGTTCTATAATGGCTAGAGAGTCAGTACTTCTGTAGTCAGTTCAAGCATATCAGGATTATGTAGATTAGCCCATACACCTATTAATGAATACTGTAAATTCTCACCTATAAGCCACTCCCTAACTTTGGAAAATCCTATACCGTATTCGACGTAATAAGCGCACAGCCCCTAATAAGCGCACAACCCCGTTTTTGGCATAGTTTTATACTACAAATAACCAAAAATATCTCATCCTCTGACCCCAATTAAACTCTTAACTTCTAAAAGTTGTCCATAATCATTTTTTAAGCCCACTGTGTGCTTATTACGTCGAATACGGTAAGCCTCACCAGGCATCTGATTATGGCCGATTTAGTACTCTAGTATATCTCTAACAACTTGCATATAGGCTGCACCCCAACTCAAGGCTGATCCTGTAAGGCGCACTAGCAACCAAGAATAACTTACACACTAGCTGCAGCTTCTACGCGAGAATTTATGTTATCTATGTAAATCACCATACAGCAATCACACAAATAGTTTCTTATATTGTCACAGATGGTTTGGTCTGGTAAAGTCATCGACCCCAACAATACTACAGACTACGTTGAAGCTATAAGGAAGATGAATGACAAACTACATAGTGATGACAGGGTTGATTCCAGCCTTGTTCTAATTGGAGATGGCACAGTTTTAGCTTTCAAACGATAAGGACAAACCAGAAATTGTTTTTTGGTTAACAACAATAATGACTTTGCTTAATTGAACCTGCATTGTTGTTAGAGTGCTGAGGCGGTGAAGGATCTGCAAATAATCTTGTACATATACCACTTTATTTTCCTTACTTCAAGTTGCTTTACAAGCTTGGAAATAATCATTTCTAAGTATTCACTCACAGTGTTATTTTCACGTATCAACCTATTATTTGACTGTTATTCCAACGTGGATTACCTTCGTATTGGAAGCGATTCAACTGGATATATAAAATTCCTTTTGAATGTTTATAGCTAGCTGTATGTGTCACTCATCTCAGCTGGCCTCACTATAATTGAGTAGCACTTGTTTAATTCTATGTATACTAATGTATATATACACATACATTAATATTGATCCATGTATATACAGCTTTTATGCAAATTAATACTTGGACAATTATCGTAGCAATGAATAATATACATATCCGCCTCTTTGAAATAACGTGCATGTCATTCAATAAAGACTTGGTCAAGTAACAGGGAAATCTTATGCTTTATTAAATATGATTTGAGTTAAACTATTGGTAAACGTTCTCATTTCGCTAGGAATTATTACTGTAAAACCTGCAGGTATAAGCCTAACTCGCGTATTACTAATAATAGTATTAGCTGCACCTAGGCTTTGGACCGATCCTATAAGCTGCACTGGGGGGCAGGTTATGGCGAATTTAGTTCCGTATTAAACATCTAAACTTTTTTATAACTTTACTTCAATAGTCTGAGACTCCCGTTGCTTGGCATTACAGGGATGAGTTACCATGACATCTAATATGTTTTAAAATCCAGATTCTTAAGAGAGTGATCTATGTTGATCTTCATCATCCAGCACGATTTTGCATTTACAAAATAGCTACTAGTAGTGTGTATGCGTGATCGCAGTATGTCATCAGTTAGTCATCAAATATAATGTGCATATAGATTCCTATAGGCTATACAGTACTACACAGGATGTCTACAGATTTCACAATACCGATGAGTAGCTACTACTCATGCTGCAGTGATTCACATCCAGGGCACATCTCGGTCACGTGACTTGTGAATGGAGGGGTGTTACGGAGTGGATGATTTAGAAAAAGAATCGTGAACCATTCCCTATAGTGTCATGAATATTCATCACACAGTTAAGGATTACGCCACACTTGCTCATTCAATCTGCTGCACAGAGAAAATAAGCAGCGTCAAAAAGGAGTCCTGGTTGCCGCCAGAATGACTCCCCGACACTCATATAGCTGTCTGGGTCATATGACTCTCCCAGGTGACTCCCTTAGTTCATCTAAAGAGTCGATATCACCTAGGCTGCCTAAGGCGACCTGGACTCCCCTAAACAGAGTCATTCTGGAGGGAAATTGGACTCCCTTTAGACGCTGTTTCTTCTCTCTGTGTATGCAAGCTAATTCCAGCCACTATGTTTTATTATTTCTTTTGACATTACATAATTTACACAGGTCACAGTGTGATTCACTCTCATTGTACAAACGGTAATAGAATATGGGCCAACTTTAATGTACCCCTTTAATGTCAATCATCATCTGTGCGCTCACATTATGAGTAAGATCGAATAATACATCTACTATTGGAGCAGGTCACATTATTATGCATACATCAATGATTCCATGACTTATTACTCACACATTCCAGAATGTGATTAGTATATCCAGTCTTGGGAGAATTCCACTACTGCCACTACGTAGTTTATTTTCTTTCTAACCAAAGGGGAAATGGAAAATCCCCAATCCCACTATTTATGTGCGTAGATGTCTAAAGATACCTCACAACAACCCAATACAACGACTGTGCCAAGACCATGGAGGATGCAAAGGGCGCAGTATCGATCCCAGTCTCAGCCTCCTTACAATAGTCTATGCCATCATGGGGGGAGGGGGATCCAGAACACCCAGACAGGGAATTCCCGCACTGACATCACTCCTTGGCAGACAGTGCATCCTAAAGGGTGTAATGACGTCATGTGTTTACCTGGCATCCAGGGGTAGCCAATCACAGGGCTTCCTCCATATATATACGACAAGAGCAGCTCGTACACAAACAGACCACAACAAGCTGCTCAGCGACTCCCGCCTTTTACAGCTAATAACATCGTCAACAGTCAACACCGGTTTCTTCGCATTCTACCTGTCAATCAGACCGATTTCAGACAGATAATCAGCCAATAGACGATTCACAGCATCTACAGGCAACCTTCCCAAAGGACAACCGTCTATACCAGTGAGTTCTTATAACTTAAAGCACATATACTGCAGATGGCATATTCAAATAAGTACCAATGGTAGAGAGTACTAAAAAAGCTATTTAATCATTATGTCTTTGGTACTATGGTTACTTTACTTCATCTCTGTCTATTAGTATCTAACTTGCTTTGTATTGTCCATAGTGTTATTGAGAATCAATGAGGTGCACTGACATAAATCTGATAACTATTATCGCGCAAATATATCAGCAAACGGGCCAGAGAGCGTACTGTGTACATGCGTAATAATCGGCAGTTCAGCTATGTTCCATGCCGTATTCCAGTTTGCATAAACATAAATGATCTCGGCCGAAGGCATTCCTCATATACATTTTTAGAACATGATTTATGTCTTTCTTACAGAGTTAAGCCAAGCTCACACAGCGTCAAAATGAGTCAAGCCAGACAGGAGGTCAACCATGTCATACAGAAAGCTTTTGTACAGCTTGACAAGGACAAAGATGGTGTGGTCAGCAGAGATGAACTAGAGGTCCTGTTAAATACGATATTTGGACGTCAGTACCCTGCAAGCTATCTCGATGTAAGTACATTGTAATTCGTTTTATGCTATACTAAACCTATGTGTAAACTTACCAGCAAACCTAGTAAAAGGCTTGTCCGCTAAAGCAAATAGGGATACCAATTGCATAGTTCAAAGGAAGGTTATATACAGTGAAGGCAACATTTCTCTCTCTATATATACAGCTCTATATAATATTCTAAGCACTATCCCAGGATTATTTATAACTTAGGCAATGCTGATGATGACCTTGGTTATCTGCCAAATGACCAGGGCTGGCTGTCTGCATACAGCAGTCGGTGTTGGTGGGGGCAGTCTGTGGTGCCAATATTGGATCAATATTGTGCGCAGTAGTGGACCACACCCAGAGTCAGCAGCACTGCATGGTGGTGTGTGTCACCAGCAGGCTGATTGACACTCCTAGAACATCGGGTGGGATGAACGTGGATGTCGCAGCACTATCTATCCTGTACACCGCTATTGCATGGGGAAAGATTGAGCTCACAGCATAAATCGATGGGTTCAATGCTGACAGGGGTAGACATTAATGCTGGTACTGGCTCGTAATATTGGGTGTAGGCCCGCAGGGTGCAGTTCAGAATAGCCCTCCAGTAGGCTTTTTAAATGTGGCTCAAAGGAGCTCAAGTATAGGTTAAGTTATAAATTGAGTGGAATATACCTGACAGTATATAGTCATTTAATAGTTATGCCGTTGGAAATATGTGGGAACGACGGGGGAAACGTGGGGAAATGAGGCAGTTTGAAAGAAGATGAAACACGACTATCTATAATGTTCGCTTTGAAAAGAGTACAATTTGATCCCAGGCCTACAGCTCCTTAGATCTAAGTGCGAGCCGTAGTATATTAAGGCTCTACCTCTGTTGCACATGCTCTTAATCTATAGCATGTTCGCTCTCTAAGCGTTGGAAGTGGACCAATGCAGCCCCAGTCTCGGACTATATCGCAACACTGCTCCGTTCTCATTGCTGTGTTGGATAGATGCTGGCCGAGGCAGATACAGCCCCATACTCTAAATTATATAAATCACAAAGGTTGCAGCAGTAAAAAGAACCGGCTGTTTTGTGAGATCTGTCCTAGTGAGTAGACTGCTGGCACTGTACCATTCTAGAGGGCAAGCGAACCAGCAATCGTTAGGAACAATGCCAGTGCGATGCAGAATACTAGTAGATGAAAGGAAACTTTACTCGGACTAGACGAGTGAGGGCTATATATCTCGTGGCCTTACTTTACCTAATACATCTGACTTGCACTTTGATTAATAACAGAATATATTTTACTTGCAGCTCATCATGAATTACGGAGATACAAACGGGAGTGGTACGATTGATAGCATGGCTGAATTGGTGGAAGCCTTCACTTCTGTTAAAGCCGTTATCATGTAAGTATAGTGCACATACTTGTATCAAATCTAGATTATCATATGGGTAAGGCAAAGAAACAAAAAGTTATGTTTCAGGTTGCTGGACCCTACCTAGCTAAACAGGGCCAACGATAGAACTCTTTATTCATTTTTGGTAGATACGGTAATTAACACCTCTACATATTTTGGGCACTGTAAGTCGACCTATGGGTTGCGTGTAGAGTTGCATGTCAACCAGAAAATCCAGGAATTAATTTTTGGGCACTTCTTGAGAATGCTTCAATTACAGTTTCAAGAAGTCAATACCTTAGTCTAGGAGTGACTATTTAAATCTACAAGACGATTCCCTACCTAGCCTAAATTTCTGATCATGTAACCTGAAACACAGCTCCATCATTATTTGACTATTTAAACATAGGTGTCACCTATTCTTATACATGGCTATATTGATAGGGGTCCAGTCATACCAGGGTAGTTAATTGAGAAATACTAAATGGAGTCAAATGTGGATCAACTCTATTTTCACATTATATCTAGATAGATTATATCCACCCATCTAGTATAATACTGATCCACTATATTGATGAAAAACGTATACTAAAATGATTAATTGAGCTATCTACTTTATTCTTATGGTTGATATTCTAAGATGTACTATAGAAATGAATTATAATTCTCTACATTTTGGGTATTGATATCACTCAGCTACATGATACGAATATTGCTAACTACCAACTTCTATTCCAGCTGCTGCAACCTGATCACAGTTCTAGATACAAATAAGGATGGTCACCTGACAAAGGATGAACTAGACTCCAAACTACAGTCCTCTCCATACCCTGAGGTGGTAAAGCTTATCGAGAGCGCACCCCTCAGCGACAACAACGACATAAACTGTGAAGACTTCTTTGGTCATTGCCTCAATACATTGTTAAATTAGATTGTTAAGTCATGTTGAGGACATTTTAAAATGAAGGTTAACCTTTCTTATTGTCAAGGTGTTGCAGCATTCCAACTTAGTGTTGACTCATTCTGCTGCGTTCTTTTATGTATTACATATTGTATCTCATTGTGATAAAAGAAATTATGGTCCAAATTCTACAAAGGTAGATAGCAGGGTTTGACCATAGTGCCTGGTTCTGTGTAAAAGATTGTGCTGGCCACATTGCCATTATCTATACTATAATACGTACAGGGTCACTGCCATGGAGATTAGAATGTTTTTCACTTTGGACTTTTTCCAAATATGTAATTGTAGCCGCATTGGAAAATAATTCATATACTCAATATCGTATATCTTATACATGTCTATGGCATTGTATCTACGGTACTTCTTAAGTCATTGATTTGATATTGTTGTTGTAAATGGGTGTTTTTGATGGTACAATGATCTCATTTAAGACAAGAAACTCAATATACCGATTAGACTTATATTGGAACATGTCCTGCACAAGTACCGATGTCTTCCAAAAGACTTATATGGTCATAAAATTAATGTAATCATATCGATTGGTATTGCATGAATAGTAATATTTTTACCATTGTAGGGTGTATTTATGCTCAAAGAAATTGAGTTCTTAGTGTGTAACCATTGCCAGTTAAACATCGAATTACATATTGTAAGCAAGTATCAATATTATCATATTACATTTATATAACTGTTGTAATCAATTGTGATGGTCGGTCATGCTCAAATAATGTAATGCTTGGCATCAAATACCTTTGCCTTATCTGCATCATAATTATTATCTTGATGTTATACTTCCTGTTGTAATATCAGTAATTGTATAACATTCCACAATAATGTTTTATGTAGCAACATATATATATATACACCCAAAAGTCAACGTTAAGAATGTAAAAATTTAATCTTATCACAGGTTCTCACTAATTAACAGACAAAGCTGAAATACATGTATCTTCCTCGTCATTATCATACAAATTAAATCCTGATGATACATATACGCAGTATTGCATGATTTTATCAGCACACACTCTCCGTGCAATGCTAAATATAATATAGTAGTACTTAAGTTTCAACTAAAACATCTTAATAGAGAGACCTGTTAAAAATATGATTTACAATTACAATACCAGTAATACTGTCACCTGATATCAATCCGAGCCTTGGCTGTCATTAAGGGATCTAACCAGTTTAACCACATTATGGACAAATAAATTTATTCAACAATGTTGCATAATCATAAAGGTGTGTTCGTCTTTTATATTGGCTTTAGAAGTCAACTCAAAGAGTCATTTTGACGTCATTATGGAATTATGATAATTTTGAGAACAATTGCTCTATATTAGTTCTACTGCTATTGAGATGTTCTCTACAATCACCCTAGAAAGAATGTCTTCATCAAAATGTAAGGAAGAAGTCAAGTTTCCGGGTAGTCGTGCTAAACTAAAAGGGAATTGCTGGTTCCTACACAGAAGCCACCTGGCAGCAAAAATCGAAGCTCATGAAAAGTATTCTTTAAGCTATATTCATATTCCTACATAGACCACTTCCCTAAATCAACTATTTGTATTTGCTACTTTGACAGTATACCTCCATTGTTCACATATATACTCACTGCTAGGATTCCCATATGATCCTATGGTTAAGGCAAAAGAAATATTTTTCCAAAATTCATGCCTTTCTCATTTTATCCGTGACCTCCTGTTTTATTGGTCCTAAAATGTTTGTATAGATGTCCATTATACATTCCCACGGTTTGGTTGCAATATCAATAGAAGAAGGGGATTATCCATGACAGATAATGTGAAAATGCTGGTTTCCTATTCATTCCTATAGTTAAGGTACTCCTTTGCTCAAATGGCTGTATCATGAAAGTTAGTACCGTGACATGGCAATTTCTTTGATTTTCTATTAGATAATAAATCAAACTAACATAATCCTGAGTTATATGCAAAAGTCAATAGAACATCAGTAATCCTGCGACAAGTAGCGAGTGCCTTTAAAGTGACATGGTCCAATGATGAGGGTCAGAACTCAACCAGAATGTTCAATATGGCCATACTGCATGTCTAACCTACTTCATTGACATTTTTCCCCAAAATTCAATTTATAATTCAACTAATAATCAGTTTATGGTCAATTCAAGACTTTTGGAGTGCATGCTATAAATCCACCCATTGTAAAATACACTGTAAACGTTTACATCTGTGCTCCTTCGACCCTCTGAATTGCCTCTTATTGCCCATCGAGGACATTTTACTATGGCTCATTCTCCACATAACATATGATACTATAACATTTGGAACTCACTTTAAAGCTGCCACAATACCTCAGATATATAGACATTTCATTTTCTGCATAGTTGTACTCAACCTCCTTGTCAAAATAACGCTTTTAAAGCCCCAGTATCCTTGTGCTTGGACATGGTTGGAAAACACCAGAGGGCATTGCCATGACACCCTAGTGCTGATCTCTCTGCCCTTCCCCCTTTGCCTACCGCCAATACTATGTTCCTTATAAGGGCATAAGGGCAAATGGATTGCCCATTCAAACTATTGTTGTAGCTATGACTGCAATGCCTACATTCACGATGTAATAGGCCCTTCCCTGTTAGAACACTGAGCCTGGAATCAAGGGTGTGACTGATAGATCACAGGGCCAGTTATTGACTAGGTTTTATGGTATTGAGGCGGCATGATAGTTGAATGCAGACCTGGTGATTTACTCAACAACACTGCTTTCATGCATCATGACAACAAAGGGAAAACTGCACCAATGCACTATGTGGCCCTTAAAGGGTTAAGACAGGGCAGAGGCGTGAGAGAGCTGATCACGGCCTATACTGACTGACAGTATGGAAGGAGATGCAGAGGTAGTTGGTAGGGCATTCTCCTGTCCAGAGGGTAATCACAACAAACACTCAAAGGTATAGGGAGTGCCCCACGGGTGTGTGGGCCCCAGCATAGGTTGTCACGTATCTGACAAAGTTGGCAGCCCCTGGACAGGTCGCTACAAATTGCACTCCATAGAGTGTATCATGGGATAGTTAGCATATTTTATAAATGGGAACAATGCCATGGGGGGGGGGGACTTGGTATATTTTGTATACACAATTGTGCGGTTTGGAAGGGTACTTTCTGAGCAAAATCCCCTTTTGAACCAAGAGTCTATTTTCACCAAAACCCCCCTCACTTTTTTGAGATTTCAACAAGATCTTCCAAATGAGGGTCCCATTCTTCATCATAAGGGTCACTTTTGACTAAAATTCCCCCACCAAGGGTAAGGGTTGTCAGAGGGTCAGCTGCACACCCATGTCAAAACGAATTTGAGTGCCCCCCTCCCGGAAGGATGGTTGATGAACAAATGAATACTCATATCTAAATATCAATGCAAGAAAAGGTTGCATATACCTTAGTAATTGTTATTGCTGTATGTTTAAAACACAACAATGTTAGCAACAAAGTTATGTTTGTGTAAGCTGTGGCCTAAGCCAACTTATGCATTATTAGGTCTAGAACAGGCCACGTCAAGGCCAGTTCAGATGACCTACAGACCTGCTCTTTTGCATAACTTTAATAGTAGTTACATGTAGGCGGGTCTTACAATGCAAATTAGCAAGCTATAGGAGCAAAAAGGTGTGTCCAAACACGAGGATACTGAGGCTTTAACGTTATACAACGTTCGGCCATAATAAGGAGCCATAGAGATACGTTCTGAACGATTGTATAACGTTCTTTAGCTTACTGAGCTGCCACCTCAAGTTTGACTCAATACCCCAATCCTTCCAGAAGGTAGAGAATAGTTGAAATTAAAAGCTTGCGCTGTGTATATCAAAACCCTCTTCTCGTCAAAATAAATAGAATATCACAAAAGGGAAAATGGGGTTATAATCATCTGATATGCAATAAAGACATAATTATATCTACAGCAGTCATGTGATTTTGGTTTGAACTATTAAAACTATCGATGAATTATCCACGTGTTTCTATGGGGGCCCATGCGGTTTAATTTACTCAAAAGAAGGTTTGAAATAGATTGTTATGTAGTGCAATTGGAGTAATAGAACCCCAGCATACAGGATGGACCTGAACCCGCCAAACTGACATCTAGTGGCAAATGTCTACCTTCAGGATTATTAGCAGGGGGCGCCATCGTACCAGAGTGCATACCGCAAACTACATGTACCGGTAGTATTACTAGCTCCTTCCACATTGCACATGGCATTAGTACTCTAGACATAAAACCATTCTAATACTGACATTATAAGCAGACAACCATATATGATTTTACTTAGTGGTGGTTAACTTAACATATTCTCTGACATAACTATGCGATTGGTATTTTATTTTCTAAATACTGAATCTGAATGTTTAAAGACATCCTGCTGTTAGTAACAGTCATGTCTACAGGCATTTGTAATGATAATCATTTCTATCACCAAAGAACAGTTCTAATTGAGTGATTGCCAAGAAAATGGATATAAATAAAGTAACAAAAGAACCAACGTATGCCTATCCATTGCAGCTCACTTTACCATGAATTACATAGTTGTACAAGTTGTATCAGTCATCAAGGAGTCGCTTAAGATTAAAAACAGACATGTTTACTGTTATCACTAAAAGGCCTACATACAATCCTATTATGATTCACCTAAACATAAGTTGGATACAACAATAATTAACATGAACAGTCCAATACAGCCCAATTAGAGCTTGCCTCCTCCAACTGAAAATAAAGGAATGTTCTCTCTCTTCTTTGTCAAGTGCTGGTAATGAAGTCATGTCAGAAGCTATGAATCTCTGATCACGGACATGGTGAAAGTCACCGCACTCAAAACGCTACCCTAGGTAACTTCTTATAATCAGACTAATTACTACAGTAGTTAAGTTTAACAATGTTCAGTACCAACACCCTATGGTGAGATAATTCCTCATCTCAACCAGAGAAGGAAAAGAACTAGCTGGAAATGTAAAGGATGATTCATGTCGACCAGTGCAGAAGGAGACAGTGTTGTGGACAGGTGGGAAATGAGGGTAATCAGGCCAATCACATGGAGAAGGCAGGATTCTTTGGTCTTAAAGCTTGTATCTGTGAATCATGTCACTTGAATGGTGTAGGTGTAGCCCTTGGTGATTAGTAGGCCGGGTATTTTCTTTGTGTGAAAAGTCTTATCCTTAATTAGTGGACTGACTCCCTGTGTATGGCGCCTGACTGCATGTATCTTAAACCATAACCAACAGGAATAAAATTAATATTCTCATACATTGCCTCATATCATAATCATAATGTTATCATAGATCAAATGACAGGTTGAAATAAAGGTTTGTCATTAATTGTTACCATATACTAGGAGAGTAATTCTGCTGTATAAGAGAAACATAACTATATATAAAACGAGAGAGAAAGAGAGAGAGGGGGAAACGAATGAGAGGGGTGGGAACATAGGGAGAAGAGAAAGAAAAAGGGAGAAGAGGAAGAAAACTGAGAAGATGGAAAGAATGAGAGACGAGAGAGGGAGAAGAGAGAGAGACAGAGAGGGAGGCAAAGGGAGACAGAGGGAGACAGAGAGAGAAAGAGAGAGAGAGAGAGAGAGAGAGAGAGAGAGAGAGAGAGACAGAGAGACAGAGAGACAGAGACAGACAGACAGACAGACAGAGAGACAGAGAGAGAGACAGAGAGGGGGGTGACAGACACACAGAGACAGAGCTAACAGTAGCATACATTACTGACAAGCATACATAGGCCCCAGCTGATATAGCAGTCAGATCCATATTTGATATTTGCGGAGTATAGCGCTACATAGCTCACATTAATCATGGCACTCTCTACGACTTTGGGGAGGTTGCATTTTTAACATTTCTTTCCGAATGATCAGGTGACGTGCAAAGAAATAAGGTGATGGACAATACTACGAAAATCGGAAATGGTGGCCAGACTGCGCCACACAACGAAACCCGTCAGACATTAACTTCACACACCATATTATGATGGTATGTTATATGACGTAATTGCATCAATTGGTATTGTCATTCAGACATATCATGTTCGAAAACTGTGTCCTAGTGTCTCTCCCGGAACTAGTGCCATATTGTTATTATGCATTTTCATAAACTGCGTAAATAGCACTAAGGTTCCTTGTGGTTTATGACGTCTTGAAGGCGCACCGCATGGTAGTTTGGGAGGCCAACAATATATTATATATCTGCATGTGTAAACCTATAATTATCTATCTTTATTTATTTGGAATACTGATAAGCTTACTTGGGTGATTCCCCAAAACAGGAAATAGCAGTTTACCAGATTAGGGATAAGCATATCAGGCCGATGTCCATCCCTCCCTTGATGCCCATTATTGATGCCGCATAACGTACACTATTGAACCACAATATGCTGAATAATATGACACAGGCTGAAACCCACAGGCTATCAGTCTATATTACATTGTAGTCTAAAATACATTGAATGGATATCCAATCCGATCCAAAAGTACTTAGGCCTACACTAAAACAGCATGGCCAGCGAGAGGCATCCTGATACAAATCGCCATTCTCCATATACTACTCACATGACAACACGCGAAAGGCGACCAGCGATGAACACGCCTGTATGTACATGAATACTGTATCGCATCTTAAAGTTATCAGTATCTTTATTTTATAAAACGTGTCAATGTTCATTTTTAAGTACTCACTTTAATAACGTAATCAGTTACGTAGTTTGATAACTTGTTAATAAGAGAGGCGGCCAAAGTTATATATAATAATCGGCCTAAGTCACCACCCAAATACTGTGGACACAGTGTATGCATACAATTTGCACGAGTTAAGCAATTAATCAGAACTATCAGGACCAAAGAATTACATTCTATAAATGTGTTCGTGTGGTTTCCCCTCTATATCTACCCTATTGCCGCTATACTATTTGTACCCCTGGCACGGCCGTTGCATCCCAAGAGCCGCGTTGTGATACCAACTGAAGGCATGTTCCTTTGGTTAATACCAGATGGCGCCACCGAAGCTGACATTAGCCCACCACATCAGCTCTGGTACTATGACAGTTGGCAGGATGTTTTGAGAGCAATTGATCTCGGAAAGAAATTATCTGAGCTGAATTATGATAGAATTTATGACATGAGTATTAGTGTATGTTTAGGTCGTTCGGCGCTTACGATGACAAACGACATAGAATTACGATAGCAGGACATCCCGATTTGCAATTCACCCACAAGCGACAGCTAACTCTATTGAATTGGCTTGGATAATGCCCACGGCTTGCACACGCTTGCACTAATTTACGTGGCTTTAAGGTGGCCGGCGGGGTTCAAAAACACGTCCATTGCGCAGGTTTTGGCGCACTTCTGGTCCGATATTGACCTATGTGGAGGTAGAAATGAAGTTGCTGTTTACCAAAGTCTTGCTGGCCTAAGTGTTCCATGCATGTCTCGTGATCAGAAGGTAGGTGTTCTAACCCTGCTGATGTTTTTATAAGCTCACAATTTTACAATTGACTTAATGCATATCTGGGTGAGAATTGAATAAAACAAAATATATTATTTGTATCATTTATAAATACTTAAAATAAATGTATGAATCTGTATCCAGGTAACAGTAGGTAGAGAAAAACGTAGTCCACAGTATGGTTTGGTTGTGGTATGGCTAAGGATCGGACTCACTTACTTCTGATCACATAGCCTACGCCTTAGACAGAGAGGCCACAGAGCCAGATGGTATACAGTACACATTGAAGACTTTTGTTGCCTTCCTCTGACCAGATTTCATTCCCTTACCTTTTTTATTTCAAAGCACAAAAGTAATAGAAATATGCCCGGGACCATATGGTGAAACCCCATTTTCTGGATAGACAATATTATAAACAATATTGTACTAGAGTATTGAAGAAACGTAGTTACTTTTCACAATCCTTTTGTGACTATATGTGAGAAACTACTATATGATCCTACCATAGGTCACCTAGACTTTGTAGTACAATATCTCAGAAACCCTCGGGACCCCACATTTTTCTTTGTATTTTTGGAAACTATATACCCTTAGGGTCATATGGTAGAAATCTAGTAAAACTGTAGTTACTTTTAGGCCATGCCCGCCGGCCACCTTAAGTGATACTCTTTCCAGCAAAGGACGAATAGAGACAATACCATACATGACCCAGCAAATTAGTTTGACTTAGTTTCTGGAACGTGCACCTTGTGTGACAGTTGTCCTATGTAACTAATTGGCACAATATGACACTATACACTATAGTATAAGAAGTGGCACACATTGACACAAATTGACACATATTCACGCAAATTCACACAGCACACAAAAATGTTTCAGACCATATTGTTTCACTTTTTAGATTTTTTAAAGAAATGTGGAATTTCTGTTTGGTTTGTAATACTCATTGTATTTAGAAGTTGGCATAGGTCACCATAGCAGGAATCTGTTTGTGCACTGCCTGCTGTTTGTGTGCATGCTAATTTATCCACCAAGATTCTTACCACAGTGGTTTGGGCCCGATGAAGTTGTGTGCAATTCATGCCAACCATTAGCTATGTATACATGTAGCAGAAGGTCAGAGCTTTATCCAAATAACACTACCAGAGGATAGGTGTCTATGATATTTCCTTATTGTCACTTTAATAAAAATCATATGGCATGTATTTCAATATCTTATGAAACTTGATAGAATAAGAGTTATATGGCCAGGTCTTAGATACATTGGAAACATGTTATTATGGTTATACACAATGATAATGGTTCCATTTTACAATGCACCTGCCCTTCTATTAAGTTTCATGTGGTATAGAAATACATGCCATGTCATTTTAATTCAAGCAGCATTAAGAGCTCCAGATGATAGACACCTTTCCACTAGTCATCACATTTGGATAAAAGCCTGGCTATCTTTTGCTGCATATGTGAACTACATGTATTATGTTGATGGTTATTATAGACCAGGTACATATATACTCATCAGCCCTATGCTGAAATGCTAGGAGCCTGATTGAATGAGTTTCCGCAAACCAGTGGTACACACAACAATAGTGTGGTATTACAACCTATGTCAATGACTGCTGGCTGTAAGAGTTATTGCAGTATATCCTATATTTTAGCAATCCATGATAAAACTAAAGATACATCACTAAACATTTTGGTCTAGGGCATTTTGTCATTTTGTGTGAATAAACCTTTCAAAAATCTGTGTGAATCTGTTCATGGAACATAGTGTCAGTGTGTGTGAGTCTGTTACATGGTAAAGGTGTGACACAAAACGCACAGAATGAGCACACAGTTCCAGGGGTAAAACAAGGTGAAACAATTTGGAACTAATTTGCTGGGGAGTAACTACATAATTAAGCTGGACATCTCGTGGTACATGGTTGACTCTAGGGCGGTTTACCCTAAGTGTCGGCTTTTATGCATGATGACACATGTACATGCTTATAGTGTAATTGTACAGAAACTGTTTGAGCCCTATTTAGTTCGAATAAGGGGCCCAAACCCCTCGGTCTCACTTTTTTTCTATGAAGGAGAGGTAAGGTTTGAGAATTATCTGTGGTATATTGCATGGTATTAACATTTTATTTATTTTTTTTGGGGGGGGGCAAACATTTTCAGCCTCCCCCCTCCTCTGTGATTGGGGGCGCCATGCCCCCATACCCCTTCTCCCATACGCCACTGCACTGTACTAAACTAACCGCACTGTTTTGGAATGATGGGCGAAACGCTCACACTCATGTACCAGAGACCTCTATTACTAAATTGAAAAACTCAAAACTCAACTCCGGTAAATTAAGAAACCAATAAAGTGTAAACAAATTATATTTTAATTGTTCGAACATCCCCTATGTGGCTCCGACCCTAAAGGGAGAATAACGCATGAGTCCTCGTTAGTTTTTCTTTTTCTTTTGTGAACGAATAGAACACTTAGGCAAAATTAAGAAGCCCTATTAGCATAAGGAGCTTCATAACATGTTTTTCCAAAATATCTATCGATTACAAATACCCGACCTCTATGCAAAGTATGCTAATTGGGCACTACTAGTATCAAATAAAGGATTATGAATAAGACTTGAGATAATTAATGATTAATATCGAACCATCTTGTTTTCAAAACAACAGTTCTGTTTACTCACTAATCAGACTTCAGCGACAGGCCAGTCGGAAACTGCACATTTCTGGATCACCCCTCAGGGCTACTTACCACCCGTCTCCCCCCGGAACTCTCGTGGCTAGATTAGCGTGATATTTAGAGTTATTACCAAGAAATGCGTCTTTGTTGACCTGTTTACCAGTGGGTTGACCGGAGGTGTAAGTGGTGTGTCATAGCAGTGAGGGCCAGTGGCCTTTTGCCCGTAGATGGCTGTGGCTGTGGCCTTCCCTTGTGTGTAAGGTACCATCGGCTGACGCACTGCATGGTGCAGTAACACTAGGGTAGTGTAGCAGCGGCAATGGTGGTGTGGTGGCGGCGGCAGGGTCTAGGTCCTCCAAATGTCATCTCGCCTCCACAAAGATCCTGTGGTCAGAGTTCATAGTTGCAGGGTTAAAAAGACTGCCGCCACAAATGTCTTGTGTTCAGGTGAAGCATTCCCAGTTTTACCCACCACAAAGTGTAGAGTGGGGCAGCGGACGTCGTATTTGGCTCACTGACTCCCAGAAAACTGCTTTTAATAACCTGCAAAGCCTAATTAAGGGATTTTAAATACGCCTGGTTGGCTTGTTGGAAAGGTGAACTCTCGTCCTGCTTGCCACTTTTCGGTTTTTAAACAATATGAATCATAGGATAGTGCTAATATTCTATACGGAGGAGCATTAGTGTTAATCAGGGGAGAAGCTGCAATAAATTATATGCCCTCCAAACTAATTGATTGCTTTTCAGAATCCAGGTATTGTTGCAAAATGCTAATAAACAACTCCATAATATCTACGAACTATAATGATCTCTTAGGTGACCAAAAAGTGACGGTGGGCAGATATGGCTAATCATTCCTAACCCAATGCAATTTTGAACACCTTTACGCATTTCCCATCCTTATTTTCTACCATCCCTAATGTCAACTGCTGTAAACAATGAAACACTATAATGCCAGGTAGATAGCAATGTTGTATTGATATAGATTCTTGAAGATGAAGCTATTAAGCATCCTTTTTCGGTCCATGTCAACAAGTTATAGATCACCTTTGTGACACACTTCAATTATCATTTCTGCTTGATCATCACAAATGATGGCAGGAGCAGAGGGGGAGACAGGAAGGGAAACAGGAAGTAAACATTCCCAAATCCTCCAGTGCCTGGCTGGCCGCACCATCTACGGGCAACCCGGAAAGAGAGGCGACAAAAAGAGAATCCCTCCCTGTCTAATAACACACACAACAAAACTTCCTCTGATTTGTCGGAAGCAAAATGTCAAAGCTAGGCTTTCCCCTCGGGGGCCACGACGCCTGCGTCATTGTTTCTTTTTATAGGTGTGGAATCCCGACCTGCCGCGTTCTGCAATATGCTAATACTGCCGGCCAGCGATCACACCATTTATAAGGATGCACACCTCCATTTTAAAGGACATAACACGAGCGTAATTAGCATTCTCAGAGAACGCATTTTGGCCATGCATGTGTATAAGGTAATGATGTTAGATTTGACTATGGGCAGTTGTTCCGTATTGCGTTCGGTTTTGCACCCAAAATTGGGATTTTCGCATCTGTCTATTTGCGAGCTGAGGTGAAAGGAACTAAATGCATCTGTGTGGGGGAGGCAATGCGACCTTCATCTGTGCTGCATCATGGTGGATAGGGGCCTAATTAGCAGCAGCAAGATTTGAGGCTTAACAGTAAAAAGGAGACATCGTTACAAAGAAATGTTAGGCCGATGTGAGCAAGCTTACAAAGGCCCTCTGCTCCCCGTCCTCCCTCCCCCTCCCCTGCCCTCCCTGCCCTCCCCCTTGCACTTCCCTGCACTGACACAAGGGGCGCTGCGGTTCCGAATCACTGTCTGGCCTACAGGCAGCAGATGCACCCCTCCTTTATTGGGTGAAAAATATAAAGAAATATCTCAAAAAGAGGGGGCAAAACAAAAACCAATAGAGCAAGACCTAAAAAGCGGCACAGATTGGGCAGTGCTATAATCACGCATCTAATCTCCCCTAAATCCGGTTTGAAATTCCAGGTTTTAGCGTCTTGTCTGCGGGGGTCTTGGACATGGTGGCAACCATCAAAAATGGGGCTGTGGACATTTTGAACTCTCCCGGAGGCCCCTCCCCCTGCTTCTTATACCTTTACCCCCTGATGTTGAGCATTGCCCCCCTCCCCCTGTCCGTGTGATCGCCGCGGCTTCAGTGGGAATGTCACGTGAGTCCGGGCCCTCCTAATTACCAGTCGCCCTCAGTTGATACACTAATTATCGCCCACACCTAACTCTCCGCTGAAAAAGTCCTGAAAGGCGGCCGTGCCAGAAACACGCTCAGTTCGTCGGTTTGTGACCCGCCCCTCCAGAGCAGGCGCTGAATCACGCCTCAGCCAAAAACCGCTCGAAATTAGCGCTACCGGACTTGTGTCATTATAGTCTCATTGTTGGACGCCGCACAAAACCTGTTGGCCCGCTGTAAAGGGGCTCGGCGGGTAGCCTGCCGGGGGGCTGGCCACCCCCCGCCGGGCGCCGGGACAAGGGGAGTCCCGGGCGGTCGGGAGGGGTGGGGGAGAGATCACGTCGCTGTGGGGTATGCTGTCTGGGCAATGTTCGCCAAACTCGCCCCAACCCCTCAGATTCTGGCCGCGAGCAGTGCCTTTCTGGCTGCATCTATGGGTGGGTGCCGCCCTTGGAGGGCTGCTGCTGACTGGGGGGTGTGCCCACCTGCACGGCCAACACTGCCCCCTGTAACAGCCTCACCCGGCCATTGTCCAGCAGCACTTAGATCTACTCAAGGATGCTGAGTCCTACATACCGACCTACCCCCTTTTTCACATCACTACTTTCCCCCGCATACTAGTATATCCGCCTCACAAAGTACCATTAAAAGCCACTTTTATCTCCATGTATGTATTCCATTGGTAGCAATTAGGCCAACTTCGAATGCGAAGGGTGGATTTGGTTTATATTTGTATATTACAGCTGTGTCGAACTTCAGGTTATCTCGTACTGTATAATTTGTTTGTAATGTATAGATCTTTATATATATGATCGCCATACACCTATAGTATTTAGAGCAGACAGATAGGGAAAATAATAAAAGAAGGACTAGGCTGCAAATCGGTTTCTAACCGAGCCTAGATTCTGGTTGTGTGTATTTACACACTATACTGGATATAACCTTAATAAAAATCTTAAAAAAAAAAAAAAAAGGATATATATGTTAACTGCCCTCTAAAGTAACACACCAAAATACCATTGGTTGTTTCTCCCGCTGGGAATTGAAGTTTTAGTGGGAGGTCCCTGGTTCACTGTGGGTACGGATCCTGAAAATCCATTTAGCTGTGACGGTGCCTTACACAACTTTATCCCACCCTGGGTGACGTGGACACTGGTCACCTCACACCTCTGACCTGCCAGGGCTGATGTGACTTTTGTCTGCGGCTGGTCAAGCCTCCAGTTGACCACCCCACCTGGCACCTCTTCCCTCCACCAGACACCCCAGTCCCTAGAGACGCAACACTCTCCTCCATGGGAAAATTGGCCTGTGTAGACACCTACCTATGTTGACTTATATAGCTGAGTGTTACCAATATAGGTTAGGCCCCACATGCCTTCTTTACAAATTAGCTCTATGGGGTTCTTCCTACCTAAAACACAGTCTTAGTAGTACTTAGGAAAAGTAACCCCGATTCAGCCATAATCGTGGCCTCTCAATTGCTTTGGAAAGAAAGGTGATATTTGCTCTGGAGCTTTCAGTGCAGAGGGCGATAGATGTGATTTATTAGAAGCTAATGGAATAAAAACAGACGAAAAACCCAGCTAACTCATTATCAAACAGTTTGTCTTCCTGGGTTGCGCTTTAGGTAGGAGCAGCATGCAATTGTCAGTGTGCGCCAGAAATAGTTGTGTATTAATACATCCTCTATTATTATTGCTTACAATGTTTAGGCTAGTCCTCGCTGCCTGGCCGCTTTAACACATTCAATGGGAAGATGCTCCTAGTGAAGGGTGGTTGCATTACGTTATTACAGTTATTACAGTTATTGCCTGTCTTCTTAAACAGATCACATTTTCCTATATCCTTCTCACTTTACGAGCAGAATGTGCAGGTTATAGGGAATTGGTATTTAGATGGGAACATACCCATAGAAATAAAGGAGGTTGTCGCATTTCCTTGGGACATGCGAATGTTCAGAGATTATCACTTGAGTGTATATGCATCACTCCTTAAAGCTGTAGGAGACCCGTTAAAGTCCACATGAAGGTTATTACCATGGGTTTTATGAGTACATGCATGTATAAGTCTTCATTAAGTGATTTGTTTATGAATGGGGTTGAAATCTACATAAAGCGGTCCTTTATTTAGATTCATAATCACAGGTAGTATATTGGGAACCACACCACTATTTACCCCAAGATAGATAAAGTGCTTTGTATATAAATACCTCTGCTTATCAAAGAGCATGTGAGGTGTGAATAGCAGTCAGAATCTCCTTAAATCTTCCATTGCCTGACCGTTAATCCACTATCCAAACATCTCAACATACTCCCACTTCAAAGGCTGTACAGAGGACGAGCAAGTCACCCATGTATTCTTCCTAACCAGATTAAACACTTTCCCAGCCGCAGTGTACACGAGAGGCCCTGTCCATATACACCCATTGCTGCAGTCCCCAACTGCCTTGTTGCTTCTGCTTCCTTTCACTTGTCACGCTGAAAAAAGAGAGCGAGGCGAACCAATTTAAGTGGTCCCTTGGTTGGTTCTTAGCCCACAACATGGGGGTTGGCAGCTAGAATGAACTTATTATGGGAGGTGAATGAAGCTGGTTTTTCGTCGTTACGCCCTGACCCCTGCAAGTGTCGATGTATTTAGTGGTGTCAAAGGGGCCATGCCCTCATGTCAGTGCCTCAGTGGCGCCGACAAGCGGCTGGCTCATCAGGCATGAACTAATTGCTGTATCGGTGTTATGCTTCTTCTGTGCGACTGCATGCCGGCGTTTACCTACACTGTACTTAATGATGCAAATATATTCATAAAGGTATTCTGTCGTGTGCTTTGGAGGGCCTCCTTTGTGTGTGGAGAAAGCAATTCGTACCATTATAACGAGGTACTTGTATGAAAGCCTTCACTGGCCTGTGATAAAGCTGCCCCCAAAGAAAGGAACAAGGCCCAACGCCCTGCCAGCCCCCTGTGCGGCAGACCCTCCCGCCACTCTTCCATTTATTGCTCCATCCAGTCACCTTCAAGCTGGCAGAGTCCATTAAGCCGCTCTCATGATGCGGGGAGTGCGTGCAATGCGAACTGAAAGGCGATTACTCTCCCGGATTGCATTTGGGATGTCCGGTTTGAAAATAACTATAACTGTCACTTGGATTAGGGAAAAGCAATTGGTTCCACTTTATACATTGCTCGTCTTTCTTCAAAGAAAATTGTGGGCTCTGGTGGGATAAGGTATTAGGCATTTACATGTCACAAATAAACTTAATAACAATGTGGGGAAATTACAATATTCAAATTAATAGCAGTGGAATGTGGGTGAATCTGAACCTTTTCCTTTAATCAAAAATCTTTAAAATAAAATGTCTTTGAACTGTTTGAGTCAGATATAGGCTTAAATTGTCAAAACGTTCTAAAGACATGCTGACACGATGACAACCCAATATCCTTGTACTACTGACAGTGTCTATTGTGACTGGCCTGGTTTGTTCCCATTCTGTCAGGGTTGACTGAGACCTGGAGTGATGGGAGCCCACTACAAGGGGCCCTCATACCTTCAGTGCTGTGGTCTGGGAGTACCTCTCCAGGCTCTTCTCATTGACCTGGGCATATGGACGGGCGGCCTGGGGCTCCCCTCAGTTAACACATGATAAGCTTGATCAAACACTCCAGTAGAACAACACGTCTCTGGCCCCCTCGCCACCACACCAGCACAACACCAGGACTCAGCTCCCAAATTGGATTCACATCTCCATGGGTACTTGAGGTGTTGGTGGGACTGGGTAGGGGCTGGGTAAGGGCTGGGTAGCGTGGCATGAAGCGTACATCCAGAGACCTAGAAGCTGAGAAGGGGCCCAGCAGGGCGGGCATGAAGGGGGCATTATGGTGGCTGAAGTAGCGGACAAATCTCCTCCTCTCACGGACCGTGGGCGGACGGCCACCGAGCACAATGAGGCATTGTTAGTGGTGGGCCTCGCTGTTGACTCACAGTGGGAATTATAGCATGTGAATGGAAATAATGTCAGTGAAAGGGAGGGAAATGGTACTGTGTGGGGCGGCTGCATGCATGTAATATGGCATAAAATTGAAGGATTGCTATTAGGGAGGTGTCAAGAACCTGTGCAGCCACTCCCACCACATCCAATGAAAACAAGTGATTTATGTGATAAATGGAGAAGAGAACGATGGATTATTTCACAGTCACGAATTTCACTATATATAGCGGAGACTAGTCTCCTTTATATCAGCTTATTTCACAACCGAAAGATGATTATAAATAGAGGTTGAGTGAGTTTCATATTGTATGCCTAGATAGGAGCTTCAAGAAAGAGGCGATTTAATACAAAAGAAGAACAAGGCACAAATTATTTTTAAATTTAACCTGTAATGGTCAATATAATTTATTCCATCAACTACGTTTTTACCAACATCTAAGAAACGTGCATGTATGTGTCTCAAACACTGGAGACTATAAAAATAGCGGCGGCAACCGATTCTGTGGTCAGGAAACTCCAGTAAGGAGGCAATCCAATAAAAAAAAAGGGGCCACGCTCCAGCAGGGCTCCAACAAGCCTAAACTGGCAGATGATGTTTGACAGTGGGTGATTCTTTTTTGTAGCTAGTGTCACAACAAGTTGGTTGGCCCGGCTCTCGACCTGCCTACTGCAGTGACCGGGGGTCAGTGCGCTGACCAGAGGTCAGTGCGCTGACCAGGGGGCCGTGGGGGTCGTGGTGGGTGGGTGGTGGGAGGGGGCAGTGGTCAGCACGGTCAGGCCCTCAGGGGGTGGAGAGGGAGGGAGACTGACTGTATGGCTGGTTCCTATAGGTGGCTACTAGTTGAAGCTACAGTTACACTCCCTCACCTGCATCTCTATACAGAGCTGCAACCAGCTCCCCCTAGTGCTGCCGCCTTTACCCTGTTCTCCTCAACCCCAGACCTGCAGCACCCCCTCCCACCCAGCACTACGACACACCTCCGAAAACCTCTACCTCTCACCTCAAAAACATTTAATTACCCAACCGTGTGCACTGCTCCGTAGCCGGGGGGCCTCAATTAAGGCGCCCCGCGTGAAAAGTGTCCACCACACCTTCGGCCAGCTCGGAGGGGCGAGCTAATAGATGCTAATTGCCAAAGTCGGCGGCCGAAGGATGCAAAAATGTGGGGCGTGAGCCTGTCCGGAGAGTTAGCTTCTTCATTAGCAGAACGTGCGCTACCAACCAAGCCGCCGCCCGGCCCCAGTGTCGGCGGCGGGCGGCGGGTTATTAATTCTAATTTACATTAATTGGTGGTGCAGGGGGAAGAGGGAGAGAGCCGGGATCCGACCAGGGAGGAGAGCGAGGGGGTTATACTAGGTAGGGGCTGGAGGTGGTGGGTAATGTATGGGGGCGATAATTGGGGGCTCCGGTGTGTGATGATTTACACCTGCAGGTGGCGCGCACGGCGGAGGTGTCGCCTCCACGGTGCGTGGCGTCAGGCAGGGTGGTGATGGAAGGACCTTGTCGGCACACGCCTGATTTACTGCGGTAAACTTGTCGTAAAGACCCACCCCCTGGAGGAGAGGAAACCCCCAACCCACCCCTACCTCATCTCACCTATCTCTGTATACATGATGGCTGCATGCTGTGGGCACTGAGCTGCTCCGACCTGCTCCATATTAAGGGTATATACATAGAGCTGCTCAACACACACTCAGTACACCATGATGTGACCAGCTACAGGCTACTGCTTTCATATGGTCTAAGTCTAATAATATAATTGGCCAGTCATGTATTATAAGTGGTGTATATTTAGTCAAGAGCTACTAAAATATCAGCAATGACCAACAGGATGTTTCACATGATGCTATTTTAGGGTATGGAGTGTAGTGTAGAAGGTTAAAAAGGGGATGTAACACAGATCCTGTTGTGTAACAAAGGGTAGCTGATCCCGCTCTTGATAATGTGTTTATGTTAACAGTGACATCTAAATGCCACCAATGAACCAAATTTGTCAGAACTGTATGAACTTACCCATATACGTTGTGAACTTGCTCTGTTGGCACACACGTGGACAGTCACGGCAGGCTGATCCCGACCCTGTATAAACCACGTGTGGACTCACGGGCATTAACTTTCCCATTTAAAAAAAAAAAAATAATAATAATTTTTTTTTTTACCAATTACCAATTACCAACTCATATCTCATATATTGAGGTAGGCCTAATGAAATCACAATACCCCTTTCTGCGAAAACTCAGTCAGTGGTAGGCCTATGAATATGACAGTCTGATATTTTGAGGCAGGCCTACTTTATTGATTGCGCACTCACGGGCATTAACTTTCCCGTTTTTGGCAGGGTAAATTCTTACCCAATCTGGCATTGTGAATCAATGTATGTGTGCACTCACGGGCATCACGCACGGGCATCAACTTTCCCATTTTTGGCTTAATAGTTGATTGTTGTCATCATATGGGAGCACTCACGGGCATCAACTTTCCTGTTTTCGGCATGGTAAATCCTAAACAGATCTGGCCCTGTGATTTATAGATTTTCCACCTCTTAACGTAAGTGTTTGCATACAATCAAGGGCATCAACTTTCATGCATAAACACACAACAATTTCCAACGCGCATCCACGGGCATCAACTTTGCCTATGCGATCATCAATTTTAAGGTGCACCCATGGGTATCAAAGTTTAAGCGCCCATGGGCATCAACCTTTGCATCCAGTCACGGGCATCAACTGTCACAAGCTCGCGAAGGTAAGGACATCAACTTTCAGTCACAGCCACCAACAACAACTTAAACCAGCTTACATTCACAGCCGGTCACAGACATCTACCAACATCAAACTTCACTCAGGCATGCATGACCCTGAGCATTAACCCTCATGGGCACTAACTCTCCAGTTCTTGTCACGGGGCATAAACTGTCACACACCCTGGTGAAGGTACAGCCAGCAACTTTCACTCATGTTCATCAGTTTTAACTAGTTGCCCGTACATGCAACAGCTGGTCTCGGACGTCACATTCCATGCATGCATAGTCAAGTTTCATGCACACATGCACTCACAGGCATCAGTTGTCACACACACTTGTAAAGGTAAGGACATCAACTTCCACTTGCAGCCACGGGCATCAAACTACATGCTCGCAGATCCCTTGCAGTAACGAATTAAACTTTGCACGGGAACACGACCACCAACTTTTTTAACGTGCAGACACGGGCATCAATTCCAGGCCCAGTCACGAGCATCAACTTTCACGTGCGTCCATGGGCATCAACTTCCACATGCACTTACGGACACCATAAGTCACACTTTTTGTGAAGGTAAGAGCATCAACTTTCACTTGCAGCCACAGGCATTAATCTAAACCAGCCGCCACGGGCATCAACTTTCACATCTGGTCATGGACACCTAGTTTCACGCACGCATATACAGGTACGGGCATGACCTTTCACTCACGCATGTACTGTCTCGGTAATAAACCCTCATGGGCATTACCTTTCCTGTGCTTTGCAGCATTATAACTACGAGAAGGATCACAGAACCATTACACGGTCCGGGACTTGCTCTGACATGCATGCTCACGGGCCCCTTGCAGTAGTGGATTAAGAAAGAAACAGTCTGACAGCTTTCAAGATGACTGCATAATTTTTCAGAACCAGGGGAGTTTTGCCAACCTACAATAATTTCAATAGGCTTCCTGCCTTTATACTTTGCGTGTGCACAAGGTATATAAAGGGACCATATAACGCAGGACTGCTTCCTACAGAAAGAAAGGGGAAAGTAAGTAAATCCAGCAAATTTTTAATACAGCCAGACAACACTAAAACAAAAGGGACGAACATTGCTGATTGCTGAGAATCAACAACATGTCAAACTACACCCGGCACAAGAAAGATAACAAGTCCCCGGCTAAGTCCAAAAAACAGAGCAATGCCAGCCCCAGGCGGACTAGATCTACAACCAAAAAAGGAGAGGAAATGTCTGTCGAATCAAAGAGTGCCTTAGAATCTAAAGTAAAAAGCAAATCATACCACCCTGGAACCCATCCCAAAATGGCTAAGGACCATTCACATACTAACTCTTCCGGATGGGACCCAAATGTTGACGATGAAGAAGATTCTGGATCACAGAACTCCACGCTCACCCAGGAAAATCTGGATAATGACTACGAGTCTTCAGAAGATGAACATCAAGCAAATAAGACTGTAATTAGTATATCGGACCAGCTTTCTGATGATACTGGCGGCACCGAACAAACAAGAGCTGCACAAATCAACCAAGCTGACATCACAGACATACATCCGGATATGAGCCAGAGTTCAACCAAGAATATGCAAGCCTCCCACACGCCCGACGGGGCGAGTCCCATCACTATCAACACCAACAAAAGACCAGATGCTTATCTCAACAAGTTAGACCAACTAAACAGCAGGAGAAATGTATCTGTAAATGGTAGGGGTAATGAGCCTACAGAGGCAGAATCCACGCAAGCCACTTTACATCCTAAGCCTGTGGAGGCAGATCTCGATGGCACTGGTAGTGTGAACAACTGCCCAGCCAAACCCCAACCTGCTGAGATTGAGCAGAGACATATGCAGCCTGATGAGGAGGAATTAGAAAATAAGACAGTAAACTACCAGCGAACTGAGAGAAATGCTGCGCCCCATGATGAAAGCTTCCACAGTATTGACAGTGAGGAAAGCTCGCTGGAGAAGTCGGACCAGAATGAAGGCTCACCACATAAGTCTGACCACAATCAAGATAAAACCGACCAAGACTCTGGTTTGGACGAAGAAAATGACAGTGGAAACAGCAGCAGATCGCAATCACTCCTCTCCGGAGTGGAACCATTCAAAAAGAATAAAGCACAACTGGATCTGGAGGATATCCAGGAAACAATTGATGACATACTCTCACAGCCAATCCAGCTAAACTTCTCTCTAGATGACGAGGAAATTCTCCAAGTAAGTGAAATCCCTCAAGATGAACTTGAGAGGACTGGGTTACTGGGAAATAGGCATGCTGATCCCCTACGAAACACCACCTCTGCACAATCACTAAACCAGCAGCATGACCACATATATGACTCTCATGACCTCACACCCGCTCAAGTAAACAGACATGCTATGAGAAAACAGGACTACCCTATGGAGAACTACGATCTAAACAGCTCAGGATACACACTAATGCCCGACGACAGTGAAATGCATGACTTAGAGAGCAGCATATTATCCTCTAATCCACTCATGGGACACAACAGCTATCTTGAATCGACCCCAATAAAACCAAAGTATAGCAGAAAAACAAAGGATTCCTTAAGACTCTACCTACAAGCCACGCCCAGTCAAGAGAATATTACACCTACAACTGACTACAGTTCAGAAGAGTTTATAGGACCACAAGATACACAGGAGGAAGAGTTGGGACAATCCACCCCCCAAAACGTGGCACGTAGCACTGAGTCCCTGCAAGATGCACAGGTTCAAAAATCCACGCAGCTACATGACCCAGACGGTGGCCATGGCTCACTTGCTGCTGAGAAATATGATACTAATGAGCAAATAAAGTCAAACACCTCGAGTAAGGCACCCAAACCTTCTAGTTGTTCACCAAAGAACTCGGAACTCGACACAGAAATGGGGGATGACATTCTCACCTCCATAGGCGGTATTGTAGGCCTAAAGCTTGGCAGCCTCATGGGCAAAATGGATGGCCTACAAAAGGCAGTTTCTGATAGCTCAAGCTCAGTAAAAGTACTGGGAGATTCAATAAAAGACACCATAGTTACGCAGCTCCAACCAATATCAGATAGTATAGAAGAAATAAAAGCTTTGGCCCAAAACAACAAATTTAAACTGGAAACCCTAGAGAGAGTAGTAACGTCAACGAAAGACAGAGTTGCAAAACTCGAACAGCACAACAGCAAGCAAGACAAAAAGATTATCAAAATAACAGACAGACTAGCTGAAGCCCATCAAGACACGGCTCAGAAAGTATCGAGACTGGCCACAACTATCGGAAAGGTAACAGACTTGGTAATCGAGAAGACTGAGGGCCTAGGAGAAAAAGTAACAGATAATGAAAATCTACTTGAGTCACTTAAAAAACAATTGGAAGAAAAAGCTCTGCTGATTGAAACCCTAACAGGAGAAGTTGGCACTCTATCCAAAACTGTTAGTACACTAACAGACACGCATGAAAAGTGGCAAGAGGACGCAGATACATTAAAAGACCTTCTAAAAAGACAAACCAGACTCATGGAGATCTATGATGAAGAAGGGCTAAAGGAATGTGTGGACTATAAAACCCATAAAAAAGAAGACATCAACAAAAAAATCACTGAATTCAACACCAAACTAGAAGGACAGGAAGCTGATCTAAAAAGACTAAGAGAAGAAAACAGAGCAATTGAGCAAAAGCTAGAGAAGACTACCTCAGGTAGTGATGGTAGAGGACCTCCCAACAGATCTTCAACGTACACAGGCGCAGTTAGAAATGAGGACCGAAGGATCTTCTGGGACCCAGCTATAGAGAGAAATCTTATCATGACGGGTATGAAAGAACATAAAGGGGAAAACCTCTACAGAAAATTATTTGAACTAGCAAACCAAGTATATTCCCCCCTGAGGAACAGAGACATACTACATATACATCGTATGCGGCACCCCAGTGAACCACCTAAGCCTGGAGTCATTACCCCAATACGGATATGCTTCAGCAACTATGCTGCAAAGTACACATTCCAAGATGCCAGCGAACGCCTCCGACATGAGAAAGACAAAGAGACAAGCAGGCTACAAGTAAGCCCAGAGGAAACAAAGGATATCAGAAGGAAGAAAAAGCAAATACAACTCATATCAGCCTATAATGGCATGAAGGGTGAAGACTCAGCTGTATGTGAAGACAAAGTAAGGGTGGACCGCAATATCTATACACTTCATGAGATAGATAAAATTCCCCAAGAAAAGTTGCCCCCCGTCTTGAGAGAAAAACAAGCCACGGACATGGAAATTTCACAGGAAGGAGAAAACTCCCTGCAGAATGACGCAGAACCCGACTCAAAGAGAAAGGAAATGAAACTAAGATATGACAGGCTACTGCAAGAGTACATGTCCCACATCAATCCCAGGATGAAAGCAACTGAATGCAGAACCAGCAGAGCAAAAACCACTCAGGCTGCACCATTAGGAAACCAACCTAAAGCAGTACATAAAGAATCAAAAGATAATCATGTTAACTCGAAAAGTTCATCAGCAGCCAGAACGCAGAACAAAGAAGATACTACAAGAAATCACATGCAAAGCACTGCGCCCTCCTCAAACCAACCAAAAAAGACGCTACACTCCACAGCTACTAGAAACAATGAAACCTCATCTCAATCCTCCACTACAGCCACACCCCCTTCCGGCACTTTAGAGGATACACCACAAAACATAAACACAGCAATGAGCGTTGGCATCAATCAGTCTCAGATCAATATTTCAGCTAATAAGGAAACAGCCACTAAAGAAAACAAGAAAGGAAAGCAGCTCAGCATGAGGGAAACGGATAGGCTTGTCCTATATGCTGGACAAGACGCTTATCTTAGCAACTTCAACAAATCCGCGTTCGAATACACCACTGACGACGGCGAGAAAATCCGATTCGAAAGCGTTGAACAAGGGTATGCTTGCATGAAAGCACGTTTCGCGAGGGATAAAGAGAGGGAAAAGAAAATTATGAAAGAAGACAGATCTTGGAAAATAAAAGAAATAAGCCAAAAAATTGAAATCACCCACCCACATAGATGGCACTCATATAGAGAGAATTTGATGTACAAACTAATGCTATGTAAATTCAGAACAAACAAGGTGTATGGCCAAGCACTGATTAATACTTCTCCCAAAGAATTAGTAGAAAGTACATACTGTATGGAGTGGGGGGGCGGGCAACTGATAGACCACCCCTCATATGATTCTTACTCTTTTAAAGGTGCCAACCTGCACGGGAGGATCCTGACGAAGGTGAGGGACTGGCTGACCCACAAACAAGCAGCCACACCCATGACAACTGCTGAAGGGTCAGAATCATCCAAAACAGAGGCAGAAAAAGAGATCTACAAAACAAGATCCACCCCTGATATCCAGAACACCACAAGACATACTTACAGCAGAGAATTCAGAAGACCTGGCAGGTATCTAGGACACAACGACAACCCAGACAGGGACAGGGACAGAAGTAGGTGCAGGGAAAAGCCCGAGCGAGGACACGTCAGGGACCTGGACAGTGACTGGAGATCAGGCGAGTCACACAGATCCCGCAGGTCAGAATACCGTCAGCATACTGACAGGGATAGATACGGGAATAAATTTGACACAAGGAGTAGGTCATTTGAGAAACGTGACAACAGGGACTCTTCTCGTCACCACAACAGGCGTGATAGAAACCAGGGCGCAATCCCTCGCCCCCCAAAATACGAGGAGTTCAGCAAGTATGACAGAAGCAGCCCAAAGTCCCACATGACCAAACTGAGCAGAAGAAACTAATTATAGATATCTCCTGAATTACGGGAAGGACTGTACAGAAGGCAAAAAGAAAAAAGAAAAAAGAAAAAAAAAAAAAAAAAAATTGGGAGAGAGGACTGGAAAAGAGGAAAGAAGGAAAGGGGAACAGAAATAAGTAGGCATGGATCTGGACAACTGCAGCACACAAGCTGATGACATCGATAGACCAATTGGGTCATGCCTCATTATAGGCGATGACAGAATCACGAAGGACATATACCAGCACATACAGGGAACGTTAGATATCACACTGACAGTCATCTCGCGAGATAAGGCAAAAATTACCAAATTCATTAACATCCTAGACACTGCAAAATACAGAGATCAAAGTTTTGACCTTGTCATCATTTCTGCTGGAATTTATAATCTGATAGACGACACTGTCACAGAGCCACTGTTCAGAAAGGAGGAAGAAGAGGTATACATGACCATGATGAATGAATACTATGACCTGATGGACGCTATCTGGAATAGATCACCGACAGCTAGAATCTTGATAACCACAATCTATGCAGCACAGTTATCCATGATGAGAAGGGTTGATCTGCAAAGAAATGACCAAACATACCTACAAGACACTCTCCAAAAAGTCAACCTAGAAATCAGCAGACTGGGCTTCAATATGGGGTATGGCATACCCCAGCTAGAAGCTCTCGTACGTGACAACAAAAAACGGAAAAGGATTGGAGCTTCCGACTACAGATATGGACTTCTCAGGCATGGACTGCTTCCAGGACAAGCTCTGCAGACTCATGTAGCAAATAAACTGATAAAAAGTATGAGATTTGTAGAACGCAAGCTAATAGATGAAGTCAAAAACGCTGCAACACAAAGAGAGCCGGTGGAAGAAAACAGAGAGAAATATAAAAGGAACCATGACGAAGGAGAAACATCAAGCAGAGAAGTGCAATGTCAATCTACCACCCAAGAATCGTCAGGATGTGAGTCCGAAAGTAGAAATGACATGACTGAAGACAGAAGAAGGCAGGGAACAGTCACGGCCACCCCAATCAGCAACACCAGGAATCCTGCAAAGAGAAGGAAGAAAAACTCTAAAAAACAGTATACATGCAACAAAAATAAATCAAGATCTATATCTGGCACGACCACCGAATCTTCAAACCCTACCTCTAGCAGTTCCGAGTCAGCTACAACATCCAGTTCCATTTCCAGTACCAGCTCCAGCTCCACTGCCCAGACTGACAGCTGCAACGAGGAGTCCGGGAATGACTCGGACATAGTCCACAGAAAGGAAAGAAGATCAGTCACAGAGAGAATCCTACTTGAAAGGATAGAAGACAGAGCACTGCCAATAGACACGGCTCTAACCCGAGAAATAACAGCCAAAGATACCTCAACACAAACAGAGGAACAAGAGCAAGGAGAAGCGCAGATCCTTGCAGCTAGCGTCATCAGCATCCACAGAAAGCCAAACAGAAATACTGATAGAGAAATACACCTTCCTCCCTCAGGAACCTTCCTCACTCCACAGGACTGTGTAAAAATCAAGAGACATAACAAAAACCCGACCATACCCGACATGGACCCAGAATGGCTACCAGTAGACATCGTTCAAAAAATATACATCTCTGTAGATGCTGCAACAACCACGAAACAACATGAATTGAACGGCACATTGTTAGAAAGAAGACATAGATTTAGTCAACCAGAATCCTCTCCCAAAGAAGCTTAGTAAGGTATGCCTCGATCTCATTTGTAATATGTGAACTGTAAATGAAAGCCCGTCGGGGCTACACTAACACTAACAGACTCAACCTGATTGACTAAATCAGAAAACCCAACACCCGTCAGACAAATTAGTAGCAAAACACTGAAAGACGGGAAATAATGCTGACAGCCCGCAGGGGCACTCTACAACATACAGCAAAATTTCTCTACAGCATAGCCCACTTGGTCACATGAAGACCTCTACACAACATAGCCAGCTGGGCCATATCCTACACCTCCGCACAGGATGAAGTATAGAAAAGATAAAAGCCCGTCGGGGCCCTAACAGCACGTCACCCTCAACTAACGCCTAAACCAAATCTGCAGAGCCCGTCGGGGCACATGCTTTCTGGATGACAAGCCAAATGAACACAATACATCTACACAACATAGCCCGCTGGGGCAAGTGCGAAACCTCTACGCATCAAGACCTCGCCACAAGCATAGCCCGTTGGGGCAAGTGCGAAACCTCTACGCATAAAAACCTCTACACAGCATAGCCCGATGGGGCAAATGCGAAACCTCTACGCATGAAGTCCTCTACAAACATAGCCCGCTGGGGCAAGTGTGAAACCTCTACGCATGAAGCCCTCTACACAGCATAGCCCTGGAGCAAGTGTGATAAGCCTGGACACGAAGACCCCTAGACAGCATTGCCAGCTGGGCCAAGTACGATACCTGCATCCATACAGCAGGTCACCCTCAACTAACGCCTAAACCAAATCTGAAGAGCCCGTCGGGGCACATGCTTTCCGGATGGCAAGCCAATATCTACACAGCATAGCCCGCCGGGGCAAATGCGAAACCTCTACGCATCAAGACCTTGTCACAAGCATAGCCCGTTGGGGCAAGTGCGAAACCTCTACGCATGAAGACCTCTACACAGCATAGCCCGATGGGGCAAATGCGAAACCTCTACGCATGAAGTCCTCTACAAACATAGCCCGCTGGGGCAAGTGTGAAACCTCTACGCATGAAGCCCTCTACACAGCATAGTCCTGGAGCAAGTGCGATACACAAAGACCTCTACACAGCATAACCCGCTGGGGCAAGTGCAATAGCGTAGCCCGTTGGGGCATGTGCTGCACCTTATACCTCAACACACAGAATAAAGTAAAGGAAAGTCAACAGCCAGATGGGGCCCTCACAGAAAAGCCCGCTGGGGCATGTGCTATACCTCCCGATACAGGTTGAAGTGCAGTCCTGATAGGGCCCAAGCAGGAGCCCGATGGGGCAAGCGCACCACTCATAACAAGGTTGCAAAACTCTATCAGAGCACCTGCTCTGAACAAAGACTAGGAAACTTTAAGCTTCATTAAGCCAGTGATATCTCACATAGATATCCATACAACACGAACAGATCTCATCCTTGCCTTTCGCTTTTTTGTTTTTATTTTTACTGGCTTCACTCAACATATAAATACTCACTATTGGATTGCACACATCCACTCTACTGTTTATACTGGATAACTTGGATACCTTCATTACTCCCACATTCAATCTACATTGGCATAAACACTCCCCGCCCAAATTTTACAATGTACTCAACAGGCTCAGGGGTCAAGGTTGACCCCTGGGTGACGATAGGAGGTGAGACCAAGCCGGATTTCAGAAAAATTGTACTGTGTCCGGCTGTCATTTTAGTTTTCATCATTATTTTTGATAAGTCTGGTATAATCAGATTCACCAAGGGAGCATTTAAGGGAAAGCTGGGATATCTTACCCCCATACACTACTATTTAAACATTCTTTATAATGGATTATAGTAAGGACTTCCAGGTTCCTAAAACTAAAGGTTTCTCAGTGGCCCATCTTAACTGCAGGAGTATCAACAAAAAGCTAGAAGAGATAAAACCAACACTCAACAATGTAGACTTTGTCGCTTTAACAGAATCTTGGTTAACTCCAAGTTATGATAAAGCCCTACTTTCATGGCCAGGTAAAAGCTACCATCGTATAGATAGAAGTGGAAATGCTGGAGGTATTATATGTTATCTTACTGATAGAGTTTATAAATATTCAACAGTTAACAAAGAGCTGTCTTACATATCAGATGATATTGAATGTTTATCTATAGATATTGATATTCCTAATAATCGTATGATGACCATGTCAACCGTCTATAAGCCACCAAGAGGGAAGGTACCCAATTTTATAGAAGCCCTTAAGAAGCTCTACACAAAGAAAAGAGAAAACTGGTTCCTGGGCGACTTCAATGTCAACTTTCTAGATAACGCCGACCCAGAAACTGAGGCGCTAAAAAACTTTTGCCGAGACTACAACCTAAAGTGGCTTTTTTCCGAAATAACCCGACCCAACCCAGAGGCTATACTGACGGATGGCACTGCCATAGATAATATTCTTACTAACTCCAAGTATGTAATGTCTAAACATGTCGCCCCTATTTTGATAAGTGATCATCTCCCCATTTATGCATGCAGAAAAAAGGCGAAAAACCCAAAAGAAATTGTGTCTTACGAAGGAAGATCATACAGAAACTATGATAAGGATTCTTTCCAAACCTTCTTATTAGACCAGGATTGGGATAACCTATATACAGCTGTTAACATTAATGATAAATGGGACATGGTAATTGTAAAAATAAAGGAATTTCTGGATGAACACTGCCCAATAAGAACTATAAAATATAGAGACTATAAGTCCCAGTGGATGGACGATGACACCTTAAAAGTAATAAAAGAGAGAAATGATTATATGCAAAAATTTATTAAACATAGAAACCTACAGGACTTAAGAAAAGCCAAAACCCTTCGCTGTAAAATAACACCTATGGTTAGAAAGGCCAAAGGAAAATATGTCAAGGAAACCCTGGCCAAATACAAAAACAACCCGCGTAAATTCTGGGAGGTGATGAACTCTTTCTTTAAAGCACCAAAAACTCACCCTCCTCCAGCCCTCATTGATAAGAGCACTGGAGAACTGGTTTTGAACAATGCTGAATACATAAATGACTTCTTTAGTGAAATTGGTAAGAAACTTTTCTCTGCTAAAAACATAGTTGTGAGACCGTACGAAGATCCTGCTGAGGACTATCTCGATGTACAACTGGATGATACACATGTATCCTTCAATTTGGATGACATAAGAACACTCTCTAAGCTAATCGATACTACTAAGCCTTCCGGGGTACCTCACATGTCATCTAAGGTTGTGAAAGACGCCATGTTGTCATGTACGGATATTTTTCATCACTTGTTTGAATACTCTATAACGTCTGGAACCTTGCCCAGTGATTGGAATAATGCCACTATTACACCTCTGCCTAAGTCTGGAAATCTAAAAGAAGTGTCAAATTGGAGACCCATTTCTATACTTCCCATACCGAGCAAAATCTTAGAAAAGCTAGTACAGAATTATTTCATGAAATTTTTGAATGAGAACTCCTTATTGTCCAAATCACAGTATGGTTTCAGACAAGGGTTTAGCACGGCAGAAGCCATATTTGATTATACAAGAGACCTGTTCACAGCACGCAATAATCATAAATATGTTGCCGCTATTTATATAGATGTGAGGAAGGCTTTTGATTGTATAAGCCATGACCTCCTCCTGCATCACCTAAAAAACTCAAAATTAAATAGAACTATGTTAGTATGGTTCCATGCATACCTATCAGACAGAAAACAGAGTACTAGAGTTGATGGCGTCACTTCCTCAAAGAAATCAGTCCACTTCGGGGTACCACAGGGCTCAGTATTAGGCCCCACCCTCTTCATCTTCTTTGTAAATTCACTTATGGATGCTCCGAAACATTCCTCTATTAAGATGTACGCAGATGACGTAGTCCTCTATACAGAATCCAGCTACCCCGCTGTGGCACTTCGAAATCTACAGGAGGACGTAAACAGATTAAATGAATTCTGTGATGGTCTAGGTTTAACAATAAACCATGACAAAACAAAACTAGTATGGCATTGCGCAGAGCATAACCACAAATATTGTACAAATCGCAAATTGTTCATAGGAGGAAAAAGGATTATTGAGGTGGACTCTTTTTCATATGTGGGTGCTATTATTGACAGAACTCTAAGTATGAAGCCTTTTGTTACTAAGATGTCTAATACCACAAATTTCATGTCGACGAAATATGCAAAGCTCAGGTTTCTATTATCAGATTATGATGCAACTCTACTGTTTAAGCAAGCAATCACGCCTCATTATGACTACTGTAGCTTTTTAGTGGATGCCTGCATCGAGGAATATACAAGAAAGTTACAGGTATCACAAAACAGAATGCTTAGGTGTATAAGACGTGTCAGGGTTTGGGAAGAATCGGTAGCAGACCTACATGACTTATGTGAAATCCCACTTTTGGCACAGCGCAGAAAAGAGCTCCTCATGTCTCTGTTCTATACTAGATCTAAGAAATCGCCACCCCCAGCCTCACGTAACAGGACTAGAGGTGACAACAAGCTAAACTACCCTGTTCCCTTTCCCCACACGTCAAGGTTTAAAAGGTGCCCTCACTACAGAGGAATCAAACTTTGGAATGCACTCCCACATCGTATTCAAAATGCAACAACAAAGGCAGCATTCAAAGTCAGAACCAAAAACTGGTATGGTACTAATATGGCAGGCAAAAGGGATACCTTACTAGAACTTAGAAATAGAAGGTGAAGGTAAAGACAACGTTACTCGATTCATAATACTACGGATCCATGTTACTACTCATTCCAATTACTACTCATTCATGTTACTACTCACCACTCATTCATGTTACTAGGGTTTAAAGAAGTCTAAACTGCTTGTTGTACAACTCCAATGTTCAAAGAGTGCCAACTGAAAACCACTAATCCTATCTACTCTACTCATCATGTATAAGGGAGGGTATATATTTTAAAATTTCCTCATTTCATCTGTAAAAACTCATTCTGTAGAAAGTATACAAGTTAGCTAACCTTAGCAGTCTGTGACAACTCTCACAGCTAAAAGTCGGACTCTATGCATGAACACAACACACTGTGCTACACTCAAGTTATATTATGTATGATTGGTGCAGAACATGGATTGGACACATGTATGGACAAGACAAGAATTTTATTTAAAGAAAAACATCCCCCTAGAAAGGTATGAATTTTAAATAAAAAAAAAAACAAAAAAAAAAACAGGCCGCATGCCGTAGCCTATGTACAAGCTCCGTTGGACGGTGGCCGTTTGGTGGATTCACATGCAGGTTTATGTAGCGGAAATGACCATTGTTTTTATATACTACTTAGATTTCACCATTGTTTCTATATACTACTTCTACTTCACCATTGTTTCTATATACTACTTACACTTCACCATTGTTTCTATATACTACTTACACTTCACCATTGTTTCTATATACTACTTACACTTCACCATTGTTTCTATATATACTACCTACACTTCACAATCGTTTTGTTTCTATGATATTATATACATGTACTTCTTGCGTCTAAATTCTGTATCTGTTGACTACTCACGCTGTGTCATTGTTTTTATGCTGCCCATACTACTTTCTTTGCACTATTGCGTCTATAGTGCTTTTGCCTCAGTATTGTTTCTATATTCTGCCTTCGCTTCACTATTCTTTCTTAATACTACTAAGACCACGGCATTGTTTGTATATACTACTTAGACTTCACCATTGTTTCTTGAAACTACTTACACTATATAGCATTGTTTCTATACTACTTGCGCCTGAGTGATGCTTCTACATGTGTATACGCTACGCTGCACCATTATTTCTATAAACTACTTACACTGTGCTTTTGTTTCTGTACTAAGTTGACTTACACTACGCCATTGTTTCCATATATTACTTCTTGTGCCTGAATATTGCATCTAAACGCATGTGGAAGTTATGCTGCACCATTGTTTCTATATACTACTTACTCAGTCCTATTGTTTCTATATACTACTTACTCGGCCCTATTGTTTCTATATACATGTACTACTTACTCGACCCTATTGTTTTCTATATACTACTTACTCAGCCCTATTGTTTCTATAGACTACTTACTCAGCCCTATTGTTTCTATATACTACTTACTCAGCCCTATTGTTTCTATATACTACTTACTCGGCCCTATTGTTTCTATATACTACTTACTCGGCCCTATTGTTTCCATATACTACTTATGCTGTGCTCCCAGGCTGCGCTGTACTACTTACGTTGTGATATTGTTTCTATATACATGTGCCTAACTATTGTTTCTATATATACTACTTACTCGGCCCTATTGTTTCTATATACTACTTACCAGGCCCTATTGTTTCTATTATACTCGTTATGCTGCGCCCCTACTTATGCCGTTGTTCTACAAGTATGTACTTGTGCCCTACCATTGATTCTACATACACTACTTATGCTGCAACATTTACTACTTATGACAGACATTGCTTTATCTATATGTACTGCTTACTACTTACGCCTCCTTATTGGTCGTATCTACATACTACTTACAATTGGTTGGTGCTTAGAATCAGTGGTTTGTCAGAATCATAAATAATCAACATTTGGAGTAGACTTGTTAATAATTAATCAGTGCTTGCCTTGGGATTTCAGGGGGATGCCAGACAGTTTAGCAACTTTATAATGGGTTTATACACTTGGCATGATTTGTCTGGGGCCCATAATTGACAGGGGCCAGTTGTGACGGAGATCATTATTCTCAGGCTCCACTACCACAGGGTAATATTCCTAGGCATTTAAAGGGTCAATTATCCGGGGCTCCAGTTTTTGAGGGACAAATTTACGGGGGGTGGGGAAACTACTTGAATTTAGGGGTGGACTAAACCATTACGCAATCTTCACTGCTCACTTAGGGAAGTGGTTGCAAAATAAACACTAGCTCATTCACTCATTAGTAATGACATTTATTTCAAACATTAGATAATTCCATATTTGTAGTATTCCTTACGTAATTGTGAAGTCTATACTAGCTCAGCCTCTACGCCCACCTCTTATTTCAGGTTTAAAAATGTCATTATTTTGATAATGATATTTCTTTTTGTGAAATCAGTGTGCTGTATTTATAGTGTCCAGAACAAAATACCAGTCAGCAGTATTTCTACGAATCATAATTTGCCAAGACAGCAGAATTAAGTTGTAGTTCCGAGGAAAACTGCAAATGGAGATTCTTGTCTAATGCTAATGTGCCTTTTGGTGTGAGGATGTTTCCAAATAACATTAACAAAACGGACCACCCCCAAAGAGCAAACAACAAACAGCATTGGGCAGCCTCCCTTAACCCTTCAAGTAATACCCTTGGCGGTCATAAATGGAGGCAACCCTGACGAGTGGCAGGGCAGCATTCATGCATGCATCGTACCGATCCTCCGGGAATGTATCAACCCCATAGGGTCGTCCTAATGTTCGAATGCAGTCCTAGTGAGTACACTCAGCAGGCATACATTTGTGCATCATGACTAAGGGCACGATGCATTAAATCACTATGCGGCCCATGAAGGCTTGAATCAGATGAAGAAGTAGCAATCAGAGTGAACGGGGAGGAACCGTCTTGGTGCCGGCAGGCGCCGTGTGAATGGAACCTGCAATCAGCCCCACCCCTCTCAGGTGGGCCCTCCAGGGGGTGGTCAGACAGGTGAGAGGGCCAGTGGGCACAATGACCACTGCCCTGCTGTGACATTGTCACCAGCCTGGTCAGATCGCTGTGGGTGGGTCCAGCCATGCTGACACAGGCCATGACGTCGTCTTCAAGGCCTGCACGTCACGGATGCACTATACCATGGCTTTGGAGCATACTGGGGTGGGTGGGGTGGGGTGGGATGGAAGACTTGGCCTTAGGGTGACCCACCTCCCCCTCGCCTCCTCCAGCCCCCCAGGACACTCGTTAGTCCCTGGCCCACCTCCACTAACCAGGCCTACTAGTCGCCACTTGGCCCTGTCGGTGCAGCTGATTTGCTACAAATTGCGAGATCTAATTGATGCAGTTTACACGCCGGCGTGCCAGCGTACATGAGGTCCACAATGGTGGGATGGCAAGGACGGGTCTGGGGTAGGGTGGGAGTGTGTGGGGGAGAGGGGTGGGAGGGGTGAGGTGGGGTGGAAGGGTGGCACTGCGTGACAAACCTGTTGGTCTATGTACATTCTGTATGCTTCCCACGTATCTCTCCAGGGAGTTGGCCCATGTCTGCCTCCAGTGCAAGGGACAGTCCACCATTCCCATCCCATCTCCTGAACCCCTACCTCCTCCCACCCACCACCTCTACTCACACCTCTCTGGCCACTGACCAATTACTGTCCTCCAGTGACCAGTCATTCCTGCACACCTCCCACCCATGGCACATCCTCCTGCCACCATTACCACCTCTATACACATCCTCCTCCTCCTGCTCCTGTGGGACTCCTCCACCCACTACTCCCACCGAGAAACACAATAAAACCGCACACAAACTAACTCTGCACACCTCAAGGTCCAATGAGCTCAGGTTTAATTAAGCAAGCTGACCTGTGAAAGCCTGGTGCTGGCCTAATGAGTATGCCAGTCAAGGAGGAAGGAAGGGAGATGTGGCCGAGCAGAGAGGATACAAAAAGGACTGAGTCCCCTTGAGACATCAATGTAAACATCCGAATCTAGTCCAACTCCCATGAGATTGAGAGGCTAGTGTTAAAAGAGCCCTTCAGAATACTGTTCAGTGTGGAAGTATTTTAACACTTAATTAATATGCGAGAAAAGAGCCCATTAGAGCCATTGATAGCAGTTAACCATTTAAAGGCAGCATACTACTCTAATGTGCTATGCCATTTTGTCTATACATGATGCATGAACGCAGCCCCGGAGAGTAACCCACCAGTGCTGCACTCCTGTATCATGTCGAACATGCAGAGTTGATACACTCCCAAATGTTGGGTGTATCATGGCGACGAAATGAACAATTAGCCTTAAGGGATCATGCCTTCCCTAAAGAGTTAATAACGTGAATAATGAGCTGGTGGGTGTGTGACGTGTGCCAATTACTTATAACTTCTTTCAGCCTACTATATTAAGTAGTGGTCGTCACTGGAGTATACCATGCAGGGGATTGGCTCTCCAGTAACTGGTGTTATTGGGAGAACGCCCAATACCGGGTCCCTAACAGGTAGTGCCCTGGTGACAATCTACCTGTCCATGGTGAGCAGATCGTGAGTTATTCCGTGAGCAGGACCACCTGAGTCAGAGAATGGGCGCCTACCACAGGGGTCGATCTGCTATATCAGTCTTTTGTTGCATCTATAATTGAGCTGCAATACGCCTGTTGACTTGGAACAAAGGTCGACCAGTCCATCCTTAGCAATTAAAGCCACCCCTGAAGTGAAAGCCGATAGCACCTTGCTACCCCTGCATTGACCTCCGGAAAAGACAGACAGTTCCTAATTGGTGTTTAATTACCTCGCCACCAGGGCGGCCTACAATAGAGGAGCTGGCTGGGAAATCATTAGTAACCTATAGCTAGCTCAACGCCAAGGTAGTAGCACACGCAACTGGTTTTGCCCTAGGACATAATCCACAGCCAGCCTATTATATAACCCGGCGCCATAATATGCCTATTATTAATTAGGAACAGAAGCAGCGTTTGAACAAAGACATACGGTCCAATTATAGCGAGCCGTTTCTTTCGGCGAGCAGGCACATTTGTTAATGCTATCTGCGTGCACAATAATGAGGCAGGGGGGAGCCCTTGTTCCCAATGGTCAATTAAATAATTGTACTGGTGAATAATAGCCCTACGGGTTGGGAAACAGGGAATGATTAGGTAAACTGGCTGAGGGAGACTATCAATATTAAACGTGTAAAGGCAGCACGCGCAGCAGCTACAGCGCCATGTAGACAGAAGTGTAGGCACCCTCATAGTAAATCAAGTGTGGCTTTAGATGTATAATTGGTAGAGATAATATCTCTAATTACATTCCTGTAGCATCTGAATATTTGATGACTGTGAATAATGTTGAATTGCATTAGGCGGATTGTGTTATTGCTGGTGGATTGTCTGCAATAGTAAAATAGCAATTAACTCAGCTGCTCAAGTTAAGGCAATAACTATGCAAATTAACTGGAGATGGTGATGGGACTTTGAAATTGGTAAAGGACAGCACAGTTAATTTTGTATATGCAAATATTCAAAGATCTATGCCCTGATTCCCATCTGAGGAATGTGTATCTAGGACAGCTTAAGTTGAATGTACGGGGCATGGCATACTTGGAAGATTTGTAAATGGGAGAGTGAGTTAACCAGTATTATGGTTAGATAACATCTCATCTACAGATGATGTCATTTCACGAAGATACTTCTCTGTATACTGTTCACGGATCTGTCTGATTCACATGTATATAAGTAGTCTGCTATTATGTGCAAACCTTATTATAATATGATGATAAGATTTCACTTATGCTCCATTCACATTGGTGTCCAAAATGCTGCTATTATGTGTGGCCAGTGAGATCAGCAGACATTCATGTTAACTCAAGCGATAGTTGTTGGAACCCAGTATTTACCATTTTACTATTACATAGAAACGATGCTTAACGCTGATGTGACCTAATGTTAATAAATGTAATACTCACAAAAGGGTAAAGCAGCTGGAAGAATGCCCCGGGGCACTGATGTAGTATTTGGCTAACGACTGCCGCACCACCCTCACAAGCGGTGGCGGTAGGAGCTAAAAGGGGGCGGTCACTCCACTGTACATGTAGCCAAATAGCTTTCGGAAGGTGTCCTTGAGTTGAAACAGAAGTATTTGAGCTAAATATGAGCTAAATTGTAGGCTTTTTCGTTCTAGTTGTCTATTCTGATTGTTGGAAAGTGCTGCTTTTATTTTGAAAACAGGGGGGTTAGTGAAAGCTAAGATATAGCTAACTGTTGCTAATCAGACTGTTTACCCATCGTATGATTTTCTCGAGAGTGTATACGCTCTTAAAATGGTCTATAGCTGTGTTGAAATAACGGTAATTTTCAATTGATTTAGAAAATTGACCCGTTTTCACAGTTACATCAGGTTAAACAAAATATCTGATAATCTATAATCTTCAAAAGAAAGAAGTTATATGAAAACATACTGGAATGAACAAGCATCTAAGGTAAGGACATCTACAAGACATAAGGAATACAAATGATGGAAGCAAATCTTCAACAAAGGAAAATTGTCCTCTCTGCAGTTTCATAGCACACATTTTGCCTTTAAATGTGTTACACACTTCCAGTTAACCTTAAATAGCCTCAACATTGATGTCCACATGAACTATCTAATGCAACATCAAATAAACATTGCCAAATACAATGTTTGATCACTGTCTTGTATGTTCAAACTATAGTACAACCATTTATAAATGTATCTACATAATATGCTAGCTGTACTTCAATTTGGGCACACATACATTCCAGTACAAAAACAGATTATAATCCTACCTTTATTTCATGAGGAATTTCCATGTATTCTTAAAAGGATCCCCCAATTTACCCTGGGTCTAAATCATACCCTTGTAATGCACATAGACAGTCTCAGACAGAGATGAATTAGCAGCAAGGCAGTGCAGTGACAGACCCCCTACACATGAGGAATATTTCATTGCCCCAGGAAGTTGATTTATAGATTGACGATGACAACTAACAAACAGCATAATCAATCCCGCTGGAGATTTGTCCTTCTCACCTATCCCATTGGTCCCACCTATTATCACCAAAAGGGGCCAATGTGATAGAGGGAAAAATACCATTTTGATCCAGGTGATTTTAGATTTTTTAGAGATTTCATCCCAGGTAATACACAAAGGGAGGTAATCTCCGTGTGTGAATTAACAAAGGATTGTGTGAGCATCAGCAGATTTTGATAATTCTCCCAAGACTAACAAGTCACAGTAGGATTAGGCCACATCCAAATAAACAAGCAGCCAATAGGTTTCACCATTAGTCACACACGACCGTTACTTTTTCTGCAACAGGTACCAGATGAAGATGACTCACCAGACATATCTTAATAAAACCACTTTCACTGGGTCTTCTTTGTCAGTCAAGCTTTTGTTACCTTCCCACGCTGAAAGACTTTTTTCGCCAGACACTGCCTGGAGGAAGGACATCAATTTTCACAGTGATACCCTCTTGTTATGTACACACAAAAGTATAGACTGATTCTATTTGATATACTCCTGAATATCCACCAATAATTATCTGTGCACGTATAATAGGTGCACTTTAGCAATCTTTGCTATGAAGCGTTTGAAATGATATCTTACCGCTGGTATACTCTACAAGTGTCTCATGCTAAGCTTTAGCATATTTGGCATAAGAACTCTAAACACACGGTCAAGTCCCTTGGGACAGGGATACGAAGAACAGTAGTCACTGCCTTCCAAATTCACTGTCCTTAAAGGAGGGCAAGGTAAGTACCTCATTTTGTTTGTTGTATACAATCAGTACCTATACATGCCATCAGTGACACCCGCATGAACTTGTAAGCTTTCGCAATTGTATCTAACATTTATGATGATACCATTATATACTTCTTCTTGAACTTACATAGTTTACTTGTACATGTATATAACCTTCATATCAAACACAATATAATGCAATGGCAGTCAACTGGCACAATGTACTCTATATGCGTACTACAATTGATCAGGCGGTATTCAAAAGGCAGATCACTGAGTGCATGATTTTATTTGGTAACGATTCCCCTGAGGATAACATAAGGAGAAAACTCTATAAATCTACCCAGAGTGGACAGTCACGATGGTTAAACGTCAGTTAAGTCGTAGTTAAGGCCGACTATAGCTACGGGTGATGGGAGGGAGCAGCTATTGGGTGGTGGGAGCAGTTCCAGGTGGTGGGAGCAACTCCGGGTGGGAGCAGCTCAGGGTGGGAGGGAGGGGGTGATCAGCCTGTGGCCCGTGTCTCTGCTACCACTCATCCATCACTAGGCGGAGGTAGGGCCGACCAGGGCCGGGGCATGATGACCGGAGGTGACCACTAAGTGGACAGCTGCACCCTGTCCGTGACAAATGACCGACACAACCGGCCGGTCAGCCCTCCCACCCGGCCCCGCCCTCACCCCGGCTGGTTCCGCCCTCCATCGGGCCCTCTCCCACCCCCTCCCTTCTCCCCAACTCCTAGTGCCGGAAATAAGAGTGATGGGGGAGTGGGGTAAAACAAAGGGGGCCCGACACGTGAAATGTATTGGTCCTAACCCTGAGGCCCCTGTCGAAGCGCCCACTTAAAGGGTATACTGATTACCGGCCAACTACAGGAGGATGGGACTATGCTGATCTAAGGGGGGCTTATGTACATGTATGTATGTATAAGGGGTAGGGTCTATGGATGCACCCACGCAAACTACTGAGTACTACAGGTGCTTAGGTGCAGTGGCAATATAGCTCTTTATATGGACAGGTAAAAAGAAGAAAGACACCCCTCACTCAGAAGAAAGGCAAATAGAGACTGGGGAATTGCATGCAGTGCGATCTCTCAACAAGAAAAAGGGGTCTCCTGTCGCGGGGTGACCTTTATAGACCCTGGCTGTTGGTTTCTTTGTAAACAGGCCGACTTAGCAAGCCGCCCGGCTTAATTGCTGTCGTCAGTTTGGTCGGGCGGCCGGTAGCAGCCTTAAACAAAGCCAATCTGCGGGTCAGGTGAGTAGATAATGCGGATCGAGTCATGCAATCAGTCAACCGGTGGCACGGAGCGTCATGTCAAATGTCGTCTGCTACCACGCGCCGTGTCGCCTACAATCGCTATAGGTACGTGGGTCGTTAAAACAATGAGCCATCATTGCCCCAGCCAAGAAGGCATGGTGCTCATTACCTGGTACCCATGAGCAGCTTATTACCGTCCGAGCAGCTCACGCAACGGGCTAGTTTGGACGCAGACTTCACGTACGTGCATGACGGAGCACTGTAGGTAAGGGAGGGCGGGTATTATAGGAAGGGGGTACATGTGTATGGGGGGGGTGTAGGTTGGTTGGTTCTTTTATCTCCAAAGTAAGTCAAACTCAGTCAATGTCACTGTGATCAGACGCGAGAAGGAGGGGGTGGGGTGGAAGGGGTGGATGTTGGAGGGAGACGGCAGTGGTTAGGGATTATAGATATACCCTGTGATCTCCATACAGAGAGAGATTTCTTGTGAAACCAGAAAGTAACAGAGCTATGAGATCAGGGTGGGGTGGGGTAAATGTGGGGGATTGATTGCAACACTAACCAAGGATGGTTTTCCTTTTTCATGCTACACCCCGAGTGTAATGGTTGAACTGATAGTCCCCTAACAAGACACGTTGTGCCTGAACACGCCACAACTTTCCTTATACTACTGCCGGCCGTGCCACCCGACTCCTGATTTGGAGACAACTACAGAATCAACTGACACGGAATATCACTTATATATCTGTAAATATCCTAATTTACGTCTCAATTGTTAGTTAGAAAGGAAGAGCTTCCACCACGCCCATTCAGAGAAGACAGAGATACTTTGGGAAGAACTGCATGTGAATATATCCGTGTGGTACCACTTCTTCAATGACTTTCTATCGGACGCACGGAAGTGGATTCTTGATTCTAGTGACAGCTATGATAAAATGCTATCCAGTTTAGGGGAAGAATGGAGTTTACTCCTCAGTTTTGGCCACGTTTGAACAAGGTAGTATATAGAATTAACTGATTATATCAAGCACACCACGTTTTTATTCTACTTCTTTTGATTTTGTTCTTTTGATATTTTTATTTCATAAATGATTTTCTAGACGTATGAATCCATCAAATAAAATATCAGTTGCATAACACTGACATCGATGAATCAGTTACACGCAATAAGGCGTTAGACCTAATTGTTGAAGTCAATTAATATAAAGTTTGGAAACGTTATGGCTAGGTGAGTATCAATGGTATAATATCGGCATTGTCCCATTGGCAGGACATCATGCTGTGAGGACATCACAGCTTCAGGGTAGCCATTATGGTAGGTTTAAACTGAATACAGTATATTCATTTAATTACCTGTTGCATTTTCCAGCCTTACTACTTGCGCCGCCCGGATACCCCTTTTATGTATAATTCCCGGTGGTCCTCTGTGGAGAGTCACCATTGAAGTGCAATGCACCGATATTGATAGTATGAGAAATCTGCAGTTGAGCAAAAAATCTGTTTGGAAACTTTGCACTTTTGAGATAACTTCAGAATAACTTTTGAACATGTCCACATACAAATCCCTGCGGTGATCACCATAGCTGATTGCAAATCGAGTAGACGCATTTGTAAATGCTCCCTATGTTGCATATCTTGCTACTAAACAACTTTCTTATAATGCAAAAAAAGTAAAGGCATATATGTTAAAGGCATGCCTTATAAGGAGATTACCACCATGCCTGGTACCTGTGAGAATGACGTCAATCGATGCCCTAGGCAGTTAATGAGACTGATTCCAAAGTTCATCACATAAAATAAGGTAATAATACCGTAAAACCATCGTGCCGTAGGTTAAGACATGTAAACTCTGACTATGTGGAGTCCGGAGTAGTGTAATTATGATGACACATAATGATATAATAAATACACATTAAACGGATTTATGATTAACATGGAGATGTTGCCATTCACGACGAACTAATATCCCGAGGAACAACAAGACAATTATTAAGAATGTGACTAATACATACCAGAAATTGGTTCATTGAACTTGGACTCAGTTCCAAAAACGATGAAAAAAACTGTTTGCCTCAGGATCCGAGTCAGGCAATTTATTTTTTTCCCCACAAGAAACCTAGTGATGATAAAACATGGACTGCGGCTTACATGTTTTTGGTAGCAACGGTTCACCAGTCACGAGTGGAAGTTTTCATTTAGGAAGTTAACGAAGGTGACATTTTACTCCCCTGTCTCCGTCCACGCCCACACATGCCTGAGTATAGAGATCCAGGCCCTGGAGGAACATGGGAGGCGTCACGCATCGCTGATCGAGGGTTTAACCTCTTGGAACCTCTAGTTATATGGGGTAAAGAAGGAAAAGAAAACCATTGCTGCTCAAAAATTGCATCATCGTGACATTCTATAATGATCAATACCAATTCGTATATGTCCAACTGCAAAGATTAACAAAATGTATAGTTTTAATGCATTTTGAATGCCAATGTGTGAAAAGCATTGATGATCTTTAGACTCACGTTGTATAAAAGGAAGATGTCAAGTGGATTAAAGTTCAGCATGGAAATGACATAGAGTCGCTTAATTTGTTTTTCTTGTATCCGTTTACTGACGCATAGGACATCAAAGCCAAATTTGGTAGGATAAGCCTTTGTAGTATTGGCATTTCCGCTACCAAACATGGTCAAAATACTAAAATCTGCAGGTCAAACTCTGTCAATTAGACTCCATTTTGTATGGGCTTGCAGGTAAAAACCAAACTAAAGTTTGAGGAAACGTCGTAAATGTCAATAAAAATCTATTCCCTTTTGCTCTGACATTTGAAGGACGTTTACAAGGTGTGAATTTAAGGCTTGATGACGACCTTTGATAAACCTAATTGAACACGAAGATATTTACCAGGCCGGCTCTCACCATGAAACTCCCTGGATATCCTGCCACCCCTGGGCTTGGAATGACGTACACAACCTCCTTAATGATCACCCCTCAACACAGATGCACCATGCAAACATACTAACATCTGATGCAAAACAAGCAATGTACCTGTGTTTATGCACTATTTCGCTATACTACTCACACCCAGAACGCCAGTCGCCATTCACCACCACCTCCCCGACCTACGCACCATTTACCAACGTCAGGGGCAGGTAAAGGGCGGATATGACGTCACAAGCAGACAGTGGCCGGCGTCCGGTTACCCTGCGGCCCCGGGGGCAGGCCGGGTCGGGATATTAGGTTGTAATTAAACAGCTTTGAGGGGCTGCTGGTGCCCGTAAGTAGCAGCTTAGGTTACGCCTGATTAAAGGCGTGGCCGGTGTGCCGTGGCAGGGGTCACGGCCAAGGGGGCCCGACAAGCCGGGTGCATGTCGCCTGGCGCACACGGCTTCAAATTGATTTAATTTGAATGAATCCACGCCGGCCTAATTGTGGTGATAGCCGACCCAGCGCCTGCCTCGCGCTGCGTCCGTACTAACCGCCATTTTTATTAAGACACTTAACATTTTCATTGTCAAGCACTTCCTTGTCAAGTCTTCTGTCTTTAGGTGCGTCAGTCACCATACACCACATAACCTTCTCTACTAAAGTCCCCCCCCCATTGTCTGCATACAGTATTTGATATATTCACCCAATGTCTAAGAAGGGGAATTCTAAATATGCTTCACAGCTTGAAATGCTTCAGTCTGACAGAAAAGGCTGACAAAGTTCACACAGTTCTTCAATGGCCCAGGCTCCACCTTAGTATTTCCAAATAGCCAATTCACCAGACAACAATAATTCTTACAGCTGCTAATGTTTCATTAGAACTCTCGACTCTTGCTTCTTTAGGAGCTAGGCGAGGTTGACTAGACCACAAAAGTGATATTTTTGCAATGTTTGAAGGGAGTTGTTGACGCGGAGGCCTTTTCTTATTGAATGCGTAGGCAGATAGTTGGCTGGGCTGGTTATGAGCAGTTTGTGAGCAGTTCCCGCTCCGTGAGCAGCTCACTGAGCAGCTCCCTGGGCCGGTAATTGACACTAGCAGCATGGCTGGTGTTGTTAGGATGGATGTCTTATGCCTGGCGCTGATCACAGTAATTTCTCTGTTGTGACAATCTCTTATTCATCAACATCATGATCACTTCACCTGCACACCCAGACCAGATGCGTCATGGTGATGTATATAGGCAGGGAGGGAGAGAGGGCCCACCTCTAATTAATACCGAGTTGCTGTATATGAACATGATCAGTTCTGGGAACTCTCTGAGAGCGCTCCATACGGGTCTCTTACTCATGCGGAGAGAACTTCGGTTTTGCCAATGTGCAGTTTTCTTGCTTCAAAGTATCAAATATAACTTTCCCACCCACACAATAGTAATGCATGCGTGCACATATACTTCTAGAGCTAGAAAGAACCTTTAAGAAATATGTTAGCATATACGGCTAGGGAACGTTATATTGGGACGTTAAAAGTGGTTGGCTATGTGTAGCTTTAACCTTATAAACGTCTAGTGTCACTTTCAGGGATACTTTCATTAGATCTTCTTTAATTAGTAAATTGGGCAATTATAATTTACCATGTGAGCATCCTCAAGCATCTTTACATCATCTCGTAGACAGTATAGACATCACCCTTTTCGCCCATCCCTATGCATGTTTATCACCATTGGCTCAATCGTTATCAAGACCTCCATAAATTGTATTGATCTTTGTGTGATCTTCCTCTTCCTTTTGTCAATTAACATGTCCCTGCGTCCAAGCTTCACTCAGTATCTCTTATAATCTGCATCTGCGGTTTATCTGTTTATCTGTGTCATTGTTTAGTACGTGCCTATAGTCAGCTTCACAACAATATAAGCCTGGCAACATGGAGCTGCTCCTTCTCCCAGGCGTCTTGATCATGTTTATCAAATCCTTAGGCAATCGCTCTATCGACTCTTGGATTTTATCAGTCCTTCTTCGTGCTTGATATTGGGAAGTAGGCTGGGTAGGTGTGATTACTAACAATGGAACGCAGTCGCTGTTGATTCTTTGGAGGAAGCAGCAGGTGATGCTGAAAATGAAGTCTGAGTTTTGGGGGTCAGCACAAAACTCATTTTGCCACGTAGTCATTTTTACATGCACACATGATCTAAAACCCTGCTGTAATTCACGAAAGAAGTCCATTAACCAACGCTATCAACACCAATAGTTAGCAGTTAGGACAAAAATTACCACTTTTTACCATCTACATTCTTGGTACAGCACTACAACAGCAGTATAACCTAGGACTACAATGAAACTCCACCAGTAATGTCTGACTGACCAACACTTGTGTAAATATACAGCTAGCATCACCAACATGTTAACATCCACATCACCAGCAATACCACTAATGCTAACACCAGTAGCAGCACCTGCAATACCATCAGCTGCACCAGCAGCGCCAAGACCATAGGCTACACCAGCAGCATGAACAAGACCATCAGCTTTACCAGCAACACCAAACCATCAGCTGCACCAGCAGCACCAACAAGACCATCAGCTGCACCAGCAACGCCAACAACACCAGCAGCTGCACCAACAGTACCAACAACACCATCAGCTGCACCAGCAGCATCAATACCACCAGCAGCACCTGCAACACCATAAGGTGCACCAGAAACACCAATATCACCAGTCACCGGCTGCACCAGCAGCAACAACACCACCAGCAGCACCTGCAACACCATAAGCTGCACCAGTAATGCCAACACCAACAGCTGCACCAGCAATGCCTACACCATCAGCTGCACCAGCAACAATAACACCATCAGCTGCACCAGCAATGCCAACACCATCAGTTGCACCAGCAGCACCAACAACACCATCGACTGCACCAGCAGCACCAGCATCTTCCCCCTGCCCCCAGCCCCGGGGTGTGTCCACAGCGCGGGTGCGGGCAGTGCACGCCACGCGCGCCCTGGGTGAGCGTTCATATTTCTTCATTAGTTGATCTAAGTGGCTTCATTAGCCACTCGGCGGCGGGCGGGTGTCGTGATGTCATCGGCGCACGGGCCAGGACGGCGGCAGGGCCCAGGCGGCAGGGAGATGGGTAGCAGCGGGCCAGGTAACGACGGTAGGGTTGGGGAGGGGGTGGAGGTAATGAGCCACCCTTTCCCTGTTACCCCCTTCACCTCTACCCCAACCCGCCACCAGCTACCCTGTATACAACCCTATACCCAGGGATTGCAGGTCACCTCCACAAGCACGAGATCATAAGTTGATTAGTGACCGGACACTTGCCCCAGCCACCTCTGCTTACCACTGACATACAATCATGCCTTTAATGGCACATTCTTTGATCTGACTTCTCCCTGTCTTCATTGAGGGGGGAAAACTATGGTTTCAGGGGCCGATCAATGCAATATAGCGACTGGATGTTATCATTGTGTACCGCATTTCAAACAGTATTTTCATGAGAATGGTGGCCACTTTACAATGACATGTGAAGTGTATGTCATGAAGAATACGTTGGGTATTTACCTACTCACTCACTCATCACTGGTAAATCTGCTTTGCATCTCTCAATAATGGAAGCCATGTTTGAAGCCACTTCAAATAACTGAAAGCCATCATCGAAAAATAAAGTATACTTTTATTAGTTAAACTATTCGAGACAGGGAGGTCAAACCTTGCCTTTGTCATTTGCACTGAATACACATATAGGGCAGACTCTATCTATAGGGGGCCTTGTGGAGGCATCCAGGGCTGATCTTTAAATGGCGTGCCTTTTGGCTTTACACTACCTTAAATTGATGAAAGGTAATCACCTTAAGTTAACTTGAGTTTGGCAAAGGTAGCTGGCACAAAGGTGGGCCTGGCCAACCTGTGGTCTGTACTGACGGGGTGCCTGGGAGTAGCGTCTCCCCGACTCCTTAAAACACCCTGCTCTGCACATGTTGATAATACTCAGATAACACAGGTATCCTACAGCCTTTTTACTTTGGTAATTATTCCACATCGTTAAGAAAACAGGAGAGGCTACAAATAACAAGAACACAGTGACTTAATCACACCTAAATGTGACCAGGAATATATTAGTTATGTACTGTGAAGATGTGGTTTAGATGCCATGGTTTGCCATCAATAACATTCATGGTGACCTTTGAGCAGTTTATTAGTACCATAATATATCTTAATAGAGGAGAAGAAGGGCAGAATAATCTATTTCTTCCTAGTTTACCAGTATTAGTGTACAGCTGTCATAATCCATAGTATGACAGCTGTCTGCCATGTATCTGTTGGTCAGATACTATCCGACCACAGTAATTCGGTCCCTTACTATTTTCTTGAATACTTTGAAACCCCAAAATGTATAGGGTCCAAATGTTTGGGGTCCAAATAACATAGACCCATTAGATAATATGAGCTTAAAGATGCAAAGCAAGCCCTAGTACTTGGAAAGCACTCCAATCGTTATTTTTAGATGTCTTTGTTGATGCTAATATTCTGTTAAAATAATACAAAAAAATTTACATGAAAAGTAAAGAAAACCTGTAGGGTCGGTAGGTCGGATATATATATATATATTTTAAACATGTACTGGCCAACTTTTTTTGATACCCTAAGATTGACCAAAAATGGGTAAAAATGCGAAAATGTCTTCAACATTGCATAAAGATACGAAGGGTCGGCCCTGTTTTGATAGGGTCGGTTGGGTGACCTGAAACAAACTTTTTTGGCCCTATTGTTTGTGCACTATGTTTCCATAAAGCGTGAATTCCACCAACGTCGGTTGGCCAAAATGTCATTATCGGATAAAAGTCTATAATGTTAAACTTATGGGAGAATCTCGTCCGATGGACAGAATGACGGCCGATTCCATCAGTGGAATACTCCCTTAAGCTGTTCCCTATTTTCTAACTTACCACGTGAGATCAGAAACAGAATGCTTCATTTATAAAGAATTGGATAATGCCAAGATAACACATTCGCTCTGGTAGGAGAGGACACCTGCCAGGTGCCCGGGCTAGATCAGTAGACATGTATCACTATCGTCTGGTCTTTATTTTGTTCCCACTGAATACATGAATGTAGTTGTTTTGAACACACCGCAATATATGGATTGATGGGGGGAAAGTTCATACAAACCTCATTTTAGTTTATGCAGTTACCCGTTATCCCATGTGTACTTTGAACGCAACTTGTTGGGCGAACAATACAACAATGGATTGACATTAGTATTTAATGTTGGAATAATGCACAATCCAAGGGTAAACTTGGACTATAAACTGAATGGGTAAACGTTGGCACAACATCAACATCTGACAGTCAACGCAACTCTGGGCCAATGTTGAACCATGTCAATGTTGGTTCAAACGGAATGCCATAGCCCAAAAGTACATTGTACCAACGTCATTAACTGACGTCAGTCTAAGCCTCGCTTACGTTGGACCAACGTTGGGACAACTTTATATCGCAAGTTGGAATACGCCTTCGAAGATAACAAGAAAGGTTTGGTGAACGTCGAATAACGTTCGCTTTTGGTTAACCCTTTGTGGGCGAGCATCAACTATAGTTGATGCCATTATATCATAGTTGATGCCATGGTAGGGCGAGCATCGACTATAGTCATTGTAACTCTATGGGATCCCACAAAGCCTCGTCCTTAGACAATAATCCTGCAAAAAATCTCGCCCCACAGCTATCTTTAACAATTTCTTGCCGCCCTTAACGTTTTGTTAAGATATTTCACTTTAACGTTGAGAGGGAGTGGTCATTTTTTGGCAACGGGGGGAGGATGGTGGACTTTTTTGGGGTCGATATCTTTGCGACCCCCCCCCCCCTTGTAAGAGGGTCAAAATTGTTACCCGTCCACGTAGGAAGGTTCAAATTGACCACGTCTAACCCCTTTCAGCTATAGTGACACGCTGGCTTTCTCACTAGAAAGGGGTGACATTTTTTGCCCCCCCCCCTTCTCAAGGGGTCCTCATGTTTTTTGGTCTCTCCCAAAATCCAAAGCCCCCCCCCCCTAATGTTGAAAACAGTTTGGAAACAAGACGTGTTTTTTTCCAGATAACTTTCTTCTTACGTTGTTCAACATTCAGAACATGGATTCAAACCAACATAACTATAAGCAACACTAGGTGGGACATTGAATTGTTATATGTGTCTAATACAAATGTATAGGTTATACTAATGATACAATACAATACGTTTATTAACCACAGCTTGAATATATAGATATGTTAGAAAACTCGTTAAATAATAAGTTTTTGCGAAAACGTTTTCGGCATGCAGGACAGTTGGTCCTGCAGCTAGCCAATTTTGTAGGACCGGATAGCTTTCTGCAGGACCGATTACTAAAATCAAAGTTTTGCATACTATTTAGAATAGAATAACATTTATAAAAGAAATTATAACAAAAAAAACCTCTAATTTGCCTAGAATATTAGTGTGCACTCTAGAACTTGTAACTTCAGTTCTAGTTAGGATATTTGAAAAATTCTCGTGGAGGACATCTGGTCCTGTAACATTAGTCATTCTGCCAAACCAGCGCCATTTTAGGCGGACATTGCCACTATCCGGCACGTTTTGGCAAAGACTGAATAATGATAATTGTCTGAATTGTGATGTATGGTATAACCACCTTCAATGTTATGTAATTTAGAGAGATATGGGAAGGCTACTTGATGCATTCATATTGTATCAATACATTGCTCGTTTACCGCATGAGAGATGTACATGTATCTCTTTTCAGAAAGATGGATACAATCAAGAGGGAATGACATATTGAATGTAACAGAAACGTTCTAATATACATGTTTTGTACAAGGAAATAGAACATGACAGTAAAATTTAATAGACTATTTTGCCATAGAACTATTCTGTGAATCCAAAGTTGCTAAACCATATTAACACAGCATTAGTTCACAATTTGGAATAATGCTTTAGGCTTTAAGCTATTTCAACCTGTTACTTGTTTCAGTGGGTAGTGGGTCTTCCATCTGACAACAATTGTTTGACGACCCATCAGTTTTCAATTTGTTCATTGTATATCGACCACTCTATAACCTGTTGGACCCATTGCCTTTTAGATTTATTCAGTAAAAAAAACCTCACCTTTTGAATTCCGTACTACGGAAGCTGAGAAGAGTCACAACTACAAAGAAATACTTTCCCAAAAAAATCAAAAATTTAGTTTTCTTCTTAAAGTTTGCTGTCAACATTGATTTTTAGCTGTCAACTATCCACCACTTGCGAAATGTCAATGCCCCTAGGTTTCCAGTGTAATACACCGCTTTCTCTTTGGAACCGTATCCCCTAGGCATCGGGGTTGAAATGGTTTGACCACCCTGGACAACTTTTACCCTCTTAGGACTTTTACCCCCTAGGACATCCACCCCCTTGGACATCTACCCCCTTAGAATTTTACTCTCTATGACCTCTACCCCTGGGGACATCTCTCCCCTCCACATGGTGTGACTCAACCATATGGGCATCTATAGAGGGGGTGGGTGTCCCCAGGGGTAGAAGTCTTAGAGGGTAGATCCAAGGGGGTAGATGTACAAGGGGATTGATGTCCTAGGAGGTTTAAGTCCTAAGGGGTAGATGCCTAGGGGGGTAAAAGTCCTAGGGGGTAGATGTCCAGGGGGTAAATGGCAGGGGGTAGATATCCGGGGGTTACTTGTCCTAGAACCAAAAAGAAAGTATTTCTCTAGGTCTAGGTGACAGAGACCCTCCCTTTGTTTGTATAGTTATATCAGGTTCAGCTTTTATAAATAAGGTAAGATATTATGGTCTGCTTCTTAGAACCAAAACAACTACGCCGACGTGGCATGGGAACAATGGTGATGAAATTACACAAATTAGTTAAATTGAAACACTAAAAATGAATAGACCATTTCGAAATAGGTCAAAAGGGAAGTTTACCTGACGTATGCGCTACTCTTTGTTCAAATACCACATTGTTGTTATGTTGAACGCGTAGATAGCTTGATCTTTGTGGGTGGAAAAACAATGAAATGCGTCTGCGTTCCCGTAATATTTCCCTACATGGCCACACGAGTAGTTGAGGCCAATGGAGCCGTTCGGCCACCAAAAGTCATTGTCCTCGTATTAACTAATCGTCAGAATCCCCCCATGTTTAATGAGCGCAGTTAGTGTGGCCCGAGCCATTCTGTCGGCGCCAGCTTCCCGCGCTGCCACATAATGAGTTGGGCTAAATATCGTCTGCTCCCGGAGATCGACTATTTCCGGTCCCCGGGTGGCGGGAAGTGTCTCTGGGGGGCTTATCAACGCATGGCCGCCAGGGAAAAAGTCCTAACTAACGCAGCAAAACGACCTGCATGAAGCACATAACACATTAGGGCGAGTGTTTGGTGGCAAAATCTGCCCCGTCTGACTCGGGTAAAAAAGGAGACGAAGAGGCAGCCTCGTCACAACTGCCTCCAGAAGAAGTTGTTTTGTGACGAGAACAAGCGGTGTGGTGGTGGGAGGGCGTTGGGGTGGTGGTTGTAAGGGAGGGGTGGGGAGACGCTAACGGACAGGAGGGTTGCAGGTACGAAGGGTATGAATAAACACACCAGTTATTCCACATGGATCATGCGCAAAAGAAGAGTTGTACAAAAATGTACACAAATTAAGGTGAGTGCGGTATACAGGGACAGACGTTGTCGATACCTGACATGTATACTAACAGACAATAAATAACAATACGAAGGCAATTCCCCTCTTAACATTGAATCAACTTGAAAGCCACCATCACTCCCCCTTCACTCATCACCCTTCAACTCCTTCGTTATTCCGAGTTGTTTTAGATTCAATAAATCTCTTTCTGTTGCCTTCCCCCATTGCCTCTTACTTCGGCTGCGTTCCCAGTGGACTTCCCTTCCCCAACGAACAAAGTCAAGCGCACTGCCGATTACGGCCTTGTCACACGGGAACTGGCGGGCGCGGCACGGATTTGATGGGCACCTAACTCCATTACCCAAGTATATCAGACATAGTGCCGACTCCCAATGCCCAGGGGGCACCGCATCTTGGGGCGCCCGGCCTTCAACTAAATAGTGAAGGTTTCTCGGCAGTAGTAGCACCCATTAAACTTATGAAGGCGACTCCGATTCGCACAGAGGCAAGACATTGGATCGGACAAGCTGAAAAAATCACAAAGTACCACCTAAATTGGGAAAAACTTGTAAATGGATTTATTGAAGGTCATAACTGAGTTAGTTCAGTAGTGATTTGCTGGCTGTAGCTTCGCATGACTGTTTGCCTTATATAGAAATGTCTCCTTTGGTTAGGATATAGACAGAGGCTACACACTCATCACTCCGACCATCTCAATTCAACCAAAAATAATGACAATTACGACGTAATCTCCTCCAAAACAATTAAATGTCATGCCGCAGGCTGTGCACAACAGCAGAATAGTTACAATAGTTACATACTTTTTTACATACAGACGTAACCACGAGAAACAAAAACTGGATGGTCATGCATAAAATTACAAGTTAGCCTTGTTAGTTGTTGACACTCTTCCGCAGAAAGCTTCAAATATAGAACTACAATGTATTAATCAGCTGTTTTCTTTTTCAAGCGCCTGTTTCTGCTCAATACTGGATGGCAACATTCACTTGGTCGGCTATGAAAATAATAATGAAAAAAAGCAGAAGAAATGACGTTACAAAAGTAATAACGTTTTTGTAGAAGGTTGGTAGCTAATTTGTCCTTCGTGTCATAGTGAGATACAAAAAAAAGTAGATGGGTTAAAAACCATATGTGTTAACATGATGAAGGCCGTTACGGATCAAGACATCACCCGTCCCCACAACACAACACAAACACCAGTTCAAATTGGTAATCTTCCATTCGGCTCTTTCACATAAAACCCGCATACACAATGAATCTGGAGTGAGTGTTCCGCCTAATACTCAGATCTGTGCGGGGCAATCATACGCTCCAGCCATCACACGTCTAAGTACGGCACATAGGCTGCAGGCCAATTCCCCACTCTCCCTTTGTGAGGCCGTCATTTCACACCAATCTGCTGCCCACAGTGAGAGAATGGTCGCCAACCCATAAAGACTCCCATAAAGAGACGCCGCACTTTTTATCGTCGGCGACTTTTTCGATCCACTGCATGGGCTCCTGGGCCTGGGGGCAGGACTGCTAAATGGGGACGATCCATTGACGGAGTCAGCAGGGGGCGGGGAGGGTATGGTGGACGGTGGTAAAGCAGACCACCGGCACCAAGGTGTCAAAGAAGACCTCGGGCCTGTTTTATTCTTCCCTTTACGTGTACTGCTGCAGAGGCCGTGCTCTATGGTCTGTATAAGTTAGGGGCGTGCGTTACCTCTGCTCCCCACCCCAGTACACAGCCCCCACCTGTGTATAGCTGCCACACCAGGGCACAGTGGGACTCACCCACCCTGGAGGGACGACGTTATGGGAGGTCCAAATGGGGAGAGGGGGAGGCAGAGAATAAAGGTGGAACTCAGGGGAAGAGGGGGGCAGAGAGGGAGAGTGACAAGGGGAGGGTAAATGCCACCACCCATCCAGCAGCACCGACAACTGGCCATGACTGATCGGCCATTGTGGCGCGGTCATCGCCCGGGGGGCGGGCGGAAAGCACCCCGGGCCAGCCCGGGTTACGGTGGGCGCGGACATTATTAGTCAATCTGCCAACAAAGGCCCGCTGACTGCCACAATGTGCTGTAGGTATGCACAGGCAATATTGGCCGCGCTCTTTAATTACAATGCTGAAAAACGACGACGCCTTGAATAAGCCGCTGGTCCCCGTACTCTACATACGGGACTGACTGACACGTCCATCCAGGGTGGGAGGCAGTGGGGCTGGGAGGGAGGGGAGTATGGTGGGTGCTGTAGGGGTGGGTGCTGTAGGGGTGGGTGGGTGGGGGGGGGGGACGCATTGGGAGTAGAGATGCCTGAGGGCTGACGTGGTGAAGCAGCCATGTTGTCAGACAGCGTTCCTCATCCGGGACCCGTCGTTCAGGCTGAGGAGGGGTTGTGAGGAGGAGGGGCTTGGTGCACATGGGTGAGTGGGTGGGACGGGAATCGGGGGTTTGGGGGTAATAACTAAACCCTCCATGCACCCGGCACTCTCCAGTAAGAAAGAGCGCAGTGCTGGTGGGAGGGTGGGAAGATGACATTGCCATTGCCCTGCGCTGTGGCCGGCGCTCGCCTCACGATCCCACACTCGAGCTGCTCGCGGCCCGGGCGTCTTGAGCAGCTCGGCGCCATGATGGGCGCCATGTTGAGTGGCAGCGTTACGCGGCCTGAGCACCCGACGCCCGCTGAGGGGGCTCTTGCTAAGCGTCGTAATTGTGCCCGTGAAGCGTCCCGGCCGCTGCGTTGGCGCTGACGAACTAATTTGCGGTCGGTCGTCGCGCGGCGACGCGGGCCCCAACAGCTGCGGATAGTGCTAAGTTAGGCATGGGAAAAACACACATTAAATGCTCATGAAAGGGGATCATTAGTTGTTGTGGGCCTTTGACTCGTGGTTGCCGGCCTCCTAACGAGGTTAATATACCACGCACGGGCCCGGGCTGCCTTCAAAGCCAGGGGGGCTCCAGCGTGCCAGGTCAATGCGGAGCGGGGGGCTTTGTGGCCACCGGCCTCCTGCCTCCAACCCCCTCTCCCATCAAAGATCCCGCAGTCCCACCAAAGATTCCTCCTCCCTCGCCAAAGCCGCACAAATTGCCTCCTTACGCGCTCCGACGTCTTTTGTTCCCCCCACCAAACATGCCATTCTTATCCGTTCTCCGATGATGATCACTGCCTCTGAAAGGGGTGGCACGGGAGGAGGGGGGGGGGGGGGTGGGCGTGCATGGGGGTACAGACCAACAAGAGGAGGAAAAAGTCCCCCTCACAGAGCTCATCATAATCACCATGATGACCAAGTTAGGACAATTATACGGCGTTTATATTTATATCACCTGGGCCCCTCACACTTCGCTGCTTAATGTTAGCATATCCCTGTCTCCCTCGTGGCTTCTCTTGCTTTACCTGCTTGAGCGGAATAGCCTATTCAATCAATGTCCGCCTTTCAACTCTTTTCCTCCATCTATCATTTTTTATATCTCTCTATCCACGTCTGCATGTATGTCTGTCCATGACAGATTCCGACTGCACACATTCTTCCCACTATGCTTTTGCCTTAATTTCCTAAAGCTTTCGATACAACAATTGATTTAATGGAATTAAAATCGATGATAATTTATGATAGATGAAATAACTAGTTTAGGCTTTCAGTTATGGAAAGTAGTAATTTAGCAGCCAGGAAAATTGTATCTATTGCTATGTCAATGGACTGAGGAAAACGACAGATATTGAGTACCACAGGGCTTAGTTTTAGAGCCATTGAATCAATGTTATAACTTGGTTGATGTAGGTGATGGTCCAATGACAAAGCGATATGTGACATGACCCGTTGCTGTATCCACCATTCTATCACTCCATACCTACCCTGTGTACTTATTTTGTTCCTTCAACACACATTTAATTTTTCACTTCTTTGCTTTCTCCCTTTTTCTCAACATTACACCCTTTATGGTAAAACGACTTGTTTAGGCAATATTGCGATTTTGTAGGTGACTGTGCGATATTGTATGCGGTAATGTTCATTCCCATACACTCTAGTATAGTAATAATTACCTCATCCGAATATTGGTACACTGGAGTTCAGCTATAGCACCACCTTTCCCCCTGTTCTCCCCAATTCCTATATTTGTGCATATACATAATACCTAGTTCCTATTCATTATAACATGTCGTTTCCTATATATGTATTTGTCCCTCCATGGCTTTCTCTTGTCACCCTAGTGTACTCTGTCCGAATATAATGTCTGACTGGCTGACTTACAAGCTGCCGATATCTGCCTGCCTCTGTCTCTATGTCCGCCTCTCACCACGGTAGGATATGCTCACCAGGCAGCATGCCTGAATGCTCAGCGCATGAACCTCTTTCAGTGAGGCCTACCACCAAAGTTGTTCTCTCCGATAAGCCCAGGTGTGACCACTAATTGATTGTGGGACCCTCCTATACACGGTCGTCCCATCACTTCTGGCAGGCTGCACACAGTGTGTGTTTGAAACCCTAGGCCCCACTTCTCCCCCTGCTTCCCCCTTACCTCGCAGCCAGATCAAAAGCTGGCTCTCCCCGGCCCCTTTGTCTGACAAGTGTCCTGTACCGCTAGCCGGAGAGAGCCCTCGTCCTACCCCCGCCAGGCCCTCTTAATTGTGCATTACCTGGAGTCATTCTCTTGAGAGGTGGCAAACAAGACGTATAGCGGCTGTGGGCAGGTGGTCCGAGTGCCATCCAGGCCTGGTGATGAGAAAGTGATGCCCTGAGCATTGTGCCCTACCGACACAGCGCCTAGAGTGTCCGCCTTTTAACACTGTCGGCTAGCAGTAGAGCAACAGCTGGGGACATGAGGCAGTCATATTGGCGGCTGGCTCCCCTTGTTGTCCTCACTCCCCCACCCATACATTACCAGCAGATTGCCGACCCTCAAGTATGTCATCTGTGTGCGTGTAATCACATCGATCGACCTTATAAATAGGTAAAAATCTATTGAAAGATACAGACACCATACGGTCGGTATACACATAAAATGCATTAAGTGCATCTATATCATAACCAACGCCTCATAGGTTTTCTCATGTTAGGGTGGTCTCCTCCACTTGGGCTTGCTCATTCCCCTAATTTCGCCGACTTACAATATCATGGGCCTTATCTGCATCGCATTTGGCAGGTCAATATTATTGGCATTATACTACACAGGCCGAATATCGACTTTCGAGCAACTGATCTTGCCAACAGATCTTTGGCTAGTAGACAAAGCAAAAGATGCCCATGGCCAGCTAACAAAGCAGGCAAATAAACTGTGAGGAGATGTTTTTGAATATACTCTGTCATATGCAATATATGTCACGGTAAGTTTGGTACGAGGTGGCAAGTCAATGAGAATTCCGGTAAGAAATGGATTACACTCTTACCACAAGATGTCACTGAACAACCAAACCCCATGTGCCTGTATCCAAAAGTTGACACACCTAACCGGGTCAAGAGGTTGCCTCTTTAAAAATAATCTGCATGAAGCTATTTACAAAGGAAGCTGCCACACCCAATGTTGGTTGATATCTCTTGTAACAGAAGACTGTGTGTAGCAGAAGTTGGTACTAGAAGTACTTAGGGGTTTGTATGTGAAGACACCCAACACCCTGTAGAAGGATTAGCCCCTGCATGCCCACTCGGAGGCCTCGGCCACCAACGTCGGGGTTGGGCCGATTGAGGCACTTAACGTTAACCAGGTAACAAGAGCTTCCATGTCCGGCAGGGCTTGTTTGTTTACCTTCAGCTACCTGAGCCACCAGGGTGGGGTGGTGGCTGGCCAGGGTTAGCCCTGGGTAGCCTCCAGGGTCTACGGCTTATAACCCCCTGGTCAGAGGATCCAGGGTGAAGGGAGGCCTTTAGCTGAAGGCTATGGAGTTATTCACTGTAATAGTCCGTTACATACATATACAGGTCGACACTGCAAGCCGGCCCCCTAGCAGCCTGCCTCCAACCGCCAGCGGATTTAGCACCGATTAGTCAGACATAGTTTGGATGAAATGATTTAATTGAGTTAATGAGTCGGTGCTGAGATTGGATTTATTAAGATGCACCAGCGGCTCCCGACCATTACGAGGGCGTGGAGGAACGTAATCCAACGTTAAGCCAACAGAGTGCCCGACCCCGACCCACTGACAAACCAAGGCTTGTGCACGGTCTGCAACAACAAAATATTAACCCTTTAAAGACCGCATAGTGTTTTAATTTGTCATGCCTCCAGTCGTCATGATGCATTCATGCATCCCTGCATCACCAGGGCTGCATTCGCGCATCATGCCGATCCTTCAGGTATGTATCAACCCCGTAGGGTTGGCATGATGCTTGAACAGAGACTCGTCATTGCTGCAACAAGAATCGTGAAGACAAATGGCGTACTGCATAAAATCGCTCTGTGGACCTTAAAGGGTTTAACGTCCACACTAGATCAGCAATTCTCCGCCTCATCCTTCACCTAATCATCACCCCGTAAAACACACTCTATACCCGGATTTACTGCCTCGAAAACAAAGACATCCAATCTTTTTCATCGCTTCGCTAATTTCCACGGTTTTGTCACGTACACGGCGTGTGAACTGTATCTCTCAAAGTTTGAGGTATTTAGAATGGTTCAATTTACTCCAAAACAGATTTTACTCATGTGTAAGTGGCCAGGAGTGATGCTTTTTGTTCACTCGAGCATCCACAGAGGATAAATAATTACTTCGGTAATTCAGCTGGTGAATTGCCCTAAAACAGTGATATGTTAATTGACATGCTAATTCTAAAATGTCAGGTTAGAGTGGGCCTATTATATTGCATTTTATGTTGTATTGTAACGTTGCGTTGATTAGTTATTTTACCATAACAAAGTTATATTATTTGAATCCGCATAGTCATAAGCATTTCATAAAGGTTTATTGCCACAATTCCCATGTAACAGATGAGTCATAGTGTTAATGGTCGAGGGAAGTATGGTTTCTGTCATAGTGGTAGAGAAGGGGGCGGTCACTTCTGTCATGGTGCCAGTAGTGGAGAGTCATGACTTCTGCATCGGTGCCATTGATAAATGCATGGCTTCTGTCATGGTGTCAGTGGTTGGGAGTCATAGCTTTTGTCATTGAGTCTATCAGTGATAAAGGGTCACATTCTCTGCCATTGTCGCAGTGATGAAGAGTCATGACCTCTGTCATGGTGTTAGTAGTGGACATGACTGTATGCCTACTGTGAGAACCCCTTCTGTCATCGTGTCATGGTGTCAGTGGCGGGGAGGCAGTGCAGATGTGACGTGTCATAGATTCTGTCATTGTGGCTGTCAGTAGTGATTGCGATGCATGGCCTCTGCCATGGCTTCTGTCATGGTATCAGTGAAGACTCATAGATTCAAGGAGTGTGTCAAGGGACCCGTGTCAAGGTGTCAATGCTGGAGGGTTATGCCTTTTTTCATGGTCATAGATTCTGTCATAGCTTCTGTCATGGCTTCTGTCATGGCTTCTGTCATGGCTTCTGTCATAGCTTCTATCATGGCTTCTATCATAGCTTCTGTCTTGGTTTCTGCCATAGTACATGTACCAGTGGTAGAGACACATGGCTTTTGTCATGCATGGTATGTGCTGGTATGGGTCATGGTATCAGTTGGGAAGGGGGTAGCATATGTTGTTATTAAAATACCTTTCTAATGAATCTTTGCCCAGTCGGTACTCAATGGGAAACGTACGACGAGAACTATTCTGCGACACCAGCTGTCTGCCTTATTTGGACATATAGGTCAGGTCACGGGCGCTATTTAATAGGTCACGGAGGGAGTGGGGTGCGGGCGATGCTTGCTAGGGGATGCTTGGCTCCCTGGAGTAAGGCTGCTAACTGCTACTGTTTCTAGCACTGAAGGTGCTAGTGTTGAGTACAACGGAGAAGAAAGGTTTCCGTTACATGCAGTGGCATTGGTAAAGTGGCATGGCTTCTGTCATAAGTTGGAGGGAGCTGTCTTTGCTATCGTGTATGTCATTAAGTAGACACAAAGGTGAGGTGGATTCTGTTATGATGTCAGTAGGTGCTCATGGGTCAGTGGGGGTCAAGGTGTCAGTGGTTGGGGTCATGGCTTGTTACGAGGCCAGGCAGTGATCTATAATGGGTTCTGTCACGGCGACAGGAAAGCCATAGCTTCTACCACGGATCACTGATAGAAGGTACATAGACAGAGGCCCACGATAATCCCACTGAATGAAAGTTTTTTTTCCACAAGTGGTGCTTTGGATTGTATCACACGAAGTGGAGCCGAGTGTGATGCGATCCAATGCATCACTCGTGGAGAAATCAGGAGTTCAGACTGATTAGAGTGAATCTCTCTCTATATTTCATGCACTTCCTGATCAATTTCATCAAAATATACAATTGAAGGTTGGTTTCATAGCTATTTTGGTGACATCATCGTGGAGAAACAGCCCATGGAGAATGAGCATCAGTTTCTCCACGGGTTGTGGAGAACGGCTATTTTAGTACTTAAGCAGGGTTAATTTGTTGTTCCAGATGAAATAAAGCTACATATACCGGTATGTAGCTTGGAAAAAGATGGCTTCAGAACAGTTGTTATATATAGATGAGCGATTTGTCAGGTGGCAGTCTTTTGTTACCTGGCGCCATAATATGAAAAACTATATAGGACTAATGATGCAACAGGGAAAGATTCAACACGTATGTATACCATGTCAAGGTTATAATGTACTGAAATAAGCAGCGCCAACATATTGCTAAAGAAGCCACAAGAATAAATTGAAGCAATGGAAGCCATATCTGTATACAAACAGAATACGTCTGAATACATGGTTGATCACGGTTACAATCTCTACAACAGCAGCAAAGGCCTTTGAATATGTGGCCGTATATATATGCTGCAGTTGGGTGGGCGGCACAAGTGTTGGAGTATGCTGGCTGGGTGGGCAGCATCTAGTAAAGGCCCTTAATTGAGCCTGTAGCAATATGTTCTGCTGCTGAGTGGATAAGATTAGTAACAGCCTGGGTCTGTGGCAGTATATACTGCTGGGTGGGCAGCACATACTGTACTGCTGGATGGGCAGCACATAACGGTAAAGGCCTGTGAGTCTGTGGCAGTAAGTGCTGCTGGGTGGGCAGCACATATCGGTAAATAAAAGGTCTGTGAGTCTGTAGCAGTATGTGCTGCTCAGATGCTGGGTGGGCAGCACATAGCGGTAAAGGCCTGTGAGTCTGTAGCAGCATGTGCTGCTCAGATGCTGGGTGGGCAGCACATAGCGGTAAAGGCATGTGAGCCTGTGGCAGCATGTGTTGCTGGTTGGGCAGCACATAGCGGTAAAGGCATGTGAGTCTGTAGCTGTATATGTTCTGCTTGGTGGGCAGCACAATGCGGTGAAGGCCTGTGAGTCTGTAGCAGTATGTGCTGCTTGGTGGGCAGCACATAGCGATAAAGGCCTGTGAGTCTGCAGTATGTGCTGCTGGTTGGAGGGGTGTGCGTGTGCCTTGGAGGACTGAGTTGTAGAAGGACGGCGGTAATCCTCCCAAATCCTCTCCGCATGTTGGCGGCCTGACCAGGGTTCATACACGTGACAGTTGAATAATGGATATTTACGGATTAACATGACAGCAGCACTAATCCCCATTTAGATGCCACTTGATGGGGGATTTAAACAAAGGCCGTCTTGTTGGCAGCTCCAGCCTCGCTCCGACTTTTGTAAAAGCTGATTGCCTTAATTCTTCACGTGGGCGACATTCCTTCAAGACTGACTTGTGCATGCAGCCTGCAGTGTATCGCAGAATGTAGTTAGTCTTAATGGATTCAAACTGGGGATTTATCACTTCGAGTTCTTTTGTGGTAGTAAACATGCGAGTATGTCTAGATGTACAAATGTAACAAAGACATTGAAAACAAAGGGGAGTATGGAGGATTTATGGGAGTTTGGTGCACATTGATTGAAAAATCATACGGAAGGTAGGGTCAAAAAGGTGCGTTTCAGACAACATGGTCCACAAAATAAGGATAGGTAGGTCGGATTCCCCAAAATTCACAAAATCAGGAAAAAGGCTAGGGTCGGCCCTGCTTTGAATCTAGGTCGTGTTGCATAAAGGGGCATAAACAGGGAAGGGCGAATGGGGAGAAGAAAGCAGAAATCTGATTTTCATATCAAAGTGTAATGGATAAATGAAAATTCCAATATTTTATTCGAGTTCATAGAATTTCTAAATATTTATAGCCATGAATACTTATTCAAAACTATACCTACACGTTGGACTACACCCTGTAGCCTCTATCATTGCAGTGATACCATGTATCACGTCACTGTAAAAACATGGATACCTGCCATTTTACCTGCCATCTTTATGTGCACAATTTGTCAACATTCAAAGCCGTTGATATGGGTGTATAGGTGGAAGGGGGACGTTGTTAATACAGGAACCTTTCATACCCCCCTGACACACACACACATGTGATTGCCGCTAAGCTCTAGATCACAGGCCCCACTTATAGGTTGGTGTACACATGGTTTCGTTTCGTGGATGCCAATTATGTTGATGCTCCAACTTAAGGAGGTATATAATCTCCATGCCTGTTCGACCTGAGGAAGAGCAAGGATTTTGCATATATAAAAATAGAAGACAACTCAAGGTGACTCTCTGACAAGTGCAAAATGGAATAACATGAACGAATAAATATGCATCAATAACGTAGGAATCTAATTTTAATTTGGGATGTTATTAATAGATTTAATGGGATGGGTTCGATGGGGATGGGGATGGGGAGGGGAGAGCATTCGTATTGCGTATAGCCAGAATATATACGGGATATTCTCACCACCCGTGATAGTGTAAGTGGAGCCTCTATGATAATAGTCTATATAGTTACAGTGAATTTACTGGTTCATTTTATCGCCAAACATTTGATATAGCTAAAGGGTTTCAAGAGTCGAAAACACAGTTACCGAAGTCCCAGACATGGACGAGGGTTTCGGCGTAATTTGGGGGGTCTAGATGGGGGGCCCCCCATGTCGCATGTCGAATTTAAGAAATGGCCATGTCATGTCACTTAAAATTCCCATGTCCCATGTCGCCCCTTAGAACCTGCCATGTCCCATGTCGATTTTAAGAAATACCCCTTGTCATGTCACTAAAATTTTTCCTCATGTCACTAAGCTCCATGTCGCATGTCGATTTTAAGAAATGGCCATGTCGCCATGTCGATTTTAGCCATCTACCCCCATAATTTGGACTGTTGTTCACGCCGCCATGGACTATTTACTCTAATTGAGTAATTACTGTCACTTTTCAGCCTAAAATCGGCAAGAATTGGTTGGACTCGTCATGAACAAGAGACATAATTGTAGAAATTTCATCCACAAGGTGGTTAAAAACTGCAAACTTTGTTCACGTCGCGAGGCATCTGATTCCAAGACGAGTGTCAGCCATTGAAAGTACCTGAAATACACTAGATGATTACTCCTCAGTCCCTGCCACATAGTCCCGTCTATATCACTAGCTACTCAGAGCAGAACAAAGGATACACCTGTAGGTAAAGATGTCTGATGGTGGATATGTCCAGAAACCTTCAGGCCAATCGACAAACGGCTGAAAAGTGTACATCAATGGTGAGGATATGCTGGCGAGTGGCCATCAAGCAGGGTCATTATATTCCCAATTGGCTGCCACTATACTCACTAGAGATCTGATGCGTGTGTGGAGATATATGTATAGAAGGGAGGCGAACAGAAAACCTGCTTGCTTGGACAGCCTGTCAACCTGCCACCACCAGCTACCACCCTCATGCTCTACCACCAGCAGCACACTTGGACGTGTCGGGTAGCAGACAGCCAGAGAGAGATGTCATTCAAGACAGGAGACCCCAAACCAAAAGTGGCTTGTCCGCAAATTTGCTAATTGGTAGGGGTAGGGGTAGGGGTAGGGTGCTCGTAGTATGTGTGGGGAGAGTGGTTATAGGACGGTGAAAGGCATTCCATTGACTACTGGTAGATCTGATGGTATATTCAGTGGGGAGCAGGATACACTGACAGTGGTAGACATCCTGATGTGTCCCTGATATGTCAGATGTGTTTCTTGAATACAATGTCACACACACAGGAGGAGCAGAGGGCTGTTTTCCAGTGTGTGTATGTAGAAGGAGGTATGTGTAGCTTGGTTAGGTATAATTAACGGTACTATGGTATCTGCATCGACGCTATACGACTGAATACATGTATTGAAGAAGGAGCAGCCTGTTATTATAGAAAGTATAAATATCAATATAATAGATTCTATACATATAGTTGTGCAGCTCATTTCACTGCAGGTGAAGTAAAAGTATGACTGAACCTGGGGCAGCAGTAGGGTTTAGGGGCAGTTGGAGGACGAAATAGAATGAGGGTGGGGGGGGGGGGGGGTTGTGGAGGCCCAGCAGGGAGTTATCAGCCATATTGTACAACAGCTGGTCCCACCACCAGCCCCCAATCAGTGCTCAGACCTGTACCCCCTGCCCACCAGGCCCCTCCCGATTAGCCCCTATTTGTCCCCCACGACACGCCCGCCGACGTCTGGCCCAGGCTGGTCCCTATACCCAGTGCCCGACCACGGACATATGGCCTTCTCATGTATACTATTGTAACGTTAGCCCTGTTGTGGGTTTAAGGGGAACATAGCCTTATCTATCATGGTATCTGATATGCCTTGTTCTTCCCTACACGTCTACCCTTACACATTCCCACGCCACGCTTATATTTATACAGGTCTCTGTCTAATATATAGCCTCACAGGCTGCGTGCCCCCCGGGTGTAGCCCAGCTTGAAGTTTAGTCCCTGCCAATAATAAAATGTATACCAAAGCCCCTAAATCATTATCGGACATACTAGGAAACTCCATGCAGAACAAAATTTATGTTAATGTATCTGATCAAGGATCCATACAGGCACTCTCTGTATATCCCATCCCTGATAGAGCTAATACATTCCCTTGCATACACGAGTGCCTCATATCCGACATGCAGGTAGAAGTATATACAGTTCTTTGGGTTAACATGTATAGTCTATAGACTTAACCCAGGAGGGAATGGGGGTGAGGCTCACATGCTGTGGGCTGAGACCATGACGGGTTTATAGGCCCAGGAGAAGCCGACCATCGGCTGCCGTCGTCGGCCCGTGTAATTCGACTCAGTGGTCGACGCGACGCGCACGAAATGGCCGTCAGTCCTCGCGCCGACAATATGCCGACATGAGCCCCGGCCCGCCGCAACCTTTTCAGAAGCAGTTACCAAAACTAATAACCATCTCCCCTACCTATCCCCTCCCCACCTCCTACCCCTCCCACCCACACTCCCACCCCACACTCTCTCCCAAATAAGACAGGCATTGCAGTTAAGTCGGCTCAAATTGAGGCAATTCGGGCGCGGCTGGTGCTTTGCTGGGCTGGAGGCAGGGGCTGACGGGAGGTGTGTGGGGTTAGCCCGGCCACCACCCCACAACCCTGCTGCAGCCCCTGCTCCCCAACTGCCAATTGGCAAGCGGCCCACAGGAGGACTTATTAGACTTAATAGAGCCTCTGAGCAGATTCACCAACCACGCGATCAGCAGGGTGGCCAGTGAGGAATTTCACGGTCAGAGTTCTATGCGGTAGTTTCAGCATGGTGAGGGTTCTATTCTGCCATAACGCTGCGGCCATTCTAAGAAAAACATTGTGGAAAGAAATACCATGATATATGTAAATAATATTCTCTTGGATAAATACAAAATAATGTATTGCTTCCCTCAATAAAACCCATCAGAAGACACTAGTACGCGGCAGATTCCAAGGTAAACCCACATCCTCAAATCTCATCTAGAAAATTGGGAGCTCCAATTTCTGAGAGTTATATGTATTTCAACAGCGATGTTGGAGGATGCGGAACATATCAATATAGGTCTGATAAATTACGGTTGGACGAAGGAGATTTCCGTGTGATCTGTGGGTTAAAGGAGCATCCGGGAAAATATGACATATAGCGTGCAAGTGCATCTATAGATCTGCGCCGATAGGTCTGCATGTCACTTATCTCATGTTATGCTGATAGCTGCATGTCTCTATATAATACATTACACCATACATCCCTAGCTAACCCCCATCCCTGACTCCTAAGATCACACTACACTACCACCACCCAAAAGACGCCAGGGCACAGCCACTAACAGCCTCTGGAGGAGGTGGTGGCTGCCTGCTATGCGTGCATGTCAGGCTAAATCACCCTGAGTAATTGTAACTGACAAGTAATTGGTGACGAAAGGTGATATGACGGCAAAGGGATCGCAATTGAATTTTCTATCTAATAACGCTAGCGGTAACACGGATTCTGAGTACCTATCAACTGCCATTATAACAGCCATTCAGGCTTAATATGTGTCACTTGCTTTCACAGCTACTTGCAGGGACCGAGCTGTCAGCAGAGCTAATATCTTAAGTAATTGGCGGAAACAAAGCTTACCCCGAGCGTCTCTCCACTGATTGCAGCTTAATAAGTTTATATCATCTCGACAGATGGCCTTGCCTTCACGCCCACTGTGCATGACTAAGTTTTCAAGTCATCATTAAACTCAAAGAAAACCAATCGTCAAAGTCTCCTTTGCTGTTTTCTGCTGATTCAATATCTCAAGTTACTTCAGTTAATACAGAATAAAAAGCAGGCCCGCCAGTATTAGTTTAACGTGTGAATATTCAGCTCGTCAGCTGAGGTGACGAACTGGAATACGAGTCACTTCGGTGTGCAGTGAGCTACTCGCTACACCAAGCTGCTCGCTACACCGAGATACTCGCTACACCCAGCTACTCGCTACACCAAGCTACTTATTACACTGAGCTACTCGCTACACCGAGCTACTCGCTGCACTGAGCTACTCGCTACACCGAGCTACTCGCTACACCGAGCTACTCGCTACACCGAGCTACTCGCTACACCGAGCTACTCGCTACACCGAGCTACTCGCTACACAGAGCTACTCGCTACACCGAGATACTCGCTACACCCAGCTACTCGCTACACCCAGCTACTCGCTACACCGAGCTACTTATTACACTGAGCTACTCGCTACACCGAGCTACTCACTGCACGGAGCTACTCGCTACACCGAGCTACTCGCTACACCGAGCTACTCCCTACACCGAGCTACTCGCTACACCAATCTACTCGCTACACCGAGCTACTCGCTACACCGAGCTACTCGCTACACCGAGCTACTCGCTACAATGAGCTACTCGCCACTCCAAGCTACTCGCCCCGGGTACTCGCCACTCTGAGCTACTCGCCACTCCAAGCTACTCGCCATTCTCAGCTACTCATCACTTCTCAGCTACTCACTTCTTTGTATTATGCAGATGCACTTACTCCACTATTCACTACTCCAAATTACTCGCTACTTCAGGCTACTTATTAATCCCAGCTAGGCACTACTCTATGCTATACTCAGTGCTCTAAGCTACTTGCCACTTTGAACTACTTGCTACTCTTAGTCTAAGCTACTTGCTACTACTCACTTGTCATTTATCCAAGCTATACCGAATTACTCGTCGATCCGAGTTACACGCTACTCTGAGCTACATGTATTTGCTATTCCAAGGTACTAACTACTCCAAGCTAATAGCTGATCCGAGCTGCTCACCACTCTTAGCTACTCACTACTCCAATCTTCTTGCTAATTCGAGCTGCTCGCTACTCTGAGTTCCTCACAACAAATATAACATGTCCACAATATGTTCACAACACAATGCCATTTACCTGTAGGTATAAACTTTGTAATATGACCCGGTTGATAACTTATCAATTTGGGCTTTGCAACCAAAATATGTTTTACTGAACATTACTCTTTGTTACATGTATTTGATTTGCCCCGTCCTCTGTATGTAAAGAAGGGTTAGGCGTGGCTTAGGTTGCTGATTAGGATACAGTTTAGATATCAAGCTTGGGTATGGCTGTTGATAAGTGTAAGGCTGTTGCTAAGTATACAGTTTAGGGGTTAAGCTCGCATATGTTCGAGGGTTAGGGTACATTTTATGGTTGGTAACAAATTGCTGGTATAAACCTTGGAAATGGGATTTCTGGTCTTACTTGACTTGCGGCCAAACATGTAAAACCATTGATGTATGCACGTACATGTATAATTAAGGCATCCTTACTTGTCAGAATGTAGTAAGTCGATCTGACCGGTGATATATAAAATATCAATGGTGAAATACCCAATGATGTGCTGTACGTAGCAGTAAATAGACAAACTCCACGCCATGGACATACATGCACACCATACTTCACGAGTTGAAGCTGGGTCATATCACACGATGCCAAAGGCTGAGTGTGATATGACCCAGCTTCAACGAGTGATGTATGATGTACATGTATGTTAATAAGTGGGGTTTTGTGTATATTACATGGCCCTACAATCGTTAAATGAAGAAAATCAACAAATTTGGGGGCCATGGAGGATGGATACACCATACTCCATGGGGGCATGGAGTACGGAGCTCCCATAGGCTTAGCATAGAGAATGCCGTACCACCATCTAATAAAATATAAACAAAAATACAAAATCAGCCTAATACACGAATGTATTGAGGCTTGATGGTCGGAGCAGAGGTTGTAGGTAGAACTGGCTACAATATGAGCCTGCCATACAGCTCCCCCCACCCTCCACCCTTTGCCACCACCCCATACCCGGGGGCAATGGGCACCGATCGTCGGGGATTAGAGAAGACAAAGCCTAACTAGGGCGGGGCAGCACGCCCCACCCCCGGGCCAACCCTCCCTCCCGCCCTACTGATCAGATTATTAGGTTATTATGATATTGGCCCAAACAATAATGTCCCTTCTCGGTCATGCTCAGTCCACATTTTCAGTCCCACTCATGTCACTTGACCACAGCCGACTGCCGCCACCCTGGGGTATATTGGTGAGAGCTGTGTAGTGGGTGGGCAGTGGAAGTAGTGGAGGGGGAGAGCAGACACGTATAGCTTCAGCACACCAAACTGGTGGTGGGGGTGGGATGGATAGAAGGGTGGGTGGGAGGGACAGTTGCATGGATCCAGCGGCTGAAGTTAGTCGACCAAGTGACTGGTCAGCCGCCCTAAAACCCCATGCAGCCACCCCAACCCACCCACCCCATCCACAGTCCATCGCTCCTACCCTCCCACCCAGCAGGTCAATATGGACGTTGCCATTAATGCTGCTTCAAAGGTGGTCGCCCGAACTGGCCCGGCCTGTGATCCCGACAACCCCGGGCGCGGCCCCGTCGGTCTAATTCAATTGGTGGCTTGGCCCTGATAGGTTTAGTACTGACAGGTATTACTTTTATGTCAGGCTGCATTAGATGGCTAACCAGCCTGGTGGCCGACATGCATGCAGCTCCAGTAGACTCCTCCTGCTGCTGCTGCCCACCCCAGCAGCCACCCACTGGAGGAGGGCACCTAATGGCTAATGGTAATCAAAATATTTACGTGTGCCACCAGCAGGCAACTGTCGGCGAATTGACTGGGGCGGAGAAATAAACTAATCACTATGGTAACTGTATCTGTGCCCTGTCCACGTGACAATCATGCTGATGGGCAGGGTGGGTGGGAGGGAGGTAGAGAGGGAGGAGGAGGGCAGTGAGGGTTAGTTTGGAGGGTTGAGGGTCGTGATGGGGATGTTACGAGGTTAATTGGTTAAATCCCTTGTTATGCCTGTGCAGTTATCGCTGGTGCTGATTAGTACAATGCTGCAGTCAATCCTGGTTACATAACACTCATTAGGACTAATCTAGGACTACCACCACTATTATGTAGATCTGATGAACATAAGGGTTTAAGTGCTACATGGACACATGGACAAAATAGGCAGCATGATCCGTGATGATGATGTATCAAACGCTTTAACTGACTCAAGGGTCAATGCACTTGTTTCACAGGGTTACTTGATCATGACTGTTATCTGAAGGGGGTTAGGTTCTATATGCGATTAGGAATAAACCGGCAATCATTTTAATACCCCCGTTCGCCCCTATTTACATTCTATGGGTTGTAAAACTTACAAAGTTGCACCATGGAACGATTCTGTTACAAATGGTACAAAGAATTCTCAGTAAAACACTTGAAAGTATGACCATTGCTTTGCATTGCGTTCAACTAAACGTTGGGCAATAAGCCCTATCTAATGCTACAGTTAGTCTCCAGGTCGGGCAATTGGCGGCTTCTGCTCATTCCAAGGGGCTTAAGACTGTCGGGGAATTTCTCGGAATGCCTGGAAATGCAAAGCCCACTAGGGGAACAGGGCAGGAGAAACCGGAGCGGCCGATCTATCTACTAGCGCTTAATTTGGCCTGGGTCAGGCGAGTGCATGGAATGCTAGGGATCACCCAAGACCCCTCTGGAGGGGGCCAGTTATACGGCATGCAACCTCACCATCTCAATAAGCCCTAACTGCCCACCTCCCCTCCCCACCTACAGGAGGACAAACTCCGTGTCGCCTGACGCCAGTTCTATCTGACTGCCAAGCCAGGGAGGGGAGCCTTTTTATCAGCTCAAGCAAAAGAACAGGGCAAGACCGTGGAGGAATGGAGGACAGACATGCAACACCTACGTCATAACACATGGAGGGCTTGAACATATGTCATCTCGGACAACTCTCGTTATTCACCATCGTACTTTGCAGTGCAATATATACAGGTAAGTATGTACTTCTATTTTGAGCATTGGGTTTTATAGGTCGAGTCAACCTTGTTTTGAGAGTTGGAAAAGGAATGCCTTACTTATTTACGTGGGAATAAGGTGGCTTCATGAGTACATGTGAATTATACTTTTTTTAAAGACAGGGCTGATGTCTCTTCACAGGAAAACTATGACTACCAGTAATAGCAGTATGGAGCATAAACGGGAAGAGGGCTACTTGTTATCATGTACAAACGTTGTATGCCACCAACACACGTGTTCATTATCTGCCCTCCCCAGTATAATGCAAATCATTAGTAGATTATATCAGAGTTACACATACACACAGTAACATACGCACGCGACATATGATCCCATCCTCAGCTCGTGAGTATAAAAGAACCACCAAGCCAATTGAGCCCTACTTGAGCTGTCACTCAGGCCTTAACCCAAAGACAACATACGCCCTGTCAGAGTCCCGCCCCAGGCCCATGGTCCCTGGTACTACCACCAGTCCCCCAACCAGCAGGGGGCTGCCCTGTGGCAGGAGTCACTCAGGAGCAGCTCAGGAGCAGGAGGATTACACAAACACTATGTAGGACATCATGTTTCAACGTCCACATGTAAAGTACCATGGAAGGCAGGGAGGTCTGGACACCTTATACCCAGCCAGGGACATTCCAGGGGGGATTTAGACAGGACTCAACAAGCCAGCCTGCTAACTATGGACGGAATGGGCACTTGACCCCAAGTCTGACATGTCTGAGGTATCGACTGTAGTCGTCACTATAGTATGTTAAAAGCGTTAAAGGGCTGGCAGCATTGACGATTGGTACTATTTATAGTTGTGTGTGGTCAAATTTGAGTTAGTATCGATACACATGTATATACGCATTTAGGAGATGCATACCACCATGTTACTAATTCTTAGAATAGCCAAATATATGAGACCTTCCTATTTGGAATATGCTTGTGCCTAATCCTGTTGGTATGGTGTGGATGAATGGAAAGCTGAATTATTCATGACTTCCCAATCGTTCTATTACAAGTATCTATAACATCTATCGCATCATAAGTATGTCTCCATAACCGTAACACACTCTTTTCGATCTACCTATCAATGCGACTCATCCACAAGGTCAACCTATATGGCAGGATGTTAGTAATACATGCCCCAGGCTTAGATTGTATTATTCATGTTAAATTAAATAAACGTCAATGTCAACTAGAGTTTTATTCCGCAGTCGTTATGATCCGATGGCAAAAAGTGTCACAAATTATAGAGCCATTTATACAATCATGTACAAATGCAGTGACCACACTTACCAATACATGCAATTTATAAGGATATCTATGTAAAACATATAGAGGATATATATACCGGTATGGTTCAGATGCACATCCCATGTTAAATTAATACCCGAGTAACGCGGGGATCGATGTGTTCCTAGTTTAGACATTACTGAAAGGTGTCCACACTGGATGCATTACCATTCCCGCTGCTACTAATGTTCTCTACATCCTGTCCTGTCCCAATGGATACCAGACTGAGTGACCACTGCTGGGCAATAGCTACCCGGAATAGCTACTACTGCCCCGTATCTAGTTACTAAAGACCTGCCACATGAGCGGCGGCTTAACTAGGAACATTGTTAGCATGTAGCAGCGCCATGTAGGCTTACACCCCAGGAGACTAGATTGTGTATCAGAGGTTAATTAAAAGCAATCCGCAGTTAATTAATTAATAGTGCAACATTACACTGACCTCATACTCGTCGATGTGCAACATAAACGAAGCTTTGGCAAGTAGACTGTATACTGCTCAAAAACATAAGCATGGGAACCTTGTCTAAGTATATATTTGGAGACGTATTACCAACTATAGAGGAATTTCGAAATCAACTCCGCTAAAATGTCAATCATTGAAAGCCTCAAATAGGCCACTTGCTGATTGGATTGGGGTGTGATTTATGAATGTATTCATCATATACAAAGTAATGTATATACAGCACATTGATTGGCGGCAAGCGCACCAGTCCCGGTCCACGTGTAACGTGTGGCCGGTGCAGAAAGTAGTCAGCGGGTGTAAGTAGTATACGAAAAGTGCTGTTCTGGTCAGGCAGACAGACGCCCATGTCAGAGCTTCATATCAGATGGAGGGTAGTACACGATGGTGCCAAGAGAGTAATACATTTGTACCAAGATGTTGAAGTTACTTACTTATTATCTATTTCATGACTAATTGCCAGTTACAGTGTATAAGATGTGGTTTACAAGGCACTATATTAAGATTTTGAGATCTTGCAAAGAGTACGCAATACAACCTATTTGTCTACATACACACACCACACATCAGACAGCTCAGGCCGTGTAAGTCAACAACTTTAAGTTGCTCAAACTTCTTCACAAAGTTGAGCAAGGCCAAGCAGCAACGATTCCATGCCCATTGAACCCGGGCACACAGACCTAATAGAAGCTGGTATCCGCCGTCCAAATAACCCGTTTCTACAAGTCATACTTCTAATCAAGGCGCTGCCAGTGGTTTTAACTCGCTCTAATCCCTGGGGGAGCGGCTCGGGGAGCAGCTCGTGGTGCGGTGAGCTGCTCAGTGCCGGGTAATGGGCATTAGGGTGGTGTGCCACCAGGGGACGCTGCGGTGAATGCCGGCCGCGGCCCGTCACTCAGCGGATTAGAAAGTGACATTAAGAAGTGGGGACTGGGTGTAAAGACAACGGGGCACCCAGGGGGAGGTGGGTGCTGCAGCCACTGGAGGAGTGGACTGCTGTGGGGTGGGGCAGGAAGGGGTGGGGGTGTGGGAGGGGGTGGTACAGTGCCCACAGTGCCCAGAGCCAGGCGTCGATCGGGCGTCCGCCGAGAGCAATAAACGAGCGTTAAGTGTTAATCTGCGCCCAGCCCGGGTGGACATTAGAGCAGGCATGGCCACCAAATTTGTTTAGTAATTGCTCGGCCGCGTCGCACAATAAGTGTTGAAGGCGTCGATTCCGGGGCGGGGCGCCGCTGACCCGCCCCGGAGGTGGCGCTGGTGGTGGTAGCTGTGGCACAGAGTGTCTGTGTGTGTGGGGGGGGGGGGGGGTATGTGTGGGTGTGGGTGTGTGAGGGGGTATGTGTGGGTGGGTTGTGGTTGTGGCAGTGGGACAACGTCTGGTAGGAGGAAGTGAATTCGGGATTTCACCATCTCCGGATTCAGAAGCCCCGAGACGCGTCTTCCACCTTTCAACCATCCTTCAATCCTCCACGCTCTTCAGCTATACACAATGTCCCTCTGACCTCCCTCCCACCCACCCTGACCCCCACCGACCGATAGCACCCTCCTCCAACACCCAGAGACCCACCCACCCTGCTACCGCTCGCCACATGTTTGCCCTCAACTAGATAAGTTTTTGTCCCGTGGGAGGCGATGGGGCGCGGATTAGATGAGCGCACCGCAAGCTTACAATTGATCTTCAATTTGGCTAAATGGATGGTGGCGGCCCGGAGAGCCCGCTGGAGGCCCCTGTGGAGTGCCGTGTCATCGTTTTTACACACGCGCCCCTCGCGCTGAGTGATACGCGAGATCTCTTGCATTAAACGGCCATTAGTGTTTGGAGAACCATTTATTAAATGATATGGAGTCGTGCGCGCGGGCTGCGGGCGTGCCGTCACACCTAACAAGGCGGCGCACAATAAAAGCCCATCCCCGCCGCCCGTGCTCAACAGTGGGCGACTCCAGGCCGCGTCCTGCCGCCTCCAGCCTCCTCCAGACCCTCTCCAGCAGCCATCACACATGATCTAGCGCCGCTCTCCACGGGCCCCTCGCCACGCGGCCCCCGAGCGCCGCTCCTCCGGATAATTGATATCTGAGCGCGGGGCCGCGGATTACCCATTCACACGGAGTCGGAGGGAGGGAGGGAGGGCGGGAGGGAGAGAAGGTGGAGGGAGGGAGAGAAGGTGGAGGGAGGGAGGGAGGGAGGGAGGGAGGCAGGGAGGCAGGCAGGCAGGCAGGCAGGGAGGCAGGCAGGCAGGCAGGCAGGCAGGCAGGGAGGCAGGCAGGCAGGGAGGCAGGCAGGCAGGGAGGGAGGCAGGCAGGGAGGGAGGCAGGGGGACAGGGAGGCAGGGAGGCAGGGAGGCAGGGAGGCAGGGAGGCAGGGAGGCAGGGAGGCAGGGAGGCAGGGAGGCAGGGAGGCAGGGAGGTAGGGAGGCAGGGACGGGACGGGAGGCAGGGAGGCAGGGAGGCAGGGACGGGACGGGACGGGGGCGGGAGTGAAGGATTGAGGAGGGCCGGGAGGGCGGGATTGAGGGAGCGATGGAAAGAGCGCGGGATTGAGGGAGGGAGGGAGAGAGAGAGGGAGAGAGGGAGGGAGAGATCAGCATGCCGAGTTGAGAGGGAGGTGGGGGTTCCGTCACACGCCACGCACTGTTTGGGTTTCATGTCGCTTTATGGTTGTAGTGCCGCTTTGTAGCCAACTCAACAGCCACGGTTCCCTGTCTGTGCGACTAGTCCGATTCTCGAATGTTAGTATCACATAACTTACAATATAGTCCTCAAATCAGTAACTGGACAGACCCCTATAGCTAGAAAGGATTAGCAGGGGGGGGGGGGCTCGGACCATCCTTTCTGCTTGACTGTTCATATACCCCGGTTTCGAAGGTTAACAATGATGTCAGCAGCCATCAGAAAAGATTATCCGCACGCCCCGCACAGAACACCGTTTTTTCGACACTGCACGCATATGATTCAACTTCTGAGTCAAGTTAAGTGGGTCTTCCACTGAGCCTGGTTGTGTGGGACCCGTTGTGTGGTCGTGGCCTTAATTCATGGGTCATCCGAAACGATCACTCAGCCTATACATGAATGAGAAATTGTGACATGGTGAGAATGTGGAGAAGAGAGGAGCACGCGAAGAGTATAGGGAAGACATGGTTCGTAGAGACCAAAGGTGAACAGTTCGAGAAGAGGGGACAATGCGAACAGAAACCAATGTGGATTGACACAGTGAGAGGTTGGAGAAAAGGGGAAAAGGTGAAGAGTACAGCGAAAACGTGGGTGGCAGAACCTAGTGTGGGAGGGCAGAGAATGGGGAAGAACGCGAAGAATATTGGTATGACGTGGGTGGTAAAGACCATCGGTGTGGCAGTGTAGGAAGGCAGTGAACAGAGAAGAACGCGATGACTATAGGGAAGACGTGGGACGGTGGATGGTAGAGACCATTGGGTGGAGAAGAGGGAAGAAGGTGAAGACTATAGGGAGGATGTGGGTGGTAGAGACCATTGGGTGGAGAAGAGGGAAGAAGGTGAACACTATAGGGAGGATGTGGGTGCGGTAGAGACCATTGGGTGGAGAAGAGAGAAGACGGTGAAGACTATAGGGAGGATGTGGGTGGTAGAGACCATTGGGTGGAGAAGAGGGAAGAAGGTGAAGACTATAGGGAAGACGTGGGTGGTAGAGACCATTGGGTGGAGAAGAGGGAAGAAGGTGAAGACTATAGTGAAGACGTGGGTGGTAGAGACCATTGGGTGGAGAAAAGGGAAGAAGGTGAAGACTATAGGGAAGACGTGGGTGGTAGAGACCATTGGGTGGGGAAAAGGGAAAAAGGTGAAGACTATAGGGAAGACGTGGGTGGTAGAGACCATTGGGTGGGGAAAAGGGAAGAAGGTGAAGACTATATATAGGGAAGACGTGGGTGGTAGAGACCATTGGGTGGGGAAAAGGGAAGAAGGTGAAGACTATAGGGAAGACGTGGGTGGTAGAGAGAGAGTTACCTCCTAGCCCTGGCCGACACCTTCCTGCCCGCTGCCTCTAATTCGCTGCTAACAAGTTTGCCGCCAGGCGGCGCACGCGACGCCACTTCCTGCGCCCGTCCATCACCCGCCCCGCGGGCGGAACTCACGTGTCATTTTTCCCGCCTGGGAAATAATAAAATATCAAAATATATTGGCTTGTTAAAGCCACGCACCCGGACCGCCTCGCATGCTGTGGCCGCTCAGGAGGCATTGGGACGGAGACCGAACAATGCCAGCGGCCAACAACTCACGGCGACGCCTGAAAGCCTGCCTTTCAGCACCCCATTGTAAAAGACCACTTTGTCCGGCAAGAAACTCCATCATAAAGTATTATCTGCCGGTGTGAAAGTAGCATTGGGAATTAATCAAAGTCTCGTTAAATTAGCAATGAGCAGCTCAGCACGAAAGGACTGCGAAATGACGCCATGTAACTTGAAAGAATCTATTATTTGGGAATTAAGGCAAAAAGGGGGCTTTATTGTGCAATAAATTTTCTGCCCTGTAACGAGGTCTAATGCAGAAAGTCTTAGAGCAGCTCGTGTGTGCGTTACCACTCAGCAGGAGCAGGGAGTATGAACCAGTATTAATTATGCAAGTTATGCATACAAGTAAAAGATGATATCTGTACAGGATTATGTAGGATCTGATATGGTTGGAATATGCTATCCTGTATATACATGTAGTCGGGAAAAGATATTCATATTCAATGATTTACTGCATTTACTGCATTTAACAACTGGGGTCTTACCTCATGTCTGAAGCATTAATTCCACCAGAGCCGATTTTGGACAGAAACGAATATAGAGCCTGGTGGGCCACAAGGTTGAATAGATTTTTATTCATTCTGATCGGATGGCGTCGCTTGTATATATCCGCAGCGACTTGTCTTCCAACTGAAAACTGGATAAAAAGAACTATCAGAAAGTTCCTCAATTGCCCAGGAAGAAACAGCTATACATCTTTATGTTCAGTAATTATAATACAGGTCACCACCATGATCTAAGAGGTGACTCTGATAAGATATAGCTGTACACTTCTCCCCTCCCAAGGGGCTACAAATGACCCATATCCCTGGCCCATATCCCTCCAAATCATGACCACGTCTGTCAAGGACACAGGTAGCAAGTGTACATTGGGCCAATGTCAGCAATGATCAACACCATCGCAATCCCAATGGCAACCATGACCTATTATGGGTGATGCGATCATTGGAACAGAATGCCATATACGCCCACTCTTGGCAAGTACTCAGAGAAATGCACAATGTAAAAAGTTGTTGTTCATGAACAGCAACATGTGCTGTAACTGTATATTACTTTAGCTGTAAAACATAACACATAATGCATACTTTTACTGTACATTTCTATTTCTCTAGATATAGCTGGTAACCAGAGGGAGAGATTGGAAAGAGCAGCAGAATACGGTTCAAAACCTCTGAAGATGAGATATATGGATAGACCCATCTCTTGATAAGGAATTTATATAATGCATAAAATTCATCTGTCATTGGCATAGGGTAGTATTTGAACCTGAGCATTTCTACAGACATGAACTGGTATTTTAAAATTCCTATTGATCTTGGCGAAAATATAAGTGACTGCCCCACTAGCTCAGTTGGTAGAGCAAGGGGTGATCTAGTATGAGTGTCAAAGGTTGCAATCTCGTCAGGGAACTCTCTAACAAAATATATTTCTCCCGATGTAGTTTTTAAAGCAATATGTTTTGGTACACTGAAATGTTACTGTTAAAAATATGCAGAAAATAGAACCAGTGGATCTGTATAATCTGCAGGAAAGATTTTAACTTTGAATAACATAGGCTATCAAAATTACACTCCAACTTATGACAGTCTAGTACTCATGTAATGCCTTAGTGCAATAGTATAATTTCCATCAATCCTTAACGACATGAACAGACAGTTCTACAAGTGTCCACCAGGGATCTTGTGCCGACCTCTTAACCATTAACACTTGAGGAAGAGGTGTTTCAATGCACCTGATATGCAGGATTAGATATGAACCTATTTGGGACTCTTATCTTTTATAAACATTGATAATAATTTCAAGTGAATGTAGCATATTTGTGAATGGTTCATAATCTTGAAGCAATGTTAATATATTAAGTGTTTTGTAACATTTTTAGAAAAGAAAACGTTTTTCCCTCACATGGATGAATATAGAAACGGCACCAATACTTAGAGTTGAACCCCAGACCTTCAGATGCTGGTTCTGCTGTAAAGCTACAGCACAATCTACTGGAACCAAGGTTGCCAGCAATATTTGCTATACAGGAACAGTACATTTAACAGTGAATAGTTGGAAATTATATGTTTGTCTATGTTGACTATGTTTTGGAACATTGTTGTGCCATTAGAATACATGTATCACAGATGTTAAATCAACATTGGATATAGATACATTGGCTATTCGACCTCTATAGAAGGGAGATTAGATGTTGACTCCTGCTTTGCCATAGAATTGGGTTACAAATTTCATCCCCAGTGTGCTTTTACCTTTTTATAGGTCAGAGGGATTTCATAGATGAATTCAAAATATGAATATACAAACAGTCAGGAATATGTCAAATAGTGGCAGGAAGACATTTTTCAGGGTAATAAATATAGCTGTCATAAATCATAATATAACCGTTTGCATATTTTCCAACCATTTTGGGTCTGAGATTGCGATGAATTTCAAAGACAAGAAATGCTTTTTTTCTAAACAGAATATTCTTGACAGCCATGTTGCATGGTGTTGGTTCACATCCCTACAGCATCTGACGACTTACATGAGAACCACATTATTTAGACAAATGACACAACAGTAATATTAGTGATTCTTGCATTGGTCCAGTATCTGGAAACCATAATTATGTTTCCAGCCATGGGACAATGTTGTGAGATAAGCTGGGGCTCCACTACCCAATTTTCTGGTCCATATTCTTTATATAGTGAATCTGCCAGATCATGGTGACATAACGGCGCCAACATAACACTAACATAAACGCTTGTTTATGTTAGGGTTGTTAGAATAGCTCCGCAGGGGCGGATCCAGAAGGGGTGGTCTAGGGGGGGCACAGCCAAGAAAATCTGGTCTAGGGGGGGCACAGGCAGGGTTCTGGACCACATTTCCTATAGTTAAGAGTCATAACAAGGGCCATTTTCAGGGGGTCTAGGGGGGGCACGTGCCCCCCAGGCCACCCCCTGGATCCGCTACTGGCTCCGATCTAACAACAAAATCGGGTAGTAGAACCCCAGCTCTAGACATTGTAACTTTGCTGTACAATGACCCAATGCATCTCTGTTACATAACAGAAAGTAGAATGGAAAAAAAATGAATTAAAATATATTCTTCCTGTATATGAGGTCATTGTTATCGTTTTGTAATTGTATGCAAAAAGTGCTATGATAGAAATTTATATATTTGGGTAGGCTATATCATTAACCGAGGCTACACCTTTAAGAGGATAACGCTGACTCCCAATTTGCACATGTATTTATACCTCTCAGGATCTATAACAAATTAGGAATCATATATCAACTAGAGTGGCGCAGTGCGCCACACGAGTACGTGCCTATGATGAAGTCTACTGGGCTCCCCGCGTCCCCCACGCTATACATCTTAACACCTTACCCCTCAATCCCCCTCCCCACCCACCTACCAAGGTGCCACCCCGGGGTGGGCAGGCGGTGTCGACGCGACGTTCAAATTAACGTTTAATCATGCATCATTGCACGATGAGCTATCTAATGGCTGCTTAGGCCGTCGGAGGCGCTGCCGTGCCCATACGTCACCGACCCGGAAGCTGACAGACTGCTTCCGGCGGGGTCAGACACCTTCCCGATTTCACCACCAGGGGGCCCTAGGGGTGGCGCTTCAGCAAACGGGAGGTGCTGAATCATATCTCACAGAGAGAGTAATAGGCGGCGAGGGTGGGCACGGGGGCAGGAAATGAGTGCTTCTATGGTGACCGCCGCCGCCGAGGTGGTCGGCGACGTACCGTCATCGTCACCCAACGACGTAGGCTTTAATCCGCCCAACGTGGCCTTCTAGCTTGCCCGGGCCCATTTCCTGTTTGATTTTCTACTGTATGGCATTTGTCTCCATTTTCTCAGCATTGGTGGGGGCTGGGGGAGGCTGCTCCTGCCCCTCACCCCACGACCTGCTTTACCCCAAGCTCCCCCAAGCTGCAGCCAAACTGACTACTTCCCCCTGCTGCCACCTAGAATATCACCCAATCAGAATGACCTTTGTATATATCTCCAAACCAAATTGGGGGGAATACTGACATCAAGTCACCATGTATATGCAATAAATGATATGAATAATAGAACATATAATGCTCACTCCGCACTTTGGGGTGTTTTGCCTTGGAGACAACAGGTTTTTATCTCTTCACCTTTCTGTAATAGTCATCATAACAGCCAGCTATTCTTTTCTTTTCTCCCTACAGCTCCGCGAAGCGACTATCTGCAGTGGCAAGAAACACCTTGAGGGCCAATAATGTGTCATCCATACCCACAGAAGCGTCGCCTATCCACCTACGACGTCATTATCTCTGCACCACACGTCCACACTGGCCACAGTCACCGCACAGGAATCTCCACTTTCTCACGCCGCCGCTGCTGTAGAAAATACTAGTATTTATAACCAGGTGATTACAGGGCTTTGAGATGGGTGAGGCTAATATAGGATGGTCGACCACATGGTGCGGGCTGTACTACAGTGTATATGGGTCGTGGTTGTGCACCTGTATAATGAGCCTCAACGACCACAGGCTGTGTACAGACCCCTGTGTGTGTATATACAAGGCTAGTGGGACCTGAAATGACTGTCCTGACATTGGGGAACAGGAGGGGGCCATCAGAAAGAGTCTACACCACCTCCCACCCTCTCAGTCACAGGTACAGTAGTACACAGTACCCTTTTCAACACCCTTCTCACGGCTAGCCCTCTAACAAGTCAGGTAAAGCACCCATTGGATGTGGTCGGGTATACTGCATGGTGTGTATAGAAGGGCCCCTACCTTGCCCCGGTCACCGGACACGCCCCCAGTCAGCACCTAGTTACTGGGTTAGGATTCATAATTATATGGCAATTTGGAGAGCCACGAACGAGAGCCTATAATTGTGAGTTGACTTACAAGAATTGAATATGTTCATCTCATGGTATTGGCCCCTTATGGTATTGCTCATTAACCAGACCAAGGTGTCAGTTACATACGCAGAGGCATATTGTGGACAATAGCATGTAGTAGTTTGTTTTGTAGTGTATCTATCTGATATCATTACTGCGTCATTGAACTCATTTCTGGTTATCATACTGTCCAATGGACTACTATACCTAGCCTAAAGGATGACATGGACCCACCATATTCCTATACCTAGAGTCATGTAATACAATCTCCAAAAATATAAATCTACATACCAATGGCCCTGAAAGTGTATGGAATATGTCAATACTTGTTTTTACATTATTGAGAGGGTAATCACAACCTGTTGGCAATGAGTCCCTTAGTTTATGTGTGTGCTATTTCAAGGGTGTTGAGTGGCTAAGAACAGCCCCTAGACTTGGAGTACCTGACGCTTGGCTAGGCACTCTGATATGTTTGCCGACCTGTGGAAACACTTCATCCTCTGTTGACATTCGTTCCCCCTGTTCCCGTGAGTGGCGCCGCGGTAGCAGTGTAAGGATACCACCCTACGCCACCCTCCAAGCCTTCAATGGTAAGGAAGCATGTTCATCCTGATCCAAATGTGAGCTGTTAAAGGACTAGCCTTTGTAGCACCACCTATCCTATATGTTCTCTCATAAGTGTTTCAATCTGGTTTATTTTGGCTCAAATAGTATTTAGGGTGTTACATGTTCAGGAATAGGACTGCCTAGTATTGTCAATATGTTGACATACATTTATATCTACCGGTACATGTAATTGAAGAGCCATGCAGACCACTTAGAGTCATATATAGAGCTCATCACTGGCTAAGATAAACCATGTTCATATCTACATCATCCAGAGGCATATGTACTGAGTGAAGCAGCCTGAGTACAGTGGTATAATGCCACAGATACATCCAATACTTCTGGAATCGCCCATTTCCACATGTTAATACGCACATCAAATACCTGGCCTTTCATGTCCTCCTGTGGGAAGTGCGTGTAGTCATCCTGGGGAGGCGGTGCCGACCTGCCATTGGCTGACGCGTGCCCGTGTATATTATCTCATCAACCAATCAATTACAGGCGTTATGAGAAGTGATGGCCGACTGTTTTCTTGCAGCACCTCATCCTCCATATGCCATTATCCTATAGGCTTTAATCACGCAACTAATTACTAGCCGCCGGGAGTTGTAATTGCTAATGGAGTCCGTCAATAAAGCCCTGGAGTGGAACACCACCACCACCGCCACCACCAGCAGCGCCCAGGAGGAGCTGGAGTTAACCCTTTAAGGGTCGCCTTGTGCTTTACTGTGACATGCCTCTTGTCAGCATGATGCATAACTGAAGCCCTGACGAGTCTAATCGCCATATTGCATCCATGCATCATGCTGATCCTATATGGGGCGATTGATCCCCGAGAATATACACTCCCAAAGGGTATGTATGATGTATGGATATATAATCGACAAGTGACATATCACATTAAAACATGGCCTTAAGAGGGTTAGTGGTATTGGTAGGAGGAGGTGGTGGTATCTTACAGCAGACATCCTTACCATCACCATCTACATCAAGATCAGCACTGATCTACACTAATGAAGGCTCAGCCAAGATCCCCATCTTCCCCATGCAGATGACTTTATTGGTATTTTCTATAATGGCGGGTGATTTCATGTAAATACAGCTGCATGAAGGCTGAGGGCTGAATGAGTGACTGACGGCTGAGGACCTGGTGGGAGGCTGAAACAGGAGTGGGGCTGTGATATGGGGGCTGTCAGCAGACTGTGGCCCTGCAGCCCTGCCCCCACACCTCCAGCCCTCCTCCACACGCCCACCCTGCCCTGCCACCACCCGTTACCACCACCACCACCCGCCAGGCACCCACCCCTTGTACAAATAACGGTCACACCAGGGAGCTGTTATAATAAACTTGTAACGCTTCCCTGTGGGGCTGATCAATTAGGACATCATTACATAGGTGTACGGTTTGGCACTACATGCCCAGCAGCTACTGGAGTAACGCCTCCCGGCCCCCAGTCAATGGGGCACGTTCTACCCCTCTGCCTCCTCCTGCGCCTCCCCCTTAGACACCTCCCATGCTTGGCGCCTCCCCACCACCACACCTAGCTTACAGTCAGGGGTTGTCCTAAGTACCTTATGTACAACAGCTGTCCTCAAGCCTGTCACCATTATAACGGTATGATCGGTAATTGGCCTGAATTAAACGTTCAATTACATATGCTACTCAGGTTGACGAAAATGGATTAGCGGCGCATTTAGGAGATTTACGCTCCATGAATAGTTATACGTCACAGCTATTTTACATACGGTGTCTTTTTGAATAAACATCTATCTTTATATTAATGCCTTTTGATTCAAGGTGAAGATATGCTTGCCACTAATAGATTCATGCTGTATATCAAATGGGAATAATATACGCATCTATACATGCATCCCACATCTACATCAGTTTATTGCACAAGAGGACAACACACTTTGGGAAATGGCGGGGTAAATGTTGCTAGTGATGTCAATAACCTCACGGCTGAGCAGCCTTCCGGTGTTCCACCTCCAGTCCTATATTGCCTTCAGCGACCAACAGAGCCAGTCTCCACACCGCCCTACCAATGCCTTTTCCGGTCGTCCAAGGCGCTGGTTTTGGGAAGAAGCGTTTCTTGGCGGAGCCTTACGACAAATGAAGCCCAGAACCGGTGGCATTCGTTGGCAATCAGTGCAAGTGGCAATTAACGGAGGCAGCGCCGAGAAAAAGGCGCTTGTTCGGCGGGGGCAATTATGTGCCTTGGCTGCGTCGCTGCGGTGACTGGGTAATCAATGGCTACGCGGGGCTAAGCCAATAAGCGTCCAGCACGGCCCGGGCCGCCGCTCGCAGCGCCGCCCAGCGGCCCCTGCAGCTCTCAGCACCAATTTACCGGGCAACGGTCTGCTCACTACTATGTCTTTATCTTGGTGATACTTTTTTATGTTAAATGTTTTACATTTGGGGACGTCCTCCGTCTCACGCCTGATTGTTATGTGAGGAGAGAAGGGAAGCAGCAGGCGTCAGCATAGTGCAGGTAATCGTTGTAAAGTGACAGTCCATGTGCAGTATATGTACCCTCCCCACCCTCCCTCTGTCACTTCTCACCCCCACCCCTGCACATCCCTCCCACCCTCCTGCATACCCCCTCCCACCCTTGGCACGAGCGGCGCGCGCATTGGTCAGCCGAGTGATTGACAGCTCGAGTTATTGATATTTCAATTAGGAAGGCGGTAATTTGCTCGTTAGACAAAAGCTAATTATCCACAGCAGCAGCGCGCGTGGGAAGGTATAAAGGAGGTGAGGCGGTCTGTGGACGACAAGTCTGGTGGTTTTTGACGCTGCACGTGGGAAGAGGGCAGACAGGCTCCTCCTGATGCTGATGAGGAATTAGGAGAGGTCGGCTGCAGCAGCGCGTGCACAGGTCGCAGACCTGTCGGGGGATCGTCGGCGACAGGAGAGGATCAGCAGTGTGACCGGGCTCACAGCAGGCACTGCCGGTGACGGCAGCAGCAGGAGGCGGTCTCTGCACAGCAGTCTGTGCCCAAACACGAGCCAGGGATCAACAGTAGCAGCAGGCCTGCACGCCTTGGAGGAGAGGGAGGAGTAGCAGGTGGAGGAGATAACTACTAAGACGGGACGGGCACCACCACCTGGATGCCAGCAGCCTGACGGGTGTGACGCGCTGGTCACCATCAGCACCAGCACCACTGGCACCACCTCTCACCAGCACCACCACCAGCAGCCGCCACCACCGCCACCACAGGCGACAGCCGACAACATCAGCAGGCCTACTACAACTACTACTACAACTAGCGTCCGCCCCACTCCCACACTTACACTGTCGGCACCGACCGCAGCAGGACAGGAGGAGCCCCGTGAGCCGCCACGAGCAGGAGCAGGAGGAGGGTGAGCAGGAGGAACAGGACACTAACACCACACCAGGAGGGCACCAACAGGAGGAACACGGGCATGGAGAGATCGACCACCCTGGAGCAGCACCCTCTACTGAGCATACATCGGGACCAGGCTAACTACCTCTGGAGGACGGCCCAGTACAGTTAGCCTACACCCTGGAGGAGAGACAGAGGGACCTCGCCCCTGCTTTGGATGAGAGCTAATACTACTTGCTGCTGTTGTGGCTCTGTTGCCACCACCTAATATATACACACCATACTGGACACAGTGCTTAGCCTTCAGGTGCATTCACACCACACAGTGTTGGGTTGCAAGCACAGATAACACATCCATTCAGTGTTCTCCAGGAACTTCTATTTAATATCAAGATTTGCTTCCTCACCACAGCCACACTTATTGCCAATGAGGTAAGGCTAATTACCAATGGCCCGAGTGACTGGCCTCCTATCGGAGTAAGCATCTAATGCGTCATTCTGCAGTTTTACTACTAGAGACACACCACCTGACTTTGGCTCAACATGTCACCATTACCCCGAGTGCTCCAGTATGTAATTGATACACGTGAAGATTGAACCAGGGGTGGATCTTACCACCAGGGACTTGCAGACCTGTGAACCAAGCCTTAGATACCTACACACACGCCATCTTACAACTAGATGGCATAGATCGTAAAGAAAAATACAAGTTTTGCATCACTGGATCCTGAACAAAAGCTCATTTTCAGAGGTCTGACATTTACGGACAGTATAAGCTCACATATTAAAAAAGCTGGTTGAAGGAGAATTCGCTTGAACACCTACGTCAATTTACACTCAGGTTGTGATATAATATTACATACTAAATCTGAATTTATTTCACAATTTCTCATCAGCGCAAGAAATCTGCTTCTGTTTGTATATGCGGTATACAAAAATAGCTCTAAAACATACTCAGCTACGACTTCCTTTCTGAAATTGCATTTTGACAAGGAAAGCTCACCAACGCAGCTATCCTTACCATTTAAAACATAATTGTCAATTGATAAGACTCATTGAGTCACAAAAACAGTATCAATGATGATGAACTTGGCTCACCCGGCCCACCACCGCCTAGGTGTGGGCGTGACGGCGGCAAACGCCCTCGGCATGGGCATGGGGCCCTATTCCTCCACGGCGCCGTCGCTGCACCAGCGGTCGCCGTTCGCCATCCAGGAGCTGTTGGGGCTCAACCACGGCGGGCAGGAGTCGTCGCGGCCGGCCGCGGCCCACCACCACCCGGCCCACCACCACCCCCACCACTCTGTAACCAGTGACAGTATCATCTCAGCCTCCTCGTACATTCCCCGGACTATGGGCGCCGTGGGCATGGGTGTGGCCGCCTGTCCAACGTCTCAGGCCGCCTGCCTCGGCGAACCTAACCCCTCACACCCGACCTTTCCCTCTTGGAGACCCAACTTCATGCCTTTCTCTACCATGTCCACCATGTCGACGTGCATGTCGACCGGGGCACACCCTCACCAGACCATGCTCAACCTGGGCGGCAGCCAGAACATGATGCACCCATCACCCGGCGACTCGGCCACAGGTAGGCTAATTAGTGCTTCTAGTAGTGGTCAGTGAAAGTAGTATAGGGAATCAAGGGTTAGCGTATGGCGACATTTCTACGGTAAAAACATGATCTGTATATTGTAGTAGTTAGATATCCATTATAACTGCCAAAGCCAAGTAGTTTCATGATTAATAACTAAAGAATATACATGTGTATGATGCTGATATGATATAGTGATAATTTGAATAGCGCAGAGTCCGGATTGAAGTGTCTTTGACATAACCACGACACTAGCAACACTGTGTATAGTACATGTGCAGACGCCTGTGACTGCAATTCCTATTTGCTTTTCATATTTGCTTTCCCATTTCATATACTCTATTAAATGTGAAAGATTTGCAATTATTTATAGACATTCCCCCTAATTATACAAAAGGCCCTCCTATGACAACCCTTCTATACACAATTATTCTTGGATTTGCATTATACAATCACTGTAAATAGTTAGTGTTAGTTTACAGCACAATATACTGTAAATTTACAGAACATTTTGCTGTAGTCAGAAATACAGAACTATTTGCTGTATATTTACCGACTTCTGTGCTGTAAATCATATTTACAGTAATGTTGCTGTAAATTTACAGCACATGATCTGTAGATTTCTGCCACATGGTGGCAGCACTATATCATTTTGTGTAACAATTCTTGTACACACTGTATTTTGGGGGGTAAATAAAGCCCCTTGTCTGTCAAAACATAGTAAAATAAGAATGTATGAGAGAAACTTCAGCAAGATATTGTATAAGGTATTTCAACTTGCAGAAATGTGTCAAATAATGCAAATATCAGCAAAAGTATACAATAGATACCACATCTGTGGAAAAATCAAATCCTTAACTGTCTGAACTGTGTAGTGCTGGTATCACATACAGTTTAGCTGGATAAGTATTAAAACCATTACATTGTGTAATGTTTGTTATCCATAATGCAACTGATGTAATGCAGGAAGGTTCTCTCCATGCATATCAATTGAGATCTATTGATAATAACAATAATTAATGATAAAAAACTCAACTTATGGCATTTACAGTACTTTCTGCTGTTAAATTACAGCATACAATATACTGTAAGTTTACAGCAAAATGTGCTGGCAGTTTTGGTTCCAGTAGATCTTGCTGTAATTGAACAGAAGAATATACTGTAAAATCACAGCACATTCTTCTGTTTAAATTACAGCAACTGAGTTGCTGTAAATTTACAGCAAAATGTGCTGGAACCAAAACTGCCAGCACATTTTGCTGTAAATCTACAGTGGTTACTTCTAACAGTGATGTACCATAGGCCAAACCTTAAGCTTGTATGTCCGCTAACATTATAGAATTCCCACTACATCTGCAAATAGTCTCGGGTATATCCGACCAACTATAGCCAAAGGCTGACCTAGTCCCCCGTATGGTAAGGTATAGAGCCGCGTCAGTCGGTGCTCTGTGCTGCCCCCTTCAGGGGAAACCTGATAACTCCCCCACCCCCTCCCCCTCCCACCCTGCTAGAGCAGACTGCGCCCCGCGGCCGCCACTAATCAGGTTCATTAAATACCCCAGGTATCAGTGCGTGCAGTCTATTGTCTGTCCGACCACTATAGAATTATCCTACCTTCTCAAAATGGGTCGGTCCCACGAGATAAAATCAATGGGATTGACATGGAAATACAAGGAGGCCATCCCTAAATGAGCGTCAGATGCAGGGTGATAAAGCCCGGGCATCCACCAGTCTAGATAGCCTATATTATATAGTATAGAAATGAACATATGTGGCATGTACATGCACCCTACACTGAGGGCCTTTATAAATGGTTTCAATTTTAGATTTTATATAAATGTATATAGCTATGCGAATATACGGTAATCATTTTCTTATTATGAAGTAATCCCAAGGCAACTATATTGGACATGTATATTCATATACGGGATTTATATGTATGCCGTTGCCTGACTGTGATGGGGCCATTAAAAAAAAAGGTTTGTTTCCGGTCACCCGACCGGGTCTAGCAAAACAGGGCCGGGTCCCCCTCTTTTTTTCTCTTTTTCAAATTTTTCCCTATATACCAGTTTTTACGGTTTGTAAATCGGATAATTTTTAAGGATTTTAGAGGAAAAACGCTAAAAATAGGCCTAAAATGAGAAAATTAAAAAAAAAAAATTAAAAAAAAAAAAAAATTCCGACCGGCCGGGTCTGGGTTGTCTGACCATGTTACCGGAAACTAACCTTTTTTTTTATTTGGCCTGGTACTAAGTGACAAGAGGCACGATTCCGCCAGCCCCCCCCCCCTCAACACCCCAATGCTACATACTTATAAATGGCCTTTATATTAAATTACATGCTGTAGTTTATCTCCCATGCCACAGGTATATCATTATAATCAATTTATGATTTAAAATTCTCGTACAACATGTTAGTGCATATACATGGCCGCATGATTAGTATAGCCTGGGGTATATATAGTGATATGCCTACTCCACGTTGGTCCCGACAATGAAGACAATGGCATGTATCAGATTGCAACAGAAGGGGGTCATATATTCACTATTATTTCTGTAGATATTTATAGGCATGCAATTTTTGCTCCCATTCTAACATCAGAAATTGTAGCTTAATAAATATCTATGACATAGTTATATTGGTTCTACTATTATTTAGATACATCTACTAAATACAATGCGATTCTCCTTTCCAAGAGATAGTACTGCACATACATGTATGTGTTCGCTGCAGTCCCGGGCTGTAGTATATGCAGCTATCCCCTTTATACTCGACACAAACTCAATACTCAAAAATCTACTAATTCAAGATCCACATCAAACAGAACAGCGATGGTTCAGAACTACCTGTATATAGGTATATTGATGCCATAACTGTCTTGAGAAGACAAACCCCTATGTAAGTAGCTGACAGGTAGCGCCGACGCCACAGTTGGCGTCAGCCCATGGAGGGGGTAGAGGCCGCGCCCCGTCGGGCTTTCATGTCGGCGCGGCGGGCCGCAGATCCCGTCTGATCGTCGACTGACGCGCCCGACACGGAGGCGGGGCCGCCACCCGCCGGCCGACATCAGGAGGCGACCCCGACCGACGCTACCCACCCCGACGCGGCTCCCTTGTTGTCGGTGGCGGTCAGCATCGGCGCCCGCTCCCCCTGTCTCCCCTCCCGGCCTGACGCCCCGCCAAGGGGTGGGGAGCCGGAACAGGAAGACATGTTGGTACAAGGCAGTTGGTATAAAACTCATTCTGGCGCTACAGCGTAAACCGGAAGACGACGTTTGATGCGCACTTAAGACACCAGAGGTCGTCGACGGAGTCACCTGATCAAAAGTGACCGGATGTTGATAGAAGACTGCCACCTGTCGGCCTACCACCGCCCCATTGTAACCCCCTACTAGGGGGCAAAGAACCGCGCTGACCAATGCACCCCTGTCTTTACACTGAGTGTCTAAATCAATGAAGCTTCTTATCAAGCAGACCAGGTTACACTCTTTGATTTACCCATGTTCTTGTACAGGAGGGATCAATACGTCTTCATAATGTGTACACTGTCGCAGCTTCACCAAAGCAGAGTCAGAGACCATGTAGACACAGCATAATACACGGCTCTAGCTCTTCCTCTATAGTTTTTTCTCCTGCTATCCTGAATAATGAAATGTGACGCTAATTCTCCTGGTCACAAATAGTGGCTGTTGTCCGCCCAGGGAAAATACGGTTGACCTTTCACAGTGAGCCAGCCAGCTTTTAGCCTACATCTCTGCTCACACCCCCACACTCAACACATGCATGCAAGCTCCCAGATATTAAGCGAGATATCCAGCCATTTCAACTTCACAGTGTATGCAAAAGGTAGAATAACCGTCCAAAATATAAACAGTATATAAACATTACTACCGCAAAACATTGTGGAGGTAAACACCAGTTGCTAGTGTTTGCTTTTGAAAGTAGCATGTCCATTCAAGTGGTGGTTTAACACTCCAAGTACAATTCACGTTATTCCAATTATCCCATAATATATGCATTAGAATAGGCAATGTAGTTTTAATATCCATCAAACGTGATTGTCAGGCATTGTTATAGGTACCTGACAAAGCAGACCCATAACCGGGCTATATAGCTATTCACAAACATGAAAATATGCAATGTGCTTCCAATGCAGTCAAGTGATCAAATAAAACGCTAAAGTGTAGAATTTAAATGATAATTGGGGTATCCTCACGGCCCATGATAAATGTATGAATCCTATTTATATGTACATAATTTGACCCATCCATGGAAGTGGCCACACGGACCTCATACATATATGCATGGGATGATTGCACATATACTTTTATTATCTAAAATGACCCACAATGGCATTAGGGCAGAGAGGGTGGGGTGTGCCCGTGCCCTGGTGTTCATACCAGGTTCATACTTAGAGCAGGGTAGGGGTGTTGAGTGATGGAGTCTTTATACAGCCATTATAGAGAGGCTGCTGGTTTTTAGCCTTGCACGACAGGGCTATCCATTTGGCTCGGGTAATAAAGGCCTAATGTGGTCGGGCAGGCAACTCTGCAGGCAGGGGATCATCCCCGTGGGTGAGGGCTTATCCTGCCTATTGAGTAATACTAAATTATGGAAACACCCCTCCCCTAAAAAAAGAACAATCACGTTTTGTATCTCAATCCTGGAGGAGGAAAGCGAGTGAGGTCAAGCTGTGATCATGGTCCAGCGACAATTGGCAAACACATGGGAGGGGTGGGAGGAGAGAGACTGGGATGATCATGTTGAGAGGATCAGAGCCTGGAGGACACTCTCCGCCCCTCAGACGACTGGAGTCACCTCCAGGGGGCATAGCCTGGGAATATGATAGAGTGGGAGGCAGGGGTGAGTGTCTGAACCCTGCCCGGCCTCCTCTTTACCATAGCAGCCATGGCTATAGGGGGTGGTAGAGGAGGAGAGGAGGGCAGCAATGCTCCCACCTACCACTCTATACAAGGCAAGCATCAGGGAACCTGCCTACTGCCTGCTTGCCCTATGCACAGACCCCCAATGGAGGGCGCGCACACAGAGATGAATTATTTATCTAGCATAGTGTCAGCGCGCCGCCCGATCCTTATCTGATTAGCGGTCAATCACTCGCCGCGTCTCGTTTACGTATTTCCGCGCGATTTGTGCGCATCCTTTCTGCTACATTGACTGCCAATTTCATCTCTCTAATTCCTAGCAATAAGATTATGACAAAAGCCCGCCGGAGGGGTCGGTCTCCCCCTTCCACCTCAGACCCCTCCTTGCCTGCACGCACATGCAGCTTTGGGCGCGGGGATAGGGGAGGGGTAGGGGGAAGGGGAAGGGGTTGCTCGATTGTTCACGCACTCCCCCTCGTCAAGCCTAATGATATAAAGTTTCTACCCCAGGATGACAACCTGAACAGACATTTAACTCTCCCCTGACCGTGGCAGGGCCAAACCAGGCACACAGACAGCCCAGAATTGCCAGTCATTATTTGAAAATCATCAAAAGGGGGAGGAGCTGCAGGGGAGGGAGTCTGCTTGGAGATATTTTCTATAGATAACTGAGAGCTAACGTTGGAGGTGTGGGCGCTGCAGGTCTTGTTCACTATTTATAGCACCTGCTTGCCGAGTATAGGTCAGTGCCTGTCAGATGAGCACCTCCAGGGTACCCTCTACCCAGGAGGACCTCCTCCAGGCATTGAGCAGCTCAATAAACCGAGGTATTGCGCGGTACATGGGTGAAGACCTCCTCGTGTTTATATAGCATTCTGGTAGGGGGTAATATGATACATGCATACTCTGGCATTTCGGGTTCAAATTACCAAATGGGCCTCTAATTGGATGGTTGGCTGATCTGAGGAGAGTTCCTAAATGGTCCAATTCCCCAGGGTGCTAAATGGTGGTTGTCTGATTTAGGCCTGCATTCCCTAAAACGCAAATCGCATAATAGGTTGTCTAGGCGCTTATCTAGCATGCACCTTTTGTGCTGGGTGGATGGGTGGTGGTTTGTTCGGGTGGGGGGGGGGGGGGGCGGTATGGGCGTCCTGTGCACGTGCAATGAGCTCGCACACAGAAGGCAGACACGTGCCGACCACGTGCAGAATCCAACGGACATGTAACCAGGAGCAACCTGCAGCACGGGAGGCATTGCCTCCAGGGCATTAAGTAGGTACATGCTCGTTATAACCCTATGGTATGAGATGGTATAGGATGGAATGGAGGGAGCCTGATGAGTACACTTGGCTTACAGTGCAACATATTCATACATATTTTGCTATATCTATCAAGTGTTTCAAACTTTCCAGCACCCCTCCTTCCTTCCCACACACCCACTCCAAACCAACCACACACCCTTCTCCCCCAACCCCCACCCCTTCCCCTGACACCCCTTCTCCTGACACCCCTTCCCTTGACACCCCTCCATCCCCCACCCTGACACCCGACACCCTGCACGCTCCACAATTACCAGAGGCAGGCACAACGTCCTAATCAGCGAGTCGTTCACAGTTATTAATGCTGGTTCCTTCCTGTTATCCCCTCAATAACAACACCATCGTAAACCGACCATCAACCCAGGCTCACACACAAAGCCAAAAACCAGCCCGGATCTTATATCCCTCACTCACATCATCCCATGGCCCCTCCCACCTCTCTCACACGGCATGGCAATAATTGCAAAATGCTGACCACATGGAAAAAAAGAAAAGTAAATAGGTAAAGACAACACTTCCCCTCTAACAACAAATAAGGGAGATCCAGGACCATTATATAGTTAAATAGAGCATGTCTGCTTGCTCCATGCAATCATAGTCTTAACAATGCATCATACATGTATATGTATACATATACTAATATTTGTAGCTACTCTTGATATCCTTTATGTTTTTATAAACTACTTAAAACTTGGGGAATAAATGATACAGCTCCTATAGAAACCAAGCCTGATGAGCATGATAAAGAGCCAGTTAATTTTAATTAAAAGTGAGTCCTCATGTGCAGGTGACATTATGGAGGTAGGTCTGTAGTTCAGGCTGGAGGAGGACTCAGCCATACTGGAGGAGCATGCTGGATGATCGTGTTGTTCAAACGGCAATCACTCCAAAACAGGCGACCATAAAGGTGACCACAGTGTAGTCAGTTTTCGATTTTGGTCTGAGCAGTGAGTCTTGGGATTTCAACGGACCTGGAGTTAATTAGGGCTTAATTGGCATTTGTCAAAAGGTGAACGTATAAGAAGGCGCGGCAAAAATGGCCGGCTGTGTCCGTATAATTGGTAATTAAATGGATATTCCTTGAATGAAAGCGAGGTGAAGAAAATGAGAAAAATGGAACAAATGAATGTAAAGATTTGATTTTTGTAGTGAGTCTGCCTGTCTCTCCATGGCATGGCCTATAAAGTAGGTAGATGCGTGAGACATGATTTGTGATGCTCACACCCCCTCACACAGGGGCAGCTCCTTATGGAGCTGCTCATAGAGCTGCTCCTTGGCAGACCTCCAGCTACAGGCAATAAAAGACAGAGACGGGCATAACCACTGCTTAAGGCTTCTGTAATAGACAGTCGTTTTCTATATGTGGGTCTATAATGGTTAAAACACTTTTCTTAGCCTAGACTTTCTCTTTCTACATTTTGCTTAAATATGTGCATTTGGAACCTGAATAAGATTTATTAACACACAGACATTACTAATTGATGATTAAGCAACACACCACCTCGTTCGTGTGACTCATACAGTGCAACTATAGAATGAGTCTATTTTCCTCAATCCAGAGGCGCTTTGTATATCAAAACTGTCACATCATTAAAGAAAAAGATATTGGCCATGCCACAAGACCAATATATGGGCATACATTGGACACTGCATTTGTGTGGCACATTTGTTGTCATATATACTATAATATTACTATGAAGACATATAATGGTCTAGCAAAAAGATAATGTTACATGTATGCATCTATAATGGTGGTATGTAGCTGCAGGCAGTTAAGATAACATTGCAAACGCTATCGATTTATTATGTGTCATTGGCTAACATATACAGACAATTTACACATATATATAGCCTGTGAGTCCTTGTAGTTATAGGATGCGCACAATGCCTTTATAGCATAGTGTAACAGAGTTTGGCACTGTCTAGTGTTGGTTGGGGTGGCATTGAACTGGGGGAGTGATGCTCAGTGGGTACTCTCCCCTACACCACCACCCTGCACCACCTCCCAGAGAGGGATGCGCGGCCCCACGCTGTTGACAGATCACGGACATAAAACAATAGAATTCAGCTCACAGCGCCAAACGAGCCGACCTCATCAGCTCATGTAAATAGGACATTTACCATGGTAACAAGTTTACGGTAAATAATATTAGCTCGACGGGAGGGCGGCCATGGGCCCCATTCGGCCTCGGCTCAGCGCCGGAATCGAGACAATTATGCCGGCGATTTGGCCGGTGACAATGGTGGCATTCGGCGCGGTTTAATCGAATCAGTCGCGAACCGGTGCCGTGTATTGACGTGAACACGGTCTAGGCCCCAGCGTCCCTCTACACTCCTCAACCAATCACATCGCCGTATAGGAACGCCGACCTGCTGACCTCCAGCTTGAAGAAAGCATCTCCAAAGTGACCCAACGCAATTAGTGCTTGGCTACAGGGGCCTGATTAGCGACTGTCCAGACTGGATTATTCCCATTATGGGAAGCCATTGTGCTTTATTAATGGGGAGAGCAAACGGCGTGGCCTCGGCCCCAGTGATTTCCCACAACAGAAATAGAAACCTCTATAAGACGCCATATACACCGGTTTAAGTATTCCATGTTCATAGCAAAGACATAGTTTTATGAATCTTTTATCGTGGCCCTCACCCCCAGATGCATCACATATAACTTGGGATATAGGCCTTTATTGCCAATAGCATGCATGAGGACCATTTCTGGGAGCATTCCCTGGTCTGATCTATCGGTCATTGTCCTCCGTAGGAAGCACAGGAGGCAATCTATCGTAACAAATGTTTATTGTGTCTATATACATGGTGGGCACTTTTGGTTCACGCTATCGCTAAATATCCATGGACCAAAATAATTGCAATTGCAACAACTTTGTCGGCAATCACTTACGCAGTTTCCGATGTTTGCATGCCTAGTCAAAGAACATATACCATTTTGGGTATAGGTCTATCTACATTATGCACATAATGCATAATGATATATAGATGTATTCATGAAATACCTAAGTTTAAAGTGTAAATGAAATGTCAGTGGGTGAAGGCCACATATGATTATAAAGTGTGTACAACACTAACCTATATTGCTCAGGTACACTTTACCGTGGTATATTCTGTGGGACTACAGTAGAGTCCACTAGTAAGCTACATTAACTTCTAGCAGTGTACCATGTATATATGTAAGGTATATCTGCTCACACCACGATCATGCCCCTTGTAGAAAAGATGGAAATCCCTATAGAGAGAAGAGACTGCTTCACCCTCTATAACACGGGATCCCCGGCCTCCCTGCTGGCAGGAAATGCTTATGCATGGCGCAGGCTGACCCTGCCCACATGAGAATGTCATCATAGAGGCTTTCACATCCTCTCAGTCCAATCACCCCTCCCTCTACCCTACCCTTCTGCCCTGAGTGTGACAACCCTCCGAGGCCATCCGCCTCCCCCGTCACCCCTACCCACCCCGGCCCGCTCCCCTGTGCCCCTTCTCCGCATCCCGGCCACCCGGATCCATTTCATCACTCGGGTGTAGAACAAAATCATGGGAAAATTGGAAATAATTTATCGGCGAGCATAACGTGCCCAGCGCCCATGAAACATTTAATCTTTCGTGCGGGTTGCTTATGCATTGTCTCGCCTGACAGCCTTATTGGTGTCGGGATTGACAAGAAGGCACGTGTGACTGAGTTACCCGCCGCCCCCACGCGCGCCCTGCCGCCGCCCCGCGCCCGCCTCTAATAAAATATTGTGATAATAAATCAACCAGGTGGGTGCTCGCCATGCTTCAATAATATTTTCATTCCATTTTGCTACATTATTCGCCGGGGGAAACCCTGGGAGATGAAAGGTATTTTCTGGCCAAATAGGCGAATTACGACAGCCGGCCCTGCCCACAAAGGAAATGAAAGCCGCATCCATATTGGCAATTATGGCCTATGTAATCTGGAGGCGACGGTAACGGTGGCTGCCCTCCATCGTCTCCAGACCCTTCCTCCTGGGCGTAATGCGTCCAGCCTATGCTAATTATTCTAACCTCCGCTTGGAGACAACGCGGCCCCAATCCATTGTCGATGATTACCTATTCACTCTCCAACCTGGGGTATGTAGAAAAGGGATGACCACCAATGCTTATAAACGCATGTACCAAAAGACTTCCGGCTTGGAGAATGGAGTGGGAGAACATGGTTATCTGCCAATGAGGGGGGGGATAGGGTAGAGGGGTAGATATATAAGGAGGAGATAAGGATAGGAAAGAGGGGCGCTATATACTGGACATTTGCTGGCGCGTAAAGAGCCCCAGGAGTGGTCGATCAGCCAGGCTACAGGGAGAAAAACGGGATAATAGCCACTAGCATCAAAGGTGGTTGCCACCATCTCCCGTTACATGTCATTTGAGGTAATTGCATGTAAAGGTCTGGACGCTCGGTTTAAGACGTGATTACCCCAATTAGACCTGGCTGCTCAATGCAAATGGCTGCTTACAGGCCGCGCCCGGCCCCCTAATTAACTTTAGATGTAACGTGGACAAAGGGTGGCCAGCAGAATATCAATGGCCGCCAGAGATAACTTATCGAATTTCCGTGATATTCTCCTGCACGGGCCAGCCTCAACCAGCGCCAATTTGATGGTTATGACGACATGCAGGGAGACTTTACATGCGACACCGTTTTACCTCCAGGGTTTTACCACCGCTCCTCCATGAAGCTATATGGACACGCACGTCTATGAGAATGGTGTCAAAATAGAGCCACTAACCCAAATGGGCCGTAAAGACAGGGTGTATAGTCAGTCATATTAATATGTATTGGCAAGTGTCAGCTAATTCCATTAGAACTCTATCCATGGATATATTGATCATCCTATTTATGTCAATAGAGGCAGGCCATGTAGACTGTATCCACCCTCCGCTGGTACCATAGAGTGTAGAACGTAGGACTCCTTTAGTTTAAATTAAGAGGCAATGGAAGATTGACTCCCAATTGCTGAAGAACCAAAATTGATATAGACCATCCATTTCAAATTCATATTACAAAAGAAAATAGTCCCACCTTTAGAGAGTGTCCTGGCCCTTGGGAATCATTTTGGTAAGGGTTTCTGGAATTCCCAATACTCAGAGTCAGAAGGACTCCATTTCCATTCTCAACATACACAAGGGAGGGCGGAATATGGTAGGAGATTCGACTCATGAAGCAGTGATTAGATAGAGGCGACGATAAACCAGGTCTGATGGTCTGCCATTGGCAGTTTGGTGCGGGACGTCTCATGGCACACTTACAGAAATAAGCTTAGATAGAGCGGGCGCGACTAGAATGTGGCCCTCGTCTTGATCTCCGATAGAATTATCGTCGCCAGAAGCCACCCTGCATTACACACTACCAGGGGTTCAGGGGGTTGCATGTGGAGGAGGGAGTGGGAGTGGGAGTGGGAGGGAACACTGGGGTAGGGAACAACCAACATCGCTTTGGGAACAGGGCATGTAGCAAGTCAAATAAGCCAACACAAAAGGGGCTGGGGCGGTAAAAATCAGAATAAACATGTCATATCTAATTAGGAAGATGGGATCACATTTCCCGCCTGCCCGCGAGAGTGTGCCAGAATTAATCTGGATCTTTGATGAAGGAGGCCTCCAGCAGAAAGCAGCCTCCCCATTGCCTGCCATGCATGGACACAGGAGGGGGATCTGGAGGAGAGGGGGAGGGTGCTGAGATCACGCAGCCTCACCACCAGGAAACATGAGACAACCCACCAGCGGTCACAACCAATAGACCAATCCTATAATAAAGGGTTGGGCTGCATGCTCTAACCGTATAGGTTGCTGGTTTTCTCGTCAGCCTTTGTACATAGACAGCAGCGCGAGCGGACAGGTGACATCAAAGTGGTTGATTAAGGGGCTGTGGTTGGTGTGGTCAGGTAGCTAGCAGTGACCCTTATTGTGTGTACTGACCCTGTCCCCTGCCCTGAGCAGCCTGGTGGGTTGGGGCCAGCAGCAGAGGCAGTGGCTGCTGCTCTGTATTAGCCTCTACCCACCCTAGAACAGCGCCCATCAAAGGCCACCAGCTCCGATTTCCGGGCTGCTTGTGAGGAGGGCTCACTTTAAACATTGACCCTTGTCAATGGTTAGCCACTACTGACGGCCTGTAATTAGGGAATTATTAGCTATTGTTGGTATGGCACCATTTATACAAAGACATTGACGTAGATTGTAGGTATCTAGATATAGATAATACAATGTCATACATCGTCCTTAAATTAACCGGGCTTAATATAGTCGTCATGGATAGATATTGAATTCCAATCACTGAGTATATGAACCACATGCTGCATGCAATATATTCATGCAATGCTTATCCATGGTTAACCCACGATTAGGACTGTAGGAGATAAACATCAGTAATAATGCACAGTGCCATATGTGTGCACAGACTGTGCACAAATGTCCAGTTACGACAACAAAGGCCTTAAATGGGTAACTTGGTGGATTAGTAGTTTGTTCACAAGTCAATCCGTGCCTAACGACTCCCATTAAGGAGCCTAACGCCTTAACCACAGCCGGTTGAGGAGGAGGTCAGCTTTTTACCTGTGGCAGGTGTTGTCCAGCTGTCAGCTACCTGGGCAGCGGAGGAGGCTGTGTGACACGCGCCTACCAGCGGGTCACCCATCCCAGCCTTGTTACCGGCCCGGCACTGTCATGGTTGCCGTCACCTCAACGTCACCAAGGCGACTAAGGGGTTGGCCATGGAGGAAGGGTGGGAGGAGAGGGGGTGGTTGTACTGATGGTGGTTACACGAGGGGAGAACCCTGCATTGTGTCCTCTTGTTCACACAAACTCCTGCACATGAAGGAAGTCCAATTGGGACGGTTAACAACGGATGGATCATTCCTGTCAGCTATACATGAACATAGAGTAGTCTCCATATGGCAGTTGTATGTGTAACTAAATAGTAAGAATGCTTTACAATCTCTAGTCTAATAAGTATTGGACAATTTGTGATTGTATTCAAATTAATAGCCAATAATGGCTTCTTAATCGGATTAATACAACTCACTGCACGGGTGATGCATTGTTTGGATAGGTGCCCTGTTTCCGGATCACCCCTTTCCCTGCAGTTTGCGCCCAGACTCCCCTCATGTAGACAGAGAGTCACATGACTCGTACCAGATCACATTTAGGGGCTGCGTGGTGGCATTTCCTCCAGGGAGGCGACCCTTGGCCGACCCCAACCACCCCACTATGACCACAATCACCCACCCCCTCCCAACCAACCCTAACATCGCCTCAATACTCCCACCTCCCTGCTCGGCGCTGAACAGCGTCATCAAACTTTCATCACTGGGGGAAACACTCACATCAAAGGCATTTAATACACCCCGATATTAGTGGGTCATTTGTCGCGCTAATTGTCAGTCTAACAAGGCCGAGCAGCGCCGTAACTCATGGGCGCGCCGACAGCACTCCCCTCAGCAGCCAGACAATATGTCGGCACGCCCGGCGACAACTGTTGTTGCTGTCGCGCGCGCCCCATGCTAATGTCGCGCCCGTGTCAGGGCCTCACTAATGTCGGTGAGGATGGAGGAAGGGGAGGGTAGAGGGGTGTCAGCCATTGTTGGGGCACCCTAGGGTGGGGGATGGAGATGAGGAGGAGGAGCTGCAGAGACAATATGCAGCGTGTTGTAGGATGTGTGATGTTTAGGGTGGGTGGGGTGTAGATGGGAGTGCTTCACACGCATACCTGGGTAGGGCAGAGGTACAGCTATGGTGACAAACCTGCTGTGCTGTGGGTGTGGTGGCAGGGGGTGGTCAGTGGGAGGTAGAAGGAGGATGGTGTTGGGTGGGTGGACACAGGAGGTGTAACGACACACACCAGCTGGTACATGCCTGATGTCGACATAGGCATTATAATGGTCACTCTATAAGAGCACCAACGTTACATTTTAGCGCCTTACAAACGCTGGAGGCTCCTCTAGTGCAAACCACAATCTTCTATTGCCTCCCTTTATGGTGGCCATCCCCACTAATGGCCACAGATTGATCGTCTTCAGCATCCAGGAAGAAAAGATCCCATGCCACCAACTCAAATGCTTTTTAATTTCTACTTTTTGTGGCTCTTGTTTTTTTACCACACCAACCTCCCTGTCTTCCCTCCCATGCACTCTCTGGCCTTCTTGCATTGCCTTTCTTTGTCCCCAATTGCTCTTTTTCACATCTTCCGGTAGAATCCCCAGCTTGAATCACAAAGAACGCATGCATGTAGGTGGGCCTAGATTGTAGTCATTGCCGGCATCGTGCATTGCCTATATACGTGTATACAGACGTGGGTCAATTTGATCAGTGCAACTCATTTTTATCCTCTTCAGAAAATATCAGTACGATAGGCGAACAGTCCATCATAAGCATCATACCATTCAGGCACTAGAGGAGTGGGGATATTAGAATGTTAATACGCGTGTTGAGGGGGTACTGATGACATTCCACTTTATGGAAGCAATCTGCAGGTTTTGGCATTAGGAGCCTCCTGAGACCTAGAATAGGGCATCATTAACCCCCCCTCCTCTCCCCTAATCCATCTAGCATCCACGGCTATATTGAACTGGATGATCTATGTGTAACTGTTACTGTCTGTGTTTGGACATGGTTAACCTATAGGTAGAGCTATCCCAGGTTGCAGCTTAATTTCTTGGAAAAGGTAGGTGAAGCCATTAGCGTATTTCATTTAGGAGCGCTAACAGCAAGAAAGACATTTCACTTTATGAACCAAGCCGTCACGCACAACAGAGCATTTTTGAAGGACCCTTTAGTTTTCAACTTGTCTGGATTCAGTGTACGTGTTGTAGTGAACTGGTTCCTACATTTTTACTATTGATGGGTCATATTTTCAATTGTATAGCCTCTTACAAGATGTAAGATAACATGTGCCTATATGGGAACAAGCATCTGTTCTACTCAAATAACCATGTAGGTTGACTGATTGCTGTATGGGAGTACTGACAGTTGTGGCAATGTAGACGTTATACTGGCTACTCTTTCACCGGGTCACATTAGACCAGTGTGAACAGCAACTATTTTATTGTAACACGTCAGCATCATACAAATGCGGCTACTTGTCATTGTGGTTTGAGTTGCAATTACTCTCAGAACTGTGTTTTACATTTAAACAAACGTTCCAGTTTCACTACGATGTGGCAATAATTGAAGAGGTAATATAACGGTCGGCAGCGTCTGTTACAACGCTATACTGTTCAGTTCTACGATATTGCTAATACACGTGAAATGAATCATTATACATGAACATTATTGCGGTATCATAGCTTAAATGTGACCCAATTTCGTCAAGCATCATACATTTAAGTTCAAAAATGGGAGATAATGCAGAATACAACACAATATTGGAGCTTTATTCCCTGCAGAAGAATCCACCCAAAGCATGTCCCAATGATTGCCATTCAACCACCAACACCCTCCACTCTCACTCCTCCTTATGAAAAGCTCCTTTATTTGGAGACAGAAAACGGTGTCACACTTGCACATCCATGTAACCTTTTCCCATTATAAAGCCAGTCAGGCCCATCCACAGTCAGCATTGAGGAACCACCCACAGTTGCCATTCAGCCACCCACTGTCTTCAATTTGTGTTCCGTGATGACTTCCTAACTACAAAGGCCAGTCGGCTGGAGGCGCCTGATTGGGATCCGTTGAGACGCGCCGGCTTATTTTGATTGACTCCTCCCCGGCCCCAGTGTTGTTACTGAGAAAATACGGCGCGCGGCGGACGGCGTATTTTGAGAACAAACAGAGGATAATATTAACATGATTGGCACTATATTATGACGGGCGCGCTATGCGGAGTCACCGGCGCTGTGGAGGGGGGGTGGTCACGGGACACTCCCTGATGGTGTGTGCTCCTGTGTGGGCGGGGAGGGGGTGGTGTCTCCATCCCTTCCATCCCAGGGTGTTTAACCAATCGGAGAGGAAGTGCCCGCCAGGGCGCTGAAACCTGAAAGTGCTGCAACTCAATCCTTTCAGTGGAGCCGCGGCGTGCGACCAACATCTGCCTGTTATCCAATATAATACCTCGGCCTGGGCAGTGAGGTCCCTCACAGGGCCCAGTCCTGCATTAGTCAAATTAGTACCCGCGCTCTATTGGCATACAGATTTCGCTAATTTAAGGATGTCAGGCTTACTGAGCCGACTATATAACACAAATCGTCTTATTAAAATAAGCCTCCACGACCTAGGTAAATGTTTGATTATCATTTCCTGATTGGTTAATTTCGCTGGGATTAGCAGTAGGCTCGTGTGAGGGTGGATAAGTCTCTCAGCCAACAGTAATGAGATAATAGGGAGCAGCATGGTCGTTAGGCTACTATAGGCCTTGTAACGTCCATGTAGGCCTCGTAATGTGCGTGTAGACGCCCCTAACGAGCCATATGCTCCAGCCCCTGCTCCAGCCATGAGTGCGTGTGTATATAGAACTGTTGAAATAGTTAGCTGACACCGTTTTAAAGCATCCATCTGCTAACATATAGTTTTACAGATGGTAACCTGTTGGGACAGTGTCATGTCAAAAGTATCAAACACTATAGCATTGCATGAGGATGTTATATACTGAATAAAGTGGCATGTTTGACCCTTTTCCTATTGATGGGTGTTTGACCATTGCATCACCCAGTGTCTAGACTGCTGTACATTAGAGAATGAAGAACATTATTATACTAATCAGCTCTCTGTGATAATACCAAGGATTCTTTCCATATAGGCTTCTTGCTAATACCCCAAATCAGACCAAATAACTTACTTGTCGGTTTGTATGTACATGTTAAAGTGCAAATGCGGACGTAAATTGACACAATACACTGTGTGTGATAATACAATGCATTTCTTAGAGTGGCCTACTTTTGCCATACTGAAACTGGTTGTGTACTCATACAACCAGCCCATTTGTCGTATCCAATCATCCTAGAATACTTATTAATTCCCTTCACACATTTGGGTATAATTATATTCAAGATATCATTGGGAATCTGACACACTGCTATCCGAGCTTGTTCACACACTAAATATTCTTACCAAAATAGATGTATACAACATGGTCAAACAGTGGCGTACTGACACCACTTGACATCTGCCTTGGCTATCTCTTATTTGTAATGCTATATAGATAGGCATCATAAGATAATCATACGATAATAACTAGTATAGGGACGTATCTACACGAAGAAATGTTTTCATAGCCCCATACCACCACAACTAGACCCTCTCATCTCCCTTACCCTCTTTGGTTAACACTCTATCTGCTGTTCCCTGCCACTGCTACTGGCTCCAACAGCAGCAGTGTAATGGGGGGGGGGGGGGCTGATGGTGCAGCTAGCGGAAGCAGCCACTCCTGCAGGGCGGGTGGGCGCCATGTTGGTTCTGGGGATTACTGGGCTAAACGCAGGCTTGGTGAGCGATAATCAGTGGTCCCCAAGCCTCGTTAGGCGGCGGGCGGGCCGACAGTAATGGAGTAACTAACCCAATCTGGTCAGGCAATCCTCGCGCCCGGCCCGCTAATGTACAGTCTTATCGGGCGCGGGGAGGGGGTGCTGATAAGGCTCGCAGGTAATACAAACATACGGAGGGGTATAATAAAATACGCATCAGCACTCAGTGCTGGAGAGCTGCTCCATTAAATAACCCCATCCCCTTCAAGACACACAATTCTCCCCATCCTCATCCCTGCAGGACACACCCACACACAGTCCCCCCTCCCCCTGCTTTGATCATGCCGCTGCCAAGTGAAGCGCGGGTAAAGCACTTGTGCACATTTCCTGCAAGCACCTCAGCAATAAGGCAATAAAACGCCATCTCCACCCCGACGCGTCAGTTGGCGCAGCAGCAAAAGTCCTCGACTGTTTCCCTTTCTGCCCGAGCGCCTCACAACAGGAGGCTAGACCCCAGCAGAGCAGCTCAAATGAACCAATTAATATTCACGCTGAGAGAAGAGCAATTTTACCGCCGCATAATTTGGTTTCCTTCATAGCGACTGTCAGCCTGTCATCGAAGCGATTGCAAGGCGGCGGCCCAGGCGGAAGCCCGCCAACTGGGCTGGTTTTTACACCATTTAATCACAGGGGAGTCATTAGAAAACACTTGAACAGGGGATAACGACTCACTGCTAATCGATGCTAAGGGGATTTAGATCAGGTCTGTTGTTGTCCTTGGCGACTGCACTCATTCTGTATAACACAATTCACCACGTCCTTTTTTTCTCTTCTATTTTCCAGAAGGTGACGATGAGCACGGGTTCCCCGGACGGGGGAGTAACAGTAAAAAGAAGAAAAAGAAGAGGAGACATAGGTAAGTTCTGAGCCCACTCCCACCACCTCAACCGTCATGCTAAATGTAACCATTATCGGCGTAATTAATTTGCTGTAATTACCGTTCATTTCCATTAATACATCCACTTGGGGAACTGTGAGTGAGTGGGATGGGGATGGGGCGGGTTGGGGTTCAGAACCATTGAATATTCATCAAGGGTAATGAAGATTGCAATTCAATTTAATCCACATTGATTGAATTGGTTTAAGGCCTGTGTGGGACCTAGTGGCTTCTGTAGAAGTGCCTACTTGACCAGGCTACTGAGGCCCCCTGGGGAGCAGGTTGAGCTATTTCCGGACACTATACACTCACTTACTGGGTAACTCGCAATGGTATACTTACACTGCTACATGCTTGTAACGTTATACAAAGTTACTGGATGTGTCCCGAGCCAGAGGAAAACGGGCATTTCCATATACTACTTACAGGTTCTCTGGTGTTGTACACAGTGTGTATCAGCCATCCCCGTTCCCCACTTTCCACATACTACTGGCTATATTCTGCAGGTTTATAACACAACCGCGGGGAGAGTATGGCTATATCACGATATCACATGTATAATGATCTTGAAGAGAAGAATAAATGTAGCTCACAGGTTAATACCAATGTAACCAGTTACAAAATGACACCTGATAGTCGCACTGACATCCACTGTAGCCTCATCCCCCTCCACCCGACCCCATGCAGTGAGGCCAGGTCCAGGGGCAAATAGACCTTAGTAGTGGACTGAGGAGGGAGGTGGTACAAGGAGGGAGCAGGAGGAGCAGTGGGGCAGCGCAGTGGGCTACATGAGCAGCTCACTATACTGTCACCGAGTGGCCCAATCGATGCCGGCCTGGCGCCGAGGCTAATGGCTAGTTAGAACGGCGGGTAGCGGCGGTCCCGGCCAGTCTGCCGCTCGCCGCCGGCCCCCAACGCCCCTCCAGCCCGGCAAAGATTAGCTCCCAATTAGAGCCAGTCTTCACGGCTCTCGGCGAATGCTGCTTTTGACCACACGTGACAAAATTCAGATTCTATCGTGCTAGGATGCCTGGGATTGCTTCGACTGCGGAAGGAATTGAGATACACGGACACGTGGGGGACCCACCCCTCTCTCCTCCCCCTCACCAGCATTGACCCTTTCTGCCCTCCCCCATGGCCCTCCGCCATTTGGGTACCTTGAGGGGAAGGGGATGAGGCATGCATGGAGGAGGCAGTATATAGAACAGAAAGACCTTGATGCACCAAAGCCACAGACACCCTTGTATGATTTATAGAATTTTTATATTATCCATATCTAAAATATTCAAGACTTTATGGCTGACGTTGCACTGATGAATAGGTTTGAGATAGGTGAGTGGGCGTCTGGTGGATTGATATGAATAAAAAAAGGCGCAGTTTAGATCTGACTCTGCCCCTTATCCTCCGTCTATGAAGATCAGACAGGAGAGATAGGGGTCTAAAGCTATGGCAGTGGGGGGAGAGTGAGGCGTGCACTCGGGGCGCTCCCATCGCAGGCGTGAATTATTAAAAGGTCGCGCGGCCGGTAATAATAACCAGTGAACTTTTGCGGCCGCCGCCTTTCCCCTCCCGCCTCAATGTCAATGAGTGAATCATAAATATTCACATTAGCTGAACTAGCAATAACAGCGGTCTGTGTTTTCTATTTTTTAACCCCCCTCTGAAGGCCGACATGGCTGCTGGGTGCTCTCAAACCATGCGTGCTGGCCACTGACACCGTCTCCTCGCACGCCCTGCTGTTTTTACCCCAGGAGGAATTCACTCCCCAGGCAGGGGGTGGGAGGGGGTGAAGGGGGCTTCGGGTTGCTTGTTGGCTTAATTGGTGTCGAGGTGGCGGCCATGTCAAGCCGACGGATCCGCTTTTAGTGGCACGGGGCGGAGAGACCTTTGTGCTAGCCGGATGACAGGGCTGGCAGAAGGCAAACAAAGCCCCCTTGTTGCCATGTGAACTGTTAGAGAGAGTAGAGGGAGAGGGTGCAACCCGTGCCCTCTACCCTCCTGTGTTTCAGCTGACTATTGATTTGTCTTTAGTATTATCTTGAGATGATCCACAGTGGATATGATACTATAGACGAGATCAGGTATGCTGTTGTCCGCCCTGCATGTACATTTACCAGATATGGACTGTGGCTATGTGGCATATACTCTAGAGACCACCAGTACAAGAAAATGTATACTGTGAGCATCTAGTTTATGACTGTATTATTACAAACGCTTTCTGTCAATATATATATAGTTCTCTTGAGGTGATTCCTTTCTCCATACAGAGTGTCCACCATCTACGTGGGGAAACATGTTAATTAGGTCTGTAACAGCATCTTGCTATACTTCACACTCACATGTAGTCACAACAAGTGTGCATGCTGTTTAAGTCAAAAGTATCATGCAGTGCATGCTTTATTCGCAATTTACCGGCCACCCTCACTACCAAACCCTGAACCTCTCTGATAATCCCTAGCCCCTCCTTACGAGGACAGATCTAGATGTGTTCTCAAGAAACAAATGATCCAGGTCAGGAACAGTGGTTAAGAATGGATGATGCCAAAAAGTATCAAACGTGCCTGTACGACATATCCATGCCAATTTCAATTTGCAGCAAATAGACTGAGTACAGCATAGACCTGCGTATAAAGGCAAACCTAATCCCATCCCCCTCCTCCAGTAGCAGCGGGTGACAATAGCTAATTTAGACAGCTATAAGAGACAGAAGATCTGAGGACCTCCTCTGCCAGCCGCCTCTTATGACACTCCCTCCAGTGCTGCTCCTGCCTATCAACACCCCCATCTACCCCTCCCAGTCTGAAGCCATTGCCAACCATCACATCTACCTACCCTCTCATTGCCATCTCAGCCAATCACAGTTCTTACATCTCTTGCTCAATCTAGGCTAATTTGTTCATGTCATGGATCCAACCCAGATCTCCTCATACTTTCAACCATAATCATTTCCTCATTTTACGCCCCAATTCAAGTGCATTTACGACATTAAATTTTATTAGATAACACTCACACTTATAATTTGAATCTTTGCTTTATTTTCATTCATTGCACATGGACAATTCAGGCGGTGGCCCCTCCGCGGCCCAAACAAAATATGTTGCCCAGATGGGCAGATAGTCTATGTAGCTCATATTTTTAATAGTGTTATCTGTACATAAAATCCCTGTTTCTTGTCTGAGCGCCCTTTATATGCACACCCATTGTTGTATTCCCGTCTCCGACCCCTAGGTTATCAGCAATTATTCCATACCCTTACACATACCCCCACAAACACATACATGTATACCCACCATACCCCTCACATCCATATACATGTATACATCCACCCCACCCTGCGTCTCCCTGCCAGCCTCAGACGCTGCTACCATCACGTGACGTGTTCACGAGTCGCCCCCTGGCGGACAGTAGCAGAGTCACATGACTAGTGTAAACGGCGGCCACTTTGATCCCTCCGTCTGCCGCGCGCCGAGTGCTGCTACTAATTAGTCAAACCCCTGAAAGGGATCCCAGAGATTACCAGCTCGCCGCAAGAAAGGGCTCACAACCCCCCTATAGAGGGATCCGACTACCTAATTTAACTAATTGGTTTCTTTTTCTTGTGAAAGCTACATTATATCGTGGTAGTGGGGATCGATCTAATTACAGTGGACGCCGCTATTGTGCCTCTGTAAGTCATCTCCCTAAGCCGCGCCGAGTGACAAGTGGGACCGGCTCTGGAGGGAGGTTGGGGTTGATTGAGGAGTTACCTCATCGGTTTGATTTTAATATCCGGGATGGAACTGCAAGGGTCAGTGCTTCGACAAAGTGACAAGGGAAAAGGTCACTGATTGGCCTTTTGTGAGAGGAAAAATAAATGATTAGTTTTTAATTTCGCGTCCTATAATTGATTGTCATTTGTGTCAAAGCGAGCAGTTGATTAGGCCTTAACATGGAGCTTTTTCTCTCTGATTTATTTTTCTGGTAGTCGTGTTTATGTATATTTGCCAATGCATGTATAGAGGTTCCCACACAATACTTCAGTACATTTTATGCATCATCTAAAATGTATAGACCATCGCTATTGGATAAGTTCACCCACCCACCTACCCACGTCCACTGAAAGGATAGAATTGGGGTCCATTTAGCTTGAATCCGGACGCCCATATCTCACTACATATTCATACATGAGGCCTGAGCGGGTCTGAGCTATTCCTCCACTACAATATAGCGGTCAATGGCTCGCCCATATTGTGAGCAGCTCAGCATATAGCTGGGCAGTGGTGGCTAGCTCTAGCCACTGGTAGTGATGGCAGCAGCCATGCCGTTGTTGTTATGGCTAGCCCCTGCTCCCTCTCTAACCTCACCCCGCCTGTGGTCGGCAAACAATACAGGCCCGGCCGTATCACCCACCAGTACGCCCTGAATATTTCATACCCGTCCCCTTGTCTCCTCCCATCCATAATTGATGTCGAAAGAGATTAAATTTATTGAAGTGTCCGCCGCGTATGTTTGCCTCCTCGCTTGACATAATCAAATTAGTGGAATCTATGGAAAAGCGGCCGCTGAATGAAGCATGAGTGAAAAAGTGGCGGCGGCGGCGACGCGGGATTTATTCGCGCGGGAAACACGTCGATTGTCGTCTGCTGTCAAGGCGTGCTGCGGCCAGTGATTATGAATGTATCCCTCCGCCACAGGACATAGTCCCGGCCTCTATAGCCGCGACCACATCGTGCATAATTGACTATAAGGCCTTTTGTGGCCCCTGGTAGGGAGTTATTACCTCCATTCGTCTGCTCCGTCCATTTGCTTATTATGCCTTCAATTAATCCTATCGAGATATATTAGGGGCATGGCCTGGGTGGGGGACTAATTGTTTCCATTATATATTAGTGGGCATTATGTGTGCTACTTGCCGCTGGCTGCAGGTCATACACTGCAGGGGCTGTGGGGGCCGGCCAGGCAATCCCCTACTTGTCCTGTACACGGAACGTGCCACCTAACAGGCTCCCTCCCTCCTATTGGCTATATCCTTTCTGCTTATTGCCAATTTCTGTCGTCGACACGCGGCCAGCTATGTGATGTGATTTCCATGCCCTTTTGCGCGTGATAGTTAGCAGGAAATCACCAGGGCCCGGCCTTGCCAAGCCATACGCAGCAGGGAATATTCAAAAGAGGAGAAAAAGATCAAGAAAGAAGCGAAATCCTTTCCAATAGAAGGTGCTGAGGAAAAGGGGGTGGCTGGTGATGGTGGTGTTAGGGGTTACTGGGTGGGTCACTTGGGTGGTCATTGGTCAGTGTGACCCTGCATAGCCTCAAGGTCAGTGTCTGATCATCCGGGTGGACTGGTCAGCAGGGTAGGGTATTGACCAGTCAGATTGACCGTCTGGAGATGACTGACGGGGTGGCTGTGACCTTCACTAGGGGCGTGTTGGCAATAATATCCTCCCGACTCCTAACTGGAGTGAGAAGAAAATCATCTTCAGCACAAGAGACTGTGTATGACAAAGAACCATTGCTTATTACCAAGATATAAACAGAGTGCTTTATTAAAAAATGACTAACACTAATTGCTTATGTATGATCTAATATGGAAAAGGCAGTGACCACATATTATGTGAGGAAAAGGTTTCCTCTTCAGGTAAAGCTGGCGTTTCGTAAAAAAACAAACTAAGAACATTGAATTCTTGGAACATGACTCATGACCGACTGCCCTTAGCTTGGTACATATTCCTGGGATCATCGCTCCATGAAGGTGTTCACCTGACAGAAGCAGAGGACAGAGGACATAAGGGTCCCAGTATATATATATATATCACATGATGTGTATAACAAAATAAATACTTGCTTTTAGCAAAAAAACATAATCTTGCAAAGTGCCGCCACATTCTAAAGTTTCTTGATGGATTATGACTTGAATGGGCTGTGAACAGGAATCTGACCTAGACGTCTCTGTTAAAAACTGTATCTGGAAACGTCTGAGGAAGGTCTTCTCTAATAAATCAAGCTAGAGGAATCGGACCTGTGCTCCTGTGCCCTGCTTTGATATGGTTTGTATTGAATAACTCTGCCTGTCACTAAACACATGGTAACAGAGAAAACAAGCCCTCGGAGCAGGATATATTTTAAATATAAATAGATTTTAGATATCATAATAGTAATTCATATTTATATGAACTGTGGTGACTGAAAATCTAGTTTATTCATGATAATTATTTTCTATCACATCTACTTGTTAAGAAAATAACAAAGGTAATATTCAATATATCTATTTATTTCTTATATATTGATCCTCTATTCGCAGAACTTATTTAGTGGATATGTACTTTTTGGGATGTTCTGGAGGGGGTGATGAGAGACTATTAAAGGTTGATATCATGTCACACGACACAACACTAAAACAGGATGTTAGAGCCAGATGGCATGTCTGGGCCATTAAGTACAAACATTCATATTACCAGTATAATAGTAGCAGTTTTTTTTAGGATAGACCATCTGATCCACAAGCATGGCCTTTATGAATTATGTTAGGTTTAAATATTCATTTAAATCAATATTTCCTTGAATCAATATATATGAGCAATGTGATACATGGAAGTTGGTACTCTTTCTATGTATCCTATATCAATTCAAATTTTTAGCTGTTCCAAGCTGTCTATATGATCAATTATATATTATCTGTTTGTTATTGTGCTGCTTGTTGATTGCCTACCAATTTCCGCTCAACTTCTTAACGACAACTATTCAATTTTCACATTACCACTAATTAAAATGATTTGTAGGCAATGTTGCAGAAAGAGGTGTCTCGTAAAATAGATGAATCCAGACGTTGAATCCAATTTGATGATATTCTACATGGCAAGCAGATTTTATTTCAATTAATCATATTTTTTAAATTTTCTTTCCAGGACCATGTTTACGTCATACCAATTAGAAGAACTAGAAAAAGCCTTTAAGGAAGCCCACTACCCGGATGTCTATGCCCGGGAAGTACTTTCACTGAAGACAGACCTGCCTGAAGATAGAATACAGGTGAGATTAAGCTCCAGTACTTAACGGATGAGTCAACCTTAAAGACGTATCATGTAGCAATCTGTAATACCTGTAGTATTGTCTGACAGGTAATAATTAATATTACGTTATTGTTACAAAGAACGCCAAAAATTAACTCATGAAGTATCCTACATTGTGTAGGTTAATGGTAGATATAGTTTAAAAAAAGTACAGGTCCACAATGAATCAAAACATAATATGCTGCTGAATACCATGGTCCATTATGATAATATAGCATGAACTACAGTGTATAAATGAAGGTTATTCGTCGTTATGTCTATACGAAATATCCTTGTGTCCATAAAGTCGTCCAGCTTTTCAAAGTATATGCATAATGAAAATGAATGGTTATCTGATTTGAACCCGTCATGAACTCATATTTCGACATGACCCAACGGTTTGTCTCAAAGGCACTAGAAAGTTTGATTGATGAAAACCTAATAATTGATGAACCATTCATTGGGTGTGTTTGAATATTTAAAGAATACAATTTTATAGATCACTAGGGGGTATGTGAAAGGTTGCCCTCCCATAACAAAGCCATCTGATCTCTGAACCAGACTTAGGAGAAGACAACCTTGTCCTGACAAAACATGCGATTGAGCAATGGAAATAGAATCATTGATTTGCCTGGACTTAAGGGAGACCTTTAGCACAATCCTCCTCCCTCTGGGATGATTTAGCCTGGGGGCTGATTCTCTCGGGTCAAGGACATGATCCAAAAATCATTCAGATGAGGTTCACATGATCCAAAGGCTCTTGACATGATCCTCAGTGCTAGGGTCAAACTCAGAGGGCCTGAGTGTTGTATCTGGCCTGCCCATGCATCATGTCAATAACATGTTAATGTGTAGACGTGTAAACAGGACCCCTGTCAATACATGACTTTTGTTTTCATGTTATTACACCAAGGTAGAATAATTTGCATATAGGAGCAGACGACATTTGAACTTGGCCGAGCGAAGGGCGGGAAACCCATGAGACTTGGGCCTGAATGGACACAAGCCTCCCTAGGTCAACCACTCCTTGTCCTGGAAGCTGCCCAGGAGGAGGTCAAGGTCAGGAGAAGATCCGTTACCATGGCCACAATACGGGGAGTATCCTCCTGGGAATGGTGAGGAGTAAAGGGGAGGGGTTGGATAAGAAGGGGTGGGGGTGAGGAAGGGGGCGGCTTGAGGTGTTTAGATAGGGATTTCGGGTGGAAGGGCCGTGCTAAAGGGGCGGGAGAGGGAGGTGGAGGCGGGGATCGGGCGTGGCCGTCCCCTGGAGCCTGACCCTGAGGGCCCAGGCGCGGCGCCCAGGACTGTGGCTGAGTGATCCTTTTGTCACGGGCCCGCCTCCGACAAGCCGACCTTTGTGTGACCTGATCGGACTGAGCGGCGGATCAGGCTGCGTCTCGGGCCCCGACTCAGACCCTACAATGGGCGTGCTGCAGGAGGGTCACCCCTGACTCCCCTGTTACTGTCGTCTGCTGTGAACCCCTCCACAATCTGCAGATATCTCCGTCAGGCTGTATATCAGCCAGTTTAGTTCTAGAGATAAACTACACCGTCCTTGCACGCTTATCATGCTGTCGAATCAAAACGATCTAGGGAATATCATATACACGTACGTTTCTGACTCATTGTATCTGCAATATATATACTGAACATGCCACTAGCTGATGAGCCTCCTGACCGTGAGGTCATTGTGGGTTACATTAAAAGATGTAGATACCACCAATAAACACGGGTTTTACAACACACAATGAAAGTAACACCAGCCCCTCTTAAAACAATAGTGCCCTTCTGAGTAGTGAAAGGCATATAGAGTCCTGTGCAAATATACTCCATAAATGAAACAATAAACCCCTTTCCAAACCTAGAATGATTCTCCGGCTAGTCCCAGATTCAGTATACTACTCACCCCCGAGACCACCATTCACAATGGCCGGGTGTTTCATTGGACCTATATATCAGGCATACTGGGTGCAGATAGGGTGTATCAGTGATGTATATCTATACTGGCTCATATAAACTGGCTCATATAAGCACATTGTGCTTTTCCTATAGAGGTCACTGTATACTAACCATAGGTGAGCTGTGCATAGAGCCACTCCTGAGGAAATAGCCTCCAGTCATGGTCACAGGGGCCCGGAGGCGTGCGCCCACCGGCATTCGTCACGGACAGTCAAATAGGGAAATGTCAGCGGGTCAAGCAGGCCGAATGGCGAATTTAAGGAAATGTCCGAGATAATGGTGAAATCAGGACGATAACGGCGCGGCTATGGGCGGCAAGGGTCCTGCTTAGGGCCCCACGGGGAGGCCCTCGGCCCCCGCCGCCTGCCTCACCGCGTGCCCCGCCCTCGTCAAATATGAATACTGAATATACCCTAACGTGTTTATGCGCCGCGCACAAATTAATTTGCCGGGCGACCGGGCCGCGAACTATTTTGTCCTCGTTACGATTACCCGCGTATTAATTTTTGAATGTGCCCCTTGAGGACGATTGTGGCGCGGCCCGACGCTTCCGCCTAATGAAAGGAGCGCCCGCCGAATGGGATATTTACTAATTCCACGTCGGGGCCAAATCGATGTGCACGGGGGGCCGACTGGACGGTTCACACGCGACAAATTTGATTTCAATTAATAGATTTGTTAGCTAAGTGTCAGCTTTTGCATTGGGGCAATTTTTCAATTAGACCTAATCGTGTTCTATGCGTGGGGAGTTTCTTTCTCGACGGCCTTGATTCGATTTAAAACGAGCTACTCGGGGGCCCTGGGGGTCTGCACCGCGAGTCACTCGCCGATACCCAGATCAACTCAGACTGGTGGTGGTGGCGGTGGTGTATAGTGGTGGTACACGTGGTGGCTATGGGAGGGGGAGGGTGTCTAGCAGGGACATGGGACTTAAGGGGTTGTATGGTGACATGCCTTCCCACCACCAGCACACCCCCTCCAGTACCACACCCTCCACCCACTCCAGTACCCAATTCTCCACCCTACCCCACTCCACCACCACCCTATACATGACCCATCCACCCACCCTCCCACCCCCATCTAATCTTGCTCCGCTTATACCCCACTCCAATTAATCTTTCATTTATCCGCGCGTTTTATCCATAAATGACAATATTGCCTCGTGCCGAGCGGCCATCGTGGTCCTACGCCGACCACCCCAGAGACACATTGTCCATTTCTGTCTCCCACACACCCCTCCGTGACAACAAAGGACATGGAGGGGCCGGCCCGGCGCGGCCCGCCCGCATTAATAACACGAATAGCGCACATAGTTGCCAACTAATTTGTCACCACTGTTTGTGCTGCCGGCTGGAAGATCGCCACTGGTGAGGAGGAGTGCGGTGGGATCCAGGAGGGTGGCGGTATGGGTGGGTGCGTGGTGGGGAGGATATAGAGCCATGGATGTAGAACCCACGGGTGTAAAGCCCATGGATGTGGAGCTCATGGATGTAGAGTACATGGGTGTAAAGCCCATGGATGTAAAGCCCATGGATGTGGAGCTCATATATGTAGAGCCCATGGGTGTAAAGCCTAAGGGTGTAAAGCCCATGGCTGCAAAACCCAAAATGTAAATCCTATGGGTGTTAAGCCCATTGATGTAAAGCCAATGGCTGTTAAGTCCATGGATGCAAAGTCTCTGGGCTTACCGGTGCACAGCTCATGGGCGTATGCTGCTGGGTTGCCCTGGGCTGCCCATGCTTAGTTTGATAATCCCATATTATAAAGAATATAATCCCATGCACCATGTCGATCCCTTATTTTGGGCCGTCCTCATATCCACGACCTAATTGGCACTGAGAGGGAATGCAACCCCAATTTTGAAGATATGCACCATAGCTTTTGAGCTAAATTAAGATGACTAAAAACTGAATTAACTGCAATGTTCTAATCCCTAAAGACCTTCCCTCGATGGCCTCGACAGTATTAATAACCGAGGAGACACATGCGTTGCATATGAAACAAGAGGGATAAAAGTGATCAATTAGTTATAGATTAGTCTATGTGGGGTAGTTGTGGAAACTGCACTCGGCGAGGCAGGAGAATTTAGCATGCACTAGAGTTAATTTTCCTCCTAAAAACAAAGAGAATTAGCCCAGGCAACAAAGGGGCCGCCTCGCTCAAGTCTTGTTGATCAGACACGGGAGCTCCAGCCAAATTAAGCCGTATTATCCCAGCGCAATCCAGTCAGTTGAAGAAATCATTATCTTTAAATTAGTTGTCTAATTAAGGATACCCAATTAAGGAATAAAACAACATTCTGCTGAGAGTCAGCTGTTCGGCTTAGTTCGGGCACCGACCACAAACGAGAAAGAGTGTTTGAAAGAATTACCTTTGGCACACGCTGCTCTTTTAGAGTTAATTTAAAACATGAGAAACAAGACCCTGGCATTGCAAGTTTGGAAGGCAGCCAATTTAAGGGATCAAGCCCACGCAGACTAATACAGGTTGACCTCCGTATAGTGCGGGAGGCGAGGCCTGTCTGAGGCTGTAATTGTCAGGTCGTCCTGCCACCAACAAGGCAATTGGAGCCTTCCCCTTTTATCGCCCATAGATTCTGTTATATGGGATGTGCCCCATGTTACACATCTATATTGCTTAGGGCTATACTGTTATTAGGCAGTTAGAATTATATATTCTTCTACATAGGGTATATCCCATGCAATACACGTACATTGTAATATACCCTTATAAATACTTGGGTTATAGGCAGTTAATGTTATAAGGCGCGCATAATAATCTACAGGCGAGGTAAAGGCGTCAAAAGAGATTGAGATGGATGTATACTAGCCTTAGTACGTTGTATGTCTTGTAATTGTTTATACAATGATGTCGGGCGTCTTAGTGGAAGTCGGGTCTCTTAGTATAGACCACAACTTAACCATAGGTTTTCATAGCATATTATCAGTTAGTGGTGCACTATTATAGAGAGTCAGCGTATAGCATTTGGGGAATTCGAGTGTCTAGACTAAGCAGAGTGGATGTGTGTGCAAAGAGAATCCCCCACCGAAAGGACATGGATGTTTCGACATGGGCCTCCTTCTCTGTGGGCCTGTCATCCCTGGCTGCTGTTGGTGTTATCCCGTGCTCTGACGGCGTGTCCCAGGGCCTGCCGGCCCCGAGGCCCGACGACCGCTACCTAATGGGGTAAGACATAACGGTTATTGGCTGAAGAGGTGTTCAATGTTCCGACATCCACCGTGCCAGGGGGCTTTTGTGCCTGCACCGTCGTCTTGGGCGCCATGGGGCACCGTGCGCCACCAATAATTCCCCCCCTGCGTCTCTCCAGGTCTTAACCCGTTAAGGGTCGCATAGTGCTATTAATGTGTTATACCCTTTGTGGGTATGATGCATGAATGCAGTTTACTCGCCAGTGCTGCATTCATTCACCATATGCCGACCCTTCGCGGGTGACTCAAGCCAGAAGGGTCGACATGATGCCTGAATGCAGTACTGGCGAGTTACTCGCCGGGTCGGAATTCATGTATCATGCCGAAAAGGGTACTTAAAGGGTTAACACCCCTCCTGTGCCTGCACAGCAGCCTCACTCACCAACCTCCCACACCGCCGCTCCGAGACGATTGCATTAAAATAACCAAACAATCATGATGGCAACACAATTAACGTCGATTTCACAGCTCGCTGATTGGGTGTCAGAACTGCTGCTTTTGAGCGCACAATGGGCAGAGGGGAAATTGCATTTGACGCTAATGACGTTTCTCGGTAGATATGACGTAGCCTGTGTCATGTGTCGATCGGCGTTCTCTGGCCGTTGTTTTCCCGTGACTGGCGCTAGGTGGGAGGGTAGCTGCAGCTCAGCGGGCGTGGGGTCAGCGTGTAATAGGTGTGAAATTTTACAACAAAACCCCGACTGCATCTTCAAACCGCCGCCGTTTCAACGCCTCCGATGACCTGTGAAGGGCCATTAGAGCCCCCACACCGACTGAGGACGGTGGGGGAGGGTAGGGTAGGGTAGCGATATAAGGGGAGATGGGCTCATCTGTCTGCCGCCCTTTCAGTGTGACCAACCAGCCTTTCGCTGGTACCCCAAAGTTCCACCTGTCTGTGGCCACAGTCCGCCGGTTACAGGTGGCACCAGATTAAGGTCTCCCCACCCTAACTCAGATTTATGGGATCTGCACTGGGCGGAGCTAAATCTGTAGCCTCTCTAAACCACCTTTGATGTCATGATGGATATCATGATACTCTTTCTGCTTGGCCAGGGAGTCAGTAGAGCGTGACGACGGCACCAGGAGGTTGATATTAGTCCCTTTAATCCCTGATCGCTTGGATTAGCCGCTACTTGGGCGGGAGTATTAAATCCGTTCTCTGTATAGCAGCTCTGACGAACCCACACGATGACAGCAGGCAACAGATTAAGCACATGGCTTAATTTTTAGTGTTTGTAAATTGTAAGCCATAAGGCCAGCTGGTAACAAAGAAAATGATTTTGCAGATGAGCTGTTCATATTATCATCCACGTGTAATATGGCACTCATCTTATAAATGAGAATGGCTTTTGGTTAAAAGTTTGTTCTAAAGTGCATACTGCATTCATGAAAAACGTAGTGCGCTTATAATAATTCTTTGTATATACTACTTACACCATGGCGCCTGCTTCTAATGGGCATTTCCTTATATTACTCTGTCTAAACAACTACCGGTACATGTACCGGGTATTTAGTATACAGTTCCCGCTTTCAATAATGCTAGGCGGTAAATATTCGGGGGTAGACGAGTCCATCGCCAATGCTCATGCAGACGCTATGGTCATATATTGGTGTATACTGTGGCTTATATGGAGGACATAAAGAAATAATGAATAATGCTAAAAATATTAAATCTTCCATTTTCCATATACATTGAATGCACAGTATTCAATGCACATGTGATATATATACATATATGCCATAGGAATTCCTATCTCCGAAACCAGTCATACCTGTGGAACGGTATAACAATTCTCACAATACACCTGATAGAATGTGTCTGGTGCCATAATAATAGACACTAGGTGTGGGGACGTGGAGAGGTGGCTGAAGGGGTGGGAAGTCTGAGTCATTTGCATATGTAAGCCACACGTGCCGCATTAAGTTGTTGGCAATGTAATCAGGTAATTCAGACACGGCCATTATAATCTATTGCCTGCTACTTTATGCGATGACGGGTCACTCCGAAATTCATCAGCTAATGCCACCCCCCTTGGGAGAGCCACGTCGATGTACATTTCAGCATGGGTGGAGTTGGAGGTGGGTTATCTCTTTTAACCCTTTAAGGGCGATATAGTGCTTTAATGCATTATGTCATGATGCACGAATGCAGCCCTGAATAGTAACTCAGCAGTACACTGCATTCATGCATCACGCTGGACCTACACTTCTCAAGGGTCGAGATCAAGCATGAATACATTCTTGGCGAGTCGCAATGCTCCATTGATGCATCATGATGACAAGGAGCATCCCACATTACAACACTATGCGGCCCTTAGAGGGTTAACCACGCTCAGTAGCAGCATATGGTCGGGGCGGCGGGGGGAGTGGAGCCTCAAGTGTTTGCGGGGTAGGCGGGTGGTGGAGGGTGTCCTGGAGTGGTTTTAGAGCCCCTTGTAAAGCACATAAATGATCAATGCTCGGGGCCGTGGGCGCGAACACCGCGCCAAAAACGGCCACGGCTGAATGACAGAGTAGCTGGGGCATGGGGGACGGTTTGGTGCGAGGTCTGGCGGCGAGCAGACAGACGGGTGGCGGCCGGCAGAGGAGTGGGTGGGTGCAGGGAGGTTAGGGGGGAGGGGGGGGGGGGGCACGCGCCGTACCAATAGTTAGGGTGGTGTATAATTGATGTGTTATTGCATACATCCGCGAGCAGAACGGCAGCGCATGGCCAGTCATGGTCCGGTGAGCATGATGACCTATCAGTTAGGGCACCACCAGTGCCTACCCACCCTGCTTTGTTCACCCCCACCCCACCACCATCACCCACCACCACCACCACCTTCCAACTACCACCACCACCAGTACTAACACCCCCACCACCGACACCATCACTACTACCACACCCTTCTGCGACATTATGAATTGATGACTGCCAAAATATGGGCACTTGTTAAATTAGCGGGGGGTGGGAGGAGAGGCGGAGTGTCAGGTGAACTATAACGAATGCTGCCCCCACAGATAAGGCCATTAGGCGCGGGTAGCAGCCCCGAGACCCCCGCCACACCAGATGGGGAACAGAAACCCGACACCCCTACTCGGAAATAATCGGAATTTCTCGGGTGGTCGTTTCCGGTGCCACTTCCGCTTATTAGTATTCGACCCAACAGCCCGACACTTCATCTTGCGGATGGTGTTTTGTGAGGGGCGTGTGGGGTTATTAGCACTTTAAGGGCCGCACGGTGCTTTAATTCAGTATGTTTGTCGTCATAATGCATGGATGCAGCCCTTCTCATGCTGCATCCAAACAGCATGCCGTCCGTACAGGGTTGATACATGTACAATTCCACAGGGTCTTGGTAAGTAGACTCATCCAACATGAGGATCAAGAACCCCTGGCCAATAACATAGCACATTATAAAGTATAGTGCGGCCCTTAACGACTTAACAGGAGGTGGGATAGTGAGGGAATGTCAACGTGGCTGTCTATGATACAGGCGGATTACCGAGTCTCACCATCCGTGTAATGTACATGACAACTAGCAGTTAGAACCAATTAATGGGCGAGAGCATAATATACAGTAGTAGAGGCTTATCGCAATATACGTATTTCTAAATCTGATATGTATATATCGTATATTAAATAGCAAACTAATATAGGCCTGATATCAAGACATGCATTATGGTATTTTTTTTCAACATTCAACAATAGTCATTGACGGTCCACATACATAATATATGTGTCAATGTATACTTTTTATATGCTACTTACATTCGTCGCCTGACTCTAATCGCCATTTCCATAGTAGTAGCACTAATAGGAATAACAATACACGTAGGCCTATTGTACCATCGGCATAGTAACACTACTAGGAATTACTGTATACAGTCACAGTCAAAGCCATAGACACAAATAGCTGTTTTCAATTGTGGAGAAAGTCAATCCTATTACTACAAGCAAGGTTTATTTTAACTAAAATGTTTATGCGGGGACATACTAAACTAGGCACCTGACCACAGGGAGCAAATTATAGCAACTCCGTGTTATGGCAAAGGCCTTTAATAGGCCTTTGATGGCGGATCCAGCTCTCCTAGTTCCTGAACTCAAGGACAGAATTAGAGCAGCTCAGCCTCTTCTGAGCAATTCCAATGTCCGCCAAGGGAGCAGAAAGGCTGACTATGCAGCTTCCATCACGCCGTAGACCTTTGCTGAGGCTGAGTCGATGCCTTGACTGAGCTTCTCGGAGCTGCTCCCCCAACCCCTGGCTGGAATTTGACTCGTGCCATGTGAGCAGCTCGGGAGCAACTCGGGAGCTGCTCGCCGCCGTCACCAGCTCTAACGAGGTCAAGCCGCACGCCGACACCAGCGACATTCTGTACGACCCCTCCTCCTGCTGCTGCTGCTGCTGCTGTGGGGGCTTAGTCATAACTGGTGCGGGTCTAGTAGTACTAGTGGACATTGGGTAGTTGGGTTGTGTACAACATGATATGTTACATATATGTTATACTATGTTTTATATTATAGTAAGTGGCAACCCAGGAGTCCTGGTCCTTACTTAGTATTTTTATACACATCCCATGGACCCGTAAATTGTATGGACCCATCTTAACTATATGAGGATTATAATTAAATTACATTTGTAAATTGTAATCCAGTTTAGCCGCAAGACCAGCCATTTAAAACTTACTAGTTAGCTCGCTGGCAATTTATACACCAATGACATGGTCGAACTTACACACATATGTTATTATGATTTTATTGGCATTGCATCTTATTCAATACACGCTCTTCATAATACATATATACACAGACAATACCCCAGAGTAAGGGAGATGCTTAAATTGGAGATGATTTTGGAGATGCTTTTGGTTTCTAACATGACTGCTCGGCACGACTGTTATTTGATCAATGATACACATTTAATTACCAATGTACACAACAAGGCCTATATTGGTAAATGGAGTAGACATTTGTGTATCAGTTAGATCAGCTTTAGGTATTTATTTATGAAGCGTCTCCTCACTAATGTAATGGACGACTTTTATACCGTGTCCAACCAGTAGACACCGACAAACATATCGCCGGCTAAATTAACCATTGAGACTGCCTATCCATTACGCCCGAGTGACATCCTAGAAGGCACCCTCTCCCCCTCCAGGCACGCTCGGCGTAATTCTCCCCTTACCAAGCCGTCGGTGCGCCTCCCTGGGCGCCCACAAAAGCCTATATCATGCAGAACCACGCTGAGACAATGAATATTTCACGGCCACCCAGAGCCGACCAGAATATGAGCACACTTCAAGCCTCTCCCCCAGCGTCAACTCCCGCCTCTCTCCTTCAAGGACCCCATAGTACTTTCATGCATAGTGACCTTTCACATCATAATGCACGAATGCAGCCCTGGTGAGTAACTCACAAATGCTGCATTCACGCATCATGCTAACCTTACGGAGGTTGAAACATTCCGGAATGGTTGACATGACGCGAGGGTAGTATGAATGTATCATGGCGATAAAGAGCACCGGGGTCTATCATACTAAAGCACTATGCTACCCTTGAAGGGTTATCTGCCTCACCCCCTCCCCCAGCTGCCATCTCTCCTCGCCTCAGTCACTCAGGCTTCATAGACTGTGGCGCCCTCTGGAGGGATCGGTTGAGATCACAGACAGAGGCCCAAGGTGTTTGGGGATCAGAGCAGTAGCAGCAGGATTAGCTCGATGAGCTGCTTTAGAGTGGGACCTCCTCCTGCGCCTCAACCTACCTACTTACATCTAAATGTCATAATGGACATTGTTGCACCACTAAATACACAACATATTTAATTCATGGTAAATGGTAAGACTGGTGCATATATACTTAGCTCGGTGTTGGATGTGTCCACCCAGACAAATTGTTACAGATAGATGGACTTATAATAAGCCTATGTAGAAATGGAGAACCACCCTCTTTCCTCCAGCACCACCCCTGTGAAGTAGTATATACAGGCACGTTAGGTGTTTGATGCCGAGATAATTACCCGCAGCACCCGGCGTGTATTAGCCCCTGGGTCAGAGAGACAACAGTCTCAGGTTTACAGGCGGACACCCTTTCTGTGCCCAATCCATATTTGATGCTCTTCTCAGTATTGTATGCATCAAAACGCCACTTGCCAGCCTGATTAGTCATAAAGCTTATCAATGAATTACCCGCCGTGTATAGTGATATGTCTGTTGACAGAGCGCCTGCCGCAGTCAAATTAGCAGGATAGAGGCCTGTGTACAGGGTCGTCTAATATGTCTGGATGCTTGTCGGGGGAGAATTGCTAGAGTAGCTGATAAGCTTTGAGAATGGGTAGGATCAGTATATAAGCATGAAGCACCCCCCCCCCCCTCTCCACCCTCCATATGCCTCACCCACTGTCAGGCCTTCACACCCCACCCCTCAGCCTGTTATATAGGTGTGACAGGAAGTGGAGGCGTCCCCCATTTCGCCGCTAGGTGGAGGCAGTGCTGCCCCCGGCGTGGTCACGTGACAGCTGTTTGCCGGCAGTGCCGCGTGGTGGCGCGCGCGTCGCTGACGGGGCGGATAAATCAAGCATTATTGATGTCAAGTCGCTGCTCGTTGCCTCTCTTCATGTGGCGGCCGGCCTTCCTTAATCAACAATTTTGCGGAAAACTAAATAATTGAATTGCATAGCGGCGGCAGGCAATTTGTTGCCTATTATGTGTCATCATTCATTTGTCGGGTTAATTACATCTGGGTCCTTATCTGCTGCGACTGATTGTGTTAGCAACTTATCCCCTTGGCACTCTAGGCGGGCAGACACCAGATTGTGGCCGCCACCACCTCCGGGGGGCACGCGCCAGAATTTTAAGAGCAAATCTCCCGCGAACTATCTGATTATACGTCCGCGCCGACGTGGGCTGTCTCTACGGGGGAGTCCCACACGGCCGCGCGGGTGTCCAGATTGGCGTTAAAAGGGGGTAAGGTACCCTCGTTGTCGGCCAATCACGAGGCACCGTTGGGTCACGTGAGAGCTAGTCTCGCAATGACGTGCTCTAGGTGAGAAGTGGAACGAGAATCTGGAATGAGCATTTGAGAAAGGACAACTGCTGTCTTGCATATGGAAGGCTGCATTAATTCCTTCAGGCTGCGCTCACTCGATGGCATTTGCTGTTTTCTTTTTTGACTCTAAAGTCCAGGCTTAGGCCTAGAGATGAACATAACGCTTGCTGCTCATTTGAAACACTTACAGCAAGATGCTGGTGCCGACACTCCTACCGGAAGTCAGCCGTAAAAGGTCGCCGGTACCAGCGACACCCGACGACTCCCAGCATGCAATTGGCCCCGGAAAGTGTTATTTGATCTGTCGTCTGCGGACGAAGGGGTCAATACCGGCACATGTCACAGCCGGAGCAGGGATAAAAGCACGATAGGCTGCCGCATTTAATTACACATTGTGGCTCCAATTATTTCTTGGCTGCGGGGCTAATTGAACCGGCAAGTCTGTCACACTTAATTATAGGAAATGTACAAAGTGAGGGCCTTGTAGGCGGGGGGAGCGAACACGCAGTTAGGGTGAGGGAGGTGGTGGGCACTGGGGAAGGAAGTGGAGGAGGGAGGGGGTGCGTGGAGACAAAAGACTCGCGCAAACGCGAAACCGTTTACACGGAACCATTAGCGGCTCTTCTGAATGATACGAATCGGCAAAATGATGAGATTTGGTGCGGGGCAGTGCCGGAACCCCGTGGTGCACAACGGGCGGTCCCCGCGGCTTGAGCACGTGGCCGCGTGGTGCAGGCGGATGTGGTGCAGTGCCGGAGACTGAGGAGCAGGAGAGGGTGTGTGTGTGTCGGGGGGGGGGGGGGGGGGGCTCAGGCACCCTTCTATATTTCATGCTGTCACAGACCGTCGCTGATTCCGCAGCTAATGAGTAGGAAGTGTAACGAATCAGTTTGTCTTTCCGGCCCTAACGATATCAGCCACACGTAAAGGAGCATCCCAGTGTTAACTCTTCAGCTCCTCCCTCAGGACCCAGACTAGAAACCACAGGGCAGGAAAAAGGAGATAAAAGAGAGGATAGGGAAAAACTATAAACGAAGCCACTGCATTTGTAGGATTTGAGAAAGACTTACAAGTCCTTAATGAGCACTGAGAAAGCTAACTCGCCAACAAACATTAAGCATGGGAAACTAATTTAGAATGTGGGTAAACCATTGTCTAATTTACCAGATCAAAAACTGTAGATAAAGGGAGGGCTCCAATGAGTCTTACTCTAAAAATGATGTCCATCTTTTCAATGCGACTGCTACACAGCGGGAGGGGTGCTGATAATTAGCTTTGATATGTTTTCATCCATTTCAGGTCGTTATCCTATAGATCAGATGGAACATGTATTACATTGTACAATGCTTTATTGAGACATGATGACTTGTGCGTTTGCCATGCATGCATGTATCCCACTTATCTCCAATATCTAACCCCATCGGCTTTTATTTCTTAGGTTTGGTTCCAAAATCGAAGAGCAAAGTGGCGGAAAACAGAGAAAACGTGGGGGCGTAGTAGCATCATGGCTGAATACGGCCTGTATGGTGCTATGGTCCGTCACTCTCTACCGTTGCCAGAAACTATTCTCAATTCGGCCAAGGAAGGCGAGGTCGACTCCTGTGCCCCCTGGCTTATCAGTAAGTACTAAAACACCAAACATAGTTCTCACCTCCCTCCTTTTCTGTCGTTCCGCCAGGTTTGGTTCCAGAACCGCCGGGCCAAATGGCGCAAAACGGAGAAAACGTGGGGTCGGGGTAGCATCATGGCAGAATATGGTCTCTACGGGGCAATGGTTCGCCACTCTCTGCCCCTGCCAGATTCCATCGTCAACACCGCCAAAGATGGCATCATGGACTCTTCTGCTCCTTGGCTACTTAGTAAGTAGTCTTTAGAAAACACCCATGCTGGTGATCCTTGATCAGATACAGTTTTTCTCCCTTTTCAATGGCTCCCCTTTATAGCTTCTGTATCTTTTCGCTTTTCGTGTTTGCATTCCTCAAAATTTCAAATCTACAGCTTCTATGTACACATTTATATTTCTAAATGTTTGCATGCAGTCCTGTTCCCTTTGCCCTCATGCTACCCTGATGCTAACCCCAGACACCAAAAACTGTGTACACAACATGGTAATCAAATATGATAAATGTGCATGCATGCTATCTTAATTCATTGGTTTTCTGGTAAGTATGGCAAGTAATTCCATTATTGAGACATCTGCAAAATGTGTATCAGTGAACTGAATATATGTATAGTATGTGTAATTATGCTGTGTCAGGTGGGCGACCGGTGCCTCTTTTGTGATAGGAGCTAAATTGTAAACTCAATGCGAGAGAATAATATAAATAAATAATGTGTTCAATATACAGAAGAATTCATGCATGTACATGTATATATAAATTGCTAAGAGTACCGTCATATATCTATCCCAATGTCCATGCATTATGCAATTTTGACCCAGTAAATTAGACAAACAGACCCCCTTTAGACCATACCATGGGCTTCACGCCTATTGTTTATCTCAAATAGATGATTGAAAAAGCTGAAACCCCCTTTGAACACCACGTCTAAAAAAACTGGTATCAACGGTATCGGATAATAACGGGTTCCAGAACACCCATAGCAGATGGTATACGAGTATCTCACTGGGAACGTTTAGTTCCGAGAATACCCGCCAGATGTCACCCCGCATCACCATGGCGACGGCATCACACAGGCTGCTTTTGATCTAGGTGATAAGCAAAAGGCCATACAACTTAACCAATGAAATCAATACGCTAGGACAGATAGAGAATGCAACGTAGCTATTTATATTATCACAAAAAGTTATAATCTCTATCATTAGGACAATGTGACCCCGCTACTTCACCTTATCTGTAAATGTGATCTGGAGAAAATGATACACGTACCATATTGACTGAAACTAATTATGTTTTATAAGGTAATTTGGAGACAAAAAGACTATGTCATTTTTGTAACCTTTTCGTTCATAATTTTACCAGGCCCCATTCACACTTTCAAAGAACTGAACAATGAATGAATAGGTTCCAAATTGGAAAACCGGTATTTATCCATAATTGCATAATGCATGCATACTTAACTCAATTAAATGGTTATATTAGTATGTGTTTGCACATGTTAATTTCATTGATTGGCAACTGTTACCTAATATATATCAAGTGTTATGCTAACGCTTTGCTACCTTATGTTTTATCATACTTATACCCCTATGTTTGTCTCCTTGCAGGCATGCATAAAAAGTCTATTGAAGCAGCTCACAAGCTGAAGGAGGATGATGACGACGAAGAGGATAAGTCTAATGACGGCCTCCAGGATGAGAAGGATGGCAAGGCCTCCCCTGGCCCCCCTATAGACAAGGAGGAGCTCAGGTCGGAGAGCATTGCTCAGCTCAGGGCTAAAGCTCTGAGCTACTCGGCCAAGATGAGGGAAGCCATCAGCCTCAACCATCCTGAGTCAGAGACGGCACCAGCCCAACAGACACAGCCGGCCTCACAACGTGACACCTTCTCCAGTAGTTTTGACCCTCCTACCAAATCAGACAGTTGCGATAGTGAGCCCCTAGACCCCACCAACTAAGGCATTGCTATGTTTTAATAATATGACTGCGGCCTTGGTAGGTGGTTTTAATGTCTAGGTTGTTGCTCAGCTTGACTGATTGATTGGTCGATTGACTTATTGTAATAGCCGATTGGTCAACTGGTTAGTTGATTGATTGCAAGAGCTAAGGACCCAAGGGCCATCTTGCAGTGGTGTGGTTGCTTTGAGGACACACATATTTATTGCAACTCGCCGCCATTTTGATGCAACATCTGCTCATGGATCGTGGGAATCATCATGGAGAAGCATTCTAAGAAGAACTCCATGTTTATATAATGTCTAAACACATACACATATATACTATATATCTCTGTGTTGGGCATAATGTAATTTTATATTTCCCTGGCCGTTAAGATTATATCATTTCAAAGACTGGAACCACCTTCTGTATACACCAAGTATAAGGAACCGCTCGTATATTTATAAACCATAACATATACGATATCACAGACATTGCATCGGAGTCTGGACCGCGTATTCTGTTCCTCGGGCAAATCTCTATTTTCTAATTTACCTCATTGGTATGACGTATATTATTGTTGACTGTGTGCTAGTAAATGGCACACAGCAGACCTGTGTATATAGGGCCTCTCAGCCAGATTTATGTATATGTAATTTGTCTTTGAGTGGATGTTCAAAGTCAGCATTTATGGATATATAATAATGATGTGCAGGATGTCTCTGCATTTCACGTGTTTTGGTGTTGATCAGTGAGATGTTCGCACAGAATGGGTCACCTCATTTACAAAATACTTTGTATTATAATGTTATGTTTGAATCGCAATCAACGAAGAATAATCTCCCACAGTATGCTCATCGAATGGAATCCAATGTTATCAGCACACGTTGTATTCACTACAAGGTTGCTATAGGATTGGTAGAAGATATCAGATGTGCTTATAACTAGATATCAAGGGACACAGCTATTTATGATACATCTACCTATTAGCTGTTTGTCTTACTGAGAATGTAGGTATTGGAAAACAAAGACTATAATATATCTCTACCTGCAGCTCAAGCACCGTGTCAAGAGCACATGAGTGAAGTGTTTCTAGCACCCAGCTTAATACTTAATACGCACGTTAAGGCACCACACAATGGTGGTTCCTGCTGGAGGATCAAGGAGACTGCTACTGCCACCTAGTGTGTTGAATTGGTAGTCACATCTCTATGAAAGGACAATAACCAAAGATTGGTGATCTCACTGGTTCTCATTTCATTCACAGTTATCATTAAGAAGTCCACCATTTGGATGTTATCATTTATATTTTAGCAGTATATCTTACTCTGTTGTGTTCATGAATGACATAATACCCACCGTGTTCAATAATGTTACTCTATTCAACCTAACCAAGAACTTCACATGTCTGAATGGAACGGTTTGCTCCACACCGAATATACTTGTTCTCCCATTTGTAATTTATTTAAGAATTAAAATTGTTCATGCATACACCGTACAGCAAGAATACGTTTGAAGGGTTCAAAGGGTTTAGTTTGGGTCAATGAAACTTAAGACCTCCACTTTTTATATCATGTCTATAATGTAAAGTATACAGTTTGCCTTACCTTCATATTATCATAACACTCATTTTAAAAAATAATTTCAATTCTCAACTCACTATTTCATGTACTTATTTATTGTATGAGAGCTATCCATGAGGCATCTACATATGTCACTTATATATTGAGCATAAAGAAACTAAAACTTGATGTGACCTTGATAATTAAAACAGCAAGGCAGTGAGACATTACCACAACATACCTTGATTCTTTGATCCTTTACTTGAGTGCCCACTCTTGATGCTCGCAGACTCCCTAAATCCTTGTAAGACGAGGGTGAGCTCAGAGGGGCCTGACGCCATAATAATCTTTGTAAATGATGCATGTCTTTCCTTGATTATTTATTAAACTGTTGGTATTGTACCACATAATAACATTGTTGTTGTTTCTAATGACTACATTTCAACATAGCCATACACCTTACACTGTAGATGAAACCCTTAGGACATAATAATTAGAATACATATGCACATAAACATTACATGGACTTATTTATGGATATGTTTAGACAGAATTACAAAATAAAAACACTCACTCCATCATATCTTCGTAGGTTTAATAAGGAGAATAACAAGTGGAGGCTTGTATTTATAAGGACACTCTGGGATCAAACAGTCTTAAAATGTCTCTTTTCATTTCCTGAAAGTCTATTCTTTGAACTATCGAGGCACTTGGTCTGTGCTGTAGACCTGATATCCTGTTTATTAGTTGCTCTAATTGGTATGGCGGTCGCAAATATCAAGGCATTGGGAAAATGTCTCTGCCTATTTACCTCCTCTAATTAAGTCCCAGATGGTAAATGTTAATTTAAATAAGCATGGTGATAACATAAGAAGGTACAGGCCCCTCCTTGACCCACTCACCCAACTTTGCAATCCAGAACTGGGGTCTTACCTATGCACATTCGAATTAATTTGCAAATGTTGTGACCTATGGGGAAGGGATAATGAATAATTGAATGAAAACAGATCTATAATTATAATGGTGACAGTGTTTGGCTTTGCCGGTGGGGCCCAAACGCTGATGCAGGATACTGCAGCATTTAATTACCATTTGGACTAATTGAGATATAAAGGGCAGTGGTGTTCGAGTATGATCTCCAACACTAACTTAAAGAGTTCCAGAAAAGTCAAGTTACAGTTGAGTCATATGCAGCTAAAATAACACCAAGGTCCCAGACTAAAAATACCCCTCTGCTGAGGCTAATTGAGACGATTTTTGTGTTGTTTTTGTTTGATCTGCCCGACTGTGAGTCGAACGATCCTGGTAATTGCAAATATAGCGGCCGCACCACGAGCCAGGCTGGCATGACATTTACAAAGTTTAAAAGTAAATTAACAAAGTCTACTCAAGTGGCAGTTGGGCCTACTTTTGAACGCAATTATAACTTAAGTAGGTAAAAAGTTGCCGAGGTAAATATCTTTGGATTATCGGGCCTGGCTTTATATCAATGCAGGATTAATTGCATCCAGGAAGCAACAGAAATAAAACCACCAAGTAAGCACTGGCTTCCTCCTTTCCTATGGGACAGTAATTTGCTGAGAGCACAGGCCATATGTTTACACAAGTGAGAACACACACACAGAAACCACATCTTATTATAGACACTCAGTGAGTTATTAACTTCTCACACTACCATGCAAACTTTGTTCCTGGTCTGTAAGAAGAATGTATGGTCACATACTGCTTAAACACAACCATGCTAGCAGTGCCTGGCCTGACCATCCAAGGATTATTTTAGAATCTTTGAAGTTCACCATGGCATTAGTCTTTTTATGTCTTTATCCAGTTATCTCGACCTACCCTGGTTTTGTAATTCCCTATTTCTCTCCCTAAAGGCAGTTCACATAGACATAACAAGTAGCTAAAAGCTAGTGGTACTAATGTGTGCATCATTTGATTACTAATGGTTTTCAGGTAACATAGAGGCCTTTGACATAAAATCATATGTTTGCACTGATACCATAATATTATACAAAGACTACAAGATAATGGATTTTTTTTTATTATAGAAAACCAGTATGGGGATCACGTCATGACATTAATTAAATGTTAACCCCCAAAATAAAAATAAAATATGTGCTTTCAGATATATTTCTCCTCTTGCAAAGGGGAGAAGCACATACAAGCATTACTTAAGAATGCTAAAGCTATAATAGGTCTAAGGGAAGCTGTATGTTTTTCTTGATGGGTCCAGAATTGCATATATGCAGAAATGTCAATAAGAAATTGCGCAACTCTATCATAATACGGTGGGGGACTAAAATTCTAGGACATACAAATTAGCCCATTGCGTGAAATAGAATAATTATCGTATTCTGTGTGCAATATTTCAAACAAAAAAAGGAATAGATGAACCAGTTATTCAATATAGAGGATAGTTGGACATGGATGTATAGTCCCAGTTATATATTTATACAAAATTAATGTATATTTGGATTAATAATCGGAGGATGGGGGCGGTATTTATTGAGTAGACCATCCCGGTGATCCTCCTACCAACTATACAGTCTAGATTAGGGACACACATTGAATGAAGAATAATGAGAAATGGAATCTATGAAGCTGATTTTCCAATACTTGCAGCTGGTGCCTAGCTCGAATTCCAGGAGGACGACTCTATATTGCAAGTCATTTAGCTATGGATATCAATCGAGTGTATCCGATGATTAGGGCTTAAAATCCAAAAGGAAAAAATGAACCATACTTGTATGTTCTTTCTAGTTTATTTGATCTCATTCCATAGAACGTAGCTTAGAATATGGATAATTATCAGTTTTCTGGTCAATTTGCTACTTTTGGAGTGCACACTAAAAGTACATCTATCAACAATTCCACGTAAAAGACCATACCTAGACCACATGTGGCTGCAGATGGCGATAGAACACGTTTAAGTAACATTTAAGCCACTTTATGTGGTTACAGTGGACACATTGAGTGAACCTATGTCTGCTCATAGTAATGATCCTCAAGCAGATATACTGATTATACTGATACCATCTACATGGGATCAGAAGACTGAATGTCTCACAGTCAATTACATCATCAGTATTTAAATAAGTTGGAAGCTACGGCAGAATTACTAGAATAGAAGGGGGCGTTTCATAGACCCTTGCGTATCATATATTTCTGGAATTTGAGTGGGAATTTAATAGTTTTCTTATCACCAGTATACGTGATAATTTGTAATAAGCAAGAGGGGAATGTTGAGATGAAATCTAAATCATTCAATGCCTTTGAATATGTAATACCCATTCAGAGAAAGAAGACCAAATGGGGCAATGATACCAATTGAGGCTGCAGTCTTGGAGGAGGCACCATTAAACACACTAAATATGGTATTCACGATAACAACTGGTAAGGGGGTCAGCTTTGATGTCAATGCCATTAGACACGGGGAATGCATACTGATGAAAAACGGTTCCAGAGACCTTTAATAACTCCACACAATCTAGCGTTCCAAACAGGAAAATACCATATTCAGCAGGCCAGTAGTGCTGGTGGTGCCTATTTCTGGTGACAGGACGTGTAAAAAAGTAGTGTCTCGGGCCGTTACGAGACTGGTCTGTTACTAATAAGATGTGACAGTCGGACGTCAATGGAGGTGTTTGGAGACAAGTTTAATGTCAGAAATAGCTCCCTGAATGTCTGGTGGTAGAATAACACGACTATGTATAAATGTTGCCAGGCCAGCCTTGTCACAGAGTCAACAGGAAGATAAAGAATGTTAAGGAGCACTACAAAGTAATCGGACTCTGCAGTATACGCATTGTAGTTTCACCACTATAGATAACATGTACTGGAATCCTGCCTCTGGGAATGATAATCCATGCAGAATTGCCAGACGCTGGCAAGAAGGTCCAGCACTGCCAAACTCTGCTATCCCAAAGAAATTTCCGGACTATGATATCATAAGGAGAGTCCTGCATTGCCTGACTCAATTGAAAATGTCTGCCTCTGGAGAGATGTAGATTTTGCGAGATGGAGAACATAAATATTATGGTCTCCACAATAGTATTGTAGATAGCCTTTATCATTTCCCCTAACATAATGCCTAATATGAATGTAACCGTAAAATATATTACTTCCTTAGAACCAATAACAAGAATGTTCAGAATAAACATATAAAACGTAATGCAGAGACCTTTGAACATTTCCTGAGGAAAGTCAGCATCTAAAAAGCAGATATTGCTCAGGCATACAACGGTGGCCTTTTACCACTTCTATCAATAGGAAAAGAAGCACTCAAATCTTTTTCTGCTCAAGAGCAGCTTCGTTTTACTAATGAGATATACTACTTAGGCATCAATGCAATAAGGAAAGGACAAATGCCAAGGGAATCACAAATACTTAGCACTAAAGCCAGATAACAAAGGTAAGCATCTTCTGTGGATGAACCAAAAACCTCGTAAGAGGAACAAAAGATCGCTATACAAAGCTTATCAGTGCTTGGGTGATGGGATCACCAGCTGCCTATTACTGAGATAACATATAAAACTTCGCCTCATTACTGCACAATAAGGTTCATGATAAACTTTGCTGTTAGTGACTGTTATATCTTCACATGTAGACTGTGACACAGCCACACACACACACACACCCTTACAGCATCCCTCCACAACCCCCTTTCAATCCCTCCCCTCCTGAGCAGATCTAAGATTAGAAGTCCAACCCCCAACATCATGAGGCCCATTTGTTTCATTGTCTGCCCCGACGCAGGATCCGCACGTGTCCCACAAAAGAATTTAAAAACCTTTTTGTGGCGTATGTTTTTCTTTGTGCTTCTGGGGATGCCTTTTTGATGCAGACACACAGACAGGCACTTCAAAGTGCCACCTAGCCGCCCCCCATGCGACTTGCCCGCTCTTGGCTCGGCGTCAGGCTAGGCTGCACTCGGTAATGGAAGAAGTAATTGCGAACAATTCCTCTGCATTTTCTTTCTGGCCGCAGATTATTGGTCTTTTGATATTCCTAAGTGGCCAGCGACTGGAGGGGGTTGGCTGCCCAAGAAGGGCCAGGCTCACCTGTCCATGTGGTGTTCAAACAACAGGTGAACATAAAAGCAGAACCACCAAAGTCGTCATGGGGGGAAATACCTACCTCTCTGCTTCACTGTACTGACTACAAAAACAGGCGCATTAAAAGATACTCCGTTTTAGCGTTGTAGCTGTGCAAATGAAATTGCCATAGGTGATTAGCCTTGTTATCGGGGGTCATCGCGGGCCCCAGCCAACATAGCCCAAGTGTAATGCCTCAAAAAGATGTTTATCTAAGAAAGCTTGTCCGGCGGGCAAAAAAGGCTGCCATCATTAGTTATAAGCACCACGTGCCTTGGGGAGCTCACCAAGTTTGCTACGTCTCCCGGACCCCAGTGCTGCTGATAGTTTTGAGAAATGCCACCAGGTGCCTAAGTCAGGGACTGGATGGCTAAGAATAATCCCAGCCTCTGCCCACGCAACCACAGTTTTTCATGCTTTCATAACACTGCCGTTATGGCTTACTCTTCAAGTGCGAAGGCTATTTCCTGATTCATAACAAACATCAAGCTTTAGTTTCTAAAAATGAACAGAGTTTTGTAAGAAAAAGGGGATGTGAGGACTTAGCTTTGCCTAAACTTAGTTGTTGTTGGTTGTAAATATGGAAGGAGGTGTTTATTCTTACATAGTAGTATAGATATGGACTATGTATCCAGGCATATTATACAGATAGCATTTGCAGAATGAAAATTTATAGGTGTCTTATCTAAACTGTAATGTTGTGTTCTGGGAAGTTCTGTAGACTTAGACAATACTACCGATTTCATGAACTATATTTCATGTTGAGGAATGCATGTATCGTTTAATCAGACGGATGATGTATCATTAGACAAAACGTTCAGTAAATTGCCATTCTAATCTTAACCAGGTCAACATACCGATCGATGTAGATAATAGTGGACCTGAAATGGAGATTCTATATAAGAAAACTGGATTTAATTTAATTGATATATAATTGACAAGATGATTCTGCGAGAGCGTATATATACAGGGTAAGTGAACAAGCGTCAAATTATACAGTGGCCATAATTTGATAAGGGGAGAAGGGTCAACAGGAGGGTCAACAGTTTCCCTACTTTCAACTAAATAGTAATATACTATTTGCAGGGGCGGATCCAGGGTGCGTAGTGGGCACGCGCCCTTTATTCTCGTGTACATTTTGATATAAATGGTTTCAATACCCTCAGTACATTGCTTATATTACGCTCCCCTTTCTCAGATTCCTGGATCCACCCCTGGTTTCTTTTCGCTGAAAAGGGGTAACATCCTTCCGTCCCTTTGGACGGATGAACACCCCCACCCAATCCACCAACACTCCCTGGGGCTACATAATGGCCGCTCCTTACTATAAACCCACTACAAAATAGTGTACAACATTGAAGCAATATTGCCAACTGGTGGATCAACGTTGAACTAATCTCTGTGCCCACTGCCACTGGGTAGGTAGCACTCTGTGTCCTGAGACGTTGAATCTTTGTATACAATGTAAACTAGCAAGCAGGTAACATAATTTATATCAAGTTTTGAAGATGAAATTAATAGTGTTATGCCGTTTCCAATTCAACAATATCTAACCCCTTCCCACATCAGGAACCATACTATACCAGTTTACACCAACAATCCAAATCTAATTCAAAACACTTCCCAGGTCAGAATGACAAGAATATAACCACTGGTAGAGGTTGCTTTAATGTTTAAACTTCACACTAGGTGGCAGCTCAAATCGGTTTTCACTGGCAGTGTAAGGTCGCCGTCTCGGGGTCTCCAGCAAACTCACACATCCTGATGGCCTACTCCAGGAGGCTATGGGCAACTATAGAGCAGGGGGACACCTTACCCCATGAGTCATTCCCACTACATTGTTCTGTTTATAGACTTCCTATATTAAAACTCTTGAATGGGTATTCAGGTACTTTTAAGTATGAGATAAAGTGAGCTACTTTAGAGGCTTCTTCCGAAACAAGCAGTGAGTACATTCTAGGTTTCATGGTGTGATTTATATCGACGGCAATCATTAAAGTTTTGTGTTCCACTGCATTTCTGAGTCACTGTGATGGTGACCCTCATGCAATGGTTACGTATGTAAACTCGAGAATTTCAAGCATTTCTAAACACAATCAGAGATGCATCATTAATATTTCATCGTGCTACATAAGACAAACAGGTGCTGGGATATCTAGTATTAATAGAATGATGATCACATTGAACCTGTATTATGGTACTTAACGCGGAAAGTACTTCATGTAAAACAAACAAACAATAGCACTTAAGTACAAGCTGCATATATATGTGACAGGCGTAATGAAGTTTAGACGTCCTGCGTGGAGGTGAAAAGAAGGCGGGTAACGAAGGTACATATAAAAATCAGCACACGTTTTAAACTAAGTCCATGGATTTTTGCCAAATAAAAATTACTACACGTAAAAAGACAACTTAATAAGCTAGTTCAGGCGCTTGCATTAACTGTACCATAATTTCCACATTCTTTGTAAAAAGAAATGCGGTAGAGGAGAGTTTCGGCTTGGTCTGATTGTGCTTGTGGCTTTTCGGGTGGGTAAGATTGAGAGAAAAGTAGGTACCCTACTCGTTGAAAGACACGGAAATCCTCGTGTGATTATTATACACAATGATCATAGTTGTCACATGTGCATGGATGACACATGCAGCGAATAATAGAATAATAATTAAGTAACAGGCTCATCTCTGCATACTAGTACGACTTACCATCTGTCCCAAATAAGGCCAATATCGCCTGAAACACTTCCTCCCAAAAATACTATTAAATCCTGTTATGATTGATATACTAAATGCTTAAGGTTTTGAGTGAGGATGACACAAGTAGCTGTTAAACTCATGAACATCAGCCCCCTCAATACACAAAGTAGGCCTGAGGGATAGGTTCATTTCCGTATACTACTTACCACTCCCCATATAGGGGCGGTACTGTGGCCTGACGCAATGCCAACCTTCCATATACTACTTCCATGAGAAATCAGATATAAATGCATCAGAATGGAGTCATATCTGGGTAAACAAGTCAAGAGAGGGCAGCTGCCAACAAGAAGCTGTTTTTCCTCTAGGCTATTGAGACAAATAACACTCTAGATCCGGACACACTGAGTCTAAACTGAGTCAGAAGACGAAAAACGCACCTCGGCAAACACGATTTAAAAAGGGGCGAGTAGGAAATGGTCAGCGTCTATTACACATAGCGTTTAATTGTTATGACGTAGAGCATGGGCCACTAGCATGTTGTAAACAGGATGGGTCAAAGTAAACAGGTTGTTTGTGTGTGCTAGCCAGTAGCACCTAGTTAGAGCAGCTCGCAGCAGCTCCCCCTCCTCCTGTGACCGGCAGTCAATGACGCCTCTAGAGAGGAGGAAGGCCAGTAGCAGCTGACTAGTGTGTCTCACAGGCTAGATATGCCGTAATTAACACAAGCTGGGTGTCTTTTTGACACTGTTGTGTCCTAGTGTGTTCATGTGCTGTGTGCGCTGCTGTTACTGCTACTGTCCGATTCTTGTATTCAGAGTGTGAGCTGAAGGCAGGGTGTGTGTGTGTGGGGGGGGGGGGGGTAGTGACTGGGTGCTCTGATTGACCGTCCTCTATACAGTGCACATAAAACAAAAGCCGGCCAAATTAACTTAGTTTGTGCCAGGCGGGGCCCACATCCTGTTCCCATCAAAGCTGGGCACGCATAAAATATTCGCCGCGCACAGCAGCGGCGGCAGTAGCAGCAACGCGTCCCCCTCCCACCCCCTCCCACCCCGCTAGCACCTCCCTTCCGGCCGACGGCGGCGGCGCGTTATTAAAAGGTACCCGTGTTAATAACATTAATGAAGGACAATATCATCTAACCGTCTAACGTGTGGGATGAACACGAAGAGGCAGTGCTTTTTAAGCTGTCTACTATGGGCCAAATGCGGCTGTGTGGCCGCGGCGGCGGCGACTACTCCCCCCATGCCGGCCCGACGACTGGGCTTATACGGAGCGGCCCCGAAGATCAAAGAGAAAGAAGAACTGATGTCACTGCGACCCATTGTCTGCTACAAAAGACGGCCATTGTTTTCCAGTCCCGCCCATTATCCCCACTTCAAACAAGATACATATGCCTCCAGAAAAATAAAATGCCTCCCGCGACCGGCGGATCAGTCGAGTCCTTATAAGCAGGTGTATTGGTTGGGGAGGAGGAAGGAGAGAGGAGGTGGAGGTACTGGAGGACCCCCCCCCCTTCTGTGGGACCCGCCCCTCTGGTTGTGTTATAGTGTGTGTTGTCTGATATCCCCGATCGGGGCAGGACGTGATAGTAGAGTGAGGGAGTCATAGTGTGCACCTGGAGGGGGAAACTCTGTTAACAATCCACAAGACTCTCATTGTTCCACAGGGGGATAGTTTATAACCATCACCTGTACCAGCACTCACAGTCACACCACTACTGCCAGTAGTACTGGGCACTACTGATACTACCACTGGTATAACAATATCACTACTACTAGAACCAGCTGATCGCTACTCACATTTCTGGTCAACTTCTACCACTTTCACAAGCATATCCAGCTGCTACAAGTCAACATAACTTTATTCAGAACTACTACTACAACTATTACACCTTAACACATAACTACAAGTGTAAACAAAACAATTGGCTTGCAAGAGGACCCGGTCATACCTGTCATTGGCTACATCCAAGAAGGGAACAATCCCAACCCTGGTGAGTAAACTTTTAAAAGTTCCTACGACTATTATCTTTTTTAAACAGCACACCTAGAAAGTTTCTGCCTGACCACATTGCTCAATTTGAAATTGAAAAGTCATCACGCGGTTACTGTTTCTCATTAGTCCTTCTGGCTGATTTGGGTATTTTTAGTTTCATTTGTCCTTGTTTTATCCCTTTTTTCTGGATCACGTCTCGGTTTGTGACCGCAGGAAATAATGATTACAAACACTTTTAATTCATGTTGGTCAGAACTTTTTCCTTGCCCAATAAAAAGTTACTTGGGTTTGCGAGTCTCATGTTTGTATGATAACATGTCGGTTTATTTTTGCTTTAACGTGTTTACAACTGAAACAGAAATAGCAATCTATACTTGTATACACTGGGTTAACATTTCCGAACACTGATGATAGTTGTATAACACATATCAACATCAACCTCACATTTTTGATTACGTACATGTTAAGTGTACCTATGTAGGTGTCATTTTAGACTTTTTAAACAACGTATTTTGATGTGTTAACATTGTTGGTAGATACACCTTTAAGTTAACCCTTACGTACAACATGATTATATCTTAGTGCAGTCCTCCCTTTAAGTATGTATCCTCCCATATCAACAAGGTTGGTATTAGAGTTGGCTGATACTGCCGCCTGGTGTTAGACAGTGAAGTGATAGTTGATCAAAACATACAAGCACCTGCAGGAAATAAACTCTCAAAGTAACTATTTGGGTTTTAAATTGTTAACTCTATTAACTAAGGAATAGGTATTGTGCTAGGAGAATGTAAGGACATTGAAGAAAAGGAGCGGAATAAGCCATTGGCTGTACGGACAGAACTTTGTACACGAGTTGTGATATCCTCACCTCACATCTTCAACTTCAAGTGAGTCTTAAAGCGTTTGTACAAATGGCGAGAGTACTTCAAAGGGGCCCACATGCCGAAGTAACACATCAAGGGGGTGCACAGGAGACTGGGGAACGGGGAATAAAACACGTTTAGTGTCTTTGATTCGGCCGTCATTCACGCATTCGGTTGTTATGGCAGTGGCCGCGCCACCACCCTGACCCCTAGTGAGAGGAGTACGAACCACGTGCCTTGTCGCGGCCCAGCACCGTCGTCAAGGTAACAGGGAGGATGAAAGGAGCAGGAGCTCTGAGCACATGAAACAGCCTGTCTTGTCTATGTAAGACACGTCCACACCTTGTAGGTAGCCTTCTTTTTTTGCATATAAGGCTAAGAGGCTACCTGGGGCCTGGGTGGGGAGCCCCTGGAAGGCACAAGGGAGATGCAGATGAGTACATTACCATTCACACCTCTACTCAAGAGCAGACAACCAGCATGGGGATGGGAATGGGGAGGGGGGGTTGATGCCTGGAAAGATGTAAAGGGACCTAAGGTGGGGTGTGTTCCTGTGGATAAGCCACAGGCGAGTAAATGTAGGTAATTTTGTTTGTGATTCACCCCTGTTTCCATATGGATGCCTCACATAGCAAGGTCAGCGATTGGTCTGCGACCAACATCAATGGTTCTGCTCAAACTTCTTGTAAGAACCTGGACAGTTGTCTTCAACAGGTCCAGGTCGTCCAGGACAAGAAAGCCCCACCCCTAGACCTCTTTTTATCTCTATGGAATATCCCTCATCTGGATCAGAGCTCACCATTTTTTCTCCCTTGTTTTCATGAGAACATAGACGTGTATACAGAGGGTAAAAACGAAATGTCCAGGGTGTTGTACATCATCAATCATCATAACATCGCCATTACTCTCATTATCAACTCCAATTCACGTAATTACAACCGCAGATTCCCTTATAGTTGCCAAATTATTCATTTACAAAGGATCTCAGATCTCTCTGTTACTACTTTGGATACTGATGATTGGGTTAATTTCCTCTTATTTTAGGGTAACACCCTCGGCCCCTCCTCGTTATAAACCACGAGACATGGGTCTGGACCAGATAAACAGCTGGGAAATACATGAAACTATTGGCACGGAGCCACCAGACAAAAGTAAAGCTAAGGGTTGCATAGATACCTTATAAAAGCATAACGAATATATATGAAAGTGTCTGTGAAGATCAAATAATTAAGGTCAATTAAAAAAATGTTCCTTTGCATTTATCCATAATGTTTTTCATGTACAGCACGTTTGCTGCTTGCAAGTTGCAAGTCTTTTATGTATTTATACACATTCCTGGCATATTGTGCTCAAACTAGTCATGTATGAACCTCAGTTGTTATATTTCTTTCCACAAAATCAATGTTGAAAACACACACATAGAAAGTACACAGGGTAGGGACATGCCGACATGAATTAATTCTAGGACGTAGTGGTTGATTTTATAAGCATATTTTACATTTTCTTTGAATCTATCAAACATTATAATCATTATGTTGGGGTTTATTCATAAATCCATTGTTTTATCAAATAGTTTTAACACTGAAATCGGTATATCTGTTTTTTGTCTTTGTTTTGTCCTAATGGTACCAAGTCTCATAATTCATGCTCATAATTCAACCATATGCAGAGTAACATCATTTGAATAAACCTGACCACCAGAGCCCTTCATATGATAACTAATAAAGTCCAATACAGTAAGGTATACGTGGGGACAGTATCTGACTCCCAGTTGCCACACGTCGTTTAACACGCACTAATTCAGATGGCGCCACAAGCGTGAGCCATACCTGGCAGGGCGGCAGGTGTGTGGAGGGTCTCACTCAGCCCCCGGGGGGGGGGCACTCAACCCTGGTTTGGGTACCAACTGCAAAACGGGCCTGGCAGGCTGTGGCTGTGACGCGCCGTAATATAAGAAAAGGAGGGACTGTCACTGTGCTAAAGGCTCTGAAACAGGGGGCTGTTGGAAGATGCATGGTAGGAGGGCTGTTGTTACAGTCAGTCTGTACTCTTATTTCATGGCAGAAACCCCATTCGAATGGCACACTTCCTGTATTAAGGCTCCCAAGTTGTTTCTATAACAATATCAGGCCTAGCAGGAAGCTGTCAGCTGACATCTGAGGAAATTAGGGGGGGCTGTTAATTGATAAAGGGAAAGTTAGCCTGCTGTCATATCATGAAATGGGTGGTCTGTAGTTTTGCCCTTGTTACCCGCAAAGAGCCAGTGCCCACCCCGGGACTCAGCCATGAGAACCATATCACCCGTGTAAAACCTACCTCAAACTGAATACTACTTTTCACATATACATCCCATTGAATTTACCATGTAAATGGCCACACGTGTGTGTATCTATATTATACCGATTTATGCTTAATTAAACGACCAATGCGCTGCGGATAGATTTGCGAGCATGGTATGGGAATGGCATGGGATATAATCATGTTATGTCACATAGATAGAATTTGTAGGAATTAGCTGCCACAGGTGATGTTATAAATGACAAAATAAACGGGCCCATCAGCAGCTATTTAAAACTGGGAGTTCACAGGTATCTCTGTATTTCATGGGGCTCATAATGCTGGGATGTATGACTGCTGCAAAAGGGGTGACTGGTAAAGTGTTTGTATTTAATGTAAAACATTTAAATACTGACAAAGGCCCACAGGTATGAGGTCGATTTGCTTTGTATTTTATGAGTTCTCAGTTGTGACCTGGGCAGTACCGCACGAGGTCGCATGCCGTGTGTGATGCAGCCTGGATTATTTCGAGTGAAGAACAAATGGACCTCATAGAGTGAGCCTTTGCATTTATTACATGTGAAAATAGATTATAGTTGCATTACATTGATAATGTCCCAGGCCTTGGAATACACTGTATTCAATGGGGGGGGGGGGGGGGCATGGGATACGACGGTACTTGAGCATGGTGAGGTTCGTATTCATCATGAAATAAACAATAGTGACTGTTACATTCCGGTCTCTGTTCCACATGTTCCCAAATGCTGTACCATAAATGTCTCTCCACTTGTCCCAGTATGACCAACCCCCTCCCGCTGCTTCTGTTTATTTACCCCATTGATGCTAAATCCAACGTGCCCCTACTTGTCCTCTCACTTTCCTCGTGGTCTGCCCGCCTACCCATCCTTCTCTACCCCAACCCCCACCAACCCTACTCCCCGCTAACAACTCTGTCCGTACACCAAGTGTCTTCTCCGGTTTCACCCCCCCCCCACACCCCCTCCCGCCGGCCGCTGTTCTACGATGGCCACAGAGCATGTAGGAACCGGAAACGGTCGTGACGTCACGATTGGCCCCCTGGGAAACCCGAGGCGGTGCCCGGTGGAGGGTCGGCAGTGGCACAGTGGTCACTGGGGGTCGTGACATGTCGGGGAAGATGGGGGGGGGGGCGGTGCCGGGCAGCGAAGGGAACGGTTCGGGATGGACTACTGATGTGTGTGGGGAGTGGGGGGGGGGGGGGTACATGCTGGAGGAAAGGATGGGTGAGTTGATGTCGGGGAGGTGTATAGGATCGAGTTTCCCGGGTCCTGGAGAGAGCGCTATAAACGAGCTGTCATGTACTATGTACTGTGACAAGCAGGCTTTGTGTGCACGGCATGCTTGAGACGGGCCTGTGGCCAACACAATGAACATGGCCATGGTACATTTATGCACCTGTATGGTATCCATTACCTTTTGTAACAAACCTATCTTTGTCATGTAACCTAAAGTGATGAAAGACCGTGTATGTGAGAAGTTAAAGATTGAATTTACATTATTTTTGCATCAGAAAATCAGCACTATATGAACACATTGAAGTCAACCAAATAAATTAAATGCTAGCTGTGGGGTAGGGTTTCTTTCTCCATAATTTCCCTTTGTCAAACCCTACAGAATTATGTCAATTCATATCTACAGTCGTCATCCTCCTCCCCCCGGGATAGAAAATAGTCTACATTCAACCTGGGATGTATGCATGTAGACTTATATTTGCCCTTAATGGTCAGACAAAACTCGATCGTGTGAAGTTATGGGCTAGTATAGGACATTATACTCATGATATACGTACATTTGTATTTTCGAAGTCATATAAAAAAGAAATATTTAAACTCAATATGTCCGTACAGTTGAGCACTCAGCAACAGGTCTCGCACAATGTATATCTAGCTATATCTTGTATTGCACCCAGTATATTGAATTTTAGTTTCAAAGTCTCATACGTTGGGGGTCCTTCAATGTCAGTGTTATGTTATGACTATTGAATTCACATAATATGACACAAATGACGTTGTGCCAACTACCAACTGTTACAGTCCCTATGATCTATATTCACAAGGCCAAATGAGGAATCCATAAAATGCTATGAGGTTCCCAGCCTGGGGTTCTCAGCACATTAGTATCACATTAGCAAAGTATCTGTAAAGATAGAGACATTTCCTCTCATGACAAATATGTGATGTACGGCCGGCCGTGCAAGAGCTCTGCACTTTCACCTGAATCTCCACCATCCAAATACAACACAATAAAAATGATAATGAATATTCATGATTCGAGGAAGTTTATCATCGACTCCTGTTGGCCAAGGCTACTGTAATGAGACATTAAAAACACGTTGTAATAGCAAGAATATCCTCTCTATAAGCCGTGCATATTGGTCATAATCCAGCTATGAAACCAGTTGCTCTTACAGAAAAACCTCCCGCGAGACTCTTCTTAGAAAACATCACTGAGTGCATGAACTCCTGACTCCCTATTGTTTCCTCTTTAGTCAATTATCCTACCCCTTAATCTCCAGGACAAATGGGTACCTCCCTTTTCAACCCTTCCCCCATCCTTTACACATCCAACCCCTTTAGAGCTCTATTGGTGGCCGAGGGTGTGTGTGAGTTGGAGAGAGGAGGAGAGGGAGGGGGGGGGGGTGCTCAGTCCATACAGACACACCCCTACTACACACGACCCCCGACCAGACGACACGACCCCTCCATCAGTGCCTCCAGTGCCCGTCCACACCCCAGCACAATGCCTAGATCCACCTCCTGCAGCAGCTCACCCCTCACCCCTCACTTTGATTCCCCATGCCGTGACCACCAGTTTCCGACCCTTAATGATTCCAATGTACGTCTCTTTGAATGCAGCCTCTCGATCAGAGTCGCCTCCTAATTGGTTGTCGTTGGGGATATCGGAGTAAACGAGCGGTTGACATTACATCCGGCCTCTGACCCCGCCCGGAAACAAGAGCTGGTGGGAGGGAGGGGGGCGGGGATCAGTGACTGTGTAGCCTGAGGGTGGGGGGGGGGGGGTATACCCTGACCACCTGTAGAAAACCAACAGGTGAGGTTAGTCCTAAAGATGCATTCGGGAGATACCCCTAGTTATGACTTGGCTGTAAATGATAGAACCCTCCATATGGTTCCCATTAAAATGTGATATATCAAAAGGAATACTTTCTATGACATGTAGGCCTCTGTCTGCATCTGTCACTCTTGCCTATTGAAAACAGGGGCAGAGCGTACACCGTTATAATTTCACTTCATTCACTATACCGTAGTTTGCATCACTCCCCAACTGCGCATTATCAAAGTCCTCGTTTACTCTATTACAAGTCATTTCCCGGGGCCACGCTAAAAAGAAGGTTTTCATGGAATGGAAAAAACGCATCCACAAACCCTATGATATAAACAAGTCAATGAGCGAATTGGGCACCCAGCATATTACCACTATCCATAACGTGCATTTCTTTCTGCCCTCATGACACCTGCCTGTTTGGTCTATCAGGTGTCACCCATGGACGTCATGCATGCGGGGTGGGAGTACCTGGTGCTGTAAATAATAGTGTTGTTCACACGGTTAATTGGGAACATTCGTGCTTAATTAGGTCTGGTTGTATGTAGCTGCACGCACCCAACATCGTTCTACTTCCAGAACCATCATTGTGTTAGGTTGGGATGGCTCAAGGTGGAGAACCCTAATTTAATGTGTTTTCATATCGGGGACATGTTAAAAAAACATGCAAACAGAGGTTAATTAAGGCTATACACCACATTTGTGTGAAATATAAGTGTTAAACTGACAGGAATCCTGTGATATTATAATTAATGCCATTTGCAATTTTTTGATGGGTTATTCCTTTTCTTCTTTTTGTCAAGCTGTAATAATTGCCACATCTGTGCCTAAGTTATACAACTGCCCGTATACCAGTAAAACACAAACAACACTCGATATATCGTGGACTTTCAGAGGAAAGTAACACTCTGTACCCGACTCTCAGAAACCCAGATTCCCCTTATTGTGGGAAGACATAACTCTGAGAATTTAATTAACATAGTCCTCTCCAACGATTGCCTTATATGGTTATCACCATGGTTCAAGCAGCAGGGAAATTCCCTCAACTAAAGTTGACACCCCTTCATTCATTTCCACGGATTCATTTAGTTCATTAGAATGCCGTATTTCAATAGTACTCACAAAGTGTACTTCATAGTATTTGGGAATTAGACTCCCCTTTCTACATCTCAGAGTCATCAGACAATAAGAAAGAAAAAAGTCTAGTTTGTGTTTTGGGGTTTGAGTTTGACGAGTGTTTATTCTGGTATTTCAATCAATATAAAAGTATACAGGTACATTTACATTGAATAACAGAAGAGATTGTTTCATATACATGTTAAACATACAATTCTATGTGGGAGCCGTCCAAGGGGGACCGGCAGACGAGGACAGGTGTGGGCGACCCTGTTGCTAGACCGAAAATATGACACAGACCAGGGTCATATGTTTGAGGTAGCTAAAAAAACTTTTGCGGAAAGCCACTCAACTCCATAATAGAGGGCTTGATGCATGGCCTTCCCGGTACCAGGTACCACCAGGGAAGGTCAGACATTAGGCTTGGGAGAGTGAGAAATTTTCACCAAAAAATGATACCTAAACATACAATTCTAACTGGCACACTTTTATACATCACCTCCATTTCACTATTTTGGGAGGACAGGTGGATGGAGTACAGGGGATAAACATCTTTCACACAGTAGCTTTAAAGTATTCCTCCTATGGGGGGAGGGGTGCATTAATAAAGTAACCAATATTCACCATGAATGGTGAACCTGCCGGAAGATGCAGCATAATGAAGGTTGTCACTAGTATGAGCCTGGTAGAAGCGTTCATTTCCATATACTACTCACGTGCGTCTCCTACGTGTATAGACGTATTTCAACGCATTATCTGCCATTGCAACCACGCATGCGTATAGGCATAGAACCTGGTTTCCTGCAGCAAACAGTTGGAGCACATAAATAACAGGTACTCAGTCCTTTATATATGGCGGCCCAGGGTTTAAAGGGAAAGTACTATACCTGTTGGGGAGAGGAGTGTATTTTAGTATTACAATTTACATGAAAGCCATATGACTATTAGCGTATATATTTAAGTACACCTTACCGGTACACAGATACACTTTAATTGTAGACTGATATTTCACTGTGTAGTTTTTGAGTATTGTTTGTAACCAAGCTGGTATATAAGCGTCAAGTGCTTTCAGGGCAGTAGGCCTCCATGTGATATGGTCATTTTAACAGTGGATCTCTACACTCTGCTGTGCTGTGATTGCCCATAAGTACAACCTGCATGGTTGGTACTATGACATACCTTCGGGGCTAGGGTAGCTAGTGAGTACCTTGTGCACAGGTGGCATTTAGGCCCTTCCCAAGCTATATAGTATCCTATGCAAATTAGGCATTGCTTAAAGGACTGCAACAATGTTGACATAGAGATAAAGGGTGATTACTACTTAGTATATAAAATCATTGATTGCCCACATTGACCAGCACCTAACGTTTCTATACTTCTATGCAACACACCTGCCCCCCACACAGGCATTATACGTTCGGCTAGTTTTCGTCTATGATTGCAAAAGGTTAGTCGTTTAGACCCTCTCAAGATGGTCAGTTAATTAGGGACGTGATACTAACATGGATGCCAGAATATGGCAATTACATCCGTAGGCAAACTATTCAATAGGGAAAAAACAGTGGTAGGAAAGCACCATACTTTGGGAGATGGGCGTCAGGTTTTGAAGTTCACTTGGACGCAATATACCTGCAGTAACATCGATTTCCTGCCCATGTCTGTGAGTTGGCCATTTCCTGCTCCAGGACTGCCGTAAAACCGTTTACAGAGTATTTTGGTGTGAGTTCTCTTGAGGAGCTTTTGTGTGGCTAAATAAGGAATCGCCCACACTGACTTCCTTCCTTCACCACGTGGGGTGCAAACCGGAAAACGTGTGTGTGTCTCAACATGTCTTGTTGATGAGCAGCTCAGTCCGTGATCCCCCGAGCAGCTCTGAGCAGTTCGCTGTGTGCGAGCAGCTTCCTTAATTAGACCCACGTCCAGCTCGGCCCTGACCATTAGGGGCAGTTTTTAACGGTGGAGGTCGGCCTCACTGGGGGAGCAGCTCCTGGGTGGGGAGAGGAAGCCAGGTAACTTGCAGCAGGGATATACCGAGGGCGTGAGCTACACGAGAGTTGCTCCTAAATGTCAGACATGTCCATGCATAATGTGAGCTGTGTATAGCCAGCTGTGGTCAGAGGTATGACCTATAGCCCTACGCCTCCGGCGATAGCTCAAGCCATTAACAGACTATAAGGAAGTTGATGAGAGGACATCAAGGAAGTCTTATTCCCCACCACCTCTTTACGACAGTGATTACCTTATAAGAAGTCCGCTTCATATGGCCAAATGTGGGTGTATACAGGCTTTTTCTGATACGGTAAGCAATCCGCTCACGCTCCTTGATTCAGTCAGCAAACCCTGCTGTCTAAATTCAGCTAGCGTTCATATGTGTATACATTGCACTAAAATCATGATATGGTGAAGAAAGAACAGACAGTAATTTTATAAAGTTTATTAGAGAAACCTTGCTCACGTACGAGACGTATTTAAAAGTTGATACACCTACCACTCATCCATAGCATAAGCTCAGATAGCCATACCAAATCGCACTGTTCAAACAGAATATTAATACCTGTAGACCATATGCCCAGCCCCAACGCCTCAGACTCATTTAAAAATAGACATACAGTGAGGAGTTGATGATTTAAGTCAGAATACTTAAGATGCCATTATCATGAGGTTAATTTTTCCATCAGTGTTTGTGGCAATTGCTTCTGGACTATGAGTTGATATGTATAAAAGAAAGTGACAAGTAAGTCCTAAATGTGGAACCACTATATATCCCACCAGAATTTGGTGATATATTATTGTAAAAATGTTACAAAAATAATATTTTATAATTAAGTTAGTTCTAGGAGGTATGTTCAATATCTGTTTTGAAGGTTTTACTAGGACAAATCTCTCCCATTTAGCCTCGAAATGTTGCAATTTTGCATAGAAAATATAGAATGTTAGCACCAAAGATTACATTTTCCTAAATAGCATTCTACGTTTAAAAAGGCATATTTTTTAACGTGGTGGCCAAAAACAAAAGTAAAAATCCCTATGAAGGTCTCTTCCGTCAGGACAGGTCACAATTATATTCAGTGACCTCACTCGAATGGAAAAACTATAATGGAAATTGATTAGCAGTGTTAACCTTTTAAGAAGGCTGCTCGCATTCAAAAGAGAAGGAAGCGGGACGTTCGTGCACCATGACAAATTAAATTTTAAATACTCACATGAAAAAAAGCAGGGTTAAAGGTTGCTACCGGTGCAAGACTTCCGCATACATGGTGGCTAATGCAGGTATAACAATAAATACGCAATCCATTCCAGCTGCACAGCCTCGAGAGCATTAAGCCAATATCTACTTCTTTTTCATGCATTAGTCATATCCTTTTGCCCCCCTCCTGCTATTATAGTCGCATGTTAATACCAGCATTCCCCTTTTTCCACTATGGTGCTGTGCATGTGGAGGTTCAGTATCCGGTTCAGTAGGAGCTAACTTCTGCTGGGAACACTGGAGGGCGCCTGGTATGGCGAGGATAGGGGCAATTGCTTTGTTTTCCACTCAGTCGACATAGCCCCCGCCAGCCCGACTATTACTAATTCCTCTGATTGGTCATTTGTGCGATTTATTATTATTAGTCATTCACATCTGCAAGCGTCCCAAGTTGGGTTCTAATGATGAAGCTAGTTTGTCGAAGCAGCTCCTCTCCCCTCTTTTTGCTAACTAGGCCGGAGCAAAGTTGTGTGGGCGCGGGGGCACAGTTGCCCTATGCCTCTCTCCAGGGGGCCTTCCAGGGTGACTGAGGTCCTCCTGGTGTGTACAGGGGGCACTCCAGGACCTGTCAGGACAGGGCTCACCTTTCCCACGTTCTGACGGCCGCATTTCCTTGTGTGACCCCCCCCCCCCCCCCCCGCTACACACACACACCCTCGTCTGGCCTCAAAGGCTAAAGCATTGCGTGACGAAGCTGATAACTGTAAATTGGATATAGAAAGCGGTCGGAGACCTCTACACTACAGTTCCACGGCATCCCCCCCCCTCCCCACCATCTATACCTGACCCAACACACCTACCTCTACAGGTCCCCACCCACTGTGTGCCTTATAGAGGAAATTAGAACCTCCGGGGGCCGGGGTGTACAGGTACAGGTGGTATTGTGTCGTTGTGCAAGAGCGTTTAGAACCCACTCGGCGCGCTGAGAAGGTGGCCAAGAGATGGCGAGGGCGATAGGGCGCTACCGGTCACAACAGCTTCAAAGTGCAGTAATGTGAGTGAGGAAGTCCCTCCATGCAGGGGTTAGGGTCCCCTACCCACCCACCCCCTACACCCCATACCCCCTCCCTCCCGCCTCCACCCTATTAATGGCCGGAGCCCATTGGAGGCACGATAACGCGTCCTAATGCGGCCGGAATTAGCGCTGTGGACGCGCTACGCGGTGCTAAGTGCCGCTACACGTCCAGCCATTTTAGCCGACGCGACCCGCAGTTTTGTGTGAACGTGTTTAATTTCCACCCGGGATCTAATGGTTCGTCGCCACGTCCGATGCTCCAAGGGTCGGCGGAAGGGTTAGGGTGGAGTGTGTGTGTGTGTGGGGGGGGGGGGTCATAGGGTGGGTGGGGGTGGATGGAAAACGCGGGGCGTGGAGTGCGGGCGGCAAAAGGGGGGGGGGGGGTTAGGTCGGGGAGGCCGGGAGGGTGTTTGCCGCCGCCCGGAGGAGGCCGGAGGAGCGCCGGTAACGAGGCCACTTACAGCCGGGTCGTCGAGCCCCGGAGGAGCGCGGCGTCGGCGTCGTCGGGGGCGGCCGCGTCGGCGATGGGCGGCGCGCGGTGGGCGGCTTCCGCGTCTGCAGCCCGCGTCTCTCTGCCCCGCGGCAATACGTGGAGCATCCACTCAACAACCCACCGCCCCCCACTCCAACCCGCGCCGCGCCCCCTGGCCTAACTAAACTAAGGCCTTTTACTTGATCCACTGACCAGGGACACGGCAGAGGGCCTCTGTTCGCGCCCAAATCACCCCAATCTGTAGACTGCTGACTGGCCTGAGAGGCTGGTACGTCGCGCTCCGGCTCCGTGCTCGCCGCCCGGGTTAGCCTCGGCCAGCCCCGCACCCTCCACTGCCGCGCCCAATTAGAAAACATTGGCCCTATTGGCGTTATAGGGCGAGACGGCAGCATTTTATACCTCGTTTCGCTAATTGATATGGCCCCGGGTCGTATCAATCACGAGACTAATTAAGAGGGTGAAAAGGCCGGCGACACGTGGTCCGAGAGTGACGCGTGGACGGAAAAAATAATTATCGTTTAAGGGGGCGGACGCGACCACTAATAAATGTAAATGTTATTCGTATTCAATGTGCATTGCCTCATTGAATGGTCCAATGAATCTTTTCAGTTTTTTCAAAAGACCTAATTCTGGAGAATTCTGGTTGAGATCCGTTGATGGTTTCATTGTGGCGTCGTAGAAGTGTAACTACCGGTATATGTACATTAAGGTAGCCTTACGATTGTCCTATATGATTTATACGTTGTTCGACAGTGGCACATGTGCCCGCCATCTTTTGACTTTTGCTGGGTACGGTGATAAGCACTGGCACTGGGATCTATCTGACTGGTCTATACATATAAAACGCCCACCCGCCTATTTCATATACTACTTACAGAAAAATACAAAATGTATATGAACATATAATATAGTGAAACATGCAGAAACTGCTACCTGCACAATTCGGGATTCTGCATTATCCCTTTTTTGAAAACGGCTGACAATCATCAAAACTAGAAAGCAGATATGTTTTGTACATTACTGCAGTATATTGGGTGAAGATTTTACTTACTGCAGGTCCCATCGAGAATACGTCACTTGGGACCCGTCACTTGGACCCCCAAACCAGTTGGACCCAAAGCTACTGGGCCCTCGCTACTTGGACCCTAACCATTTGTACCCATAAGCATAACATCAGACCCATTTTCTATCTATACCAATCCCTACCACTTGGACCAAACTGTTTCGACTCCAAACCAGTTGGACCGCAAAAAGTCCGAATGTGTTTTGTTATGAAGAGTGAAGAGTGAGAGGTGAACTACAGACCCGGAGGGCACAAACCTAAACTGCTCGATATACAATGAACCTTGATTTGACGCCATGGATCATGAGTTGAGGCTGAGAATCATAATTTTGACCACCTGTTTATATAATAAAGATTTAAAGTCTAAACTCCTAAACGGTTAGGCAAAGCATGTTTATATCTTAGGATTCGGATATAAGCATCAACATCAGTTATGTGTTTAAAACTTTGATGAAAGTAGACTATAAGGGAGTGTACACATTAAGTTAACCATGTAAAGTGAAAGATTGATAAAAAATATCATAATACTACCTACTATGATTATAAAGGGTGATATTTTGGACCATTGATGTACATACATAATCACCATAAACACGTTATGTATCTACGCATTTCAAATCTAAACACATGGGAAAAAGTACACGAAGGTACATATACTCCATGTCAAATCAAAGCATATTCAAAGATAAAAATATAAACGTAAAGGGTTAGCAGATTATCAACCTAAACATGTCCAGATTTATCATAATATGATTTGTTCAAAGGCGGGAAAATTATGTGTTTACCAAAGTGTTTAAATTCTAAACACCTTTTTTGGGAATGTATACGCTATAATTCGGAGGCCTGTTTGAAAATCTGATTATTAGTAATTTGTGGGCTCTTTGGAGTCGATTCCTGTCGATCGCAAGTTAGCACTATGGTTCACAAGTCAATTGTGGGGTTATTCTGAGGACTCTTTAAAAGAAGCGTATTCTTGTTTCTTGTTGCGATATACACATTTGACAATTCCGTCTTGATCCATAACCTTTGTGACATTTAACAGACAATAGACCATGGGTGTACACTATACTTTGATGTATTCTTTATGTGTAAATTTAGCTTGGTATGCCCGGTTCAATAATGCCCTCGGGATGATATCCTAGGTATGCCTATCAAGTTGCGTGTATATGTCTATATGTGTGCAAAGTATTTCTATATGTATTGCGCGGGATATGCATACGTGCTTATATCAGAATTTTAGAAGTCACCCAACATATTCTTTCATATATACTCTTTCTAAACCCTCATCCCTTTACGTACAGCATCCACATCGATCCTACACCCCTCTTCCCCTCCCCCTCCCCACCATCACCACTCCACGTGGATGCACGTGCGTGAGGGCCGTGGGTCGAACGTCAGTCGATAGGCTCGTTTTTAATAGAGAAACTGTGAAAAAGCGTGACACGCAGAGGCTGGTTTCCTGCAGAAATTAGGAGCCAATCCGCACAAGACGGCTCCGGTAGCCGTGACCACTCGGCATGTCTGAATGCACGGCCACACCGGAGAGGGCCAGTTAAAGCACGGCAGAATACACCCAGTCCGTGCGTATAATACAACATACAGCCTCAGCTGAAAGTAATACTATAGAGGCTGGCCGCGGGTGTGGCACATGCATGCACGACATGCCCACCAAAAGGTGTCATCCATAGACAGCATCAGTCTCACTCTCCCTGCCTGCATTGTTTGGATGAAATCAAAGCCTTTGGTGACCAATGCATGTTTTCTCTCCTATTGCATTACATGTTTATCTGGAAGTCAAGGGCGAGGTTCAGGCAGTGGGGGTGGGGGCGGTATTGATTGTGCGTGGATGCTGGCTGCAACATATTTCAGTGTTTTTTTAAAATCCTACAGGTATTATGGTTATTCAGGGGTGGATCCCCCCTTTTGGATTTTCTCAAAGATTTTTCTGATGTAATTTTGATCTGCCGCGAGCAACGCTTTTTGGTACGATGGTGTTTGGTGCCCCCACCCCCGCCCCCTTTTCAAAATTCTAGGTCCGCCCCTGAGTTATTAGAACAAAGTGTTTTGTTTAGAGGGGGATGTCAGTCTGTTCACATAGCTAGCTACATTTGTATTGGCTTATTCACGCATTCCCATGTGTACTGCATGTATGTACAGTGCTCTTGACATACCTATTTGTAAGTCATTCTGTAGCCATCATTGTGAAGAACATTTGAATGGCAGTCCTCACATTTTGGCTTTTACATTCATGTCAGGCCCACCCATGTTCCTGACGCCCTGATGTCATAGTCATCATTACCTGGCCGGGTGAGTTCCCACCAGATGGTGGGGAGGAGGCTACTCCCTATAGGTGTACTGTTACCTGGTGGTAATCGCTTTCACCTGTACGTCAGTATATATATACACCTGGCCCCTCCTCATCACCCCTCCACCCATACCCCACCATTATGTCGCCCACAATGTTCTCTTTAGCTCGTCCTTCAACCATCTCCATACTTACCCCCCACCTCCAGAACCTCCCCATGCAACAGCTATAGAGTCCACCATGCCCTCTCCACCCGACCCCCTGCACTGCTCAGCCATTGCATTTTTCAGGCCAGGAATTCTTGCTGACAGGTTCTGCTGACGAAAACTGTGAAGTTGTTGAGGGGACTGTGCCAGCAGGGGGTGGGCTGTGGGCCTTGCCCTACACGCAGGTGGACCACGGGGGGTGGTCTGCCCAGGAGCCGGCCTGCTGGGAGCTCCAATAGTGGCCACCAGCAAGGCCCCGCCTGCCCCTCATTGCTGGCTGACTCGATGGCAATCGCTGTGCGTGTGAGTGTCTCGGTATGGGACTTTAGGGGGCTATTGGGAGCGTTCTCCCCCTATTTCCTCTCTTTATGTGAGGAGAGAGGAGTATACAGGAGGGCCTTGACGATCAGCCCCCGTCGCTATGTCAGAAATGCCTTAAATGCCCTGCTGCCATCGTGCAGAGGCAATGAGGAGGCGCGGAGTGGACAGGGGCGGGAGGGGGTTGTGAACAGCACCACCCTGCATGCAGCAGTTAGCCCCAACCACAATCAACGCCTTTCTCTCCCAATTTCTTCTGGGGAATTGGATGTGTAATTTAAAGTGGCAATTAGCAATTGGCGGCATAGCCAGTCGGTGATTAGTAATTATGCAGTTTTCGGCCGGCGAACATCGCCACGCTATACCCAATTGGCCATCGGATAAAGTAATTCCGGCCGAAGTGGCCGCGGCCCGTTCTTGTCTATTTGGCAAAATTGCTACTGAGTGGAGTTGCGTGTCTGGCTGCATAGGTGGCGCTGTTGGCAGTTGGCTATAAAGTATAGGTGGCTATATGGCCATATGGCCGGGACAGAGTGGGTGGTAAGTAGAATATAGGACCAGCCATGTATCTTCTACCTGGATATTGGCTTAAGAGTAGTCTATATATTTTAAAAAGCGTCTGAGGTGTTTTATATGTACACCTGAGGCGGGTTGACAGCCGGGTGACGACTGAGGTCCCTACTCTGAATGGCCACGGAAGATGGAGAGATTGGCGAGGTGGCGATGGTCCAAAACCAGCGGGCCCTGAGTGGCACCTCCCCCCCCCCCCCCCCAACACACACACACACGTCCACAACCCGTCACCGACGTGATGTGATTGACATGTGAGGCCTATAGCTATCCGATGAAGTGGGCGGTAATAGCGAAAGAGACAATAGCCAATTAGAAGCCGAGCTCAGAGCGAGGGGACCCCCCCCCCCCCCCTCCCCCTCCCCCTCCCCCACTATCATCCCCACCATTCAAGCCGCTGCTGGTGGTGGTGGTGTGGTGTGCTCCTCATCAGCACATCCAGCCTCCTCCCGCCCACCCACCTTACTCTACCCCCCCCCCACCCACCCTGTCCCGCCCAGTGCCTGGCCCGCCACAACCAGCGCCTATGCACAGCGACAGGCCACCCTCCCGCCCACCCAGCGGACCCCCTCCCCCTTATCCACCCAACCCATCCAGACCACAATCTCCGTCTCCTCCCAAAACCCACCCACCCTCCCACCCACCTTTCCGCCCTCCCCCCAAAGGCCGCGGTGCTTTTTCTCCTGTGCCCCCTTAAACGCTGGCACTGTGCATGTTGTGGACTTTTCTGAGGTACGGATCGAGAGGCAGTGCACCTCAGGTGGGGGCAGCTCCTGGATCGTGATTCCCTTGTGTGCATGTAGTCAGCAGTTGCCACTCTCCCTCCACCTCTACTCCACTCCAGTACAGAGGGTACCACCACACACCCAGGTCGTGTATCTACCTGACCAGGTGAGTAGTTGAAGGCAGGCCCTGGAGGAAGGTGTACTTATAATACAGACAGGGGTGTTAGTGTATGAGAGACCTGTCAGGTCTGCAATTTCAATTGCTTAGATGTGTATGGGTTGGGTATGTGAGTGGGTGGGTGAATGTGTATGAATGTGAGTATGTGAGTAAGGCTGAATAGGCCTGACCTATGGGCCGACACTCAACCCGCCCGTCACCTTCCGCTATCTTTGATGCACTTAGATGATAACGGTGTGTATGGACTGAGGAACACCTCTGATGGGCGCCCACCACCTTTACCTTTTATAGAGCCCCCTGTGCACACCTCCACCACCTCTGGTGGTACTCAGTCCAACCTCACAGCCGCTACTACTCCCACTGCAATGATTCACTCCCTTTAAACATGTTCAAATCACTTTGATTTTTTCAGAGGCAGTGAGTGTCTCGTCTCGTTAGCTAGCAGACACAGGAGTTAGCTGCTTGACGCGCCAGTGATCCATCCAGTGGGTAAGCACCCATCGCCAACCCAGGAGGAGTTGGAAAAGGAGGACTTGCCAGATCCCTCACTGGAGAGGCTCCGTGGAGTGGCTGTCAGACGAGTGGATCGTTAAAAGGACTGGACACTAACGAGGGCGGGAGCTGGCCCTCCTGCGGCTGACCACTACACAGGAGGAGGTTCTAACCCTGCTGCACCCCTCACCCCACACACCAGCACCGGACGCTGGTCAGTGGTCAGCGACGATCGTTCCAAATCTACTTGGATCCCAGAGCGGGGTTGGCTGACCTCCACCCCTGCTGCTCCCCAGCAGTGCTATACTAACCCCATCGGACCCTCAGCCCGACTCGGGTCTCAGGATCGACGCCTGTTCTCTGGATCCTGACTTTTCCCACCGGATATCTACCCGCCTGTTGACCCTATAGGGAGTGACTGACCGTCAGACGTCGCACACCCTAACATCGACGACGTTTACCCTTCGCGACCGGAAGTATCTCCAGTGCGACCCCAAACCGGACGTTCTTATAGTAATACAATTAGAGCACGCGGCGGAAGCCAGTCAGGAAAGTGACGGGATTTAAACTCTCCGACACCAGCCCCCATCATGAACTCTGTGGTTAACTCCGTGTCCGGCTACGGCTTCGGCACATCGCAGGCGTCGGCGCTGACCAACCTGAGCCGCGGCTATTCCCCGGCCGGACAGATGGCTCAGCGACCCTCCTTTGCTATTCAGGAGCTGCTCGGACTTTCCGGTTCCCAGTACGGCGCGGCTGCCGCGTCGCAGGCCGCGGCCGCGCAGGGCTTCCCGGGCTCCCAATTCTTCTCGGCGGCGGCGGCGACGAACGATCCGTCAGGCGCAGGTGTGTCCCCGGGCATGGGTTCGCCTTACTCGTACCACACGCACGCCGCGCACCACTCCCACCAGAACTTTACCAATGTTAACGCCTCCATGGTGGCCACCACCACCATGGGGCAGGGGGGTGACGGCGTGCACGACTTCTCAGGTATGTCGTCCATGTACAGCCCGGCATGGCGCGGCCACCCGGCCGGCTTCCTGTCACAGTTCGGGCGGGAGGACGGCGGAAGTCAGGGCCGCAGCCACCAGTACCACGCCGCCCTCCACGGCGGGGTCGACCCCATCTCACCGACAGAGAAGCACCAACACCACCACCTCGCAAGCCAACAAGGTCAGTTTTATTTCTTAAATCAGAATTAATAATTAGAATCATGAAAAAAATATCATGCATATTTATATAGTTTTAAGAACAACGCTATTGATCTTCGCACAAAACTGTCAGTACGTGTTTTTTTTGCTTTTTAATTTTGAAACTCCAATAGTGAGTTTTTGGGTGTCACAAAATATCCTAATTAGTTTTGTACAGTTTTTAAAAGTGACGCAAAGTTTAAAAAAAAATACAAAAAACAAACACTATATCATTACCATGTACATACAGTGCACCACAAAAATGCAACCTGGAAATCCACTTTAAGTTTTGGAGGAACTTCTAATTTATATTGATCAGTTAGTTTTCACTCGGCAATGGAATTGTGAGGGTAGTTGTGGGTTTTCTTTGAACATAGGCAAATTAGATAAGAAGAAACGCAGACGCGATGGAAGAAAGTGCTAAAATGTTAGTTGAAAATGTGATATACATCCATACAACTCCATCAATAACACCTTAACAAAATATTATTATATACATACACAGCTTAGCAACAGTTTCATTGTACACTGAACAATCATAATAATGACAATTGCAATCAGTGAAACACTTCCACTCATTGATAATTAACCCTATATAGTAAACATTATGTAAGTAGTAAAAACAAACACGAAGTGACAGGTGAGAAATATGCCCGCATCCTCTATACACATTCAACAGGTCGCCCATAATACAAATTATCCCACCTTTGTTTTTTGGTATGAATTATGATAAAAGAGTTGAACACAGCTTGGTGTAGTTTGGTGGGGCTAATAACACATTGTCCATACATGGAGGTGAATAATGTGACAGACATGATATATATAGTGTGAAGTTTGGGGATGTTTAGTTTGTTGAGTCTTAAGGTCAATCTATATCCACACCTCCCATGCAGACTGAAGATATATGTACATATATTTTACAGTTCGCACAAACACTGGATTATAAGTATACTCTAATAAGTAAAAGTCAACATATCCTCTCCACGGGGCGACCGCACGCAGATTTGAGAGGCCAGACAGGCGACCTGAAATCGTGTTAAAACACTTGAGTGTTGCCCTTGAGTGTCGCTTTAAGAGTGAGTGAAGTGATGACTTTGTAAATATATGGAAATAAATACACACACTCTATATCATATATCTCCCCCGTGTATAAAGCTAAGAAGTGCTGAAGATGTGTAGAGTGCGGATCAAAGGTCGGTACTAAAGAACACACAATCAGTTTGCGCTCTTCAGTGGTCCTCTCCGGGGTTAGGGGGAGAAGGAGTGGGCAAGGCTGTGGTCGCGGGACGTGTGTAGGGCGAGGGGGAATGGTATCCATGTAAAATCCAGGTATTTAAAACTCCAAACACGGAAAGACGAAGTGAATTATTTTAGGAACATATATATCATATCTGTGTGATATAGCAGCTCCATATATTTTACCATATTTTACACTTGTAAATGTCTTTCTTCGCCATTGGTACAAGGACCATGTCAGCGCAGTATACACGCAACAGTATTTTGGGATACGTTGGGTACTATTTTAATATGTCCCTAACATAGAACGTACTTCAATGGGAGTATTTTTCAATGGCTCACGGATCGTAGACAGGATTAGACATGCAAGGGATTGGCTCAAATGTGGACTTTTTCCTCTTTAAAAAAAAGATAGGGTTATTTCAGTTTTGGCAGGGTCTAACTCCCTGAAGCATTTCTTTTTCTTTTTGTACAAATATGTTAAGTTGCTAATAGAATTAAGAAGATATCCTCCCTACCAGCAATCACCACATGATCATTGTCGGGCCCACGGTGCCATAATTGCCGACCACCACACACCATTAAAGTACCAGGGGTCCTCTCTGATCCTTCCTTCATTTGGATCCTCGAGGGTACTACTCCCAAAGGCGATTACCCCAGCCTCCCCCTTACACCCGCCGCACTACCCGACCTCAAGTACATCTACTACACGCCGTACCTACCCCCTACCCCACCGCACACAAGTCAGTCAGCCACACGCACGCACGCACATGGTGGTGGAGGCCTCTCCAGAAGCCACCCAAAATTGGCGAATAAAGAATGACAGTAGATCCATTGATCGAATAATGGGCACGGCGCCTTGGCCATTGTGGGTGCCGGGATCCCCCTCCCGGAGAGGCGGTTAAGGCAGAGGGGATGCCAGGAGGGAATGCGGAGGGAGGAGTGGGGGAGGGGGGGGGGGGTCATGCCCCCCCGACAAAAAGACACTCGATCTCATAATTCGGCTGGTGACTGGTGAATGGGCCTGGTTGGGCGCACCGACTGGGTGTGAGGAGGCGCGGTCCCAGCAAATCAGGGTTGACAAAATTGGCGAAATCCCCTTGGTTAGCGTGTGTTGAAACAAGCGTTTAATCGAAGGGGCTGGCCATGGCTCAGGGCAAGAGGTTGGCACAAGGCGGGCCACTGCCTGGTCGCAGGCCAGGAACATTATAAGAACAGTCGGAACAGGAAGGAAAGGGGGTGCGGAAGCCGCAAGAAATGGCAATGATTTGGAATAGGCGGTGACAGAGTGGGATTCTAATGATGAATCTCAAAGCATGATATTTCAGAACAGGATACCATTTGACAAATCATAAAATTCCGCCAAAAGTAGACCATATGTACTAAAAGGTCAGAGGGAAACTATTCCTATATATATACTAAGATATAGACGGCTATATACAGTATAGAGGGTATTTGCGAGTATCCTTGTATATCAAATGTGTGAGGTGTATACGTTAATTTTAATATGGAAAACTGAAAGTTATCCTGCATGTTCATGAGCAGCTCAGGATTGGCTTGAGTCACTCTGCATGCCCTGGGAGCTGCTCACCAGACGTGTTCATTACTGGCCAATTCTTACTGCTCACTTCAGCTCGATGGCAGGCTGGCCCCGCGCTGCATGCATCCTCAATGAAGAGTGACAACAATGGATTAAGTAAGCAAATGATCATTATCCCCATTAACCACCAACCCCCACCCTTACCTCTCCAGCTTCAGCACTAGCTGCCCCCAACCATTACAATAACACACACACTCCTTCCATGCACTGGGCTTGGTGTATTTGTAACATCAAAAGGCTCTCCCCCTGCTTGATCCAAAATTCCAAATGCTTTTGATCTGCACAGGCTTGGTGCACAGTGAAAATACAACTTGTAATGAGCACACTGTCTTCACAATGTCTTCATCCAGATATGATCATTATTGTCTTGTCTTATTGTCTAAATCTACTGGAGCTATGGCAATGTTAACATTATGTATTAGCACGTTTTGGATATCATGTCCTTGTATTTTCCTGTTGATACCCACTGTATTCAACCCTTGTTCTCAAGCTGCAATAATGTCATGAGATTGGCTTCCTTGCTTGACTAACCTGTAAATACAATACATAATACATTCACAACACAGGGAGAACGTATTATTGGGAACTATGTGTGAACAGAAATTGTCCAATTACTGAGGCCAAAGTCAATTTGGGAAGGGTCCCCCATTGTTTTGACAGGGTTACAGAAAGATGTATTGCTGTACATCGGCACCCAAGATAACACTATTTTAGTTTTAGGTGTTGAAGAGCGAACAGAAAATGCCCTGCTATGACGTGTTTGCAGTTAGTGGCTTCGTTGGTAGCGTGTAAAACATTTCCAGTAGCAGCTAGTGGCATGTAAATAATAATGTGTTGTGATTACACCCTATATATTTTGAGATCATGCTAGGCGTATGTAATGTACAATGAAATGATTAAAATGGACAATAGAACGTTTATCCATACTAATATAATAAACCTTAATTTGATAATAAGCATAAACACTCAAGAAATATAACAATGCACTTCTATGCGTCATTCTGTGCATTCTTTAATAAGTCAGACACGTATAGATTACCGGTTATTCATGGGAAGCAGTTGTCACTTTTATAATGGCACAAATTGTGATGCAGACATGCCCCGGATGTGCACACAATATAGACATGTGGCGAGATGTATGGGACAGTGTATGCGCAGTATGCTAATCAATGTACAACATGTATCTGAACGTTTCTTTATTTTTATTTCTGTTTGTTAATGGTTTATACATGAACATACTTATAACATTACCTTTCTATTAGCATAGTGCAGACTTGGTATTTTCAAATAGAGTTTATTATCAGCGTCTCTAACATAAATAGTACTTTTACAAACGGTCTTCAGAAGAACAAAAGCACATCGTACAATGGGATATTGATCCTGAAAGTATAACCTTTCCTTTCTCCTTCATGAGCTTAATTGCTTCTGGGTCTTTGATACAGATAAAAAGAGTCCAGAGTCTGTCTTAAATAGATCAAGTCAGCGATGTTTTACCAAGTTGGTTGGTGATGGGACCTATTGTAGGCTCAGTCATAAAAGGCCATGTGATAGGCGAATTTCCGTCACGTCAGCAACTCTAGACACATGCAGGTCTTCCTTGTCTCCTACAACTGCAGTTCCTAGTCGGGCTGGTGGTCCTCATTTAGAAGTGGGTGTCCAAGAGGGGATGCTGCTGCTGGGAAAGGGGGGGGGGAGAAAACCAAGAAGAAATCCGATTAGGAATTGTGGGTGATGGTGGCCGAATTTATTGCAGAGTCAGCTGTGCTGGGAGGTGGAAGAAAGGGAAGACAAGGGAAGTGAGAGAGCTCGGGAGATAGAGAGAGGGAGGGAAAGATAATCTGGGGAAAGGACGGATTGAGGGAAGAACGACAGAGAGAGTGAAAAGGGCAGCGGGATACACACAAAAAGACACAGAGAGAAGGAGATGCATGATACAGAGGCAATGAGAGACAGAGAATGGGACAGACAGACATACAGACTGAAGCCATTGAAGGGGAAATATATATACAGGACAGAGTTGGGGGCAAGGGTGAAGAAAGTAAGGGTGAGGGAGGATGTCTCTAATGACGGCCAATCAGCAGGTCAGAGAAGAGGACACGAATAAAGGCCTGTCGTGACGTGAGGGTGACGTGACGTGATCTCCAAGTTCCACAGCTCCTAAATGATATGCCCTCGAAGCCCCCTGTACTTAAAGATGTCAGTTTTACAGACCTCCTCTCCATTCCTTCCCCCATACAAATCCCCCAGTCCGTAATACCAGCCACCAGCACTGCAGGGGCTGATTTTCAGAGTAAATATTGTGTATGTCTGTGGGTGTTGGGGGAGGGTCAATGCTGGTGCTGTGGTCAATGGTCAGTGAGGGTGCTGGGCAGGGCACCAAGGGGGTGGTACCGTGAGCGGACCCCTGCTGGGTGCACGGAGCCAGGCTCTGAAAGCAGAAAAGGGGAGGGGGCATTCCCGCCGTCAGCAGGGCTAAAGACCTGTCACTGTCAATCTGATTAGGTGTTAATACGTGGGCCCTGAATAATTCCCTTGTCAAACACAAAAAGTGTGTTGTGGAGGGGCGGCGTTGGGCGGGTGGAGACCACCTTGTGTGTAGAGCCCCCCACAAAACGCTCTCCCTGCTCAGTACTGACGGACATATGTCGGTGTGCATGGACCTCCCCCTCCTCCTCAACCACCACCATCTCCCTCCAAGCAGCATAGAGATTCTATACCTGTGTAGGCAATGGCAGCTACCGCTTTTAGCCCCGGACCATAATGCGCAGCGATTTGCACTGATTAGATTTAAGCCGAAAATTGGGCAGGCTCCTTGGTCAAATAATAATTGAGATGTGGTTCGGGAGTAACTATATAGCGCATAGAAACGTGGGGCCCACACTGCCAGACCTCCCCCTCCTCCTGCCCCCTTCTCCTGTGCTATACCTGACGTGTAGGAAAAAGGCCCCCCGACAGGGACGGCGGGTAGGGTATCAGGAGGACTTTTGTGCCGAGGGTAAATACTCCATGGTAGAGTGACAGATCCTTAATACTGCAAGGGGAACCCAGTCCTTACAACGAGCAGGACGGCCAACTAGACCGCCTACACCGGTCCTGAATCGTATCGACGGCCGACGCGGGCCACTGAGTGACGGGGGCGGACTGGGGCTCAGTCTAGGGTCCTATATACATCTCCACCTCCAATAATACTGTTCCCATACAGCCTCAACCCTAGCTGCCCGATCTGATGGGAAAATTACACTTAGCCAGCCAATACTTGTCACTCCTGGCTTCCCATAAACCGAGTGATTGCTATACTAAACCCCATACACTGTCCACATCCCTAGCAGGTCTCTCCATACCCCCAACCCCATTCTCCTCCAAAGTCTGCATTTCGGTTTCCCCTGGCCAGACTCTCCCAACCACCCATTCAACTATGAATTCCATGACTCATTCAAATTCAATTCAGGCGAGTCTGCGTGCGTGGCATAACTTTTATCAACCTCCTCGTACTTTTTCCACCCCTAGATTCATCATTATTCATTTTGAATTAGAGAGACAAAATGACACACATAAAAAATGATAATTCTAATTGTCAATTTGGGAGTTTTCCCTGCCCATTTGTAAAACGCTTGAACCTGATGTTCATTTAGCGAATCGTGTCCTCCTCGTTAATGCTACGTATCCTTTGTTAATGGCGTTAATCCAATTAGTCTGCAGTGCAGCCAATCGCCAAGGCGAACCTCCCAGTAATTACCCCAATAATTAATCATGTGCTAATTGGGGGCGGTCAATAAGAAAATACATCGGTAATTGGCCGGAGGCTGGGTCAGTGGCCATGTTTAAGGTGTGTAATTAACACTGTAGTACATAGCATATGTGTTGAAGGATAGGTAGCCAATGGGCCTACCAGGGTGTCTGTATTATATGTGCTTATACACAGGAGTGTGAAGGGCAGGGAGGTGGAAACTGACAGACACTGGAGCCAGACAACTCCGTCTACCATATCCTGTTAGTCCCAGGCTGTGTGTACAATTGTACATGCAAGCATCACTGCATTGGATACATTTAAAGTTCAACATAATAGTTTGTTTAAAAGGAACTCCCACCATTTTCACTTAATTCACACAACCAGATAATATTCTCGTCTATTACCATTTCTGACATTTCTGATGTATCTTTCCACTAGAAAAATATGTATAATATACATTATATACACGTAGCTGTGTATAATGACTAATATTATGTTATTGGCTATATGCTAAGTGTGAACAGCACAATGCACTGATAGCTTTATGCAATAGCTCTATAACACCCAGTATAGAGTGGGTATAGAACGCCATGTGGAGCTGTCAGTCAGTCTATATCCTTAACCACAGCCTTAGTGGTTTGTCCGTGATGACACTGTCACTATCTGTAAGACTCTCAGTGTGACAGCATCCTTATCAGCCTCCACCACCACAAAGATTAGTGTCATTGGATCAGGTTCACTCTGCAGACAGCCTCAGCTCAAACTATTATCAGTTATTATTCTAAAAGTATATTTGTCTTCACAGCTTTGGTTAATATATGGCAGTTAGAGGTGTTTATTACAGGCCAATGCCTATAGGCTACCTATTCACCTGAGGATACTTAGACCAAATACAAATGTATACAGCTACAGGACAAGGACCCCGTTGCAATACTAAAAAGCTCTGTCATGACCATGCATGCAGTGTATTGAGTGAAACCCTAACTGCACTATAGTATAATAATATAACCGGACAAAAAGAAATCGCACAGACAATGTTAAATGTCATGTACATGGACTGGTGTAGGTGTAGGAACAGAAAATCTTTTGGAGAGAAAAAAACTGATCATCCCCCATGTGTTACCAATCGACTTGAACAACAAAGGAAAATATATAAATTACTAATAGATCGGTCTCCGTAACCCTGCACCCTTCTGAAACAACTGCAAATAAATCGCGCAATTGCTCTCCAACCGGAAAGACAAACACTTTCCCCATACCCCCACCGCCAGGGCACGCGGGAGGTCGGCAATCCGGGCTGTCAATCCGGATCCGGATTCCATCAGCTTCTGGAGGAAAAAGCCACACAAACAAGAACCAGATGACGCCACCAACACTGCCCGCCGCCCACGTGACCCTTGGTAAAGCCCGCCAAGACTGGGATCGTTATTTGTCTAAATGTCGTCTGCTTTGAGATGTTTCAGCCTAGAATGATTTTTCTCATTGAATTATGTTGCTCTACAGGCTTTGGCTATCTGCAAGAAGCATTGCTGGGTGAAATTAATATTCCCCACATGTTTGGCCCATAGTAAATGTCTCATTTCCGTACAATAGTTTCCCGTATTACTCTGTGATCTGCCATTTGTACTCACGCCATTCAGGAATAACATTTGTCTCCGTTTGAAATATCATATTTCTTAATCATTTGATTCACCTTTACATCTGCACGTACAATCTCACTCATTCATAGTCCACGCCTTGGGGATATTTAAAAAGGTCGACAGGGTTAGCACTATAATGACAAGAAGAGCATCGTATAATTATATATAGCACAGCTTCCTATTACAAAGGTTCCAAAATAGTATTAAGAAAAAAGAGTACTTATTACCACTGTATTAGCTAGTCAGTATAGTGGGTAGAGGCCTAACAAGTAGGTAATTTCACCTGTGTGTAAAATAGCACCAGGGGAGGGAAACCCTGGAGGATTGTTTGTAGAGCGTTAATAACTTATTTATCTTGTCTCCTCAAAGACGGTATTAACCTACAGTAGTGCACCATGCCATGTAAACCCACATAACCCTGTCCCACCCTGTACCCAGTAATGGGGACCACATGAAGGTTTGGGAAGCCTTCCTCCACATGGCATCTCCAGCCTGCTCGGGGGCCCCTGGTGGGGTTGTTTACCCCTGTTGATCTTGGCCTCTCTGGCGGTGGACATGTGTACGTCGGTACCAGCGAATGGATTAATTGCTCAGGGTGGGCCAATCACACAACACAAGTCAGCAGACGTTGGGGCTTGCAGGCAAATTAACCAATGAAGGCCGTCTGAATTAGGTGGTTAGGGCCACTCTGGCAGCTGTATCTATAATGCACCAGTCCTCCAGGGTTATGTGTGAAGAAGGCTACTCTCTTCTGTTTGGGTTCTCCAAGCTAATAAATGTAGCCTAAAGCCTTTCCTCTGTGGTACATTTTGTATTTTAGTCTATTCCTGGCTGAAATGTGTCTATTGATAACAAAAGTAGTCCTATGTGATTTATACATAATGGAGGTATTTATGTAAAAATACTATGACAAAGCTATGTTGAATAGCACATTAATTCCCCAATATAACGGGTAATATATAGGAAAGGGAGTAATATAATTGCGATGAGTCTTATATATACATGTAATATGAGCTTTATAGTAATTTATCATGTCATACTTATTATAGACCTTCACATTCTATTACGCCGTATAGACATTAAATAATGTCTAAACTACAAAAATACACAGTGAAATGATTGGCACTATTATCATCTTATAGCTATCTGTACTCTTTCCTGCTATAGTCCCAATTGACATAGGGGTGTTTGACAATAATGCAATCTGTGTTTACCAAGAGGATAGTCCGCCTAGCGTAGGTGTGTGCATCGCCCATATAGACGATGATCCATATAGATAAGCCGCAGGTGGGGACTCAACACCTTCAGTGCACCTCATCTCACCTGTAGAGATATTAAAGCATGGCACGTGGAGACCTGACACATTAGGAGGAATGTCCACACCTATAGCATAGAGTGGTCAGTGGATGATGGTCAGTGTGGTCATGACAGGGGTGAGATAAGCCACCACCACTCTCCCCCTCCCTCCCCAGCTGACCAAATCATCTTATCCAACACGTGAGAAAACAAAACCTCCAGGGAACTCCAGGCCCTCGGTGGTGATCCGCTTAGGGATCCAGGAGGAGAGCCCCGCCCTGTGGGTGTTACACGGCGTCAAATAACGCTGCTTATAGGGTTTAGATGGAGAGAGGGTGGGGGGGGGGTGGGGGGGGGGGTGTCAAGAAGACTCGTAGCCCTGGTATAGGAGGGAGTGCCAACCAGATGTACATGACATGTATTATGTCTTTAAAAGTTGAAATAAAGTTTATATATTGCAGCCTATATCAGAACTATATGCATTTACAAGCAATCTTAAGCAAATGTATTTAACACAAAAAATAACACGGAATAGAACAAACTCTGCATTACTATCAGAACTCGTTTAAAATGTCTAAAATTAAATGTAATGTTTTTATTAAATGTCAGCTGGCCGGGTCAGCAGGACTATCGGGAGAATGAGAGAGTCCACCCTTGCTTCCACATCACTCCTCTCGCTCTCTCAAACTTCAGCGGACTCTCAAACGCGTTTATACTGTGGGGGTTTTGAGGGGACCATTTTCTAAGTGTAAACTCGACTCATATGTATAACCAAAGTGTTTCTTTCCAATATCCCCACATTTCATTGATATTTGATAAAATCCTAGATTCGCCGCGTCATTGTACAATAGCGCCCATTGCTTTTTCGCGACGGTATACCCAAACTTTTTTTTTAAAATATGAAGCCCATCTCATTTGAATAATATTCTAAAATACAGAAGCACCATGAACACCAAACATCAAAGTACCCAAATAAACACAAACTTTCCCAGCCCCCCCCCCCCCTCCGCCATGCACCTATTGCTATTAAACGACAGCGGCAACTTCCGGCGCTCTGCGTCCTCCGCCAGCCTTCAGCCGGAAACGCCGAGGTCGGTGCGTGCGGCGACCGGGGACAGGGGGGGGGGACTGATCCGGGGCTGATCCTCAGCGATTAGGATAAGGCCGGGTCTCACTGCACCCAATGAGACCCACACGTGCTTAGGACGGTTATCGGCTCCCTGCCCGGCTTTAGATAGGAGGGTGACACTAAATAGCCAATCATGTCACAATAGGCACTGGTTCTCTGATAAAAACAATATTAGCACTGTTCTCAAAATCCTGCTGATTACTCCAGTAGGTTCACTGTCTTTGGAGCTGGAGGAACAAGGAGGGGTGCCCTCCTCCTCCTGGGCTGAGAGGATTTGGGATCTAGAGGGTGGAAGTGGGGGTTGTCTAACTCATCATCAAGGCTGATCCCCTGCAATTGTCAAGCTATTGCTTTGGGTGGATGTGGCCATTGCATACGCAATTGGCAATTGGTGTTTCGCTTGAAATATTAGCTAATCATAATGTTGTATTTGGGTTTCATAATAACTATATCAGTATCGTCTAAACATAATCAGAATAACCGTTGGTACTTTGACAAGGTGACCAAAATGTGGGACTATGCATTAGCTGGCTAGTGCCCCGGGTCTAGGACGCAGATTTGCAGGCATTGCCTATTGCCGGCATTGGCTTATTGCTGCTGGCGCTAGAGGCAATGGTCCCACAGTGTATGTACCATAACGAGGTGGGTATACACCCCATATACCTCCAGTATACACACCTATACTGCCATACACCTGTCGGAATGTATACCTGTATTATACCATTACTGAAGGAAAATATCCTCCTGTCATCCAAGCTCCTATGATTGTGAGAACTTCAGAAAGATTAGGCCAATAACAGTGTCCGCACCTCGGCCGCGGGATCATGTGTCCGGGCGGGGCAGGGCGCGGGGCCGGGCGGGAGGCTGACGGGCCGGCATCTAATTGCCCTGGTGACCGGTCATCCTCGTCGACCTGGGTTCTGCTTCCTACCTATTGCCATCGGCAAGTGTCAGCAGCAGACACCGTGGATGAAGGCAATTAATGACGGCCAGGATTACCTCATTAGTGGCCTAGAGTAAGCGTTAGGGTAAATTGGCAAGGTCAGCCTTCCTACCAGTGGAATGGCTGTCAGGCGGTTCATATTATTATACCTATGGTGCAGGGTGATAGCCCCTGGATGGACAGGTGGGATATGGCAGGTGTGAAAAGCTCAAAGTAGGGTATAATGTATCCAGTGAAATATGTACTTGGATTAGCCCAATAAGGTTTATTTTTGGAAAGCCCATTGCTTCTTAGTGTTCCTCATTTTTATAATGCCAATAAATATAGGTAAATATCAACTTACTATTTAAATATCATAACGTCAGTTACCAATTAACGTTCAAGGTTTCCAGGAAATGAAATTCATACTCCACCGATACAGTTGAGATATATGAGAACAAATTAAGAATGTACGATATTAGCCTTAGACCGACATATGTCAACTAATATGCAATGATTATACTAATGCTCCCATCATAAACAACCCCATTAATTACATGAAGGCAGGTGCCAAATAAATACAGGTTCCTACCACACGACCTTGGTACTAATCAAGGTCATTATATTGATTAACTCGTAATTAGTAAGTATATCATTCACCCGAATAATCTATATCACATACTAGTGATGTTATAATATAGTCTGGGTGTTATAGCATCCATATGGATATTTGTCTGCAATTAAAACTTTTGTGGCCACTATCACACACATTGTTTTATAAAAATATGTATAGAAATTGTGAATACCTACAGTAGTTTATCATGAAGGCAAGTAATACACGGAGAGCGCCTGTCCATTGTGTACATTACAGAAACTTGTCAAAATATTCTAACACATTATGTGATTGTCACCAGAACATTTATTCGTGTACCTAGGCCTAAACAATATATATGTGTGCCGATTGTTGAGATCCCTTATAGCATTACACTTATTTCAACTAAAGCATATATTTCAGTTTTAGATTGATTTAAATTAAAGATAATAACAATATAACATTATCTTTCTATCTTTACAGTTCACGATGGTATGTCATCACACCAAGGTGGGACAATATCAGATAGTCTTGCCAACAAAAAGAAAAAGAAGAAGAGGCGTCATCGGTAAGTAATCATAATACGTTTTCATACCCCAAGAACTTTGAAACAGCTAAGATTTAAAATGGTAAACACGAATGGGGCTTCTCAGGACGGGTAATTATTATTGAAGACCACACTATTAAATATAAACCAGACTTTCCTCTAAAGTTAATATGTCATAGTTTAACTTTTAGGGGTGGTTGGTCTGTGGTATATACACAATGTCCTGGTCCCTAATTGCTCTCTGCCTTTCTGAGGGGAAATACAAGAAAGCATTAAACGCTCTGCAGATGTCTCAATTTGTCCGTTGGGAGGTGCCCTGGTGGCAGGAAGTGGTACCAACCCCTGCCGTCACAGCCCCATGCAGTAACCACCTCTGTGGGGTATAACCTTTAGGGTGGACATTGCCTTAAAAGCTTGTCATTTCGTCAGTGGCCACCAAGTCGCCGATTGTGCAATCTTTAACAGAGAGCGGCGACGGCGGAGGGTGAGCATATTTATACTTGCGGACAATACAGGGAAACGCGCGGACAATGCCGAGGGGTGGGCGGACAAAGGGACGACATGCTGTCCTCTTGAAAGCCCCATACACGCCGTGGTCAGCGCTCAGTGGACGTACTACGTCCTACCTGTCACGTCAGCGTCTACGTCCCCCGCAGAGTGACGTCAAAACACGCGCCAATCATCATTATGCGCGCGCAGCATGAGATGACTGTGGCTATTATCGCTCACACCCTCCGCAGCTGGTGTGAAAATTCCCGCACTTCAGAGCAGTTGTCTGCCCAGGGGGCGGGGCTGGGACAAAGAGGGGGTGTCCATGTTGACGTGTAGGGGAGGTGTGTGGACATTGCTGGAAGATACCGATAGTTGGGTTGTGGCCGTCTGGCATGTAGTTAGTATTGGCCAAACTGACGGAGGGGTATACAGGGAGGAGGAAGGGGATGTATAGATGGAAGTGTCAAACGGTGATTGGGTGCAGCCAAGGGGAAAGTGATGCAGGAAAGATATGCAGGCCTATTTACAAGGACATTTTCTCTAATCAGAATGAAGAGGGGCCTAATTACTATTCAATTTACTTAATTGTATTGGATATTGAACAGAAACCCAAAGAAAATACTAAAGCCATAGTCAATTAACTGATCATGTTCATAGCACATATCATAACACCCATAGCTAAAAGAAAATCTTCAGATATAAATATAATACTCCAACCTCATAGCACATATCACACAACCCATCGCTAAAAGAACACCTTCAGATATAAATGTAATGCTCCAATATAGCATGATTAGCAGATTTTCTTTCAGAAATACTGCAGAAAAAGAAATAAAGAGGATCAAAAACCCATAAAAAGAACACCTGGGTACACCTACAAAACGAAAAGCCGTGCATGTGGAACCTACGATGTCGCCTGATTGGCAATAGGAGGCTGAGGAAAATACATTATGCTTTCCCAAATTAACCATGAGCAGGCCCATTCAAGCCGCCTTACGCTAATTCATCGTGGGGACGATTGGATTTCCCCTCCGCTGCCATCGGCAATGGGCCTAATACCTTCACCTCAGAGGCAGTCTTTGTAGCAAGCCCCAGCTAGCGTGCTAGCTAAAACAGCCATCAAATAAGCTCGATAGCTACTGACCAGCATTGTATTATTCTCCCTCATAGCAGCCATAGTGGGAGAGATCCAATTCATTAACGCATTAGGAAGCCTATTCCACGGCCTAATCTCTAGTCGCAGCAATTGATAGTGCCTCATAATGGTGTCTGCCATTGGGGTTTTGTCTTGGAGGAGACCCTTGCAAACTCTTATGATCTTCTCTTTTTTGAAAGTTGAGCCGGGGAAAAAGTGTTTTCTGCAACAAAAGATGGCATCAGCTTTTTTTAGGCATCAATCTGACATGGGAGAAGGGTGGTCACCACCTAGCCTACCCACCGCATTTCCGGAGGGAGGGGCAGGTAATGGACGTGTGGTTTTGTGGGGTTAATTATTGCTCTTAATACATAAAAGGGACAAAAAGTTATGGATCTTTACATTCTCCAGTTACAAGAAACATTTAGGTAGGATCGGATGGGATAAGACTTCCTGCGGTTCATTGAATTCATGCATTTAGATTTATGACTAATTCATAATTATATGGTTATTGCATCTCAAATAAACATGTGTACCTATCGACTAAACTAAGTTATTGTATTAACTATCAAGCTGATAAGAGGAAAAAAGGCAACTATGAATGAACAGTTATATTAACAACTCAAACGTGAGTCCACAAAACCCCAGCCCTCATTCCATTATTCTGAAATGTACTCATCATATTAACTGTATACCTAACGATTTTTAATGCCATGGTCTTCTTTTGCAGGACGATTTTCACAAGTTACCAACTGGAGGAGTTAGAGGGTGCCTTCAAAGAGGCCCACTACCCAGACGTTAACGCCCGTGAGGTGCTCTCCCTCAAGACTAACCTGCCTGAGGACAGGATACAGGTGAGTTCTGTTGCTCGTATTATGCTATTTGAATGCTATACTAGTATATATTCATAACTTGCAGCGGGATGATGTGACATGTACCATAAGATGGTGTGCGCTGCAAAGTGAGGTATTGTCTAGCATTGGTGACCAGGCATATGGAGATGATGGTTGAAGTTGAAATAATTACACATTATTGTGTGATAGATCCTGAATGGATTGGTCCTTTTCTAGTGTTTTTACTTTCTCCCTATTGACACTTAATTGCTTATCATGAGTGAATGCAGCTTATTTTTAAAGGTAAAAAATGCCAGAAAGCCTTCACTGCCTTAATCATGGTCCCAATAACAGGGAGCTCTGTGATCTTCAGTCTGCACCTATTGTCACAGTTGTCCCTCAACAATTATATTGCATAGTATTGCAACACCCTTGCAACATTCACCAGTGTATTGTACCAAACATGCATGCCTGATACAGAAAAAGAAAATCAATAGATCTCTGTGAAACTTGAGGAGATATTCCCTTTTGAAAAACGTCAATTACCATCATATGAGGGCCTAAAACACGCAGGGGGTGACAGGGTGGGGTCACACCCACATCAGACACACCATAGGCCTTTGATCCAGTTCCATTTGAATCACGCAAAAAATGAACTCTCTTGACCGTTTGAATAGAGACTCCGGCGTTCCTACCACGAGAGAGGGTCCTTTGGCCTTCATTACCAGAGTAATTACTACATTTTTACATTTGCTCTTTTTGGTGCATCGCATTTGATCTAATGATCAGTTAGTGGGGTATTAAGGACTTAATTGATGACATGTTTAGCAATAGAACTATAATTTGCTTAAATTAGCAGAGGTATTCACATGAGTTGTGTATATCCAGTATATCCCTTCATATGAATAGCCACGTGTACAGTTTCACATCCAGAGGTACTATTGAAGCAGTATCAACCCAAAAACTAAACAGAACGGCAATTCACCGATGATGTAGACAGGAGACCTATATACATTATGGAAAGAACTTTCAGTATCAAGGAGATATCATTGTACTATACAGGTGTTGATATGGCATGTCCCCATCATGGGTTCTCTCTCCTCAGAAGAACAAAAGGTGGTGTTTCTGTTGAGTCTTAGGCAGAGATCGTGTCAGAACCTCTGATCTCTGTTCTGATCGTGCCTCTGTCAGAGACTCTGATCAGCCATGAACAATGGAGACTTTGACTCCAGTTTTGATCTCCTGACCTTAACCCCTGCCCCTCCTTCCTCCAAGGGCTCTCAGCAGCTTGCCCCAGGGCGTGGCCTTGTGGTCAGATTATCTCACCCCCTGGAGAACTGAAGGTACCCCCATTCATTAACCCTTGTACTCCATGACACAGCCTACTGGAGGCCGCAGCAAAGGGAGCTGGAGGGTCAAGTGTTGAAGGGTCAAAGTCGAGTCGAACAGTGCTGCATGTGTCTCAGTGGGAAAGGGGTTATGCATTTATGTTCAATAATGGTCAGTAAAGATATTTATAAGGTATTTAGCCTTTGAGACCAAAATGTGTTCTTAACAATGTCTTCATTGGACATTCATGTGCCATAGGCGTATTGCCACAGCCAAGAGCAAAACATGCACAAAGGTTGATTGTATACTGTAGTTGTGTTAACAGCCGTAGACTTAGATCGTATGATCTATAAGGAGGCAAGGACGTCCCTATAATATTGGTCGACTGAAGATATACGTATTGTAAACACTCCAGGAAAAGGTGCATGGAAGGGACCCCTACATCGACGTCTTGCATGCGCGTGGTAGCATTCGTCAGTGCCTGCCACACTTTAAAAAGAAAAAGAGAAAGGGAAGACAGAAAGGCAGCCAGCATGGCGTACCCATCCTGCCAATTAGGAGCCGCTGGCCCCGGCTGCGGTTCGCCCCGCAGTGAAACAATAGGATCCGGCTAATGTGTGGCTCACTCCGCAACAAATGATCCCTCTCCTCCCCTTCTCCTCCTCCCCCTACCTCTCTCCACCAACCCCCATTTTCTGCCCTCTCCGCGCACGGCTGCTTCACCGAGGTCCGCGCGCGACACACGGTAGCGCCACCTTTCGGCCTGCCATACGGGGGCGATAATAGATGAACGTAAAGCAGTGCGCATGCGCCGAGGCCTCGCGTGACGTGACGTACCTGGGTCTTCCACTAACCCATCCCTTTCTCTGTCTCTCTGTACTCCTTTCTCCATCTTTCTCTAACTGAAAAGACTAAGAGCGCCTCGTCTTGGTGTGGCGGCAAACTGAAAGAGCGTCTGACGTCACAGAAAGGTGGATGAATTCTGTGATGACAAAAGGTGAGCTGGGAGGAGCTGGCGGGGGAGCAGCTCACCTCTTGCCACTGTATGGGGTTACTGTTGGCGATTAGCTCGCATTGATTTACCCGTCTACGTAGAAAGACGTTGCGGGGAGGGTGCCCGGACCTCGGCCTCTCTTCGCTTGACAGATGAATGTGCGTCTATGAGCAGACGACAAAGCTGTCGTTTTTGCACGCAGCTTTACCTGAAAGGGCGATATTGAGTTGTATTTGTAACTCTCCGAATCTGCTCTTCCAGGTATCATCTCACACGATAGCTTTCTCGGCCATACATGATACCCTACACCTCCAAGCAGACGACATTTTACTTTCCATACTGATCACTCACACAACATTAGGGCTCTGTTTTTCTGAAATGTTAAGTTGAACTTGAACCTGTCCTCCAAATGCCCGTATTGAGTGTAAACTTACGAATGGAAGACGTTCAGTAGCCTATCCCATATTGAAGATACCTCTCAATGTGTCTCCAGAAATAACTAACTTTGTAGAAAAATATCCATTAGACCGAGATAGATCTATGTTCTGAATTGGTCTTAGGTAAGAAATACGTTTGTACATGTACTTGGACGTCTAATAAAGTCAATCAGTCAATGTTTTTACATTGATCAATAGCTTCACATGATAGGCCTATGTTTCTCATATCATGAAATCTAAGGCTAATGTATGGCGGTTGACAAAGTAGCTCACACAATTACTACAAATTGTGGCTGTAGACTAACTTTGCTTGTAATGCTGAGTGCCAGAAAATGGCATGACTATACATGCAGCCCCCTCGGTTACGTAACTATAAAACAGTTTGACATTCAGTTATGTAACATACAGGCAGTACAGGGAAACTATATAGAATGCGGGGTCAACGCAGGGTAGATTTAGCTGTAATTAGAGTCAATTATCCTGATGTAAATCTGAATGAAGGACACAAGTCTATTCGTGTGCTATATACTATATATGCACTTGCTGTAAAGGTTAGAGATCTAGACAACTTAACATTGTAGTGTAATTGTTTATGAAAGTGTTGCCTATTTGAAAGTGAAATGGGGAAAAGGAAATCGGTTAGATGATAAGTATATAATATACGTGCATATACCTATATATTGACAATTTCCACACATTGTTCCTGGGCGTAATTCTTCACCCGGCGGAGAGTGTTTTAAGCACAAAGGAAGTCAAACCGAGGCAATATGTCCTGCCATTTTTAGCTTACCACACAATTCAATTTATACTTGAATTCAACCGTCTCTTTTTAACGTCAGCATTTGTTTTGTATATTCTAGATACTCATCACAACCCCACTATATCAGTTCTCTGAACGTATGATAACATAGGCTTTACACGTAGGCTATCCCCTTATTCGGAGGATACGACCGAAATCCATAGACCGCCACAGCTTGATGCATCTTAGACCTATTAAACCGCGGTTCATCAAGACCCAATCGCAGTTTATCAAGCATACTTGATCAGTTAATTATCTATAGGACAAGCCATACTTACAGGAGTCCACACTCATGTTACATATTATCATACTAAACCCTTCCTCCATGTGTTGAAGCATCTCCCCATCCTCCCTCTAGACCTGGATCCCGCTCCCTACCATGTGATGCCAGTCGTTACGCAGCTGGCGGCTTGGCACTGCGGTCACCACAATAATCACTGTCACTCATGTTATCACCCATTTAGGCCACCCTCCCCACCCCTCACCTGTCACACCCTGTATGGAATCAGCCACCAATGAGATCAATTTGTCCAGGAGGTGTAAGGGGGTGTTGAAGAGGGCTCTCACTCCATATTGAGGGGTAATGTGTCATGGAGGCCGGTTTCCATGGTCGGTGCGTCCCGGGGGACATGGTCCCCGTCTGGTCGAGCTTCTAGCGCCGAGCTTCACTACTCCCACCTTTAACACACTCCTTTCCTGGACGATAAGTCCCTTAGTTTTAAAAGCTTTAACATGTTGCTTTACTGCGGGTTATTGTGACGTTTACAGCCTTTTGTGGACACCCCTACCGTGTGATATATCAGTTATTTTTAAACCCAAATATTAGCAGTTCGGTGATAGCTGTACATGTATATTATATATTTTATTCTGTACAGCACCAGACAGAATCCCCTACGTAAAACAACTTTAAAATAGCAATAATCAATATCACTGGTGGTTTTGTCAGAGGATCGGCCATGGACTACAGACGCGCGTGGCCCCGGCTGTACAGTGCCCGCGCCGCGCCCTACTTCCCATATACTACTCACATAAAAACACCACAGGTTCACAGGCCTCACAGCCAGACAGTGCGTGCTTCTTTTAACCAGATACTTTAGTAGCCTATGCGAGCTGCTCAGTGCTGTAGATGTAACTTTTTCATGGTGAAAGGTTGAGGTACTGCTCAGTATAGTGTATAAGGGACTACGATGATTATAGATTGTGGGTATTCTGCTGTCGTAAAGCAGACCAATATCTATATCCTGATAATTATCAGTACTAGTTCCACAACAAGAAACAATATCAAGGTAGTTTCATTTTCCGGGGGATATGGCCAGAACATGCAATGACGTCTTCGTGAACATAACATACTCGGTAACTCTGAGGGAACTTCACAAATGACGTCACTGTTTAGGGGGTCGGGGATGCGGGTGGTTGTGCTTTGGAGATGAACTTATTACAGGGGCTATACATAACTTTGGTATAATGCGCATTAAAAAACGTTGTCAAGGGGTGGGGGAATTGAAGAAGATGCCAACATTGGTGACGTCATATATGTGAACGTTCTCTAACAGGCTAGCCCTGTGTGTAGATGTGTATATTGCAGTAGGGGGCGGAGACCATGTGTGTGGTCCATGTGGTGTACACATGTTTACCGGGAAGTGTCACACAACCTAGAGCTTTTTAAATCCTGGTTTCCTAACAACATCAAGCATGCCCACCCTAACCTATAGCCAAGCAGAACCGACTTTATTGCAATGTGTTACATACATGTACAATCGGATTTATCCTAGTCCCATCTGTAGTTGATGCGCTCTATAGTTCAAACAACATTTGATCAGATCCCGCCTCCTTGGCGTATGCACAGATGATAAAGTCCAGATAAAGCTGAAACCCTGGTCCGTAAAGAGTCAGAATGGCCTGATAGCAGGAGCAATAGTAGTGAGATCAATACTAGCAGTGCGCTGCTCACATCTTAAGCTGATGCCTGTAACGAGCATTTCCTTAAAATCAAGATGCACCCTGCTACAATTGACTTGGATTGTTGCAGAGGTCCGGTGAGTGGTTACTAGTTCAACTGGGCTGTTTTGTTATAATCGGCGATCTGCTCCTTGCGTAATAGTGAGCAACTTCCTAAGGTCAGATTAGACTGAAGCTGGGGCCAGGGTGAGCTACTCTAAAGCCATAGAGATCAGACGGAGCCGTGACTGCAGGGGCAGGGGGCAGAGGGAGGGGGCAGGGACAAGCAGGGAGATCGGAGATCGGCAAGGAGGAGATGGAGAGGGAGACAACTGTGGAGTTGAGAAAAGATAAGGAGTCGCCCGTCCCTGTGGTTGACAAGCAGCAGGGGAGATAAGACGACGGAGGCGGCATACTGCGGGAGGGAGGCGTACTACCCCGTGACTCTACAACCCCATCCCTGCCTCCACCCCTCCGGCAGTGGATCCAAACCTCCAGTAAGCCCCCCCCCCTCCCGTCTCGACCCCCACCCCGAGCAATCCACTAACAAACACAAATCCAACCTTCCTCCCCGACACCCGCCCCGGCCGCCACATGCCCACGCTGCTGTCAGTTAGGGGTTGGGCCGCCCCGGGGGTCGCCCGGCCCCCAGCACGGGCCCCCGCGCAATAATTAGAGTCATTCTCCTTAATTGGATCAGCCGAGAACTTTCCACTGTCACTCAAGGGCCACTTAGGACGTGAAGCTTGTTCCTCCCCTGACCGATGCCCGTCCTGACTGACAGCCACGCCGGCCGGGCCGCCGGGTCCCGGCCCCCAATTAGGCCCCGGACTGCTACATTTCTCAACCAAGCTCTAATGAGAATCAAATTTCACCGGCACATCTCTAACGACTTCTAATATTTTCATTTGTGAGGGAGGGGGTGGGCGACGTTTTGTTTGTTAGTTATCATTGACTGTGATGGCCATTGATGTTGCATGTTTTGTCGGACAACATTATAATCAGGGAGGTGGGATGGGTCAGCTACTGAGTAGTGCACTGAGAGCCCACCGCCACTGGGATCCAAGAGGGGGTTTACATGACCAATGGCTACTCTGGTTCTGCGAACCTTTGAAGAGCTATTCACTACTTATATATGGTGAACATTGAAACACGCTTTCAGGATAATATGGATGCAGCACTCCATATTTGTATTGTATATGCATATAGATCTAGAATGATAAAACATGTTTACATGTCAAATGTGTGGTGATTCAGAACTTTATTTCACAATAACATTAAATAAAATTATTGTGAATTACTGTCCGGGCTGATATTGGCCTACATACCGTGCGATTCCATCCCACTACTCGTATGGCATGGTCTTGAGTAGGCTACTTCCTAAGGCAACAAAGTAGAAATACCAATAACATATATTATTGGTATTTGGAACACACTTCCACTACATAGTATTACATTCTTATACATTTATTTTCAAATACTTATCATGGCCTTCCATGTATTTTTATTACCCCAAGTCTATACCACTACAAATCGCGGATACTACAATACATTGCTACTGCCATGAGGTCAAGCTCAGATGACTCACAATGTTCGACCTCCCCTGACTCATGACCATTCAATGACCTACTGGACCTACTGGCCACTCACCCATTCATGCAATCATAGCATCACAGATCCAGTTCTTTTATACTCAACCCTAAGCCTGTATCGCAACATTTCCATCTTCATTAAAGGTGCAACCCGAAACACCTGTCCACTAATCACCATGCAGTGGGTACAAACAGTGACCATTTACACCTATGGGAACCCCCCTGCTGGCCTGCTGGAGTGACCTGGAGTAACCGTGGACTTATGGGTCCCATTGTTTCCTCCAATGCCTGACCACCCTCCCCAGGGCCCTCCCTCTCTAATCGTATTTTCGTGCAGAGTAAAACAGCCTGCCTGCAGAGTGTATTTTATCGACGGAGTTTGCTGTTAATCCGAGGTCAGGCTCTGACCTTGGCTTTGGGTGCATGCATGTCACTGCTCCCCTGACCCAGAGAATCACACTAATTCTGTGATTGTTTAACCGAAACTGTACAGAGCTGTTTGTTCCAATTCAAATAAAACCATTGTGTTTGGACATCTACGAGTTCCTTGTGGGGATCGCCTCTCCTCCTTTCAAAGCATAGACTTTTTCATATTCCGACTGCCCTTCCAGTAATGGCTGAAGTGTAGCGATGGCCTTTACATATGAGGTGGGGTGTTAATGTGAAACGTCTAATGACTGAGACATGAATCATTGCACCATGTTAACCGTATACAGGGTCTAAATGTGGGCATGATGCATGCATGTACACACCTGGACGGTCTGCATGATACACCAATGCCGGGCCAATACCAGCGAGTTACTCTTGTGTACATTCAGTACATATTTTTTGTGTGGTCACATTTATTCTCTATACTACATACATGTTTCACCTCCAGAATACACAGGTCTACATCGGAACGACTATGAATAATACATTAATCTGCATTATTAAACCTGCATTTATCCCCTTTTTCTCTTCTAGGTGTGGTTCCAAAACAAGAGGGCGAAGTGGCGTAAGACGGAGAAGAAGTGGGGCAAGTGTTCTATCATGGCCGAGTACGGCTTGTACGGGGCCATGGTGCGACACTCCCTCCCCCTGCCGGAAACTATAGTAAAAACCGCCAAAGATGCCGGAGATATCAACGAGTCCTGCGCCCCCTGGCTTCTTGGTGAGTTTATAATCTTATAAGCAGCACATTACATAATGGTATTTGTACTAGTATATTGCATTGTAACTCTATTTGTAGGCACGTAATGCATCATGCGCATAGCAAGAACACACGAGACATGATTTTGATAATATTATTTTTGGTTTCCCAATGCTTGTGTGGTAGTAGTGTATAACTAATGAGTAGATATTGTCTGGGTATTCATGAATTACCCATCATACCCCTCATTCTTTGGCCAGATGAGGGACTTAATACTATGCATTACACACACATACACTATTCTAGTTTTAGGTATAAGACGGAGGTATATCCTGGTATCCTTGGTAGTTTGCATGACACTGAAGCCCTGTGCCCTAATCAGGGAACCCTTCACTCCATTCTGCAGGTATGCACAAGAAGTCCATAGAGGCGGCCCACAAGCTGAACGAGGACGACGATCACATGGACACCAAAATCTCGTCACCACGTGACAAACACGAGATTCGCAGCGAGAGTATCGCCACACTAAGGGCCAAGGCACAGGAGCACAATGCCAAGATGCTGGAGGCGTTACACCCTGGAGCAGGTCACAAGAGTGACGAGAGCACCACCAGTAGTCACCTTCTCTCCTCCGACACGTCCAACGACGATATTGATCTTACAAACTTAACACATCCGCACTAGAAGTGATCAGTATTAGTTGTAGTATTGTACTTGACGAGTATACCAGTACCTCGTCGTACCCTGGTTTATTAATGTTATTAATTATTATTATCACTATTGTGTATAAACTATTATTCGAAGGATAGCATGGTATTCACCAGAACGCTATCTACTTGGTATGCTAGCTACCTAAGGTCCCGCGTATACAATTACAACATCGGGGATTGTCAGGCGGGGTGGGTGGGGTGGGGTGGTTGCATGGGGGAACTGTCTAGGGATTGGGTGGACAGTCTTGAGTAAAAGATCCATACTGAATGTTAGACCTCCCATTTTCATGTTATATACTAGTAGACAAATGATCAAAGGCAAGCCTCAGGATGGATTTGCCAATCAGATCATAATGAATTATCTCTATGATGTATGGGCCATCATGCCCGACTTAAATTGTATACCAAATCGAGGTATCGAGGTTGACCAAAATGTGCTGTAATTGAACAAAATATTGTAGATTTAATTGCGATCGGATAAAATCATAAACAGAGGTATTCATCGATTCTTAGTATACTTTAATATGTTGATGAAGTGTGTATATTTAAATATTCTACCTCAGCTCGTTTACATGAGGAAAGCTTCAACCACATAATAATACCAAAGAATAGTTTTCTATACTATAGTTTATTCAATATAAACCCCCTGTATGAAAGTCTTCATGGAAATCACTGAAGTCACTGGAAGCCTCATGCCCAACACTTAACGGTTTCACAGTTAAAATGGGTAGACGCTATTGTCGGGGCTGGTTTAATCAATTTGCTCTTTAGTGGACAGAGAATTAGTTAGGTGCGAAGAACGGTCCTCGGGGGACTACAATAATCATTTTTATTTCTTGTTGATGGCTTAAACTAGATGTAACTATTCCATATGAAGATATCTTGAATCCTTCGACTGTAGTCAATTTGTGCTGTGCACTGTGCTGTGATCTCCGAGTGTTGATTCATTTTCATTACCACATCCATGCTACTAAACCACATGTGTCTGTGTCAAAAAAGAATTCAACCAGGATTGTTGTCATTACCTATTCAATGTGAATTATGCTTATTTTCGATGACACGGCAGGGTAAAATGTGCTCTTGCAATCGTGTTCTAATACGATGAAACAGTTGCAGGTAGTTGCAGTTTCCGATTTGAAACTTGATCTGTATAGAGTTCTCACATCATTTCTGATGATACATATATTAATGCAACGTTCAGGTGTACTTGTAGGCTACCTGATAGTGAAGTAGCATTAGAACAAACTGTTCTATACAATGGACCCACGCTTTTTCGGTATGCTTATAATATATTAGCATGAACAGACTTTTCATTAATCTATCTAACGTAGATAGTGCCCATATTTAGATATAACCACGCCAAAAATGTGCCTTCCTACCAGATAATTATAACTATTCCAAAAAGACTATCATGGAAGGTAATAGAAAGTGACTTTTTCAGCAATCATTATCATATCGCAACTTCTAGTCGACAAGATTGCTGATCTGAGTGCAACACAGGGTTTACATTTGGCAAGTATTGAGGGTATTGTAAGTACAAACCATATTATATACATTGTACCGGTAGAGACGGATTTTACCTTGCCCCGGGGGAAATCAATGACAGTGTTATCTATATGTACTATAATATGATGATAAGTGGGATATAAATATAATATACAATGTATGGATGCTTTCCACCTGGCATTGTATGAATCTACTGAGCATCATCTTATCTCATCAATGTTCATCCGTGACTTGTTATCTATTTACCATTTCATCAATTCACATTTGTGTACAAATCAGTCCGTGTATAGTGTCTATATTCATGTCAATGTTCATGTGTATATGGAATAAATATTATAGATATATAAGTCTAGCACTGCTGTTCGTTGTCATGTGTTTTACAGGGCATGATTGAAAGGGATTAAAGCACATGATCATGATAATACACGTAATATTCAGTTAACCACAAATAGTTGTATTAAGAAATTATGATAGCAACCATGATTTCTGAGAGTTATTCAGCCATTTGATCTTGACATGGTAAGGCAGCCTATACGGATACGGCATACAGTGATAAAGGCAGAAGAGGATTAAGGAAAGTTTCACTAGAATATTCCCTTTGAACAGTAGCGAAAATAGTACTCCTCTAAGATAAAGTATACTCCACATGACTAGCTAAATGTTAGATATGAAAATCTATATAATAATCCTTCATATGATATTGATCGACTTCCCATTGTCTATAACAGTGCGGCAACGCTACTTATAGAGAAAGAAACATAAATGCAATAACCCTCCACAACATGAAATAACACCCTAAAATGGAATGGTGAAGGATAAACCAAATACACAACCCTGGATAGTACCCTCTACGCATAATTAGAGTTATACGACTGCCTGGACCTATATTTTCAAGACCTATATTCAAAGGACGACATCACCCCCAGGCACAAAGTCTGCCTCAGATGGAGGTATAGCCATATACTCCTCAAGAAACTCATCCATGTCGAATATTGGAGGATGGAGAACTCCCTCAATAGTCTAGAAAAGGATGCCCATGTTATATATCCACTTGCTCCCAGAGGCTGCTCACTCTGTAGACATCTTTTCTATGATCCAGTCTCTGTACGTGGACACACGTGTACATACAGTAGGGAAGCCCTCCTCCCGACAGCTGATCTTTCCCCAGGAGGAAACGCCGGCCAGCACCCAACCACTGGAGGAGCGGCACACCAGGGGTCCACCATAGTCTCCCTGTAGGTGGTGATAGATTGGGTATAACGGTCAATGGAGCAAACTTATTTCATATTTGGAATTCGCTGTTAATATTACAAGCGCCCTTGTGATATGTACTGACACGGAATACATGCAGGCCCCATTGTATTGTTAATTATTACACTCATAGTAGGTGGATCAGTGACAGACCTGTAGTTCATTTACATCCAATGATCCAGTTAACAGAATGTTTCAAACAGAATTAAATTAAATTAATCATATTCATAAAAGTAGGAAACAGAATGCAAAGGACAATAAGTACAATTTTGTGTTTTATAGCATAACATCACAGGTTGTTAGCGTGTTATGTTTTGGCCCGATCCTTACCCTGGTATATTTATAATCAATAGTAGAGCTGCTTTGCCAGAATGATTTAAAGCCAAATTGTACTGCAGTAACAGGAATATTTGATTACTATATATTACTCCGCACTCCATAGCAACAACTCTTATTATAAGTGTAAACTTCAATCTAATATCGTCTACAGTGTATAGTGTTTAAAAGCATAATAGTGTTTACAATCATGATTAAGCAGACAAACCAACACAATATTTTACAAAATACTAAATTTTACCTTGCATGCGCCCGTGCCGCCATTGCCAGCACAGATGTGAGTTGGTAGGATGGAGTTCCTGCCCCATGCCCCCTTACAATCAGCCTGACTCCTGGGTGCCGCACGAACCTGGTTCAGGACCTTCTCTGTACCAGTGCCTGAAGATAGTACAGACATAGCAAACACTACTTATTCATTATATATTAATATGATAAAAATATGACACATTCTATGTGCATATCATAAGAATATAATAGCCATCTTGTTTGTAATTTCAGATTTTAAAAAAGCATCAGCATAGTTATATTATATGCAAGGAGCTGAATCAAAACATTATATTGAGGGTGTCCCAATATGTGATTATAACAGTGAAAACCAATTTAGCTGAGACTAACAATGACACTAGTTTCTTACCGTTACAATGTTAGGAATACTGCTTACCTTTGGTTTTGCCCCAGCCAGTCAAGTAGCATTCATCAGTAGATGTGAAGTCCTGGTCGGCGTCCTTAGGTAGACACACAGGCATGTAGTTCTTACCTACCTTTACAGGTTCTGACAGCTTCAATAAGGCGATGTCATGTGGATAGGGCGAATCCGACTTGAAACCTTCATGCTGGAAATGCACATCATGGGAGAACTCAGGTTTCCATGTATTTATCACAATAGTGGCAATACAAATCTATCCAATAAAGTCCTACTTCCTAGCAATGCCATATTTATTTCCACAGCACAGTAATCGCATGATCAACAATTGAATGCATTATACATTTTCTCTAAGGTTCAATTCATTACCTTTTTCCTCCCTCTTTATACCCGTTAGCCTCATAACAATGATGTAAGTGTCACTATCAGAAATGACAATCCTTTACATCCTGTTCAACTTTTTATGAAAATAGAAAAATAAATTAGCTTACCATGATGACTTTTGAGGCTCTAATTCTAATTGCTGACGGAGTGTCCGTGTCAAGATTGTGCTCACCAAGGACAATGTCCACTATTCCCCCTTGTCTGTTAAATGAAAGTAGTTGTATTCGTTATGGGAAGGTTCTTTATCTACCTATAACATGGAATTCAATATACAACTCTGTGAACTGAGACCATAGCAACAGGCAACTGGTTTCTACCTGCACATAATCTACAACTCCATATACTACTATGTGTATGGTAAACTGAAGCCATATCAACATACAACTGGTTTCTACCTGCAAATAACCTACGACTCAATATACTATGCTGTGTATACTGAACTGAAACCATAGCAACATACAACTGGTTTCTACCTGCATATAACCTACGACTCCATATACTACTATGTGTAAAGTGAACTAAAGCCCTACCAACATACAACTGGTTACTACCTGCACATAACCTACAACTCCATATACTACTATGTGTATAGTGAACTGAAGCCATAGCAACATACAACTGGTTTCTCCCTGCACATAACCTACAACTCCATATACTACAATGTGTATAGTGAACTGAATCCATAGCAACATACAACTGGTTTCAACATGCATATAACCTACGACTCCATATACTACTCTGTGTATAGTGAACTGAAGCCATAGCAACAGGCAACTGCTTTTTTTCCTGGACATAACCTACAACTCCATAATACTAATACATGTTTAGTGAACTGAAGTCATAGCAACTGGTATGATAAATTGACCCAATGGCAACAGAAAACTGTTTTATACTTGCATATAGCCTATTATTTGAAATACAAATGTACTACTAGATGTATGTTGCTGAAGCGTGGGTACCTGTTTGGTGAACTAAAGCCATGGCAACAGGCAACTGGTTTCTACCTGCAGAAAACCTTCAACTCCATATCCTACTATGTGTATGGTAAGCTGAAGCTTTGGCATCAGGCAACCGCTTTTTACCTACACATAACCCCCAACACCACATACTGAAACCAAGGAAACAGACAACTGTTTTACCTGCACATTTAATAACATAACACTTTATATGCTACTACGTGTATGGTAAGGCCAAAAGAACAGGGAAAAAAACAACCGACCTACCGACCGTACATTTTCTTTCCATGTTATCTGAATTTCTTTTTTTGGCCTAAACTGACGCCATGGTCACAGACATCTATTTTCTACCTGCATATAATCTATGACTTCATATACTACTATGTCTTTGGTGAACTGAGGCCATAGCAACTAACACCTTGTTTCTACCTTCCAACTGAAGCCATGCCAACATATAACTGGTTTCTACTAACATACAACAATGGTGTACTGAAGCAATAGCAACTAACAACTTATTTCTACCTGCATATAACCTGCAGCTCCATATACTACTATGTGTATAGTGAACTGAAGCCATAGCAACATACAACTGGTTTCTACTAACCTACTACTCCATATACTACTATTTGTATGGTGAACGGAAGCCATATCAACTAACAAGTTGTTTCTACCTGCATATAACCCGCAGCTCCATATACTACTATGTGTATGGTGAACTGAAGTCATGGGCACAGGCAGCTGTTTTCTTCATGCATATAATATACGGTTCCGTGTACTACTCTGGTAGACTGCAACCATGGTGACGGTCACAGCCCAACGGATTACTGTTGTTCGCCTGCCCACACCCATCACCTTTATATATGGCGAAGTAACGATATGCCAATGTGGTGTCAAGGGTGACCACAATACAGAGAGTTCACTGTATTCATATTAGTATGATGGCAATGGGAAGACTATTATTTTGAAGGACCTTCATGAGGATGGTCATCTATACCAGTTGTGGGCATGGTTCAACATAATCATCATGCATGCAATAAAGATGCACGAGTCCTTGCAAATGTGACTATGCTAAGTATTCAGTGTATGAGAGGTACTCACTGGAAGACGCAATGTGCTGAGGTAAGGACCCAGCCGGCTGCGATGAGGCTGCCCCCACAGTAGTGGTAGTTGTCCGCCTGGAGGGACACCTGCCACGGCCAGGTGTGGGGGCCCGCCTCCTGCCCACCCACGATGTAGGCCGCCCCGACTGTGGTAGACGCCGGGTCCTCATGGGGGATACCACACACTGGAAATGTGCATAAGTATATAAATGGGGGTTATTGTGATGTCATTTCTCTCGTTATTAAACTGGTGATTCAACTTTGGTGTGTGATTTCACTACTTTATTACTTACACAATGGTATGTACTCCCACAGGTATATAGACAGAGGTCCACGTGGATCTGTCTGAATGACAGGTTTCTCCACGAGTGGTACCTTGGATCATATCACACGAGGCGTAGCCAAGTGTGATATGATCCAAGGTACCACAAGTGGGGAAACCAGGAATTTAGACTGATTAGAGTGGATCTCTGTGTTTATTTCATGTAATTATTGATAAATTATACTTTAAAACGACATTTAAAGATTGGTTGCATAGCTATTTTAGTGCTGTCAGCATGGAGAAACACCCCATGGAGAATGAGTATCAGTTTCTCCACAGGGGTGTGGAGAACGGCCATTCTAGTACTTAAGCATAGTAACTTCGTTTCTCCACATGAAAAAAAAAGATGCTTCCCTCGATTCCCCAGCGATTAGATAAATAAAATCTTGTTATAAAGAGCACCTTTTGGCAAGGCATATTTGCTCCCTGTAACCAACCTTTTGGTAACAATGAGGAACACCGAATTAACTTTGCATCACTCTATTATTGACACACAGAGATGAAACAAACGTGTCTATTGATTGACAACTGTTCATTAGAGATATCTTAATAAACGATTTATATGCAAAATCACCAATATCCCTCTCAATCTCACCTGAGACGAAGGTAATCCATGCTACTACCTTTCCTAACCTCCTACAGGCAACAAGAACAGGTAACTATATTGAAAAAATATCCCATTTGTTGACAGTAAGTTCTCCTTATAACAATTTTTCATAAGAATTGCTCCTTCGAGGAGGGTGTTTCAAATATAGAAAGGTATGCTGATGTATCTCTCCATAATTATATGCTATGATATTTCATCAACCGTACATATATAATGATAGCAAGATGTGCTAAAGTTTTGGAATACGTATTGATGCATGTATAGAAGCTTGGGTTAGCTATGCATCAGAACTGGAATTAGATACTGTAGAATGTGCGTCAATGACATCTAGCACTAGAATATCTCACTGTCCCTTTTAATCTCCACGCTGACCAACAACAATTCAATAATGCGCGATTTGTCCTAATGAGGCAATAATACAAGCTATATCTATATCGGTCTGATGCCTCGCCTAATGCCCAATCCCACCCATGCTAGACCAACTAGAAATACAGCCTAGAGAGACATCATTAGACATGGCTATATACAGGCTGTCGTTTTAAACACCATTTTTCCATCACTTTTTCATTGTCAATGCGGTTACTGGCAGTATCCCTGTGCCTCGCGCCTACCACCGATTATAGAATACTATGCTCATCCTGGCAGCCCATTATTGGCAAGATTTGAGGGATGCTTTTCAAGATCACAGGTAGAATTACCAGGATATTGAAACCAGAAAGGAAGTCTGACGTCATAAGAGGTTCCAGACTGGGCCCAGGACCACCACAACTGACACCAAGATGTTTCTTTTTTCAATCCTATTGCAATGTCCAGGAATAGCCGCCAGCACAGGCAGGTCACGAGAGTGGGAAGAAATGGGAACTGGACAGCGGGTCGACAACTTGCATTTCAATTTATATACATGTAATGCAGTTATAATGTTCAGATTTTAAAAGTGCATCGGTTAACTAAGGTCTTGCGATAATCATAATGCAAGCACGCTATAATAATGCAAGCACTAAACCCACACCTCACTGCAAAGTTATCATCATGTATGGTACCAATGCCAATATTCATGAGGCAATTCCACCGAGGACGTAATCCAAAAGGCAGATCATATATGCAAGATAAACGAACGTTAAGGGCTATTTTGTGCTTAAATGCAACCATGGCTAGTGCTAATTTCTTTAGCAGCATGAGGAAATAATTTGCATGTGGAAATAATTGTATTTATACAGAGTGTGAATTTACTGAAAGATACTGCAAATCATGGTATATATAATCCACTCCCCTCCCCAATATAGCATCAGATTGCTATATACAAGCTACATGAATCGTAGACCTAGATTCTAGCAATAGATCTGGACTTGGAGTAGCTCATACTGGGAACAATTAGCGTCCTAGGAGACGGCCCCTGGAGGAGTGTTGACGTCAGCAGACCCAGGAGGAGGCGGCTGGTGACCAGCAGCATTAACATAGAGTGGTGTGGAGGAGGACCTACCTTCTGGAAGTACCTGTAGGTGGCAGCACACCTGTCCCTCTGGGCACCCCAGGGTGGAGTTGTTTCCCTTACAGCTTGCCGAACAAGACCCACCAAAGTTCTCACAAATCGCCTCTGTGAGAAATGGAATTTTAAGTGTTAGTTGTAATAAAGAAGAACACAAACAAATGTACATACCCAGTGGGCACAAAATTCAAGTCAACATTGAATCAACGTTGCATCAACATTGAATCAACATTGACAACCATTTGTCAATGTTGATTCAATGTTCTGTGCCCACTGGGTATTATGAGTTATAGAAGCAAAATGGAAATTTGCCTTTAGCTTTTATAACGTATCTCTCTCAACCTTTTCTCTATTAGATTTTGCATTACTCTTCATTATAATAATTTTATTAGCTACTATAAGTTCATGCATAAATTCGGCTTTCTTTAGATAAGGTCCAAAAAAGAAGTGTGTTTCAGGTTACGCGACCCTCCCTAGCAAACAGAGCAGACCCTAGACATTTTTCATCCAATTTGGAAAAAAGAAAAAAGATTCAAGTCATTTTTGGGCTATTTCAGAGTCGAGTTGATAGTCTGTGAGTCAAGACTGTTGTCGGTGAGTCGGCACTGACGTTTGTGAGTCTTATATTTTTTTACCTTACCGAGCAAAAGAGGACTGACCCTAGAAATTGTTACTCTCCAATCAGAGTCAATTTAATAGTCTATGAGTCAACGCTTTTGTCGGCGAGTGGGTGCTTAAGTTTGCAAGTAAATTTTTGGCTACTGTTCAGACCGAAGTTGAAAAAGAAATGTTTTTTTAATCTAAGAAAATAAAATCCAACCTACCCTACCTAGATTTTCAGACTATGTAACCTGAAACACACATTGTTTTTGGCCTAATATGTAGAATATGATTATAGCGAGTAAGAAGACAGCTTACTGGACCAGGTGGCATTGAATCCCCTCTTGCTGACAGATTCATCGGTAACAAACCTCAGGTACAAGGCATCAGAGGTACCCACCACCCTGGTGGGGGAGGAGCCGCAGAACCTGCCGAGTAACTCCGAGCTACTCGTCGGGCCGTCACGCACCTGCAACCAACCAATGTTAACATAAGCGGTGATAGAATTGAGTACATTGCTCCCAATACTGGGTAATTGACTCTCAAAGGATATCTACAAAATACAGGTTACCCCCAAAGTGTGATTCAACGGAATTCAATAGATGTACAAACTGTTATTATACTGGCATTCACGGATTAATACATAATTCATGAAAATGTTAGAAAAAAAAGTACATATGAGCACAACAGCAGAGCCATGTTTGGCAAAGAACATGACAAAAATAGCTGGACGTTACACCGCACACTATACACTATTACGTTAAACGTGGCAAAGAAATTCATTATTATATATATGATTATTTCTCACGAAATAGGGTTACATAGAGTGTAATGATCCTTCATCTGTTAGATACAAACTTAGATACATGATTGTATATGTATAAGGAATCAGAATAATTCTGTTTGCCGCCATTTCGTGAGAATTGACCAATATATATAGAGACACCTATTCATAGAGACTCACCTCTAGGTAGTCATACTGACATCTGCTGCTGCTCTCTATGTCTATGTCCACCAGGTCCATGGCTATCTTACCAGGGGTGGCCAGGTGGATGACGTACACACAGTTCAGGAGGTTCTGGTAGTAGGTCGGGTACCCGGGGGACGTCACCCAGCTGTGGTCGGACGTGATGGACGTACCACAACCTGCACGTTATAACACACATATATACATGGAATAACGCTGACATTGCTATGTTGATATTCTTAAAATGAAGTATATTTCTTTTCGGTGGCTGTACCTCCGGTCCCAGCCCCGTTTCTTCCCTATAGGGCACTAGCAGGATGCAGTAATTCTACCTTGTGAGACCTTTGGCTGAAGCTGGTTCCTGTCATGTCCAAAATCGGAGATCTAGGGGTCATAAACCCTTCAGTTATAGCCCTCTATCGTGGGTCCTTAGGTCATCTGTTCAGATTGGGGGACTGGTTAGGACTCTGGCCTACCAATCAATGGGTCATGAGTTCAAATCCATGTCTAGGCTTTTTTGTTCACACATAATTTTAACATGTATTTTTGGTAGGTCAACAATTGTGATAGTATACAATTCGGTTTTAAAGATCCTTTACACAAGATAAATATTTATAGTGTAATCTAAAATGGTGTTGAATCAGTTGTATTTGAATATTTCTCATGCCACCTGGTTGCATTGGGGGAGTGGTTAGGACACTGGCCAATCAATCCAGGGGTAATAAGTTCAAATCCATGCCAAGGCAACATATCTTTTTTTATAGTTGGTAAGAAATAGTAATATTATTCACAAAGAAAACCCAATGCAACAATACAAAACCATTTTAGATCTTAGATTTTAGGTGTTAAAGATCTTTACAACCGAGTTGTATACTATCACAATATTTGATCTACCAAAATACATCTTAAAATTGTGTGTGAACAAAACAGCCTTGACATGGATTTGAACCCATGATGCATGGATTGGTAGGTCAGAGTCCTAACCACTACCCCAATCTGAACAGGTGACCTAAGGACCCACAATAGAGGCCTATGCTTGAACGGTTTATGACCCCTAAAACACCAAATTTCGGTCATGACGGGAACCAGCTTCAGCTAATCAGCAGGCTTCTATTGCTAGCAGAGGAAAGAGCACTGGTACCAGACAGGATGGCGCTGTACAGTGATCATCTAGCTAATGCGGAATACATCATAACCCAACTGAAATGCCATCCATCAATAGCTGGAAGACTATGTGATGTATGGAGATGCGCGAGGTACGGACCTCCGGGCACCTCGGGTCGTTCACATTAGTGTTCTTTGTCATCATGATACACAGAGAAAAGAAACAGCCTCAAATGGGAGTCCAGGTTGCCTCTGGAATGACTCCCCTCTTGGAGGTGCTTATACGTGAAGTCCTGCCCTTGGGCAGTCTGGTCTCCCCTAGGGAGGGGAGTCATTCTTGAGGCAACCTGGACTCCCTTTTGACGTTGTTTGTTTTTCTGTGTACATACATGTTACATGTACAGAAGACGATTCGCAGACAATAATTTGATGACGAATGGCCTTAATATATGGCTATTTAGAATATTACATAACTGAATCCTTTAAGGGCCGCATAGTGTTCTGATGCGCTATGTTCTGTGCCTTCATGATGCTGGAATGCGTCACTGGCGGGTCTCCTCTCCAGGGCTGCATTCAGGTATAATGCCGGCACTAAAGGGCTGATGCATGCCAAGATGGGGCAGAATGATGCACGAATGCAGCCTTGGTGAGTAGAATCGCCAGGATTCCTTCCTGCATCATGACGACAAATGGCATGCTGCATTAAAGCACTATGGGGCCCTTAAAGGGTTAACTTAAACGCATTGTACTACTCACGTGCCCTGGGGGTGGTCATGGGTGGGAAGGTGGGGGCAGGTCCCGTGATGTAGGAGGCGTTAAAACCTTGGTGAGACACAGAGTCATCTGATATAAAGACGAAACCAATGACGGAGCTTGGTGAGATAATAACTCCTGGGTTAACCGACCCACAGAAACTGAAACAATAATATAAAGAACATGTCATTTGACGTATATCGAGGCATGGAGGAATTGAGACAAATAATGGGCGCCAAGATGAAACAGAATTGACTGTAGGACAAAGGGAGATGGAAGAGACGTGGTTGACTAGAGAGAACACGAGAGTTATTAAAGGACTAACAGGGTACAGAAGCGAGTTGCTACTATGTATCAAAAACCCTATCTGAGGCACAATTGTGAATCAAGTCTCTAGATGATTATGATATAATAGATATGATATAACCCTAATCAAATAACAGTCATCAATCTATTATATAACCTCTAGATAACACTGTTTAAACCAAAACTGCTGACCTTGCTATTACCTTGTCCCTGACGCCCCCGTCCAGCACGTGGAGGACGTCGTAGTCACAGTTGCCGGTGATGATGCTGGGGTTCTCCAGGCGGAAGATGGAGAAGTGTACGATGATGGAGTTGGGTGGGGTGCTGTGGATGTACCACTCACAGCGGGAGTTGGGCGGGTAGGGGAAGGGGAAGTTAGGGGAGGAGAAGGCGCCCTGACTGGCCGTGAGGTTCCCTCCACAGTTCATGGACAGAGCTGCGGGAGTAGAGACATGGACACAATGTCATGTTCACTTTTTAATTATTACAGGGTGTGTTTGAATATTAATTTTCTTATTTAACAAAGGAATCTTGGTACATTTGGAAGTTAAAAGAAGTGTAGATGCCAAGAGATGCACCTGGATGCCACAGTGGAGAATGAGAATCGTTGGTCCTCTCAGTGAATTATTTCTTGACATGAATGAATTGTCCATTCTCAGAAGTCCATTCTCAGTATTAAATGCGTGGCGATGCTTGATAAACGGAAATTGTGTTTCTGTTACTAAGCACTGTGATTAAGCGTAAATAATTATGTCTTTATAGTTTGGTGACCACATACTAAAATGAGTACATGACATGCCCCTGTATATGTTATTAAAAAACAAACAAAGATTGTGAAAAACCGAGATACCAAAATGGTTACTGGTAGGTCTTATAAGGGATATGACGCTGAAAATGTGAAGAATTGCATTGGCCTCTGTGACTGGAATCTTCCTATTGGTTGTAATAGTGACCGGTATATTCAAAATGTTGTTGGTAGGTTGAGCGAACATCTGGATGTGCATCACCCCATCAAGACTTTTGCTGTGTATACTCAACTACCCAGCAAATTAGTTTGACTTAGTTTCTGGAACGTGCACTTTGTGTGACTGTGTCCTATGGAACTAATTGGCACAATGTGACACCATACCCCATAGGACAAGAAGTGGCACATACTCACACATATTCACACACGTTCACACATATTCACACAGCATCATGTACCATGGCACAAAAATGTTTCCAACCATATTGTTTCACTTTTTAGATTTTTTGGAAAAAGAAAGGAAAGTCTGTTTAGTTTGTAATACTCATTATATTTAGAAGTTGGCATAGGGCACCATGGCAGAAATCTGTTAGTGCACTCCCTGCTGTATATGGGCATACTATCTCATTCAACAACATTCCTACCATGGTAGTGAAGGCCTGATGAAGTTGTGTACAATTCATGCCAATTATCAGCTGTATACACTTGTAACAAAAGGTCAGACCTTTATCCAAACAAGATTACCAGAGGAAAGGTGTCTGTGGTCTGTCCCTCTTAATGCCGCTTTAATCAAATCATATGGTGTGTTTTTCAATCACTAATGGAACTTGATAGAATTAGAGGTGTATAGCTAGGTCTAAGTTGCATTGACAACATGTTATTATGGTTATAAACAATGAAAATGATTCCATTTCACCCATGAGAATAACAAGGAACAACAAAGATGACACCTGGTGTCAAAACCATGCACTATTCAAACCTGACAAAGTGATAATGGTTATGTTTGAAGATGTGTGAGTGTGTGCCAGAAGGGAAACTAGGTGACACTGCATCACACAAATACCTGTTATGTGTGACACCAGGTGTCATCAAAGTTGATTATACCCCTTTTCCTGATTAAAGAGAATGATTTTCTTTAGCTATAAGTATCTAAACAGGGTCCCAATGTATTGTGAATCAGACAATGCACCTGTCCTTCTATTAACATTCATTATGTATATAAATAGATGTCATATCATTTTAATGAAAGCAGCATTAAGAGGTCCAGATGCTAGACACCTTTCCTCTGGTCATCATGTTTGGATAAAGGCCTGGCTATCTCCTGCTGCTCATGTGAACTCTAATGTTGATGGTTATAATGGTACACATATTCATCAGCCCTATGTTGAAATGCTAGGAACCTGATTGAATGAGTTTGTACAAACCAGCAGCACACACACCAATAGTGTGCTATGACTATCTATGTCAAATACTGCTGGTTATAAAAAGTATTACAGTATTTCCTATCTTTTAGTAATTCATAATGAAACTAAAAATACATGACTAAACATTTTGGTTTAGGGCATTATATATTTTGCCATTTGGTGTGAATAAGCTTTTTAAAAATCTGTCAGAACTGTGTGAATCTGTTCCATGGAACACTGTGTCAGTGTGTGTGAGTCTGTTACATGGTATACATGTCACACAAAATGCACAAAATGAGCACACAGTTCCAGGGGTAAAACAGGGTGAAACAATCTGGAACTAATTTGCTGGATAGCTGAAGGCTTTACACCTCGTATTATGAAACTAATTAATCTGAAAAACAGATTGTTGAAGAAATCGAGAAAGGTAAAGCCTGGTATCTTTAATACATACTTGGTGACTGTCAGAGCCATTGATAAGCGTGTGAATATCATCCTGGCCTCTAATAAGCTACAGAGTATTAAGGCTAAGCTTGAGCGGTTTAAAGACGACCCGGCCAGATTCTTGGCTGAGGTAAATGTTGTGTGGAAAGGGCCTAAGAAGGCGGTAACAATGAAGCTAAAAGGGGACGATGGTGTCTTTGTAGAAGATGTGGACCTTGCTAATTTTGTGAATGTTTATTATAGCAAAATTGGTCAGGAACTGGCAGCTGCCTTCATTAATGTCAGACTACCGGTACAACTGGTTGATACAGATTTTGATCTCGACCGCCCAAAACTGTCTCTTTGTATCTTGGACTTGGGTCAAATTCTGAAACTGGTACGGAAAATTAGATTTAATAAATCCTCTTGCATCCCTAATATTAAATCTAGAGTAATTAAAGATGCTTTGTTACATAAACCATGTATTCTTGCAACAATTGTAAATAACTCCATCACTTCGGGTGTTTTTCCTGATAGTCTCAAAAAGGCAGTTGTTATACCGTTACCTAAAGGGGGTGATCTGACATTGGTGACACTATAACTGTTCTTTTCAACTTCATCCTTCATCCCCCCCTTCCTAAGTAATATCATAAAAGAATTATTAAATTATTTTGTTATATCAAAGCTAAAGAAGGTATTCACGTATCATTATATTTGTCTGTATATCAAGACATATGATATATTCTTATGCATGTCCCCTGAGTGAACTCTAGAGAACTGCATTCATTTGTAAATTTTCTGTGCTTTTCCGATTCTATACAATAATCGGGTAATGGAGTCCCAGTTATTACTATTTGTACTCAAGAGAAACTATGAGATAGAAAATATTAACCTTTATATTTCCAGATTGATTTATATGTTGTTGTAATACCAACTGACCTGTGGTGGTTAAAGCTGAGAGAAGAATTAAAACCGTGAGGTGTTCCATTCTGTTGGTGTCCTAGTGTGTCCTGTGTATAGTGTGGCTAGATTCCGACTGTTGTTCCAGTACTAGATGAGTTATTATATTATATCTAGTTGACCACTTACAAGACAGGACACTCAGGTGTGAACAGTGGTCAATGGTACTCCATGTCACTGTATCAGTCTATGGCCTACGTGCTTAACCCATCCCTATAATCATCATGTATCACTGTAACCACTCACTATCTACCAAGACAGCTGGTATAGTCTCTCAGCTATCGGCCCCACCCACGAGCCTACTATATCTTTCTTACATGTCTGGTTATATTTAGACACTTTTGGACAATAATCTGTATCCTTCATAGAGTCTGTGATTGTCCAGAAACTGGGGAAGAGTACACCATTGCACCTGCTATGTTTTGGTGAGTTGATAGTGTGGGGTGACAGTGCTAGGATTATATAAATTTTATGGTTGCTTATCTTGGATCTGAATCACACTAACGCTCTCAAGTAAGTGATAAAATGAAGTGACCCTAGTGATTATGTGATGTAATAAATCTATGTAGGTAAATAGTGCCGTAGAACTACAGTTATCAAAGTCTATATAAATATGATATAACGTCTATACAACTTCTAATGGTATCATGTCGTTGCAAAAACAATGCAACTGCTGTGTTGGAGCTGGTGTATTTTGTGGTGATCTATGTGAACGATGGACATGTGCAATATATAGACAAAGGTTCAGAAGAAGTGTTCACCACTGAGTGTTATCTCACTAGGCGGTAACCTTCAGTGGTGAACATTTCGTGTGCTCCTTTATATCTATCACATGCACTGTAAACCTGTGAATCAAAATAACAACTTTACATTGAGAACCAGCCCCTTCGTGACTCAGATTCTCTCCAAGGAGCACGACTCAGAAGTTCAGACTAATGTGTTTAAACTATTACGATTAGGTTTAAACTTCTACTCAAAACAGGGGATTGATTGGGAATTTACTTGGGAATTCCGCTACAATTAGTCTAAATCGGTCTATAGTTATCTTATTTTAGTCCCATGTTGAAGACCAAAACAATGGTGGATCTTTTCATGTGAAATTTTCTGTCTGGTTGCTAGGTGAGCTGTGCGAGGATATTTGTATTATTTATGTACTTTCTCATTTATTTAGCATACAATGAATATCCACATGTTTGGGGAACGAGTTTTACCTACAAAGGAATAAAAGTATGAAATGAAGTAAATGGAAGGGGAAAAACGAGTTAACTTTGAAGAAGAAACATATATTTAGTTAGCCTCTTTTGGTTTATCTGTTATGTTCCCGGCAAGCACCCAAGCCTATTTCGATGGGGTGGTACCAGCGAACCAACTAAAGGGGAACAATAAAGTATCAGGGGAGGGGCAGATATCATAATATTATGGGGTTCTTTGATTAAAGCAATGGGCGCTGCTGCATGTAGTTATTGCCATGTGATGTAGATATTGATTATAAGTATTATGTAAACCACAGGTCAAGTTCATTTGATGATTCATCATATTTCAACAGGGGAGGGCAGTGTAGCTAATATGGTAGAATAGTCGCGGAGATTTATGGAGTTGACTAGCATGCCTATTCACAGTATCGAGTTCAATTTTGTGGAGGTTACTGCTCAAACCCCTCGTAACCGACCTAATTCCGACACAATTACAATTTTCAATATTTTAGATATTCATATTTTTGATATGCTATATAATTACTCAAGAGTCTGTGCGATCAAAGATATTGAACTATTGCCTTTAGTAACCGAATGTTTGATGGAAACATCATCAAAACCTGCATTTTGATCGTTGAAAAGTAGCACCGATCAGATGGTGGCCAGTCCGTTTTAGGGGATGACAATGTTAGGGAATTTAGGTAGAATTGATGGTTGTTTTAAAACCATGTGACCACATTTCTTTGGAGCCCAGATCTAGATCCGACCCTGCCACGTGTTACCGCGTGGAGACCCTACATTAGGTTTCCATATACAAAATCCCATGTCACTTCGTTTCCCTCATGTCGCTATGAACTCCATGTCGCATGTCGAATGTAAGACATATCCATGTCGCCATGTCGGTTTTAAGGTCTAGGGTCATGGTGTTGGATGTATCGTATTAAATTATAACACAAACCAGAATAAACTAATTTTTCATTATTCTTTATTTCTATAGGAAAGAACAATCCATAAGATTTTCCTCTCATTCAACATCATTATGATCACGTGTCTTATTTTAGTCTTTAAAAGTACTACACGATACGTTTCCATATATTTGCACCTAAAGTAATGTTTACCCAGGGACAAACCAAGAAACAATTTGTTCAATTACCACACTTTTTGCTAAATATTTGAATTCTTGGGTATATCTAGTTGTATACTTCCAATCCATGTGAGATGCATGGTGTGCTATTTTACTGTTGAATACAAACAACTCTCCTAATGCTGAAGGGTCCACCATTGGCACAGATAGGCGCATGTGCCTCCACCTGCCGTTTATATATGTTGATGCTTGGAGGAGAATATAACTAAAGTTATAAATTTACATCTCAAATCGTCGCGAATGTCTCTATAGTTATCATGGCTACGTGACTAACACATGTAGATATATATTGGACGGCAAATAAAAAAACACGTTTTCTTTTTATTCATAGAAAGGTATCGGCGATGGCCGAAGTGGTAACATAATTACTACAGTATTCATGTAGCCCACTTCTATAGATGGTATCCGTATGCCTAAAAGTAATTGATCTGTTTTTATCCCTGTATAATGCTATTCAATTATCGAATTCGATACTTAATTAATAAATGCCCTTTCCATTATTCTATTCAAATTATTCCAGTTTGTTCTTTTTGCATGCGTAGGATATGAATACCTGCAGATTTCAATGGTATACCAGAAGCTCTCTAAAATAAATCAAATGCCTTCATAGTGCATGGCCATGCTTCTCATGACCAGCTCTTCCTCTATAAGCACTATTTGGCGTATTAATGAAAAGAGATTGCATAGTGATACATGTATAAATAACCAATCTAATAGAGTGATATGTGCATTAACAACTGACAATGGAATGTTTACACAAGTCATGATCATGATCATGACTTAGAATAATGCCAAATAGAATATATATATACAGCTTAATCATATTATATTAATTCCATTGATGTACATGTATGCAATATTCCATATTCCATTTTCTACTTCAAGCTTTAACCTGCAAGTAACTTTTATCAGTTGGGCTGTCAAAATAGTACGTAACGGCTGGGGGGGGGGGGGGGCAGGCCCGTATAACTGTCATATTTTATGTATAATAAGGCTCAATTGGGGAGGGGATGGGTCAGAAAATACTAGATTTTGGATTACGTCGTAATGTTGGAGTGGGCTCGTTATCAGTGATTTGTTGTTGTTGTTGTTGCTGTTGTTGTTGTGGTTGTTGTGGAGAACAATCAGAGAGCCAATCTCTTATTACCCAACGTTGCTGGTGGTTCCAACGTTTGCGGACACTAAAGAGACGCTGTTGTTGGCTGAGCACGTTGAGTACTGGGTGTGCGTAGGCTGAGGCCAGGTGGGGGTTAAAGAGCTCGTCCTCCAGCACCTCCTCAGGCCCCTTGTCGTCCAGGTACACCACCGAAACGGACCCTGGAGGAGACACGTTATATGTATATTTAATGATATAAAAATCTGGACAAAGAGGCCATCAGGGTTTACAAGTTGACCATTGAAAGTGCAGGTTTATTATAATATGCTATTTTGTCATCATGGTGTTTGAATGCAGCCCTAGTGAGTAGCCCTCAAGTGCTGCATTCGTCCATCATGAAGACCCTACGGGGTTTATACTCTCCTGAACGAATGCTGTTCCCCGACAAAGGAAATGTTTTATAATAACTCAGATATATGTGAATGTATGGTATCCTCATGATTTTCTTATACTAGGGTTCATTAGACAGACAGAACTTTTTTCCTGACTTAAGAATGGTATAGGAAAACCGCTGTAACCTTACCATAGGCCTTTTGCTCCAGGGCTTTCACGGTGGTGAGATGCAGTGCCTTGTGACCTCCCGACTCGGGCTCCAGGATGGTGTTATCTTCATTATAGTCTATAAACACCATGTAGGCCTGCCAGTCGGGCACCAGACGGCGGATATCGTGCTCCGAGTAGATGAAGATGACCTTTTGGCGAGGTCTCATGCCCATGTCGGCGAGCAGGGCCCGGGCCCGCTGGGAGCCCTCGTAGGAAAAGACCACCACACAGGGGTCCACGTGCTGCGACCCGTACAACTTCTCCTGTCACACGGAAAGGACGCGGATTTAAAGGGGCATTCTCACCATTAGCACTTACCCACATAGTAGACTAGAACAGTACTAGAATTATGTGTGTGATACGCTCGGTAATTATGCCACTTTGATTTTAAAGCGGTCACCAAGCATTTTGTACGGCAGTGATTGTACCCTGGGGATTGTACCAACTTAATAGCACCTTAGGGGTCATATAGTGTATTAATGATGTGTGCCCTTTTTCTTCATGATGCATAAATGCAAACAGGGCGAGTAACTCACTAGTGCTGTGTTTATTATAAAGCATATGCCGAGGGTTGACATGATGCATGAATGCAGCTATGGCAAGTAGACTCCCCAGGGCTGCATTCTTGCATCATGAGATGGCACATTAAAGCATTATACGGTCCTTAAAGGGTTAACACATATGTTATAGGGTATTCAGAAATAGTCTATCGAAATATAACTAAAAATAATGATCTAAATTACACAGCCATGAAAATGATTTCTTTAATTCTTTAGTCGAAATAGATTATCGGTACCTGAGTCGAAGGTGTTTCGCATTGGATTTGACACTATGTTTAACCATAGCTGTCTGGGTTTCTGCGAATGATATATTAAATGGCTGTGAGTGTATTAAATTAATTTATTTATTGTAACTCACCATGACGTGTTCCCAGCGTCTGCTGAGGGCGTAGCTGCACGCCCTGAGTGGCCGCTGTATGAAGTCTGGTATGAAGAGCTTGTAGAGACGCAGCACCACCTCAAACCACGACAGGAACCACCACACACCTAACACGGGGGAAACAAAGGGAGCATTATTATATATCAATTGGTTAGGCCACTCAAAAAAAAAATTGTTTCTCATCACCAAGCAATGAAAAATATGACGAGGGCGTTTTTTATTTAATTTTTTTTAAATTTTTTTTACTTAGGGCAATTTCCATAGGGAAATTTGGACATTTCGCGATCAATTTTCACATTTTAGTAATTTGGAGTTTATTGATCAGCAAAGGTTGTAACAATGCAAGTTACACCTAGCTGATTGCATTACTGACAGCATAAGCTTTAATTTGATACCAAATTTGCCAAAAATGTAAAAAAAATAAAATAAAAAAAAGGTTTATCCCAAATCATGATTTTTATGATGAGCGCGGTGATGAGAAACAACTTTTTTTTTTGAGTGGCCTAAGCTTTAATATGATACAAAATTTGCCAAAAATGTAAAAAAAAAAAAAAGAAAAAAAAGGTTTATCCCAAATCATGATTTTTATGATGCGCGCGGTGATGAGAAACAACTTTTTTTTTTGAGTGGCCTTACTATAGTAGTCATAATGGTATAATTAATAATCGTAATTTATTTATGTGGTAATCTATGAAGAAAATAGTGGTTGAAAAGTGCTTTCATTTGTCCACATCTTAATTTCTAAAAAAGATTATGCTTCATGGTATACTTCATAGGCCTATCACCATGTCCCTACTTATGATCTACACAAAGCCTTGTATCATGACGGCCTATATAACCCAAACTACAAAAGTATAGCCCATATTTGAAATGATTTGAAAATAATAAAAGCATACATAGGCCTACTCTGGTACTAGTAGTGGTACACAGGTTCACAGCTGATTTGTGCAGAATAGGACAAAGCCTGGCTCAGTCCCGCCCCCTAGCATGCACCCAAGAAACCAACAGGTGAGACACAGCTAGTGCTGCCATCTAAAGCTAGCTCCATACATAATAACAATGTCCAGGAACTAGGTCAACTTACCGGCACAGCAGCCCCTCACCAATGTTATAACGAGCGCCATATCCCCAGGCATCCTGATGGGTTGTACACCACAGCCAATACACTACTGGTACCATCAACTCCCTCCTTGTGGTGCCAATGGTCTGAGGGGGTCCTTCCTGTGGCTCTCTGGGCCAGTCATCTGAGTGATGAACACAACAGTGGACTGCTTTCAGTTTCAAGCTCAAAGTCTACCAGTCCAGTGTCACTATTATTGATTAGTAATAATATCATTCATAGGCCTAAGTCCAATGCTTGACAATAATCCTCTCTCTGGCTCTTGGTCGATTCAAAAACACCACGTGCATGGCATCTTGCGTCCTCTGTATATGTAAGTGCCATATGATGTGAGCATGAAAGGTCCAGTTTGACTTGAAGGTGGTAAGAACGCAGACCCCCCTGCACCACAACAATGACACACACCCTACTGACTTGTTTTGATCAGCTGACCTACTTAAATTGTCGCACGTGCCCTGCGAGAGCCTCGATTTCAGTATCCCGCCATCAACCCAGTACCAGGATGATGATGAGGAGGAGTCCCAGCGTCCCACTGGCGTTCCATGTTTGTGCTCGACACATATACATGCAGTGTGTATAATTATACCCCTATACAATGTATTGGAATATCATCATAAGGGGACCCACATGTGTGTAGGGGGGGGGGGGGGAGGTATATAGCGTTACAGCTATAGGAGGCAAAGCTCATTAACAAATAAAACTAATATAAATACTATTGATATAAACAAAGTAATATGGATATAAACAATATACCGGTATCATTATTCCTTTCCCAATTCATCTATGAATAAAATATGATTAAAATAAGAATCACGAAATAAAGGGAAAATAATTGCCATACATAAAATTCAAGGACATATCTTAGTTTGCTTTAACCCGGGACTTAACACGAGTATAGTTTGTAGTTCGCTCCCCATTTACCAATGCAGAGAGAAGTAAAGGAGGGCGATACTTTGTGAAAGTAGTTGGTACTGCAGCTCCATTCACCATACTCTTATATATAGTTGAGCTACTATTAATATGGACGCTTGATACAGAACCAGGGTAATTAATACAAGCACCACAGTATAATGCACCCATGTATTGCCAATGATAACACGACTCAGATATGTTTAGTATTCAATATATTTAATGGCTCTGCATAGGCCTATCCTTTGTATATTATATACATCCTCGACTTTAACTCATAACCTTCTGAACAGTGTACATGGCGGCTGCAGCCCTACTATATTACATCACTTGCAATGAGACTCGACGGTACCAGTACCACTTTTCAAAATGGTTTCAAAAGATGTAACATTTATCAGAAATGACAGTTGACTTTTCTTTTCCCCTCTAGGGGTTTATGACAACAGCAAGCCATATGTATAGCCTCATCGAACGTATCAGGATACCGTCTTATTGTTACCAACCTATTTTGTGAATATCGACACACTTTTGTGGCTGTACTGATACGGCATGCTACAACATCATAATGGTGAATAAAATAACCAACCTATTGTGAGGACGTCGATAAAGCTGATGGTCATACACAAAGTGCACACAATAGGGTGAGGAGTTATCTCCCATCTCCAGCCACATGCATAAACCATTAGTATTGAGCAATGGTGGACACATGAGGGACGATAACTCCCGCCAGGTGTCTATTGGTTCATACATAGAGGTACAACGTCATGCATCTATAACCACTTGTATGTACATTATATATATGGAGTAATATTCTCTCCTTTGTCTGTGTTGGGAATGACTATTTCTAGGGTAGAAAGCATAGCCCACTAAGGCAAACCTATGATGGGGTGGAGATTTTTTTTTTTGAAAAAAAGAAGGGTAAAAGCCACATTCTTCATTCACTTCTATGGTAGTTTCAATAACACGTGCCAAGATCTAGTTGTGTGGTGGGTAAATATTCTTACTTGGCGAGATAACATCACAATACACGTACACAGTGGGGTGGATGATAAGCACATAAGACACGCAGATAGAAACACTGATAACACATAATCAAGCCTGCCATAAGGCTATAATTACCGCTATATCATATTTATCACACTTTAGTTATACGGTATGGCTTTAGGGTCAGTTTCCTACAACAGTAGTCCATGCTACAAATTAGTCATTGTGGCACACTAGAATAATATTAAAATGAAATATTGCAACGTTTACTAGAAAATTAATTGAAGCACCTTTAATATAAATATATACACCAATGTACTTACATGTACTCTATTTCTGTATATCAAAGATATATTGAAGGAACTGAAAGTAATACTCCTGATAATAATTAATTACATCAGACACAGAAATAGCATCCCTTAACTCTGGACTACTACAGCATCATTATTATACCCCACGATGTATGCTTACGCCTAATACAGAAGGCTACTTCACACTAATAATACTAAACATGTATATCTATACAGATACATGTATGTGATAGTCAGTATACATGTACATATTCTCCACAAGAAATGATTGATAGTATTCCTTTGAAGCTTGGAGATGTGCCTCATTCGGGCTGAGATACATATCATCAACATTGCTCATAAAACTAATTCAAGCGTAGTTTAAGCATTCCCACTACCACCGATCACGTATTATCCTGAATTTCTCAGTTTAAAACTAGTTATAAACCCAAACTGGAAAGTGTACAAAAATAGTGCAGTGCAATTGAACGCATTTAAAAATGCAGGTCTCTATGATGAGACATGGTTTATACTACTTATACATACTGTTTGCCTATCTCACAGTTTGTGTACAATGCTGAGCTTAATTCTACAAAATTCTTTGGAATACCACTACAGCAAACACAAAAGAGATCTGTCATGTCACATGACTGCAGGGTATGGGATTACACCAGGAAATGAATTATATCTTATACTATATCCATAGGATACATTTTACATTGATCCCTGTTCTCATTCCAATTGTATTCTACTCCAGAGCATAATTCCTTCAACACCCAACCCACCCGACCCCAATAATGTCTCTATAAATGTACCTTAAATTAACATAGCAAGTAACTTTAGTAGAGACTTCTTGATAACGTGAAGAATCAAAATCCAATAGGATTATCATTATAAGAAACCAACGGCACACTTTCCTGACGAGACACTAGGATATTAATATAATGAGATGGAGGATACTTTCTAATAGGTGCTGTTTAAAAATCGTCGAGTGGACACTACACCACTGTTAGCTACATACGTACTGTATATACTCAAACCGTATACTAGTACAACCTATAGGCAGATAATTCTCCATTTACAAGCAGCTATGTTAATTATTTCCCTTGCAATAAAATGCATCACTGCGAGATCAGTGTGATGACTATTATGCTGAACGGTTAAACATTAATGGCAGTATACTTATCTTGAATAGGTTAGAGATATAGGAAATAAGCAAACAAGGGCTACTTATCACTAGTAATTGATACATTCAGTGCAGTTTAAAAAAAGTCATGAAGTCTATTCATCGATTGCATGTCGGTATGTCTTTGAATATAGGTTACTTTGGGTCATTTTCACGTTGTGTTATAAATACATATCATATATACCGGTATAGTTACCATGATCTACCAGAACTGTGTTGACCTTTAAGATAAGAGTTAGACACGACCATAGACATGTCCATGGCAATTCCAATAACCTTGGTCAATTTTTAATTAATGCTTTTTCAAGTATGAACGCAATTATATAATTGGAGACAAAACTTTATATAATACAGAGACATCTGAATTGCTCTACAACACATGGGTACTATCCTGCAGGTTTAGGGGGTTATAAAATTGATATTGTTTCTGAATAACAGAGAATCCTGGTTGCTTAGAATATTGCACTCATACATTCACGAATAGAAATTGAATACCAAGTATATAATGTACGGTACGCCATATATCCCTTCCTAGTTATCACATACAAAGTAGGCCTAAATTGAGATAAACATCCTGGACACATGAAACTCGAGAGAGAAAAAAAACGATATCATGGACATATACCAAATAATATATCTCTGGGAAAATAAACTCAACACACTCCATACCCATTGACTAATTGACAATAGTATGTGAATATGCTTACAGCAAACTAGATGGTTGTGAAGGGGTACATAATCAATTGAATTTAACATATCTACCAATGTGTCATTCTCATGTTGTTGTGCCCATTTTTTTCGGCAAGATAAAAACCAGCTAGCGGCTACATTAGTATGGGACAATCAATGAAATTGTATACTGCCACAGATATTTAGCGGAATTGCACAACATATGTTTTTAATCCCATGGGGTCAATAGCTAATGGCTGTTTGGCCAGTTGAGTTCTCTTTTGGTGCATGAGTGAGAGTGTGACCTCGTTGGCGGCTGTGACAGGGGAGTGTTTGAAGAGGCTGTGTAGTGTGACTGCACTGGATGCCGTGCACTGTGCATTATGAAGAGGATATGCACAGTCATATGCCTGCCTGTGCAGCACAAGGGCCACACTCTCTGGGTCCTTCACTGAGTCCCCTTTAAGTGTCCTCATGCTCACCACTTGCATATCACATGGTAATGGGCTGGAGAACCCAACAAACTGTTTGAGGTGCACCTCCGACCTGTTGGTGGTGTAGAGCGTGAAGATGGGGTAGTTGAGGCGGTCAGCTAGAAGGAGGCTGGTGGGGGAGGCATGGGGGAGGGTGTTGGGGGAGGTGGGTACTGGAGGAGCTGGGGTTAATGCAGGGTGCTCTATGAACAGGAGGAACCGACTGGGTGTCACCTTGTTATCCAGAACACCTTCCCCCAGTCCGCGTCCATCGTCATAATTCAGACGCCGGTCAAGCATGACTTCCAGACTGCCATCAGTCGGACTGGTCACTCCGAGCGGCTGAGCAGTGGCGATGGTCAGCCGGGTACGACCGTCCTCGATGTAAGCCATAGCGGTCATCGGGTAATAATTGGCTTGTACAGGGAACCTTGGGTTACGCTTCCTTCTCACCATCTCTAACCCGTTCATATCAGTGTAAAAGGTGCCATTTGTTGTTAGATCTGTGCTGAACCTCATCACCATCTCCTTATCATTCAGGTCCCTCAGGTCCACAATATTCTCTATACTGACGGCGGATGACCAGGGCTGGGTGGTGTTGTACAGACTGACCTTAATCGTGACACTACGCTGCACGATGTGGATCTCCGACACAAGCGGCCCGGTGATGACACGGATGGCAGGACGCTGCGACAGTTCGTTATCTAAGGCAGGACCAGCAGGGGAGAAAATATAGGCCCCACTCCCACGGGATTTATACATCAAGTACTGCATGTTGAGCTTGGTCGTTTGGATATCCTTCTTAGTGGTGACCGAGTGCATGAGACCGGTGCGAGTAGAGAACCGCAGTCGATACTCCTCATTTTCCAAGACGATCGACTGTCCTCCTGGTGGGAGAACCTGGAACCTGATATTCTGAGGCACCTTATAGTCCTGGGTGTTGTAGAGTCTGACCAGGGAGGCAGTGTTCTGGCGACCCTTGTCCCTGGCTGTAGCCCTGACCTTATAGGTGGTCACACTCATGGGTGGGAGGGTCACATAGAACATGAGTTCAAACTGGTCACTCACTAACTCCATTGTTCGCCACATGGGGGAGGTCTGAGAGTTAGTGATGTAGCCTTCCGGACTGATGACCTCCACTGTATCTGAGGCCACGATAAGATGCACCAACTCGTGGCGCAGGTGGGGGAGGCTATTCACAAACACCACATCGGTGCCGGTCTGTGAAAGAGTGATCACTTTACGCCGCTGCATGACTGACCGCAAGCTATACGCGTCATCAATGTCTATTGTGAACTTCTTAGTCTCCAGAGGGCTGGATAGCAGAAACTTGACAGAGTTGAGAATCACAGTCTGTGTGTCTAACAGTGCTTGCTTTAGGCGATGTTCATAGTCGATGACCACGTAACTTCTTGCAGTTCCCGTGATGGCATCGTGGTGCTGAAAGAGCCCGAGCGACTGGTGCGAGTTTTCTAGAAGACGCAGGTTCTGCTGCGAGTACTGGTACCTCCTGTCCTGTGTTATACCAGCTGCTGTTGCAATAGCATTAAGAGCATCAGCCGTTCTCACATGGGACTCCACCTCACGTCCAAGGTTCTTATCATAGGCCCTGGAGGTGAAATACCCAGTCCAAAAGTCATTATGCTCGTCCGTGTAGGGGAAGAAATCGCCTTGCACCGTGGGTAACTTCAGAGTTGGATCTAGTTTCATTTCTGTGTCCAGCTCGTTGAAGTAGTCCTGTAGGGTGCCAAACCTGGCGTGGACATTCCAGTCCTTTTTCATATTCATGTGGTTGAAGAGCATCATGTAGTTCTTGTACTGCTGGTCCCACTCAATATTCCTGTCATACCTGAAGTCATCCCCCAGTGGTACTAGCAGGACATTATGCCGGAATAACTTGGCCTTCTTATGATACTGACCCAGGAGGATTTTAGATAATCGCTCCACGTTGAACTGGGTGATGGGCTCTGCTCTGGACTCACTTACCTCACCTGGGATATCACGGAAGTCAAAGAGTAGGCACACCTGGTGGTCGGGGCCACAGGTGTGTTTGATGTTGTACAGTTTGTATGGCATCATCTGGGTACGAATATCATTCTCACCTTTTGCATCCCACACTTGCCGCCACTTGAACTCCAGGGACTGTTGTTTGATGAGTTCATCCTTCACCTTTTCATGCACACGTAGAATGACCATGTTCTCAAAGCCGGCCAGTTTGTACAGATAGGGAATACCACTGGAGTAGCCAAAGGGATCTAAGGCCCATGTGTTATTTGGCTTCACTCCAATGTTGTTCCATAACCACTGGTGTCCTTCGATCATCTGGTCTATCAGGGCATAGTAGTGGGGGTTAGCTTCGTCAGGCACTACCCAGGAGCCTACCACAATCTCCAATCGTCCTTGTTTAATCAGTTTCCTGACATCTTCCTTCTTATTCTCATCGATGCCTTTCCACCAAAGTGAGAGGAAAACACTCTCTGCCCAGATGAAGGTCATCTTGGGGAATTTCATTAATTTCTCCACCATATTATCCAGGGTGGGTTTGGTCTGGTCCTCAAAGTAGCCATCCACGGTTTTATGCCATCCAGGGTCGCAGTGGGAGTGCGGCACTAGGATCACCTTAAGGGGTCTCTTGCTGGACCTTGCAGCTGCCACAGGGTCAGGCTCAGCGTGCTTGTCATGGTGGAAGATGGCAGCGCGGCCTCCACCCCTGGTTTCCTCTGGAGTCAGACCCTGGAGGATCTCCCACGACCTGATATCAGCAGGGGCGAAGGGCCTCACGTTCTTGGTGCTAGCATCACACTGCTGGTGCACATCTGGTTTCTGCATGCTCACAACACTCTGGTGGGGCGCGGCATGGATGTTGCCATCCAGTACAGGCATTTGTTGCTTTGGGTCAATGAGGTGTTGGTGGGAGTGGCCTTCATGGCTCCGCTTCCATATCATTGACACAATGCTGGTCTTTGAGAACCACTGGGATGCATATAGCACTACTGCTCCTGTACATACTAGTGTGATCACAGCCACACGGAGTGAGAACTTCATGATGACTGAGCCTTGTGCAGTACTAGGGTAGGGTGGCAATTGTGGGTGATGTAGCTTGGTGGAGACTTGGGTGTGTTCCAAGCCTGTGTTGTGTGCTTAGACCAACACACATGTGCTTCACCTGCAAAGATCAAAGCGTTATTGGTAAGTGAAAGGACACCACATACAGCGTTGCTACATGCATCATCATCATCATCATCTGGAGAGTGTGCAATGAATCATTGGCTGCAAACTGACCTTTAAAGAGGAGTTCAAAATACTTCACTTGGAAAATGTCAATAGCACCTATAGCTAATGCACCCTCCTGTCCTACTCAACTTGTCAAGATGATACTTGGACACAGCTGTCCACCAAACGGCTATAACAGCAGTCAAAACACAAGCTTCATTCAAAGCTATCAAAAGTTGCGTAGGCCTACCAAAAATTGAATCTTTTTTTATTGTGCGAATTCACATTATAAATGTGTAATTTTGGGAACTTACAATACTTATAAATGATGCTTAACATTATGGCCGTCAATATCGAAGATCAAATATCTCCACGAGTTGGTTTAGTTCACACAATATTCAAACAACCTTTCTTTGGAGGAGCGAACCTATACTTCTGTTATAGATTTTGGGAAAGCATCCATGGATTTGAACAGTGTGACAGGTGTCATTTTCACAACCCCCTCCCTTTCTTTGCCCCTCCCATTCCACCATCTTCCTCTACTGCGTTGACTACAGCCATACCTTCTCTGCCCTACTTCAATAAAGCCATACACTATATGAATCTATAGCTCCAGGTCAATTCCACCTAATTGCAGTCAATTAAGTCACGCATAGGTCTGATATTGGGAAAATAAAAGAAACCTTTATGGTTGCTTTCTCCTCTAAATTGATATAAATGGACAATGTAGCAATAACGTGTAAGTTTGATGTTAGTTTGATTTGATGCACATGGCCCAGGAGGTAAATTTCGACATGAACACTACGTAATGAATGGGTGAAATTGGGCAAATGACAATTTCCTTTCAATAAACACAGATTACATAATGGCAGGCTCTAAAAGGTAGGATAATGAATATTGTTTGGTAGTCTATAGGTTACTGACTATTTGACTCAGCCCCGGTCTACAGGGTCACCTACACCAACAGCAAAAGTTCTCGGATTTCCCTATTTGGTAAGTTCTGTACCTGGTACTGAGCCTGCACCGCACCAACTCGCTTACTTTTTCCTATTCACACATAGTATCCAGATACTGCTATACCGCTCTCCTTAGTTTTGGTATCATATCAAAGATTATATGCCAGGTAGCACAAGCATATTGGGCCAACCGTCAGACCAACATTGACTACCTATTGTTTGCCTATCGGTATCGGTTTGACGAAGGCCTGACCTGTGTCAAAGAATTCTGGATTTGGCCAGTCAGGGGAGGGCATGATCATCAATTGATGTTGGTATTATGATCTTTACAATTTTTTAATTAAAAAAAAAAAAAGTTTTATTTTATCCTGGTTGAGAGTTTCAATAACAATAATATGTTCTTCCACAAGACAAGCAGTGGAAGAGTGGAGCAGCTCTCCCTTACATGATGTGTGTTGTTTATCATCTTACAACTCTATCTGTGCTCCAGAAATGAAATAAAATGCCTTATAGGGATAAACATATATTAGTGAACCGTAGAAATGAAGACACCGATAAAAGTAGGATAACAGACATTATAAATAGACAGACATGATAGATAATACAAGACATTTATACCACCCCCTCTGCCCTGTGGCAGGCTCCAGCGGGGTCATAATTTCAGCCGAGTGCCCCAAAATGGGCAACGCGCTAAAAATGAAAACATAAAACTGGACCCACCAGAGGAGAATGCACTTCGTTTTGTACTCTTTTTTTTTGCAGCACACTGACACATATATAATGTACTATACAGCTATACCAGCTCACAGGGCTATCATTCACCCAGTATGCAGGTACCATCAAATAACAGGTGAGGTCTGTCTTGCCTCCAGCCATGTATGAGAACTTTACCTAATTTTCTTTTATTGTTTATTCTGAACTGCCTTTTTCAGTCTGCTACCTCAGCTCAGGCGCCAAGGCACTCCAGCACTCCAGCACTCCAGCAAGAGGCAGCCTGGCATGAGGGTCCTTTTATGAAGCACATTAACATGTGCCTAGGAAGTTTTATACAAGAAGGGGCAGATGTAGGCTAGACCTACTTCAATAGTGTATCTACTTGTAGTTGTACTTGTAGATCTATATTTATTCTAAGCTTGGTTAATAAAGCCTAGGCTAAAGGTAATAGCTAAACCCCTGATGCATGTATCAAGGATAAAAAAAAAAAAGTTTACAACAACATTGAATTTAATTTATAGGCCTAAGGGAGCGTTCATTATTTATGCCAGGGGGGGGGGGTGTGCAAATCAGGGGGGGGGTCATTTTTTTTAGGGGTATTCGGAGGGGGGGGGTCTTTTTTTTCCAACCTATTCTTAGGGGGGGGGGGGTCTTTTTTTTTCAACCTATTCTGAGGGGGGGGGGGTCATTTTTTTTAGGGGTATTTATTTGGGAGGGCGTATTTTTTGACACAACGTGACTCGAATTTCAGGACACACGTCGCCAATTGGGGTCATAGAGACGGTAGAACTTTGCTAAATTTCTTGCCTACCAATCGACACTTGAATGATTCACTACTTTTCTTTTCCTAAACAACAATAATTAACTGGAGAAAGAGCATTAATTCAACACGAGAAGAGTACAGAAGACAGCAAAGCTATCAGTGTGCAGTTAGATGAATGCTATTGTGGCACCGAAATATGACAGTACTGTATCCGAAATAGTTTGGGTTAATTGGACTTTAGCCTTGCCCATCATATTTTGGCATCCATATGCAAGGGTGAACTTGCCTACATGTCTAGACCCTGCCTTTCTTCCCAATAGGGGAGCAGATGCATAGTATGCAAGATGCAGATCTACCTCATATAATATTGATACATTGTAGCTTAGGTCCACTCCACCAGTCAAAGGCGTGATTACACTAGTCATGATACACACTTTTCCTTGGTATCTTGTGCCAGACCCTGCTAAATGAGCCACAGCGTTCTAATTGCAGAGCTCTCAATTTTTTTAGAATACCTTTCCCATCTCCCTGATAGCTGCCTGCTTCTCACAGATTCTAGGACTTATAAAATCAGCAGACTCATAGAGTAAACATGATCATCCCACTATAAATTGGTGTACCGAATGCCTTGAAATGTAGCAAATAGCCACCAGATCCACAGAGTTTTCTGCTGCGGATGCCACTCCTTCTGTCGCCAATTTCTAAATCTCCCTCTAAGTTCATCTTTGGCTTCAACAGAAATCAGGCATGGTGCACGTAACATCCATGCATACCATTGATGGCTTAAGCGGTTGTAATTGATCCGTGCCATTATGTAACAAAGACACATTCCCCTTTGACTCTTTGTTCAACTTCAAATTCTCACCCTGAGCTCTTTATTTCTTACTGATAAAACCAAGCTAGGTTTAAATAGTGATCTTATTCCTTTAACTGCAAGTTATAATACCAGGATACATTAAAATGGGCCCATTGACCTCTAGATTTTCAACATTTTCTTCAGGTTTGCCACTATTATAATGTCCAGAGCATCCCTTCATCAAACACCTTTGTTTTAAGCTACAGTAGCGCGGAACAGGGGGGGGGGGGGCTGGGGGCCTAGTAAAGTGGGGGAGCCAATCTTTTTGGGAAACATGAACATTCTAGACTCAGAGTACCCAAGAATACACCAATCTCGAGGTAAAATTCCTAGAAATTCTTGAAAGACAAGCTCAAAGTCCCTCAGAACACATCAATTTCAATGTAAAATTACAAAATTTTCCAGGATCATACGGTAGACTTCAGACCACTCTGAATACACTAGTATAAAGGTCAAATTCCTAAATCATTTGTTTCTCCCTCCAACCAACACTCATCAGCTGGCTTTGGGAGCTGGGCCCTCCAACTTTATCCACCTTCCGCGGCCCCTGAGCTGGGCCATTTCATGGTACTTCTACTAAACAATATTAGCAGGACTTGTAGGTGGGGACCAAAATAATCACACCAATTTTTAGCAAAAATATCAAACGTGCCACGGAAACAGAAAAATGTGCGCTCTCCACATGTGGGAAAATATTCACCATATTGTTATGCCCTATAACCACTCCCTCAAATAATGGTTAAGCACATGCTATAATAGGTTATAGTATAGGACTATGTAGACTTTGTATGTCGTTGATGCCATTATTAAGTAGGCCTATTTACAAACATCTATGGTGAGGGGGGGGGGGTCATTTTTTTTCAACCTATTCGGAGGGGGGGGGGGGGGGTCTTTTTTTTTTGACCCATTCGGAGGGGGGGGTCTTTTTTTTTTGACCCATTCAGAGGGGGGGGGGTCTTTTTTTTTTGACGTATTCGTTTTGCCAAACGCCCGCCCCCCCCCCCTGCCATAAATAATGAACGCTCCCTAACCGGTAGATCTAGCAGTATTGAGTAAATGCTTAGTAGTGTAGGTCTAGGCTACACAGATTATAGTCTATATCTGCCCTTTAATCCCAGTAAGTTCTAGGCTAGACACTAGACATGTCTAACATGCTAACATGACTCAGTCTGGCCCTGGACCAGTCAAGCCAGGTCGTCCCTGCGGCCGGTCGCGGTCCCAGTTTTGTTGTCGCCCCACCGCCGACAGGCGACACCACGACACAGGGCCCCGTCGCCGGTGCGTAGGCGGAGGGTACGACGTACACAGGCAATATTTACCTAATAATAGACGTTGACACTCCTCTCCACATCCCTCTTCTGCATCCAGCAATGCAGCACTTTAATTTTGCTTGCGAATCACCTATTAAACCCTGTTTTTGTCTTGGTCTTGTTGAGCTTCTCGGCTTTTGGCCACCATACTGACGACATTAGGTGAGTTCGGGGTGGGCCAAAATAATTACTTTGGTGATTACGAGGACCAGCGTGCCCGTACCTTCCGGTAGACTTCTGCAAAGACCCAGCTTCAGCTGCTGAAGCTGGTGCTGTGTGAGTGTTGACCGGAAGGTACAGGCACGCTGGTCCTCGTAATCACCAAAGTAATTATTTTGGCCCTCCCCGAACTCACCTTGTGCTTCGCGGAAAGACGGGCACCACTTCCGGTTTTATGACGTCACATGACCTATATTTGTGTTGTGACTGCCTTCAGAAAGGTAGCACACAAGCTCAAACCTGCAGGCATTTTTAACTTTTCTATGGTGAGTTCTCTTCATATAAAGCAATCAAGAGTATACCTGTGTATTGGCGGGACTGTTGGCAATCAGATATAAGCGATTCCCTCATATGGTAGGGCCTAGAGGCTAGAGCCTAGAGGCACATGTGAGTGTGACCTGTCAAATGCCACTGGCACTGGCACTGGCACTGGCACTGCCTGTAGTGTAGGCCTCTGTCTGTAGTCTGTAGGCTGAGTGTAGCCTAGGCTGTAGCCCAGGCCAGTGGCAGTGTAGGCCTACTGTAATGACTAGTCTGTACCCAGGGCTGGTGGGTGGGGGGGGGTGGAGTCCCCAGGAAATTTTTGAAAAATACATGTGAAATGGTGAAATCTGGGGCATTTTGAAGAGATAATCCCAAAGACAATTATGACACTATATGTAAGACACACTTTAATTAAATCAAAGTTTTCCCAATGTCTGGGAGATTCAAAGCCTGGTCCTTAGGATGGAAAACCAAGTTTTAGGGCTCGATACCAAGTGATATGGATGCAAACCTTATCATAGGGACCCAAAAGCTGGTTTTATGAGTCCTGCGGAAATGCCTGCACTGTTAGGAATGAGTGGTGTAGCTGCACAGTATTAAAAAAAATGATGTGACTTGACATAAGATGGAGGATTAGCCCTTTCCTCCTTCCCCTCCCCTGTCTATCCCCTGACCCATTGTTGCCCTGGTATGAAAATATATAAATGTGGAACGGAAAAAGAAATTACCACAAGTAGGGCCTACCCTTTATGGGTGACGCAGTGAAAAAGTACATTGTTGAACCAGCGCAACAATTTAAAAAAAAAAAAATTCTTAAACAAATTTAATCTTCATTGCTTAAAAGGAGTACAGTAGTTTGACAATATATTGTAGACCAATCAATGTCCATGTTTTCCCCTTTGACTTTCAAATTTATTTCAAACGTAAATCTACCTATACACCTTTCAATTTTTGAATAGGTTCATTAGTGTATTGAGATGCATTCCAATAGTAATACCTATTTTGCCCACCGGAGACTCGAACTCAAGACCTCCTGTGTATAGGTTTTACAGTAGGTGAGTGCAGCTAAAAAGTATGTAATACTGGCAACCAAAAATATGTCCATTCATACTGTAAATCTATGGTATATCTCACTGTGCAGCTACACTAACTTCTGACAGTTTGGGTCCCACCCCTTGGAGTTCCACCCACCCCATCCCGCCAATTCCAGTTCTACCCACCTCTGTCTTGCCTCTTGAAGTTCCACCCACCCGGGTACCTCCTGGTTGTTTGGAGCTCCACCCTCCTGATTCCTGCTCCCTGGAGTTCCACCCACCCAAGTCGGACTAGTTCGAGTTTAACCCACAAAGGCTCTGCCATTTGAAGTCCCACCCACCCAAGTACCTCCATTTAGAGTTCCACCCACCCAAGTCCCGCTCTTTGGAGTTCCATCCACCTAAGTCCCGCTACATGGAGTTTCACCCACATAGGTTCTGCCACAAAAAGAGTTCCACCCGACCAACTTCCACAACTAAAATAGTTCCACCCTACCCACTCCCGCGACTAAGAGAATTCCAGTCACCCCACTCCCACGACTAAAAGAGTTCCACCCACCCCACTCCAGCGACTAAAAGTGTTCCATCCTGCCCATTCGTGCTATAAAAAGAGTTCCACCCACCCTACTCCAGCGACTAAAACTGTTCCACCCTACCCACTCCCGCGACTAGAAGAGTTCTAGCCGACCATTCCTGCGACTAAAACAGTTCCTCCCTGCCCATTCATGCGATAAAGAGAGTTCCACCAACCCCACTCCCATGCCTAAAAGAATTCCACCCTACCCATTCCCGTGTTAAAAAGAGTTCCACCTACCGTGGTCCCACTACTATTTCTGAAAAAATGCCTATGGCTTAGTGCAAATTTTTTTATGAGGGGGGGGGGGGGGCTCTACTGTAGTGTAGTGACCATTAGTGTAGGCTGTAGGCCTTTCCTCAAAATCAACATGCGACATGGAGCGTAGACTCAGCCTTAGTGACATTAGGCTAATCAAATCATTAGGGAAAAAATAAGTGACATGACATGGGACACGAGACGTTTTTATAGGTGACCCCCACCGCTAGGCCCCTTACTGTTGCTTAAGTTACACTAGTAATTTATGGCAACAGCATTTGTCTCAGCACAATAACTTGGCCTGTTATATAAGGGCTCGTTTCCCTACTCCATATAAGACACCAGAGAAGACCGATATTGACATGTGTCTGAGGATGAGCCTCTTGTACTACACTTGTCTGTGCCTTTGCAGAAGCCATTGCAGAAGTTAAGGAATACAACGATATAGAAATGTGTGAGAAATTAAGGCAGATATTGTCAATACAACCTGACTGTCAAGTAAAGGAGAGACGAGAGGCTCAAAGATATATATGTACCTTTGTAAAAGGCATTGATTTTATGATATTGTGAACAAATTACCAACAACCCAGCGCTGTCGTAAATGTACCTCTCATTTGTCAATAAAGCCAATCTTGAATCTTGAAGTCACATTATAGTGCCATAAGTTGCATGTTACAAAAGTCATGTCAGAAACCACACCTTTACCATCTTTACAGCATCCATCACTATTGGCCTTTTTACAACAGCCATGTACTGAAGCAGCATAAGGGACTCAGAGGTGGAGGTTTGCTGTTTAAGTTTGAAAGGGGTGTATTACTTTGCATGTGTCTCCTCCTTACATAGAATCTCTCTGTTTTAGGACAGTGGTGGAAATGCCTCTTGTGCAGCCAATGAATCAGGCCAGGAAAGATCGCACCAACCTTGTACTCACAAACCATTGCCATACGAAGGTGGGTGATTCTAGTTAAGACGTCCCTGTTAACCACAAATCTGCTGAGTAGGCCTACAGTCATTATTGCATACACATATAAATTGCATCAAACCAGATGCCAATTTCTCGTGCTATCAGACACGCACTATAGTAGTATAGTATGTATCGGAACGGGACTATAGTTAAGTACTGTTTATTACTCAATCGACCTGCAGCCAATCAGAGGCCTCCCTTTTGGCGGGAAATTCAAAAGCAGCCAATGAGAGGCCTCCCTTTTGGCGGGAAATTCAAATAGGTCACGTGACCGGAAGTGACCTACTTCCGGTCACGTGACCTTTGGGCGGGAAATTCAAATAGGTCACGTGACCGGAAGTGACCTACTTAAGAGGGTCACGTGACCACCATGTTGGCGGGAAATTCAAATAGGTCACGTGACGGGAAGTGACCTACTTAAGGGGGTCACGTGACTACTAGGTTGGCTTTCAAAATAAGTCACTTGAGATTTTGATGGATAAATAAATTTAAAAAAAGAAAAAAAAAGCAAGCTGAAAAAAGCTTGCTAAAAAATAATTTAAAAATGTGGCTCTTTTTTTCTAGGGGGAGAGGGGCACTCTGGGGGGCACTCTTTAAGATGCATGGGGGGGGAGGGGGGGAGGGGGGGGGAGGGGCAGGGTTTTTTAAGAGTGAGACTCGCTTCTCTGCCCTCTCTAAAAGAGAGGGCAGAGAGGCGAGTCTACTTACCATGAAAGGTATCATGATCGCGTTTATGATGATGTGCATCATGATGTGACTATCTTACAACCCTATGAGAAATAAGCAAGACATGGGCGTACTTACACGGGCTATTTGTAAACTAATGAATGTGACTTCTTCGTTAAAATCAGTATCTACAACTCTTTTAAGCCTAAGGCTTTTTCTTGAGTTTATTCTTTTGTTCAATTTCGGGCCCACCTCAAAAGAGGAATAGGCCCTCTGTAGCACTTGTCGCTTGCTCATCAATCAGAGCCGGGGTGTAGAAGGCCCCTGCCCTGTCGGGTACGTTCTCCCTCTGGTACGTTTTTGGTTAGTTTGGAGCTCTCAGTCGACTGTCTTATCCACCTTAAAAAAAACAGACTTTCGGTGTCTCATGATAAAACTGGTGCCTTATACTAAGCGCCGGATTACTTTCTCATTTTTTAGTGTTCTATCCGATGCTTATTTAATTTTTGCACTGATAAAAACGGTTAGCTTGTACAAACACGCGGTCTATTTAAGTGTTAAGTGTAGAAAATGAACAGAACAGTGCACAGAAAATAGAGCTACCGACTACATTTCGCCCAGTCACTCAGCGGAGAACAAAAGAACTACTGACGTAGTGTACCCGCTATTCCGACAGTTGGCGCCACCGTTATACTTTTCCCGCGTGCGACATGAAGCCCTGGGGCGGGTACTGGCTGTTTTGGTTGTAGGTACCGAAACATAAAAAACTACAGCCAGCCCAATGTCATGGTGAGACAGCTCTCTTATTTTTTACCTTGAGTAGCGTCCGTAGGGCCTATGACAAAACCTAGTCCCGTACACTGAGCAGCTTGAGGTCTGAAGGCTCATACAGAAAAATGTGTGGGTGTGTGGGTGTGTGGGTGTGTGGGTTGCTTTACGCCTTAGTTAACAGCTATGGTCATTTCAAGAGCGGTGATGGTGATCGAATCTATTGGCCTTTTTACCGAGACAAGGGTTCTTTTACATCCCACACTACATAGCAGAGAGACGTCTAGCAGCCCCTAGAGGCCCCGCAGGGGGCTCGAGAGGTGCCGTGGAGAAGAGCAGATATCTACGAGAGGCCACGCCAACAACTAAATTCTATCTTTATCCCGCGAGAAAAGGAGATAAGGGTCAAGGTTATGAACTATCAAAAGATTTTAGAGTAAATTAAGTTATGAGATATTAATATAATGTACATATCTAGGGCCCGATATAGGGCCTCTGCAGATCCCCCTTCAGGGCCCCGATCCATGAGGCCTTAGAAACGGAGCTGGGTCATGTAACCAAGGGAGATCAGCAGTTGTTGATGTCGGCGCTGCCGATAACGCTGGTAAATGACCGTTTTACTCATGTTTAGAGTCAGAATAGCTTGAGTATTACTTGAATATCGAAGAGTAGAGGTCAAATTACCCCAGACAAGGTGTTTCCATCTAGAAATTCTCGACAGTATTTCCGAAAATTGCAAATATTGGTCCCAGCCCCACGGGGCCCCATACCGAGTATTAAAAGTTTGAGATGCAACTTTCATTCATGCTGTTGACCAATCAGGGGGCTCTGTTTTTACGACCTTGACTACATAGTAAAAGTGATTGACAACGTCAGATATCACTTGACGACGTCAAATATCGATCTGATATTTGATCCCTTGATATTTGATTCAAAACCCACATCGAGTGGGATAAAGCCTTTTATCATCTTTTGATTGTGAGGCATACACTTTTCTTACACACAACAGCTGTCATCTATCAAGGGGCTCTGGATAGGGGGTCCCCATGTCGAATGTCGATCTTAGAAAATGACCATGTCACATGACAATGTCACTTAATAATGTTCATATCCCATGTCGATTTTAAGAAATGTTCATGTCACCTGTCACTATGATTTTTTGGGCCTCATGTCACTTGTCATTAGACCTCATGTCGTTTGTCGATTATAAGAAATGGTCATGTCACCATATCGAATTTAGCGGTCCACATCCATTATCAAGTGTCAGGGCATGTTGGCTGCTTGAACACGTAGTCTGTCATCACCCTTGTTTCTGTGCCTTATCTAAACAGGCAATTAGTGGCCGCTAGCCGAGAGTACCTCCCTGGTCGCCTCTCCCGAATCTGCTAGACGTCTCACTGATAGGAGTGTGTGGGTGTGTGGGTCTGTGTGTGTCTGTTCGGTCTGTGTGTGCACGCGTCTTGCGGACCACTGTTAAGCCTGTGGTTGGAGAGCGCGACATAGCCGCTTGCTACACTCTCTAAACAGAGGTCCGCAAGACTAGGCCGGATCGCGCTCTTGCTTAAAGGTGCACCTCAACTCAGTGCGCCTTTAACAGCCGCCCCAAATAGGTGAAGTTCTTGACGCGGCACAGCGCCTCCCACCAGTAGCCAATCAGCGCGCCGAACGCCGGACACACCTCCACCGTGTGAGCCTCTAAGTAGGTCACACGAATCATACTAAGATGCCGATCTCTTCTGTCGGTTCGTCGCGGTGGCCGTGAGTGATCGCACGGTCGCCAAGATTCACTGCCTTGATTGGCAGAGGGGGGGGCTGATTACCCCCCGTCGGATGAATTGCGGCGAAACCATAATCAATTTTTCGCTGTTTTAGATAAAAGAGATCCAGAGCTATCCGCTCGTCCAAGAATTATTTTTCTATCAGCCCGGGATCACCCTCAAATTAAGGCCTAAAGTCCAAAAACCCAAAATTTTTTCCCTATGGGATTTCAGTGTCTAAGCGTTTTTTGCAGCCCCAAGGAGCAGCTCACGGGCTCGAACCCTGTAAACGCTTTGACGCGCTTTCGTCGCCTTAGGCGACGTAGACCTACCCTATTTTTTTTTGGACTATGTTACCTGAACACGGATTATTTTTTTGTTTAGCCCAATGAGCTCACAGCTAGACTAGATACCTCATGTTTTGGATTGGAGAAATCAGCAGAGCAATAAAAAGCGCGGTGAGGCTAGTGTGGCTCCTGTGAGTTGTAAAATTGGTGCTAAATGTGGTAACCAGGCGGATGCTGAGTTCATTGATATTGTCCGTTAATGATACTTAAGGTGGGTGTTGTCTAAAGTTTTAATTGATATTACCAATGTGGCCAATAATGACTTCACAGTTGGGGCCCTCGCCCGCAGGTCCCAGATTCAGGGTATTCTTTGTTTATTGTGTGGCCCCTAAAGAGGGGCCGACTAACTCTTTAGAGTTAGTTAGATGCTGCCACTGTGCTATGCAACAGCAGCTATTAATTACGCTTCATGTTGGGCAGCATGGATCACTTGATGGGTGATACCTCAAAGCTCAAACACGGCAGAGCCGTGTGTGGCATGCGAGGACCAGTGGGTCAGGGGTGATCCGTTGCAAACAGAATGCTGATCCGTGTGAGGTTCTGACTTTCTATAGTTTTTTATAAAGCCTTAGATATGGTGTGGTATTTTTCATCTCGCTATAGTTTAGTTGGTATTTAAGGAAACCGCCTCATTTCTATCAGAAATACACAATATTGAATTGTTTTTTATATTTTAATATATTAGAAGCGCGCTTTGTTGCCTATGTAGCTCATTATGCGTTGAAATGTTCGCGAGCATCGTAGGAATGTACAAAACCCCTATTGTGGCACCATCTGACGAAAGAGCGGAGAACTATACTAGCGCGTTTCGTTATTCACATCTTTTGACAGGGACTTGGTTGGTGGCTTTACGCCCTAATTAACAGCTGAAGCCATTTCAAGGGGGGTGATAGTGATCGAATCTATGGATACCTGAAGGTGGAAAGCACACACCCTACACTTTTACCGAGGCAATGGTGGTGCTGCTCAAAGGGTGTGGCGAGCTAGACTGGAGGATGTAATAACTAAGCAGCAGAAGGACCAAAAAGACAATCTCGTAGTAGTAGGTCTACTTAGATCTTGAGTAGCCGCCCTTGTGGCTATAATTACCTAGACTAGTTGGCTCTGCCAGCCTGGTCAAGTGAAAATTGGTAAGGAGACTATGAACTAAGCTAACATCTCATAAGTATTAGTTACCACCCCCTCACACCCGTTTAACAACGGATTCAGGGTCTAATTATGGAGACCCTAGAGTAAGATTAGCAATATATCCCAATGTCTGTAGTAGACATTTACGACATGCAACCTGCCCCCTAGAAGGGATAGATCTGACCACAAGTCCGCAAAATGAGACTCCCCCTCTGAGAGTATCAAGGTTTGCGTATAGTCTCTTGCAGGTTAATCTGTTATCTACCCCTTTGTCGACTTCGCCAAAATCCTGGGAGATTCACTTTAAACCTAAGGTCTACCCTTTTTATTCTTTGTTTATTGTGTGGCCCCTAAAGAGGGGCCGCGGTGTTGATTAATTACACCACATGTTAAGCAACATGAGATCAAACCTTCCTCAAAAGCGACAAGGCTCAGAGTCCTGTTGGACGGGAACCCTGTGTGGCATTTCAAGACACCTGGTTGAGTGATCTGTTGCAGATGCCGTTCCGTGAGAAGTTCTGACTTTATATAGCTTTTATATCGCTTTAGATATGGTGTAGTATTTTCAATCTCACTATAGTTTAGTTGATATTTCAAAGAATCTGCCTCATTCTATCAGAAATACACAGCGTTGACATGTTTCTTATATTCAATATATTAGAAGTGTGCTTTGTTGCTTATTATAGGTCATTATGCGTTTAAAATGTTCGCGAGTATCGTGGAAATGTACAAAAACCCTATTGTGGCGTCATCTGACGAAAAGAGCGGAGAACTACACTAGAGCATGTAATGGCCAGACCAGCAGGCGGCAGCAGAGTGGTCAAAAGACAATCTCGTAGTAGTAAGTCTACTTGCATGTTGAGTAGCCACCCTTGTGGTTGTAATTACCTTGACCACAGGTCCGCAATATGGAGCTCCCCCTCTGAGAGTATCAAGGTTTGCGTATAGTCTCCTGCAGTTTAATCTGTTATCTCCTCCTTTGTCGACCTCGCCAAAATCCTGGGAGATTCACTTTAAACCTAAGTCCTACCCTTTTTTATTCTTTGTTTATTGTGTGGCCCCTAAAGAGGGGCCGCGGTGTTGATTAATTACACCACATGTTAAGCAGCATGAGATCAATCCTCCTCAAAAGCGTCAAGGCTCAAAGTCCTGTTGGACGGGAACCCTGTGTTGCTTTCGAGGACGAATGGTTGAGTGATCCTACCGATCCGTCAGAGGTTCTGACTTTATATAGCTTTTATATCGCTTTAGATATGGTGTAGTATTTTCAATCTCACTATAGTTTAGTTGATATTTCAAAGAATCTGCCTCATTCTATCAGAAATACACAACGTTGACATGTTTCTTATATTCAATATATTAGAAGTGTGCTTTGTTGCTTATTATAGGTCATTATGCGTTTAAAATGTTCGCGAGTATCGTGGAAATGTACAAAAACCCTATTGTGGCGTCATCTGACGAAAAGAGCGGAGAACTATACTAGAGCATGTAATCGCCAGACTAGCAGGCGGCGGCAGAGTGGTCAAAAGACAATCTCGTAGTAGTAGGTCTACTTGCATGTTGAGTAGCCGCCCTTGTGGTTGTAATTACCTAGCCTAGTTGACCCTGCCGGCCTGGTCAAGTGAAATTAGTAAGGAGACCACCCATTAACGTGCTCCACAGTCTTTAGACAGTTAAGACTATAGTCAAGACTGGAGAATTTGGCGAGACGCCCCTCTGGGAGGTCATAATCCTCAATGTTAGGTGTTAGCTCATTAACATCAGATACCATATTAACAACCCATTTAAATGTTCATTTTAATAGCAACTCACCCTATTCTGACAAAATCCTATTAGCAGGTAACCTCTGTGTAAACCATACTGCAAACATCTGCTACTTCCAGCGTCTGCCTCGTGACTGATAGTGTACAACAAGACGAAGTGGGCAGAGATTAGAAAAAATGAAGCTCTTTATATAGCCGAGAGAGCAGCTAATCTGGATGTTCTAAGCTTGTTTTCACCTAGAGCTCCAACCCTCTTCCAGAGAGAATCAAATCGCTTTTCACCTGAACCCTTCCACCCCTAATCCATCAGCATGAAAAGAGAATTAACGAGTGTAACGTGCGCTACATGTATATGGGATTATAGCTGGTGAAGAGATAAAGCCGAGTCACCTGTGTATACAAAGACTACAGGGGGTGATTAACGACAGGTGTGACGCGCCAGCCCGTGAACGGATTAAGCCAAAAAAAAATAAAAAGGTATGTTTCAGGTAACATGGGCAGAAAGACTGGAGTCGGTAGGTCGGATTTTTATTTTATTTTATTTTATTTTTTTAACATGAAAGTACTAGCCATCCTCCGTGGAAATTCTAAAAATGACCCAAAAAGTATAAAAATATGAAATTTTCTTCAAACTTGCTTAAAAAAAAAACGTAGGGTCGACCCTGTTTTGCTAGGGTTGGTCGGGTGACCTGAAACAAACCTTTTTTTTTTATTTGGCCTTATCTTTCAAGCTGACGCTTAAATTCAACTAGCCAGCCGCCGTCCACACCACTCACTGCGACAAGAGGAGGTGCTGTTGTTTTACACTTGAGTCGCTTACCACATGGTCTCTACCTCACAGACAGACACGCGCCCCCTGTAGCTTTTTTTTTGTTTTTTTTTGTATACACACGCTAATCTCATAACCCCCTTATCCGTTATACAGGTAACGAGTATTCTCTTTTAAAATAGCTGCCAGTCAGCTTAGCTCTAGAAGCAAGAAGGCGTGTATAGGTGCCTTATAAGTCGGCAGGGGGTAAATACTAGTGAAAAAAGGAAGGCAGGTGTGCAGGTAGCTTTTCTAACAGACACGTGTGTGCACTAAGCTGCTTAAGTCTAAACCCTCCCGCAGTAGTCAGGTGGCATGTGAAAACTTACTTAACTGATCTCTTACATTGAGTAGAGTCTCTGTGCTGAGAGAGCCTTTTCAGCCGTTTAAGAGGATTAACTAGGACAGGGTACATAAGGAGTGAAACGCCGAATAGCGGCTACTCAGTCTCGTGCAGCACAAGCAGCAGCATCTAGCAGCGGCTTCAGCAGCAGCTGCACGTGCAGCACAAGCAGCTGGCAGCGACTTCAGCAGCACAAGCAGCACGAGCAGCACAAGCCGTAGCATTTGTCAGCAGCATCCGTGACATCGTCAGCAGCAGCCCCCATGACCTTGTCAGCAGCACAAGCAGCCAGCAGCTGCTGACAGCTGCTTCAGCAGCTGCTGGCAGCTGCTGCACGAGCAGTAGCACAAGCAGTAGCATCTGTCAGCAGCAGCAGCAGCAGCACAAGCAGCCAGCAGCTGCTGCATGAGCAGCACAAGCAGCACAAGCAGCAGCACCGACAGCAGCAGCAGCAGCAGCAGCAGTGTGGACCACTAAAGTCGAGATGAAGCCTAGTGACATTTGACATGAAGCTTGAAAAACACAGTGACAGGTGACATGAGCAATTCTTAGAATCGACATGAGATATGAGCATAATTAAGCGACATCGACATGCGCCATGGCTATTTTTTAAGACAAACATCATATGTCATAGCCTCCTCATCCAAACCTCCACTAGTAGTGCTCTATAAGCGCAAGCTGTAAACCCTCTCCTCCCCTCGTGCACACAGGCGAATTATCAGAGTCAGCCAATGGTGTCAATACCCCTCTCATACAAGGGTCGGGCGCTGCTGGACTATAATAGATGAGTCAAGGACCGTTCTACTGAGGGTCAGGCAGGCTAAGTCGGACATTCAATGACAGGTAGGTCTTTGACAACCTTGCTTGAAAGTCTGGACAGCATTGACAGACTGGGGCATAAGGATCTCGCATGGTCAGACTTTCAAGCAAGTTTTGCTAAAGTCGCGTTATTGAATGTCCGACCTAGCCTGACCCACAGTAGAACGGTCCTTGACCCGTCTATTATAGTCCAGCAGTGCCCGACCCTTGGCTGAGAGCAGTTTAAGCGCCATTGGGTGTCTCTGATATTTGCCTCTGTGTAAGATGAGAAAAAAAGTCTGTTGAAAGACTATATTTCAAGCCAGAAAACTGTAATTAGCTTTCCAAGTTGTTTATTTAACAATATCTTAGCCTAGCAAGCAGCTGTCAGATGTCATCTAAGAAAAAAAATGTGAGCTGTTAATAGATTCAAGAGAAATTAGTTTACAAATAGCCCGTGTAAGTACGCCCATGTCTTGCTTATTTCTCATAGGGTTGTAAGATAGTCACATCATGATGCACATCATCATAAACGCGATCATGATACCTTTCATGGTAAGTAGACTCGCCTCTCTGCCCTCTCTTTTAGAGAGGGCAGAGAAGCGAGTCTCACTCTTAAAAAACCCTGCCCCTCCCCCCCCCCCTCCCCCCCCTCCCCCCCCATGCATCTTAAAGAGTGCCCCCCAGAGTGCCCCTCTCCCCCTAGAAAAAAAGAGCCACATTTTTAAATTATTTTTTAGCAAGCTTTTTTCAGCTTGCTTTTTTTTTCTTTTTTTAAATTTATTTATCCATCAAAATCTCAAGTGACTTATTTTGAAAGCCAACCTAGTAGTCACGTGACCCCCTTAAGTAGGTCACTTCCCGTCACGTGACCTATTTGAATTTCCCGCCAACATGGTGGTCACGTGACCCTCTTAAGTAGGTCACTTCCGGTCACGTGACCTATTTGAATTTCCCGCCCAAAGGTCACGTGACCGGAAGTAGGTCACTTCCGGTCACGTGACCTATTTGAATTTCCCGCCAAAAGGGAGGCCTCTCATTGGCTGCTTTTGAATTTCCCGCCAAAAGGGAGGCCTCTGATTGGCTGCAGGTCGATTGAGTAATAAACAGTACTTAACTATAGTCCCGTTCCGATACATACAATACTACTCACTATTACCATTTGGACACCTGATAGCTGCTATTCTAGCTAACAAAAGCTGCTCTGGACAAGCCAAGGCGCCTATCATTACCCATTGTGCCTTCAACGAGGTGTGTCTAGGAATGGCCATACCACATACATAGGGTACGGCATGTAAATGTTAATACCACAGGAACCCAAGGGTATGTGAATAGCACCATGTAGGGATGTCATCGATACCGCCAGAATCGATACACCGACATTTCTAGAATACCGATTATCGTATCGACAAACTCTTTGTGTCGATATACCCTCTTGAACACAGGTAGCCCTGGATTTTACTTTTCTAAAATTGTAGAATTTGTGTAAATATTCCATTTAGAACCATCTTATTACTTACTGTGAAAATGATATACTTATAATATTGATAGCAATAGTCTTCAGATCGTGATCAAAATGCTACCAAGTGTCAATCCTTAAATATTCCAGTGTGAGTATGGACATAGATAGAGATACCCTTATTTAAGTAGATATTAACTGTTGTTGTGATATCGAAATAAATCGATATAATCGAGAAATCGAGACCAAAATAGTGATAATCGAAATCGAAATAAATTGAATACCAGTGACATTCCTGGCACCATGGCAGACTGATTGGTGCCCTTTTAGTTATGTGCCCCCGTTTGTGACGGTTTGCAATACATGTATAACCAAATTGAACTTTGTCTTTCCCTGGGTTTAAACTCATTAAAGTGGTTGTTGTTAGATACCCTCAGATCCCTGTAGTTTAACCTTTACCCGGTCTCTTTAGGATCTGAACCCGGGGGTCTGAATGGCTGCCTACGTTACCGTACATGTTTACATTGTATCACCATGTCACATAGTAATTCAACAATCATAAGTGGGGTTCTAGAGTACACGCTCAATACAAATGGGCTCGTATGTCGACGTACTAAAATAGTTGACAAAGAGTCAATATGTCGAGTAATGGTTTGGTCTGAAGTTGTTGGCTGTTTATTGACATATATGGTTGGTGATTATGTTAGGACATATCCACATTGGTGTTTCCCAAGTTAGCAGGAACTGTAAACACTTTGAGTAATGAGTGCAAATTAGCTGAGGGAGCGGTCATTAATTTATACCGAAGGTGCCGACATTTCCCTCCCTAGTTACACACATGTATATAGAAAAATGAAAAAATATGCTTATGTATGATTTCGGTAATTAATATAACATCAAAATTTACGATTTTCAAAACGATCAAGAGGCATATGACCTAAAAAGAAGAGAGAAAAAATACAATGTTGTTCACGTGTTATTCATTCGATTATTCAAAACCAAGCATTCTTCCCTCGTTGGTTACACTGGAATATCAATACCACTGCAACCAACTCACAAGGAATGCCTCTTTTAGTACGATTCTCATGGAACGCTTGTCTATGTATAACTGAATCACATTATCCAAAAATCTGTTTCAATGTATTTGCAGGTGAATGATCCCCCGGGACCGTCGGTTTAGCTCGGAGAGTGGCGGTGCGGAGGACGGCTATAGCAGCCCGGAGCTATACGGATGGACGCCTCCCCCGGCCACCCCGCGCACCGCCTGTGCCGCCATGTCCACCAACGTAGGCCCCTTCCTGCTCATGTGCCTCTGTGTCCTCACATGCACAACATTCTTCCTCCAGTACACCATCTTCACCTCCGTACACCAGGTGTCCCGCCGGAGCACCCTGGAGGAGGGGGATAACTTGTTAAGGTTCGGCCGCTCCAGTGACATTAACAGCGTTGTGCCGTTCGACCACCAGGTGGATGTCGACGCGGGCGGTGACACGGCGGTGGTGCCCTCTAACGACAACTTCTACATCAGCGTTAAGGACTACACCCACCGGAGGAGGCCCGTGCAGCACGTGGAGCAGCTCACCAAGCAGCAGAAGTACGACCCCACAGCCTACAAGGTGGCCGCCGAACTGGCCCACCGCTACAAGGCCCGCTACATCATCGACATCGGCTGCGGCACCGCGCACCACCTCTCGGAGCTCTCCAGGGAGTTTAACGTCATCGGTATAGACTACGGGATCAACCTAGAGCGGGCCAGGGCGGCCTTCCCACACTTAACCCTCATAGAGGCGGACCTGGATAAGGACAAGGGCTGTAATGTGGCCCTCCCGGAGGACACCCTCTTCCAGTCGGTAGTGGTGTCGTCTGAGGTGCTGGAGCACCTGGTGGACCCCCTGTACTGCCTGGTGCGCCTCCTGAGGCACGTGAGTGCCTATGCTGCTGCTGTGGTGGTCACATCCCCAGACAGGCGCCGCCTGGCCAAGGTCTTCCACTGGCCGCGCTCCCTGAGGGGGCCCCCGGTCAACAGGCACCACGTGAGGGAGTGGACCCTGGGGGAGCTCACCTCGTTATTCACTGACGTCAACATGCACGTGGTGCTCTCCTCCTATGTATGTGGGCGCTCCAAGGGCTGCCCTGGAGGATTCACTACTGCCAATAATCCCTATGTGAACCAGCTGCTGGTGTTGGGGAATGGCAATGTGAGGAGGGTGTGGGAGGACACATCGTTAGCCGTTAATGTTAAGGTAACTGCCTTTGTAGTCCTGCACCCTAAGACCAGCTCACAGATGCTGAGCTACTCACTCCAGCACCTACATGCTCAGGGGGTACAGGTGTATGTCATACAGAGGGGCTGTAATGTCACCCTGCCCCCAACCCCGGAGGTAGTAGCCTCTGTGTATGTCTCCACCCTGGAGCAGACCTTCTCTGTGATCAAATCAGCTGTAGCCTCTAAAGACTTCAACTATGGCGACTGGTTCATTGTCCAGGACGTCCATGAGGTGCTCTCTGTGCCGTCCATGCTGGGGGCTAACTCCAGTAACCTTACCCTCCGTCAGCACCTCCAGAGGGTCACCTACAGCCCGCACTGCTTTAACGCCATCCCCGTCACCACCCTCACTATGGACGCTCCAGGGTCATCCTATGGGGGCAAGAACTCCTCCAAGGAGAAGCTCCCCTTTAAGATATACTCCAGGGTGGCGTGGGACGATGAGCAGGGCAGGACCGTGCACCCACGTAGGGACAGCCTCCAGGATAGGGTGAGGGTCTGGAGGAAAACGTACACAGGCGCAAAGCTATTTGCCTCCAAGACTAGACGCATAGGGGAGGTAATAACAGACGTGCATTTCTTGGGGAGGAGGGTCTACCCCTTCCATCTGCTGAGTATGAGGTTTAATCCAAAGACTATCAAACCCACAAGTACTATATCTAAGAAATTGGCCTTAATGTACGGGTTGGACATCGGGATTGGTTTTACTACTGCTACAAGAAAGGCGGTGTATCAATCACGTTTGCCATATTGAAATTAGGGTAATAAAATATTTTGGGTGAAAATATATCATATATCCAGTCTGTTTTCTGTTGATATGATCAACGAGAGTCGTGCTCTACTCTCATTGATATGATGACCGACATCTACATTCCCATTACGTTAATATAATGAGATGGTTTGGCGGGGATGGATCACTTAGATTTTGTCCATAGGATCGAAATGACATGTTCTTTCATCAAATGAAATGAAATGCGATACGATGGGGGTCCCGAGCCAGTATCTAAGATATTCGATAGTGGAGGCATCTATGATAGAATTACGGCGTTTTGCCAGATACAATATGAATAATGGCATTACAAAGTAGATATTTTTCTGTGTAACGTTTTAGGATTATTGTTCTTAAAATTCACATCCCCCGGCCCGCTAGCCAACTGTCTGTAGGCTACCAACCAGTATGCCCTTGACTTTCGGCCCCTTCTAAGCTCTCTTGATTCCGCCATATTCTGCTTCCCCACTTGTTTTCTATTGGAGTAGCTTAGCCAACGCAGCTAAACCCTTAATTTACTGAATAGGATATCTAGGCGCGAAGTGGTAAAAAGCTTACAATAAATTACAGGATAAGAATATCCTACGATGTTCTATGAATCCACTTTTACGACTACATGTATGCTTGTTAAATCTTGTAGAGGTAACCTGAATATTTATAACCTGAATATATAGTTATTATAGTGACAATAGTTAGTTAAACCAGGAGGCAGTATTCTAATAATAACCATACTCTTTCTATTGTGGATATTGACATGCCTGCATTACATCTATGGTAGAGTTGTACGGGTTCGTGTAAGGTGGCGCCACCTTGTGAGTTAGTCATAAACAAGCTGCCATATATACATGTACTAGTATAAGAACATAGAACAGGAAAGCAGGTTCTCCACACCACTGGATCTAATGTATTGCCATCCATGTGTTTGTGTAACATTTATTTCAAACGCCCACAATTACTTTCTCCAGTAATGTGAACATGAAAAATTATAACTAAAATATATGCATTTTCTCCTTCATCATAAAGAAAATGAAGGTGCAATAACTAAGAGTACAGTGTGTGAAATCTTCATTGCTGTGAGATGAGACGGTACCCAACCACCTTTTACGCACCTCTCCCCATTCAACAAGACAGGAGCAGACCCTATTGTGTCTGCATCCTTCCACGCGGAAAGAAAAAGATTCAGGGAGAAAGAAATCTGTAACAATGACAGGCCATTCTTTCCCAACCCTGTCTGTATAAAGTGAGAACTAGTATAAAACGTTGACCTTTCAGACACATGTTCCAATAGTGCTGCCTGTGCAGTTTTCCCTGTAGTTCTGCAGCATGGGCGTCCCATTTTACAGACTCTTTGTCTTCACCAAGGAAATAGCTCTACTTCAAATTTAATTTGAAATGTTTTCTATGCCTGTTTACAGACCTGGATGTTATGAACTCCCTTCCGGATTTCTATTCAGCTCCCTTAATATTCATTTTTTTAGTTATGAAACTAGAGTTTCTTCAGCATTTCTGTGTAATGTAAACAAAAAGTGAGGAGTCTTTAGTTTATCAGTAAGGTAAAATTGTCTCCGGTACCGTAACCTAGGACGACTTATGAATATGAGAAAAGAAATTCTGCACTCAAGCATGACTAGGATTGAGGCGTGGGCTTGGGTAATCATTGAAGACTAATGTTACATAGGGACTTTCTTATTGGTAAAAGGATACCCCTAGAATTGCATTACAAAGAATGACGCTAGGCGTATCCAGTGTCTGTATGAAAATGATTTCAAATTGAGAAACATTTGGAAAAGGCAAGTTAGAGGTATGATCCCACATGTATTTTGCATAGACACGTAGACCTTTTGTCATATAAACGGAATACCATGGCAATGATTTACCTCTGTTGGGAATTGTTGAATGTCAAATCATACTAAAATATATATAACCCAGTCCATTGGTCTCGGTCTTGCCAAACTAATGTGTCTTCTAGGAAATACACTTAAATAATACATCTAAACAAAGCCTCAGAGCCATGACCATACAGAAATGATTCTATTGTATCATAGAGCCCCATAGATATAATATACCGTCATACCTTTTAATTAGGACATATTTCTTAGAGGCAATGTGTTGCTCTTGCATCCACCTGGTAATTGCATTTCCAAGAATACAGGTAGTAGCACATCTAGATAATAGGGTACTTGTAATTCTCTATATCATATAATATCCAGGCCTACACAGTCTGGTTTTGTCATTGTTGCAAAACACCTAGCCCTTTAATGATCCTTTGGAAATGGCACTCCGCCACTTCATCTATCCCCCACTATTTGGACTGTGGGCATAGAGCTCTGTGTCCAGCATAGAGTCCACTATACTGGTCCCTTACCCCGACCTTCCCTCCCCCTCCACCCCAGAGAGGCAGTATCCATGACAACGCGACAGATAGAGAGCACCCTAGGGTGTTATTCTCCCCTTGCCTGCTGACAGAAGTGGCCATTGCAGCAGAGCTCATCTGTCAACAAGCCAGGAAAAGACTGTTAGTTTTAGCACATGGCAACTTGTGGCGTGTACTGATTCCAGGCAATGAAGCCAAGAAGGAGGCTGATTTCATTTACTTTAGAAATAAACACCAAAATGTGGGATAACAAATGCCCCCATCTGTCTTTAATCGAATTCTGCTACCAGCTCCTAGGCATCAGTTATGGCCTGATAACCGACCAATCGATCATTTCTTTTATCGTCTTTTCTCCTTTTTCCTATTTTCCCAATTCCGGGGTTGGCAGGTATTTTTTTCCCTCCTTATCCGATTATCAGCCAATATGGCAGGGTATTAAGGCCATTTCCCAGAGTTCCCAAATGGCTTCGCTGGCCTAGCATAGCTTCTCCTGTGTTGTTCCCTAGAGCAATTGAACAGGGTATTAAATAATTGCAGTCCTATAATATACTGCTGAATTCAGTTCCGCATATTGATCACTATCTATTATATTATGCATTTATTATAAGTATGGGACCAAAACATGAGTTTAGGCCTCCCTAACTAGCGGTTTTCATCTAGTATGGAGCACAGCTGGCTAATAGGGAAATGATGATCACATGAAATGGCAACAAAAGGTCATTGACAACACACGGTCATAAAGGGAGGCATGAATCCTTTCATCTATCAGAAAATAGGTAATAATATAGTGCCAAGGTAGCTGTTGTATTACTCTTATCATACACAGTGCTAGGATGCTCATTCCAACTCTTTGACAACCTCCTTGTATTAGCCCTTCTACACTTTCTTACACCCTGTTTCAACTCCGCGATTCCCTATACTACTGTCTTACGATGTGCTTCAACTCACCACTTTCACATACTACTCTCCCACACCCTGCTTCAACTCACCATCTCCACATACTACTCTACCATACTCTGCTTCAAAACACCATTTCCGCATACTACTCTTCCACACCCTGCTTTAACTCACCATTTTCACATACTACTCTCCCACACCCTGCTTCAACTCACCATTTCCACATACTACTGCCCCACATCCTGCTTCAACTCACCATTTTCACATACTACTCTCCCACACCCTGCTTCAACTCACCATTTATACATACTACTCTCCCACACTCTGCTTCAACTCACCACTTCCACATACTACTCTCCCACACCCTGCTTCAACTCACCATTTCCACATGCTACTCTCCCACACCCTGCTTCAACTCACCATTTTCACATACTACTCTCCCACACCCTGCTTCAACTCACCATTTCCACATGCTACTCTCCCACACCCTGCTTCAACTCACCATTTTCACATACTACTCTCCCACACCCTGCTTCAACTAACCATTTCCACATGCTACTCTCCCACACCCTGCTTCAACTCACCATTTTCACATACTACTCTCCCACACCCTGCTTCAACTCACCATTTCCACATGCTACTCTCCCACACCCTGCCTCAACTCACCATTTTCACATACTACTCTCCCACACCCTGCTTCAACTCACCATTTTCACATACTACTCTCCCACACCCTGCTTCAACTCACCACTTCCACATACTACTGACCCACACCCTGCTTCAACTCACCATTTCCACATAGGGTAAAGACAACCAAACATGAGATATAAATCTTTAATACCATATTGGAGAAATAAATTATACTTATTGGACAGCTGATAGTAGCTGGGAATGCAAGCTTGTCATTCAAAGCTCTCCTAAAATGTTGAAGTTCTTCATATCTCAGTCTCTGAGCTCAAAGCTGGTGCATTGCAAGAAAGTGTGAAAAATACGTTTAAAGCGAATCATGCTTGGAAATATGCAGCCTTCTCAGGAAGGGTTGCACGGCATCTACTATGTATAATATTAGTTGAATTGAAGAGGTTATCCTCGGTATAAATGTCACTCTTACTATAACATATTCTTTTTATATCCGATCTATTTTAGAGAAGGAGAAAGAGACCAGTTATATGTTTCAGCAGTCTTGCCTCGGACCATCGAACCTCCAGCCTCCTCCACTCCCTAACTCACTATATGGACTTGGGCTATAGAGCATTCCGTCCTACAGAGGGTCCACTACTGGTAGCCTCTAAGACACCACCCTGGAGAGGTAGTATCCATGACAACGTGGCAGTTGTCACAGGTAGACAGCACCCCAGGGTATTAGCTTCCCTCTCCTTTTGATAGGAGTGGTCATTGGGTAAGGCTCATCTGTCAACAAGCCAGGAATAGACTGACTGCTACATTTGGCACACTGCAACTTGTGGCACATACTGATACCAGCCATTGAAATATGGAGGGGGCTGGTTTCATTAAAAGGATTTCCTAATAATAAGAGAGCTCATATGTCACTCGCCCTAGTATCGACTAGTACCATGTAAAAAAGAATGCCACAGATGGAGTTTGAGGATGATAGGCCGCCTTTTGGGAGAGATGAAAGAAAGTAGTGCCTGGACTGGGACTTATCTACTACGTTTTGCCCTCTAACAGGGTTTGAGGTAACGACAAACTTCGCCTAAAGATCCCCTGCCTAAAGAAGGACATCTATTAAAACAAGTCACCCCTAGCATGGAGAAAAACTGTGGAATGCTCTGTGGACTGACCAACAGTACCCTGCATAATTTAGAATCATTAAAGCAACAAGAAGCGGATAGACAGCACCCGCAGGTCTAATCCCAGACAAGTTGCTAGGATACTGAGACTGAGTTGCTGTTTGCATGGCCATTTTACACACACAAACAACTTGATTATGTGATTATTTTTCATAAAATTAATGGTAAAACTCAATGGTAAAACTCAATGTATTTGCATTCTGAGATGTCCGATAACAGTCTGGTCAATAATTACTTTTCTCTCTCATTCCAGCTTCTTTTGACATATCTGACTTGATTATATTTTAGTTTTTTGTCTGAAATCATCCAATATGTCAATATACTTTCCAGGATTCTCAGTGCTGCTTCGACGACATGTAGCCCTCCCTCCGCTTGTGTTGTTCAATTACTACATACTATTACAGAGAACGTACGTGGTTGGTCTCTAACATGAGATGATTATTGCACTGCACTGAAAACCCTATGTTAAAATAAGTACTCACTAGTGAGGACTTTTGGGTAATCATTTTGATTGGGGCGTGGGGGAGTACCCTGGTGATCATTAAAGTGATCACAAGTGAGGACCCAGGTCATCAATATGATCACCCTTTTGACTCAATTGTAGAACATGCTAGGTTGTCAATGGGAAGACCCTGGATACTCAATTTGATGACTGCCTTTGATCTTCAATTATTTCTCGTTATAAAATCTAATCTACCAGTACTATTATAATTAACCCCTTCTCGATCATCAACTTTAATCATTGGGCCTTTTTTAAGAGTATGTTTCAGTCCTCATAAAAAGCCACGTTAAACAGATATGTATAACCGATGGCTGTATCTTCACACTTCTAACTTTGGTTTCAGACAAATAAATGGTGTCTTTGTGTATAAATATCTATAGTTCAGAAAGTTCTGACCTAATTTTCAATCAAATCACTTGATTTTAAACTGTGATAATTGTCTTCATATATCCTCCAACTTGTAAACATGTATGACCAATATTACTATAGGGTTTAATCAATAGATCACATGGAGCAGGGGCTATATCTTACATTGTTGTATAATAGGTCCCTCTAGTGGCAAAATTATGTCCTCAAAATGATCACATTTCCTTATTAATCTGATCACCCTAGGTCCTCTGTAGTGAGTACCTTCATATGAGCCTGGGTTTTCAGTGTGAGTGATCAACTTGAAATGACAAGCTAATGGAAGGTCAGCAACATGTACTCGACTGGGTAGGAAATAATAAGCAATTTCTGGCTTGAACCTTTCGCCAGTACAATACTGTTCTCATGTATGTTGAAAATATACAATATGGCATCCGCCTAAGTATAGGTAGGCCCCTGGGTCATTCACCTCCTGTAGCTCCTTAGAGACCTCATTTGTTGCAAGTCTCCTGTAGCCGGAGTCGGATTACTATTGGCGCTGTTGAGAAGGGGGTGATGTCCCCGGAGGGGATGGGTATTAGAGGGTTACTATCTAGAGAGAAAGAGAGAGCAGTTAAGATCGAACAAACCCCAAGACTGTATGAAGGGCATGGTACATAAGTATAGCCTCATTAGATATTTGAGGCCAGGCTTGAAATTGATGCAAGTTACAACCGTATGGAAGTTAGTGTGAAGTAGTGCGATTTGCCCATTTATATACAATCATAATCACCGTAATGAAGACGTCTGGCTACAGAACAATACTCAATATATGCAAAAATGTATAATACCGGTGGGAGTGTTTTCACAGGGACTCATGGTGCAATAGATGAAACAGTACACTATGGGGTTTTCCAAGCCCACAGAGGAAAGCATTATAAAGACATGTCAGGGCATCCACTGTTAGCTGTTTATATGGAATTAATAATGTTCCTCTCATTTCTTTCCCCATTTAAAACACAAATTACCACTCCCCCCTTTTAGCACCTGTAATGTGAAGACTATAAGAGGAGGAGGGTCAGGTTGCATGGAAGGCAACATACGTAATTACATTCTTAAGGCACTCGATAAGACGGCACTCATGTTTTTGACCAAATCTCCGGTGAAGAATGTGAATCGTAAGCATCGATCTGCTTATATGGTTATTAAACAACAACGTAGATATTGAAAATAGTCTTTATTTACATCTGAGACAGTTCCGTGGTGATCTCTTATTTTACCTTTTAAAACGTTTTCATCAGAAGATTCTAGAAACAGTAACATGAGAAATTTCAACTGTTTGGGTTCGTATCTAAACTTGGTATTCATATCATATTCAATGATCAATACTGGCGTTACCTTTATGAACTGAACTCTTAACACTGGGAGAACATGAATATTCACATAAATAATCTAAAAATATCACATTCAATTAAGTATTAAGTCATCTATATTATGTTTAAAAGGGAGATATCACAAATACATAAAGCTAAATGCTATGCTTCAAGGGATATGTTTAATATTCACCTTTATTAAATTGAATCTATATATGATAACCCTTTACAGTTGTTATACTTATTGTGTCACTCGTTTGGGAACTATTAGGTGGAATGATTTGACAGTAGATGTGTGTCTGATGATGTCACAAAAAAAGCTCAGATATAAACGGTTAAAATGTGCTTTGCTGTAGATGCCCCTGTATGTGCATAACCATGCCGGGTTCATACTTTATTAATGTACAATTATGAAATGTGACAGTGTGGCTACGGTATACATATATAAACTTGGGGCATGCATTTTGAACGACTGTAATACTAACATGTTGTGTCTTTATACCTCTATGTGAACACTAACTGCCTTTGTGCGTGTTTTTATAGAACCAAAAATGAAAACCCACAACTCTTGTCCATTCACTACCACCCCCACAGCACCCACGGGGAACCGCAGAACGTGGCTGACCTAGACCAGTGAGCGACTCATCAAAGTTGTGAGCAGCTCAGTGGGCCGTGTCTTAGCAGTTGTGGCAGCTCTGTCAGCCAGCAGGTGACAGACTCGACGTCGGCGCTCTCTACAAGTGGACTACGGCTGACTCAGTTTCCGGTTCCTTGCCAAGAACCAATGAAGACTTGAGAATCCAATCTCCAACCGGAGGTGGGGCCAGCGTCGACGGTCGCCGCGGCTTGGAGCTTGACAGTGTGTATTTGTATGTGTGAGTTTTTGTAGGTTGTTGCCTGCCTTGGGCTGTACCTGTTCACGCTATATTGTTCGTTCAGTTTACCTTTGTTCGTTCAGTTTACCTTTGCGTAGTTTCTTATCCGGGGGCAAAGGCCTCTCGTTGTTTTCATAATACATGATGACAGCAATTTAGATAGGGAAAAGGTTGAGGTTGTGCATAATTCAGTCCAGCACGCCCAAATAGGACATGTGTGCAAACTAACAGAAATGTCAATATTTTAAGTACTCGTGCCTATTTCTTTCAGAATAGAGATATTGGAGATTTATTTCCTTTTTTATTTATTTCAGAAGTACATCGTTGTTCTTGCTACATTGACAAATGCTGCGACATGTCGACTCGTTTGCGAATGTTTAGCTCCTCCTCGTTCTCATCAACCTCTTCGTTCTGCAAATGCAATAGGAAAGAACATAAAAACATTGTGAGAAACCATCATGAATGGACATGTAAAAACTCCAAAGGCTGCCCGAGCGCTGCTCGCGTCTCCTGTCCCCTTTTTATTGGGTCGATATCTGACAGGTCTAAAAAGCCCCAATTACCTTTAAATTGGAATTATTCTAACGCTGATGACGTTGGCGACCGCCGTGCTGCACACGGGCCCACCAGCAGCACTGGATCCTTTGTCCTCCAGATAATGCCAATCAATATCTGTATTTAAAACTGTTAAATTTAGAACTGGGAGTTTTGACTTGAGCCACGTCATCGTTCTGGTGGCCGTTACAGAAAGTCACGCAATCTGGTGTTTACACGTGTCGGGGATGACTGCAAGAGCGACACTTACATTTCCATTGTCATATTTATCTAATAATGATATCATATTTCACTCTATTGCAATTACATGTAGTTACAAAACAGCGAGATTCTTTACATAAGGACTGTCTATCATCATTTGATGCACGAATGCATCTGAGTCAATAATTGGCGGCCTGTGAAGAAGGAGCTGTCTATTGTCTTTATGAAACAGTTCATGTGCAGCCTTCATTTCATTCTAATTCTATGGAAAGTCTACCAAGAAACCCACATTTTGAAACATATGAAACAAAAGTCGTCTGCACCAACGGGGTGCTTTGATTGGCAATTGATTGGCAATTGATTGGCCCTCAATTAGCTGTTGTACATAACCAAACAAACAGTAATTATAATTATGTCTAGACCAATCAAGGGTCGTCCACTGTGTATCGTCAAGTGTTACATAATACCCGGAAGCGTCTCGAAAGCTATAACGAACAGCTAGCCTACTGTTTAATAATCGTTAAATAATATTATTTGTGTATGATCAATTACGGAGAAAGCTATAATTCATATTCAGAATGGACCAAGTGCATAAAATGGGTCAATGCACTCTCACAACAGAGGTTGCCTATAGTAAGGTACAGTGTGGGACACTCTGAATGTCAGCCATTTTGTTTTGCACTGCCCCCTGTTAGATGACATAGGAGGTGGTAGACAAACACAAAAATGCTTAAAATCTCAAATATAAAGTACTTCTTAGGTTCTGGAATAGCAGGGCGTAACTGAATCAGCATATAAGTAAGGTCTGCACCATTTGGGGCATCTAATTTCACTCAGATTGTCCCTAGTGCCTATTTTACCACCTACACAGCAGGCGGTAGTCAAATGGTTTCCCACACTGTTAGTAATATATCAGAACATCTGTCTGGAGATTGGAATAACCTAGTTAATGCACGTGGAATGGACAGTGGTCACTCACCTCTGCTTCACTACGCTTTTCACCCAATCCGTATGTTGAGAATCCCTTCTTCACTACTCGCGCAGCCTTATCACCCCTGTATTGCTGCAACACATGAAAGAGTTATCAACGTGAATAAAGCCAACAAGAACAACGCAATATATAACACGTGCAAAACAGAACACCCAGAAATATATGAATAATCTTGGAGCCCAATATAGAGGCTGCATTGAATCCATCATTGTTAGACTCCGGGAAGAGCGTCCAGCATTGCCATACTTTCCAGCCACATTGGGTCGAGTCCAGCCTCTAGATAAGGCTCCAACATTGTCTGACCCTTCTTAAAGTGCTTGGCCAACACATTTTCCTCACTGCATATAATACCCACATGGCCTACTAATTACATAAGAACTAAACATAATGCAATATATGCTAGGTAGGAATATATGGTTATTTGTTAAAGTGACTTCATACAATATGAAACCTCGCCCCCCCCCCCCACCCACATCGATCCCACAGGATCCCCACCAGTAGAACAGTTATCCTCCAACTTACAATGCCTGCTTTCAATCAAATTAATTGCCCTCAACTACCCTGGACTTAATTCACCACTTCAAAGGGCCCACCTGGTAGTTCTCCAGGTACCGCCGCTGCGCTAGCTCCTCCTCCTGCTCCTCTGGTGAGCTGCTCTCCAGTTGGTGGATGGCCTCGACCTCGGTGGGCCTGAGCAGCTCCTCCGACTGGAGCACCTCTGAGGGGACGTAGCCCCCCTGCCCCCACTCACGCCCCCTGTTGCCGCCCATGGCCTCCAGGTACTCGGCCCTGATGACGTCAGCACGGTCAGCACTGTCCTCCTCCGCTGGGACCCGCGTGTCCTGTGGTACGTCCTCATCAAGTCGGCCTGCTGGGGGTAACCATGGCAACAGGATTAATACAAAGACATGGACAGGCTTGTTATTGTTAATATTATTACGAGCTCCTTTTGGAGATTTAATGGCTTGTAGTTGCCGAGGGATACTCCCATATTCAGGCTTATAGTTTTAGCCCTGCGGGTTTGCAGGGGCGTGTTTGCTGCTAATGGCTTTCATCCATCAGAGTTATGCTTGTGCCTGAATGGCATTCTGAGTAGAGATACAGTGGCCATATTGGCAATGGGGGCTTTTATAAGGCATTCCATCTTGAACGGTTTACAGTTATTTTTCATTCAGAATTGATGTAGGCTGAGCTGTTCTACAGAGATTACTACGAGGAGCGGATTATTCGTTACAATTAATGTCCTTGCTTTTCTGCTTCTGTGCTTGCAATATGCAAGACGAGGAACACATTCTTTCCTCAGCAGTCCCATACCCAGACTACCTTTCCTATTGTCACAAACTAAAGGTTACTTTGCTACAGTCTGTTGTGTTTATATGAATTAAGCTCCATATGTTGGGATGGTAAAGGACACACCGTTACCTTTTAAATCAGAGAACCATTCACGAAAGCTAAGACCTTCACACGCTCCTCATTTCTAACAATTGAAAAGTCGACTCCGATTTAACACAGAATCTCAAAATACTATAAATCATGCACAGGTATTGTGAGACATCACTATCCTAATGGATCTCTAGTAGAAATAAATGGATGACTTCTAATCATTGTCACGGGAGAGAAGCAGAGGAGAAGGTGAGTGGGAGCGGCATTGTGAATGTAAAAACTCTATGGCTGTTAACCCTTTCAGACTGGCATGTCGCTAAAAATTACATTTGTCATCATGATACAGCAATTCAGCCCCCACAAGTAACGCGCGGGTGCTACATTGGTAAATCATGTCGACTCTTCGGAGGTGTCGCAACCCCTCTAGGGTCGACATGATGCTTGAATGCAGTCCTGGTGATTTACTTGCCAGGGCTGTATTGATGCATCATGATCACCAAGGGTATAATGTATCAAAGCACCATGCTGTCCTTAAGCGTTAAGTAGTGATAAATGCTTGTCTGTGTAATACAAAAACGCAGCAGATTACAGTTGATCTGCCGGCCATGTGTATACACTATACCGGCCCAGACTCAGCACTACTCCATCAACCCAACACTAATTTGGTACACAAAGCCGGATCTGACACGAACTAAATGGATATCCACCCGTGGAGCGCTGCTTTGGCGTAGCCTGGTGTTGGACTTAACAGTCATGCGAGGGGTGCACGCGTACACTGTCCGACATGGCAGGACTAGGGGGTGAACTTGTTAGTTCTATCAATTTACATGAAAAACCCCGAACAGTACAATATGAATTCTTCTAATTGAGATGAGTGGGATATATAAATTATTCAAACTCAAATTGATTCTACCTCTTAGTTTGCCTTTGCTATAATGTCGACAGTTGCTTTTAACTCAAAAGGCCGGTGTTAAACTCCACTTTCCCTGCACTACTTCATGGCAAGTATACGGTGGGGAAATATTTGGAAGTACATGTACAAACAGGGAGTGGGAATAGGTGCAACCAGTAATGGATCAACAGTGAGAAGTAGACCTTTCATCTTCCTAACAACCCACACTAGAGTGCCATCAGTATATCAATCCCTTTCTTTTATTCACGACCTACCTCTCACATCCCCACCCCATCCCGGCGCCCTGGAGGAAGCTGTTGCTGAGAGGCCGACGGAAACAGGCACAGCCTCCAGGACATCTCCTCCAGTGTCAGTGACAGTCAACTGGAAATTAATCCATTCTAACGGCGTGCACAATCCAATATCTCCACACCAGCACCCGCTGGTATGCTGAGACCCTGTCACTGACAGCCGGCCCACTAGGTGGCGCGACGACTGGCGATGAGCTGCTCGTCCCCCTATTGGTGAGTTGCTCGCAGTGAGAGCCTGTGGGCCCCCACATTGGCCATTAACCATCACGCACACCGCCTATATACTGCATAGTCAGCACCATTCCCCACCATGCCCTGAATAACACATAGATCAATCTGACGGGCTATACACCCCAGGCAAATGCCGCAATAATGAGTTTTTTCTCCTCCTAATCCCCAAACCTATTACGTCTTCTCTGTGTAAGCGTTTGCTTGAGAGGAATAGGATAATGGAAGGAGTAAAACTATAGTCTTGCTGCTCTTTTATGTGAACGCTTTATACAACGCACTAACACCTCCATAGCTTTTAAAACATCAAACATACATTCTTGGTCACTTTAATCGATCCACGTACTATATACTATGTACTTCTACACTTTTATAATCCCTTGGCAAGTCTCCTATTACTGTTATATAGGCTTGCAGCTGTACATCTTTACAGGTTCACGGTTATAACTTGAGTTCACGGTTATAACTTGAGAATCTGCAATCAATAAGAAACCTTTGGATTATAGTGTACAACGTTACGTCCTATGTAAAGGTAATAGGAGACTTGCTCTGGGATTGTAAACGCGCAGCCGTCCCCACCAAGCATTGCCAACAGCCAAAGACATGAAAAACCTTCCGCTGATGAAAGAACTCAGGGGAGGTTGGGGATAAAGCTGTGACTGACTGTCGTCAGTCCGTGGGTGGCAACATATAGGGGGTCTTTGATGTTTACTTGTCTGCTCACACCTCCTCCTGGCCCTGCACCATACACAACTCACCCTGGAGGAACTGTTGCAGCAGTTCCGGCCGGTCGCGCAGAGCATCAATGACGCCCTGCATGAAGAGCGCCTCGTCATCCTCCTGCTGGCCTTTCATCTCCCCCTCCTCCTCCTCCTGCTCCTCCTGCTCCTCCTCCTGGTCCTCTGCTTGCTGCTCATACCCCTGGGTGTCCATGTGATTTCCGCCCATGTCTCCCACTTCCGCTGTGTAGGCGTCGGCCGGGCGCTGGAAGAGGTGGTCCCCACCCTCCACGGCCTTCACAGCTCCTGCTAAGTCCACCTGTTGGTTTCTCTTCTCTGCCGCCTTGAGCTCGTCCAACTGAGCCATATCGAGCTGGTCGGGGATAGGCTCGAGCTGCTCATCTGCTGCAGGGACCTCAGCCTGTTCCTGCCCCTCCAGGGCGGGTTTCTCAGGGCTGTGGGGGTCTACAGGGTGGTCCTCCAGGCCGTCTATCTGCTTTGGGGGAGGCACGTGCTTAGACTTCATGTCACTAGCGAAGAACTTCTTGTCTTCTCCGGCCTGAGCCTTCAGCTGCTGCTCCAGGTTAAGGATCTGGAGGAAACAAGAAGAAACATAATGTTGGAGGGTTTCATTGCAATAAATCAAAGTGGATATATTTTCTTTAGAGTTCAATTGTTTTCACTGACTATTGTACGCAATCGCTATTCCGAGCAATATTTTGGCAAACCATTAAAACACGTATATATGGATGATCATTTTAACACACCCTCTATGGAAAAATACGTCATTTTGTGATAATACTAGGAGCCACTACGATAGGAAATGAATGCGTATGAATGCGGCGATCTCGCCCATTCTGCCCATGCCAGCTCCCATTCCCTATAGTAATTGTTGTAGAATACCATATAGGTCGCCGACACTTCTCGGTGAACGTATCTTATTACACATTAATTGTATAAGGTATATCATATCAAAGCACCGCCTCGTATATCATTACGGCCAGATATGAGAGCCAGATCAGACCTCCCTCATATCTGAATCACACATTACATGTGGCCACTCCCCTCATTCCTCACATCTCCTCCATCAAACGGCTATCTCTGTAGAACGTTATCAGACTATATAGCACTCAGACATGAGAGAATATTCAAGAAATATACATCTGATGTCCACTATATATTCCTATTATGGCGGAGATAAACATGATTGTGTGCATGGATATAGTGTACATGAATAAACTCTAATTTGATGAAATGTGACATGCGTGGATTGATTTGTAATTGTAAACCTTCTGGACAATTTTATAGCTTTGACATAAAGTATCTGTGGTAATCCGTCCCTGAAAATTTCAGAGATGATAAGCATTCATCATGGTTGAAACTCGTTGGAGACTGTTGGTATTTCAAACTCCCAACCTGACATTTTACGGCAAACACTTCCTGGGAAAATGGTATTTTATAAATGTTGCTTTCTGTTTTCAAAATCAAAATGTCACGGCAAACAATAGGAAATGAGCATCATTTATTATGCCTAGTAAAAATCTCGTTGGCAAGAACATCTGAGCCTGTATAGGCTTTTATCTTGGTACAATTTCCACGGAATAAGGTTCCCCCTATGATAATTAAGTATGACCTAATAAATATACGTTGCCTCATTCATGCATTCCTCTAGCTGTCAGTGTTAAAAGTCTAATTCTCTAAGCCCACAAAAGGGTGAACTGTAATTATTGACATTCACGGAGGACCTCCGACTGTCTGCAAAGAAATAAAACACAGACAATACCGCCGGACTATATCAATGAACGCCATTGCTGTTACACACGTTGTTTAAATTATTCTGTAAAGGTAGAGAATTAAATTAAAGATAATGAACACGTGGCACATGTAACACAATACTGCTACAGGTTTTATTTGTAGGCGGACACAGGTAGATACAGATTGACAAATAACACTTGGTCACGACATCATGTGGATTTGGGCGTGTCCTTATTGTACTAAAGTTAACGATTATGATAACCAGAACATAAAAGGGGTAAGGAATTTCCAACATCCCTGTTTGAGTGTATTGTCTCTCGTAATTAACAGATCCTTCTCCATTCAGAATGAATGAAGCTCTTGACATGTTTGATCTTGCAACAGAGATAAATAACACACTCCCATGCCACTGCACAAAAGGCTCATTTTCATGGAATGGAACGAGCTACCCCAATTATCATGATAACAATGCCACCCTTCCTGCAACACCACTGAGTTAGGTTCAATATCAAAGTGAGTATCATGTGATAGATCTAGGCCTCCGGGTTAGATACAAGATTCAATTAGCTTGACAATATCCTGTGGAAGTGGAATTTTAATTGAAATCCTACCTATGATAGATTATGTCATTCAATATATTTCCAGATTGATATATAATGCAGGTAGGGCACCCCATATACATGTAATCCCGTCTGTTAATTCCACATGCCACCATCCCTTATACCAAGCCAGTCCCATGGCCACCAGGCAGGAATTTATTGGTCCATCCTGAGTGAGATGGCTAGAAATTGTCCTCGTCAATCACTCCATCTGGGCCTTGTGTGCGCGATGCAAACGTCGCCAATTGTGTGACATAGATCGATGCGGGGGCGACGTGAGGTCTGCTGCTGGTGGCGGAACAATGGAGTCAGGTGACCACATTACAAGTTGGTTTTACATTGGCGCCCTTAATGTTGGACTAATGGGGTCTGAGCGGAGCTTGTTGCCCTAAAGGTCTATTGCCACTGACTCCATGCCCCATGCTTGACGTATGGCGTCATTAAACTGGATACAGGCAGTTTCCAGTTACGTCATGAATTTAAGCAGCTCTATTCTTTTTACAATATAACTGTTGATAAATTCTCTTAACATATATTTTATGACTAAGACTAAAATAGGCATATTATGAAAGTAACACGCTCTACACTTGCAAATTTGCCTGACAACAACACTCTCCCATCCATGGGAGGCACATCTGCATGTGTTCTCCGATGAATCTATACGTCTGCACGTGCTTCATCTAATCGGCAGAATGCTAATCTACATGAAGAAAAACAAGATATGAATCTGTCTTTAACTCCTTAATGCCACTATGGACATGCTTGAGTCCAATACTGAATTACGGGCGTGCGAGTTCATTTTTGTTGCTATCACCCATCTGGCAAGCAGCAGAAGTAGATACCCGGCGCGCTTTATATAGAAAGTGCCCCCACCCTTAATTGATACCAAATGTTGTCATCGCCGTCCGTGGCCGCCGGGTGCGCACCCTCAAACTGCCCCGGGTACATCGTGACTGGGAGGGGTGTACCCGGCATATACCTACAGCACTAGTTTCTCACTGATCTGCTCATACAGGAGTGGGTAACTGCACAATTATGTCTAAATAACATATCTAAACTACATTATTGAAATCTAATCAACAAGAACTGTCGTGAGAGAAATATTGGGAATACAAAATTTGAAGGAAACATTAAAATACATAAGATAACGCCATATTTAGACTTAGGTAAACGCTTACCAGCCCGGGCTTACCAGGCCTCTACAATCATGTATCCCAAGTATGAGGCTGATTGTCATGAAACTGCTCTTTTTCCATACATACGTTGAGGGGTTCAAGAATAATATAGGATAGACGTCAATATTTTACCAAAAAAGATTTAGTTTGTTTTGAAGTGTTATTCATTTTCATGATATTCGCCAAACTTGCCGCAATCACAATTGGACTCCATTGGCTAAGCTTATTGACAATGATTAAAGGATATAAGTTTAGTTTCAAAGTTTAGATAGTAGTGATACTTCTAACATGACATGTCTACTACAAGGATTACAGGGGGATTACAGATCATTATTGAGGTTGATTTAGCCAATTCCCAACCCTTCTGGTATACCTACTGATACCATTGTTTGGTGTAGGCAATCTATGGCCGCCCTCAGGATCTGATGAGATTTAGGCCTACGAAAACCTTGATTAAACATGTACATTCATAAAGATCCGATCACATTTGTTTTGATGTGATCGGCCTTGTTAAGGGTTGGGGGTCTGGATGAGGGGTCTCAATTTTTCCTGTCCATTATAAGAAATGGCCATGTCACCCTGTCGATTTAAAGAAAATGCTATGTCCAATGTCACTATCTCTTATATTCCTCATGTCGCATGTCACTAAGCCAAAAAAAGGGTTATTCTACCCATATACAAAAAGAAATTCGGAGATAAAGGGCTGGGCATATATTGATTTGCTGGAGCAAATCTAGCAATATGTGGAGCAAAATATTTCTGGGGGCAGACCATAACATTATCAGATTATTGCCCCGAGAACTATTGAAAGAGACTTAAGAAGCCCAGATTGTCCTCAAGGTTACTGTTGCATTTTCCAAGGCCCTTGTCGCACATCTTTTGCGACATTGCGACAGTTACCCACTTCTAATGAGCAGATCAGTGAGCAACTCAGTACTGTAGGTATATGCCGGGTACACACCTCCAGGCTACAATGTACCCGGAGTGGGGTGCAGGAGGTGGTCAGACCCAGCAATGCCCCCTGTGGTGAGGGCGGGAGGTGCTAATGACGGACAATAAACACAAGTCTCACCCGCGGTCCTACTATATATAGCCAAGACTTTACAACGCCGGGTTAGGCTGAATGGAAGAAACATGCTGTAAGCAGTTATTATGTCTAAAATGTGGCACTAAGGTTGCTCCAGAAATTAAACACTTTTAATCCTCTTCCCACTACCACCTTAATAACATGGAAATTACTATTTGATAATTATAATGGTATTGAATCATTTTGCACATGTTTGAGAAAGGTACACTTCAAAACTATTTTGAGAAATAACTGCTGAAATGAATCACCCCTGATATGATGTTCTTTGTTATTTTAGCGGACCACTTTGGCCAATCTATTGACTCTTATTAGATGGCTTATGAATTATAATGATCTCACTATATCATAGGAAAGGCACTTCATGTGGCATTTTATTTTTAACAAGTCCTTATAAACCCATCTAATGTTGATGTGTATGCTGTGTATGATGAGATGCTAGAACCGATCTCCTAAAACTAGGCATGCGTCAATGGATAACTATTCTCCGAGTCTGACAGCGACTTCCCGCCAAATTTCCGCCATTTTGCTGGGGGACGTTTTACGTTCCTGTGTCCAGACGTAGCATGCAGGGTTTTTTTTTATAATAATGAAATGAGGATCTATAACCTTGGCCGACTCGTAGAATAGTCGATCATATGAGCAATCACTGTCCTTGCTTCATCAAACAAACAGATCCACGTTAGGGATTTCACAATATGTTTGCGAAAGGGGCAAGTTACTCTTCTGGATAGCTTATGGCCTTGGAAGTCAGACAGAGTATGAGGGCGGATTGGAATGGCAAGGGGTATAAGAATGTGAAGGTTGCATACAAGAGGGGCCACTCTTCAGTATGTAAATGGTTGGAGGTCGATACTCCGCACCATGAACACTGGAGCTATAGTGATTTGTCCCTGACGTCATTTCCCTTATTGAATGCTGATAATGGCACAGGTAAACACGTTAGTCATTTGATATTCAACATATGAAGTGGTGGTTGCTCAGGCATTGCATAATGGTAGGATATGTACACCCCGTATGGTACAATATATCGAAGACAGATCATGCATGTGTGGTAGACGGAACATGGCACAATAGTTACCTGGATGGCCACATTCCCTACATAATGTTGTTCATATCCGTAAGGCCCCATTACAAAGTTTACTAACTAGGTTCGAACTTGATAATTAATAACTAACACGATAGAATACAGAAATCTTTGTGTCAGGTAAGTTTATCTGGCCCTTCAGAACATAGTCCTCTAATCAATGTTAACACTGGTTAATGTTCCATAATCCTATAATTATCTCAATGCAGAGAAATTCCCCACAAGGGGTTGAGCCAATTAATAGAGGCAAAGGGATCTTGGTAATCGTTCTGTTAACAGCATGAGGACTTTTCACTTTTCAATAAACAAGCTGTGAAAAAATACGAGATTAGAATATATGGGCTAGTTCCTAGCCTATCATATTTCTGCCATTATCAATTCTCAGGACATCTTTGTCAGACATCATGTTTTATTTACAATCTCCATTTTATCCACTATTATTCATAATGAAAATGACCTATCTTATTTTCCCTCTCAAACTGATTCCGTATTCATAATATGCCACATGAACGGTGTGCTTCACATCCATGTATACATTATAGTCAGAGTATTACACTGTCGGGGTAACACAAGGGGTTGCAAGCAAGGAGTGCCCAAGTAGATTCTTATAGCTTGCTTCCACCAAGGATTATGTTTCTTTATCCAGATCAAGTGCAGAGCATACCATTTCCCAATGAAATTGTGAGGATTACGAGAGAGTGTAGGAGGTAGGCAGAGTTTACTTTCTCTTGACAATGATCCCTGCTATAAAGAGACATTTATATTCATAAAAAGTTGCAGCTGGCTTGGATGCCAGTCTTATGATATACTACACCCTTCAGCCTTTAGATGGATGAAGATAGCTGCCATGTGAACAGTGCTCTTTACCTAACAGTCCCAGTTGCCTTGTACTACGATGCTCCCTGTATTTTGATGTACACTATTACGTTTCCTCAGGGGTAAAATGTAAAGCAGACATTTGAGAACCCATCTACACAAACTCCGGGTCCATACTCAGTAGCCCTCCTGGGCATCTCCCGCTCTACTGCTCCCTTGTTATCTGTACAGATAAGGACATCACGGCGTGCACAATTGGAGATGCTGAGGTCTGTCCCAACTGCTGTTTCTGTGTAACTCAGAACTCAGAAACTTGGAGCAATTATCGGCATAGAAGAGTTATCCAGATTAATGGGAATAACCTACAATAACCTCCTGAATTTGATGCATACCATTATCTACATTTACCCTATTGAGATTTTAAAATGTGTTCTAGATTGAGCTATGATGATCATATAACACCTTTTGTATTCATAATGTTATGCATAATCATGTATGTTTGGAATCTTTATAGCACATAAGACATTTACTGAAATAGAGATAATTGATAACCAGTGGTATGTTGACAATTGTCCTTCTCTTGTTATGAAGTATTTTGTATGATTATATATATTGTGACCGATTCACATTATGCATACACGTTCATTAGATGTGATCTAATAGGGTGAATAACATTCACCACGTCAATTGTCTTTGCACAGTTGAACATACAACCACAGAAGTACTGTAGCAGGACTATTCTGTACTGGTATCCTCATGTTGCCTCTACCACGAAGATAACCTTTAGATTATACCCTCGCATACCCTTCTTTACCAGTACCTAAACCATAGGGAGCCACAATGCACACATGATGTTCATTCAACAGGACGTACATCCTCGAGCATGTATTGCAGCATGGTATATCTGTCAAACTAATATGTATTCATGAATAGAAAAGAGAATTCCCGGGGGTAGAACTTGCACACCTGGACCATTAATAATGTAAGTACAGTAAAACGTGGCTATAACGAGCATGGCTACAACGAGCACTGGCTTATAACGAGCATATTTGCCATATCCTGTTCTTCTCCTATACAGTTCTATAGTGAAGAAACTTTGTTAAAACGACCTAGACTGACCCTAAACTTACTTATAACGAGGTAATTACTTCAGAAATTGCCCCCAGTATGTCAGAATATAGTGTTATTTAGTGAAGAAAGAAATGTAACCCCCCACTCAACTACCCCGCTAGGCCGCCCAAATCACATGTAGGGAGGAAGTCCTGACATAGCTATCCTCCTCCTTTCTCCTTCCCCTCACAGGTCCATACCTACAACCCTATGCCGCACACAGACATCACAAGGGAAGTCCTTACAAAGCCCCCCGCCCCCCTGCCCCTCCCCTCACAGGTCCGTACCTACACCCCTGTAAACCGCCCACATCACAGGGAAGTCCTGACAAAGTTCCCCGCCAGGTCGCCAGGTCGCCAGGTCGCTTAAACATTGTATTATTGTACCAGGTCGCCAGGTAGCTTTTTACTAGTGATTTTGACTCATCTATATAGCCACCTGTAGGCTGCCCAGGTGACATCACAATGGGACACCCCCCCCCCTCTTCCATCTGTCCACCCCATACCAACCCTTCTTAGACAGGGCTCTATGCTTACCTCTGTTACAACGAGCACTTGCTTACAACGAGGTTATTGCTGTGGTTATAGGTACCTCGTTGTAACCAAGTTTTACTGTAGTAACCCCACTGACTCTCTTTTATTATCCTTTATGTAAATAAAAAGGTCGTCCATGTACCTAGTAGTCTTACTACCCAGTGTAATAACAAATGATGACCTACATTACTGGCGGAAGCAGTTACTGTAAATGGTTAATACAATTTCTCAAATTATTTTGTATACTATCAGACACATATGATTAAAAAACCCACGGTTAGGAATTAACAAATCCATTTGGAACAAGCCTGAGAAAAAAATAATAAATGCGAACTTTGCCTGAATCTGAATCCGAATAGAAAGGATAATTCATCATGTATTAATTACCAATCACATTGCATATCTCGGCCCATAACTGCTACAATCGGAGCTCATTCCGTCATTTCCATAAGTGATATAAAAACTAGAGCTTAAAATTAACAAATAGAGTAATAGATGGATTTTGTGCTGGCACCTGGAGGGGCTTATTGGCAGTACCTACTACTACATGACAAAAAGCCTTAGAGTAAATATCTAACATTAAATATGTTATCTGCCACACAGTGAGGCCTATAAGCATCCATTTGTCGAGCCAACAACAAGGCCAGATTTGAATAATTAAGCCTACCCCGTTTAGCAGCGAAAACAATAAAACCTTTCTGCCGCCAGACCCAAATGTCACCACATAAGTAGTTCCTACCTAGCAAATGGGCATTCTGTCTGCAAGGAGAGTGATGCACCAACAGTGCATGATGTAAGTGGCTTCCCTATACTCCTTATTGCCAAAGTGTGCTGCATGTTCCTGACTAGGGGCAATGTCGGCACATATTTTACTTCTGTTTAGCTCTCCTGAATCCTCCACATCAACATGGTAAAATGTGCTTCAAGACATGAAACTACTGATGTTGCTGGATGTTACCAGGGACCATCAGCCTTAGATGTTTTGACAGATTCATAATATCTAGGATAACAGAGACTAGCAAAACGTTGTCCATAGGTAGGAATCAAAATAAATGAGAATCAATGAACAATATGATATGACAAGTAGATGGAATAAAGATAATGGGATTTATGATGCATATAGAAAGCACATCTCAACCCCTTAGCTGATGCAATGGCATCAATATGTGAAAACTTGCAGGAAAGCAAGAAATGTAAGTAAGTAATACATCAATCTAACATTCTGTGCCAGACATAATCAAATAAACAATGAGCACCCTTAAGATCAAAAGATGAGAACTGTTACTAGTGTCTGGAATGGTCTGTTCCCCTGATTAATTGAGTTTGAGGAAAGGCTCTGTACCTTTTTATTTACTGATAATAATTTTGTAATTAGATATTGACAGATGACAATGCAATCTGAAAATATTGATTCAGGTCATACTATTATATCATATTATCCCACGTATTAGGATAACTGACAACAATCAATTCCAATTATAATAAAAGGGAAAATCACCCTCCGAACAGTAGAGCTCTTCTACCATTGAGCTGTGTACTTGTAACTGAATGTATTGTGGGGTAGTCAAGGAAATTGGATGGTATCTCCTGAGCAACTGAGACTGTTTATATGGGAATCCTACATGTAACAGATCATGCCATCCAATTTATTACCAAAGTGATATGCAAGCAAGCAGTGCACCTCCACGTATGTATTGCCTTCTGCTAATACCGTGTCCAACCATCCCTTATAACCAGCCAGGGAATTTATTGGTCTATCCGCAGTGAGATGGCAAAAAACCTGTTCGTTAATCATCAGGGGCCAATAGTGCGACAGAGATCGATGTGAGGGGTGAGGTTGGCTGTGCTGTGCTGTCGCCTGGTGGTGGTGGGACAAGGGTGTCAGGTGACACAAGTTGGCTTTGTATTGGCACCCTTGATGTTGGACTAATGGGGCCTGGGGTAGAGTTTGCCACCTTTAAAATGTCAACTGTCATTCACCCCTGCTTGACATTTGACGTCCTTGAATTAAAGAGAGAGGGTTTCTATTCATGCCATCCATTTGATCATTTTTCTTGTGGTTGGAAAAAAGTAGAATATATACCTGACAATAAAACATTAGGATATAACCCATACATCTCAATGATAAGGTATCCTCTCATTACCGAACTAATAAGAGTAATGTAGTTTGAAAAAAAGCCAGTCGTAGGTTGCATATTTTAGCATACATCACCAATATTAGTGTTTAGAACTGTGTGGGGGTGATTCATGAGCTGTATTAATGAATGTGGATTGTATCATATCAAAGAATAATTTCTCTTCCGTTTGTTAACTATGGAACTGACAAGCATTATGTGGGTTATTTGAGTTAGTTGTCGATATTTGGAATATTTTGTGTCCCACTTTCGAGCCACTGTCAAGCACATGGCTGATCTCCTAGAATTAGACAAGGGTCAATACGTAATTATAGCAGCTTATGGAGTAACCCCTACTCTTGCTCCACCAAGGGTACCTCTTATCCATCATCGGATGCAATTACCATGGCAACCAAGCACCACACCCAAAGAGCTGGCTGACAACACGTCACAAGAGGTTTGTCAAAGGGGCAGTGCTAATACAATAGATTCTACCCCCTTCCTCTGTGGTCTATGCCTTTGAAAGTTAGGCAATAGTCGTGGGTGGTATCGGTGGGGCCATAGAAACTTCAAGGGCTGTACACATCAGGAACCAACCTGTAATAGCGTAGTGGCTTGAATAGGCACACCTGCGCTTACAAATTTAGATGGTACCATTTACTCCGTGCTTATCCAAGACATGTGTGCATTCAAAATACAAAAATGCAAATGAGTCTTCATTTCAGCACCCTCATTTACCCTGCGGTTGTTCAAGACCTGCGCTTATTTGAGACCCCTGTGCTTATCCAAGCCAAGTGCTACGTAAGGTAGACAACTGGAGGCCAAATACCCCCCCTCCTGCCCCATTATGCACAGTCAGATGCTGTCCATCTGATTGGCTGGACCCTGCCTGGAGGGCTGCAGTTGTGTGCACTGAAGTATACGGACAAACAGAGCGAGCACCAACTGCCCTGCAGGAAGCGGTCTACTTCTATAATAATACAAAGGAAATATTATTGCTCCAACGGCCCTGTCCATATTAGCATTTAGTGGAGCTTCAGCTGCTTCCCTTCCGTCTACTCCTACCTCCAACTATAATCCTGATATTTTCAGTATTGAATGCCAGTGATGGCACAGGCCATTTGATTCATCATGTATAAGATAACAAGATAAGTTTCGCATAATTTGTTTGAGATTGCACGGTGATATACATTGAAACACATTTTTGATGAAATTAATAAACCCCAGCAGATTAAAAAACTAGATTATATGGATTACCAAGTGTTATTAACCAGGATAATCTGCTGGCTATTATCAATTTTCTAATTTCTAGATATCAACTGGTATCTTCCAGACATCATGCATCTTCCCTCTATCCACCAGTTTTTGTCATTTTGTAATCTCTTCTACAATGATTCTGTATTCATTAATGTCACAGTTCCATATCCAGTTGTTATAAATAAATAGACAATGACTCACACTAGTGGAGTTTTACATCCTTCTTCATGAGTTTGACCAACAAGTAAAGACCAATGTAAACAGATCTTTCTGAGTGGGACATTTATAAGATCATGAAATAGTTTAAAATACTAGAAATTAGTGATGACATAGGCCAGGGAATACGACGATTTCGGTACTTACGCATAGTGGCTTTTGTATTCATCGTACAACTTATCATAGATATAACATTATGCTGTTGCCTATTAGGTTGACAGCAGTGGTGAGGAAGCCATGTTGGTACAACAAGGATCTAATTTCCGGATCCGGATCAAGTGCAGAGTTTCTGCCATTTACTTATTGTTAGTGAGGAATACGAGGGAATGGAGGATGTTTGGGGAATTTCTCTCTCCCGACAACGATTCCTGTTATAAGGGAGGCATTCATTTACACAATTACGTTGCACCTGGCTTGGACCACACGTTCACATACTACTCCTTCCAAAGGCCCTCCAGATGCATCGAACAATAGCTCTTTCCCATACAGTCTCCGGTGGCACAACCCGAACAGGGTAGCTAGAGAGAATATACCAGCTTTCCCTTGGGAAAGGACCTATATCTCAAGGGTGTATTTGTTTTGTACCCTGGTGATACCTCCATTTTGATGTACAGCGCCTATCCTGTTTGGTGCCATGGTTAAGATGTATAACTCAATTCTGGTCCTGCATTATTGTATAAAATAAATAGATCTATATTAATTTCCTAATTTACATTTCTAATACGATAAGTAGTGTGATCATCCAGCATGCGCAGATATATGTTATCGTACAATCTAGTGAATTCCACAACAATGTGTGCAACTTGCTACATACATTCCTGATTCATTGTAATATAACAAGGGTAAGGCGGACCTAGATAACGTGTCAACGTTACTAATTTGACATACGAGTGAGCTTTACATCATTTTAATTTGATTAATTGATTCCAATTCATAGCAATTATATGGAATGGAATGATAACACGAATTCAGTGTTATGAATCTACGGCCCCTTTATTAGTTCTGACAGTCAGCTTGCCATTGTTATATTTCACACTTGGAAGCTATTTCATATGGCAATGTTCCTAGTCTAATTAATTTTAATCTAACGAAGTGCTGGCATTAGCAGACAATGGCGTTGTATATAACAGTGTGATAAGACAGACTGTGAAGCCAGTTATCATCCCCATAGAAAAATGTGTGATTAAATTAAATCTATAGTTCTCCTGTTTACAATACCGTCCTTTTGAAAGCAACAATAATGGAACAAGAGTAATGCAAAATAGGGGTCACGCTGTAAATTACAAGACAAAGAAATTCAGATCAACTCGGTGCCCACAATTCACCTCCATCTGATCACATGAGACTATAGATCCCTAATCACCCTATTGGCCACCCTCCCAATACTTTGCTATCTTCTCATATTTTGTAGATAAGAACACATTTATCTGCCCGCTCTCTGCTCAATCGGATGCTGCAGGTAGAATATTTTGGTCAGGACTGAGTAGCCTACATCTATATCTGTATCCACAGATGCATCATGCAGATGTTAAACAATAAGTATTATATTGTACTGGCGCCTTCATACTCTTCTAAATGTACATATATCTTGTATTAGTACATAACTATTCGAATTAACCTAAAGTGATAATGGGAGTGCACCCACTGTTATGCAGGGAGGTTATGAACTGTTCCCAAGGGACCACTAAATTAGATTAGAGCTGTTTCTGATGAGAGTCAATGCCATACTATGTTACACAATATTATGTCTTTGTACCACATGCTTCAAGGGGTTTCATAGCAGGGTGGTATTAACAGAATGTCTGCCACAGGACCATACCTTTTGGATTATCCTCTCATGATGTACCTGTCGTACAGGATCAAACAATATAAGCACATATTACCGCTGATATTTTATCAACAGTACACACATGTTTGCACAGCTTCGTGCATAGGCTATGTATAAAGGTCTATGTAGTTAAGTAGGCAGACTGTCTTCAGTATAATGACTTTATGAGGTACAGCTACTGGCCGAAGACGTTTGCCACACGAATTGAGTGGATAATGGATTATTTAACTCATTATCAGTTAATTATAAGATCTAACAGAGATGTATGGAGATTTACTGCAGAGTAAATGAGTTTTATCATATTGCATATTATCTCGCACCAGCACTGCTGCAATCAGAGCTGATTACATCATTTACCAAAATTACCTGCTGATATAAAAAGTAGAGCTGAAATAATGAATGGAGCAATAACATGGATTCTGTTCTGGCATCTGGTATGGCATATTGCTGCCAGGACCTGGCAAAACCCTAAGCTTAAATATCCATTAACACACCTATTTCATATGGAATACACTCAGAAGCGAGTGACTTCACATTCATCCATTTGCCTAGCAAATTACACGGCTAGACCTATCAATTGGTGTAAATTTGCCCATCGATGTCACAGGCACGACTGACAGTATAATCTCCAGTATAATGTCGACTATGTTGCTTATATTCTTGCCGTTATGCCATTTAGAGCTGAGTAGCATATATGTAACCCATACAACCCAAAGAGAAGTATTATTATAACTGTTTTGGTGATACCTTTTCTAAATTTACATATTCATTACTGCCTGACAATATCGATTTATAATTTGTTTACAACGTTATATCTAAACTTTCGATGTGTATTGTTTGTATTTAGGTAACAATTCAAAGAAACAACCCATAAGAATTATGGACATGTCACCCAGGATCCAAACAACAGGTAAAAGAAAATGGCAATAGTTCATGATATCACCCTTAAGAACAATACCAACTGTTGACCTGGGTACTCTTATCTGAGCAGTAATCTGGCCACAGTCAGATACAATAGGGTGAGAAAAATCTCATATAAGTGATTCTCATGAGATGGAAATACTGCCTATCTGCCTATCGTTGATGTGACCGACATCCAATTCATTACCAGAGTGATACGCAAGCAGTGCACCACCATACATGTAATCCCTGGTAATGCTAAGCCCACCTATCCCTTATACCCAGCAAGTCTCACCATGGCTGGGTGGGAATTTATTGGTCTATCAAGAGTGAGATGGCTGGAAAATTGTCGTTGTCAATCATTCCACCCCGGGGCCTTGTATGCATGGTGCAAACAGTGGGCAATCGTGTGACGCAGCTCAGTATGGAGGTAGGGTGGGGTCTGCTGCAGCGTCCCCTGCTGGTTGCAGAACAAGGCAGTCAAGTTACCACATTTTATAGATTTTGTATTAGTATCCTTACTGTTGGACTCATGTGCCCCCGGATAGAGGAACTTATTGTATAGCATTTTTGACGTATATCCTATTAATAATCGAGTGAGGATCATTAAATTGGGTCCATTGATTAATGCCATACACTAATAATCATGCGACTGATTCCAAGTTAAGTCTTGCATTTGGGGGGCAAGAATAATGAAAAATATGTAGCTGTTTTGCAAGTTGAAGTGAATAAATTTGGTATCTGTAGATATTAAGGATGCACCATGTAAAGTTTGGTAATGTAATTGTCGCTTGTTGCAGAATAAGGACCATATAATTGATTTTGTATTGACTTATCATAGAAAGGTGGTTTACGTGACGTCACGTAAACCACAAAATGTCACGTAAACCACATGATTGCAGTTTGGCCTAGATATCAAAGGGTAAGTAATCAAATCATGTTTCTTCTCTTAGAGGAATAGGGTCTACATAGGAAATTAATTCAATAAAATGCTAAACAGGCCCGTATCCAATTTTTTATACAATGAACAGATTAATGTTAGGTGGTTTACATAACGTTATGTAAACCCCCCCCCCCTGAATGTCACGTAAACCACTCGTTATGTAAACCACATTTTCAACGTTTTGATGATATAAATAATTGTTTTAAGTTATGGAACCATACAGTACACAAATTTCTGATGCCTGTTCATTCCATCCCAAATAGTGGTAAACATTATTTCATGATATCTTAAATATTTCTGTCTGTTTAGGCCGTCACGTAAACCACTCTCTTAAAATTACGGCTATCTTTTCCGGACTTCTAGATGTTATTCCACAAAGGCATTTGATATTTTTTGCTATTTTGTAAATTTATCACACAAAACTAATTGGACTCTTCAATTTGAGCAATGAATGATGCTTGCTTCTAGATTATTTGATTTAGAAAAATGGATTTTAATGCCTCCGTTATGTAAACCACCTAAAAGTTATAGACATTTTCCCATTCAATAAAAAATTGTTATATATGCAATATAAATTTAATAAGTAAATAGAATGATATACCTGAACACTAACCCTGATGGTCAATACCAACAGTCATTGTTAAAACTGCCTAGCAGGTGCCTAAATAATTTTCTGAACATTTATAACATGGGTTTGGACATGGTGAAAACTTTACCTGAAGTAGTGAAAATATATATCAATATTATGGGTGTGACCTCAGGATTACATCCATACCAACCAAATCCCTCCACATAAAATAGTAAAGACTCCATGAGATTTTGAAGACAAAAGACATCAATGCCAGACTTAACTTGGAACCAGTCATGCATTGATCATTGGGTTTGGCGGCTCGATTATTATATGATTAGTTAGGATAGACTTATCAGTACCATTGTGACAGAACCTCTGTTATAGGGCTGTAGGATATCTACCCGTAGGACATATTTCTCATATAGTACACCCCTGAACTCCAAGGTAACCCAAAACGTTTACCCCCAGGACATCCACCTCAGGCCGTAGATGTGCTAGGTGGTAGATGTCAAGCATGTGGATATCCGGGGGTGTAAACGTTACATTAGTATGAGAGCCTATACCTGCATGTATACATACGTTGCATGGATAACAGGCATATTTGTAAATCGATGTGTTGCCACTTGATTCAAAGTGGACATAATCATGTCCAGATATGTAAAAAATCTGCGCTCAGCTTAACTAAAGAAATAACCCACACTTGATATAACCACAGCAAAGCAAACGTTTAAAGAATATCACATATGCATCTGGTACTACATTATGTAACTATGCACATTCATGCTGAATCCATGCCACTCTCTTCACAGTTCATATTTCCATTGGGGCTCATCTGGGAGCCATCGGGAGCATGTTTTGTTAAAATTGAAAGGGGGAAAACCTGCTGCAGGGTCGCTGCAAGGGGTAATTATGTCTGAAATGAGGCACTAAGGAGCCTGCAGAAATCAATCTGCTCCATCCCTGACCACCTTAACAATGAAGTTAACAATGTGGAAACCATTGTTTGATGTTCGTCACTGAAGCATTTGAAATGAAGGACTTCTGTTTGAGAAAGTGACGACTAAAACCTTTTTGAAAAGGGTGCTTTGAAAATGATTGCCTGTTGTAGGTCTTTGATTAATGCTCAACAGCCCAACTAGGCCTATGGGTGTCAGATACTTTATGAAGTATCAAAAATTGAGTCCTTAGAACTCAGGAAAAACGTATTTCACCAGCACATTAAATGTGAATATTTCCAGTCCTTTATCCTGTATCAACCAGAGCCAATCTTGTGTGTGGTTTGACCACTTAGATAAATAAAGTATCCGTCCATACTATAGATGATTGGTCTCCAAGGAGGAGGGAAGGAAAGGTTGGCCTCATAAAATTAGGGTCAATAAGTCATTATACTAGCCCGATGAGCATTCTCTTCTCCTGCTCCATCCTCTGATCCATCATGGGATCCAATTACCATGCCAACCAAGAGCCACATGCAAAGAGGGTGCTGACAAGCATGTCACAAGAGGTTTGCCAAAGGGGCAGGCCTAATACAATAGAATCTAACCCTCCTCCTGGGATAATGTCTTAGGCAGAGTATAGAGAAGGCTTCTGATGGCACAGTGCATGGGGTAGGGTATGTGAAGCTGGAGGCTGCATACAGGAGGGACCAACCTATAATAGGTAAACAACTGGAGTAGCCGCACCCTGTATGCCCACGCGCCACACCACTGATTAGCTGTACCCTGCCTGGAGAGCTCCAGTTGTGTGCACAGGAGTATACGGACAAACACGTCCAGCAACAACAGCCCTGGAGGAAGCAGGCCTATTGTTATAACCCAAAGGAAATGTTGCTCAACCGACCCTGTCCAGATTAGCACTTAGCAGGGCTCCAAGTGCTCCCCCCTTACCCCTTCTGCTGCTTCTACATGTATTGCCTCATCCTTGACAATTATTGAACTTAGATAATGGCACATGAAGTGCTATAGTAGTTTGTGAATACATCATGAACATGTGGGTAGAAATATTACTTGATAACATTGGTCCAAAACATTGGTAGAACTCAGAATACTAATACTTAGTACTAGCAGTCATCTACCATGGGAGGATCGATAACAGGCACCAGAAATAATTAACAAAATTCACTATTGTGAGGAATAGATCTATCCAATACTAAGCCTATGAACCATAGTTCTCGGACATGCATATATTCCCATGCATAATAATATGTAGATTTGATGTGTATGCCTGGACTGCTGATTCACAATGTGTTTGCAGTATATACGTACTGTAGTTATTAACAAAACTCAATAACAGCCTGGAGTCTCATTGACAGGTCATCTCGCACCTGAGGACACAGCAGTCTAATTAGTGTGAATGTTCCATGTTACGATTGTGACATATCATGATCCAAGGGGTACCATGTTACTATGCATTATACTGTTGGGGTGGTATATATAAGTGAACAACAATAGTGAAGGACCCTTGTATGTACATCAATTAATGATCTTCGCTTGCATCCATGTCAAGTACAGAGTGTTTCCTGATTGTATATTAGAAATAGGGGGACGGATGGGAGGGAGTGGACATTCCTACTCCTTCACAGCAATTGCTGGCTATAAGTGAAACATTTATTTATACAATAGGTTGAACATGGCCTGGGACCCACTTTCACATACGTCTCAGGCCAAGGCCCCCAGCTGCAAGTAAACAGTTCTCTCCCATACAGACCCAACCATAGATGCACAGCCCCTTATGGGTGGCAAGCCAGCTTCAGCCTGCAGAGAGTATTATACTTTGGGGACACATTTGTTTTTACCATGGTGCTTCCTGCATTTTGATGTACAGTGTCCATACTGTTTAGCTGAGAGGTAAATTGTAGAGCAGCCAATGCAGACTAATTACCTCGTATCTACGTTAGAGCTGTAATTCACTGTTAATTTCATTGCATATAGTGTCACAGGAATATTACATTCCTGACTCATCATAAAACTAGAGTGATATGTATTGACAGAACAGTCCATTTCGTTAACCATAATTGCCCTCTCTTTCGAAACACTGACGAGAAGTGAACAATTCTATTATATGCAACAATTTCAATTTGATTAATTAATTCAAAGTAATTGTGGAGGTCATGTAAGATCAACATTAATCAATCATCTCGTGTTATGTATTCTGGTTCCAATTAATCACGACACACAGCTCTCAAAGGCTAGATATATCACACCTGCAAACTCTTAGACGGTGAGCCCATTTGATCTTCTATAGTGGTTCAGTACCAATCAAAAGTATTAAACCAGACAACTTTTTTTGGCTTGATATCTGTCTATAGATCTCAAATAACTTTGCTTGACATGTCAGTCACCCAGCTTAGCTTCAGAATCTTGTAAAATCTTTAGAAAAATGGAATTTATTCACAATGTGCCACCGCCACAACTGGCAGCACTGTAGTCCTATGTCTTAGCATAGGTCCCAGCTGATGAGCTGATGATTTGTCCACTAGATGGTAGCACCTCTCAGGGATATGGCTATGCCAACTTCTTGGTTAGGCAATGAATGTGAACATACCAGGCCTTTTTACTTATATAATGGTAATAGATTGAGAACTGTTTATCGCCATATTTCCAATGAAACCCAGCAAGATCACTGGGTGCTATCTTGTGCTAGTTTTACCTGATCTCTGGGAGTAGCTGAAAGAGACACTTAGTGACTCACACAGGAGAGAAAGCTCACACATGTTCTCAATGTTGTAAACAATTTACAATGGCAGGTGGCTTAACCCTTTAAGGACAGCATGTTGCTAAAAGATGAAATTGTTGTCATGATGCATGAATGCAGCCCTGACGAGTAACTTGCCGGTGCTGCACTGATGCATCCTGTTGGCCCTTTGGGACTGTCTCAACCCTGTATGGTCTGGATGATGCTTGACTGCAGCACTGGCGAGTTACTTGCCATGGCTGATTCCATGTTTCATGGCAAGCGGGGCTATGATACACTAAGGCATCATATAGTCCTTAAAGGAACACGTGATAACACACATGAGAGAAACCCCATACAAGTTCTCAATGTTGTAAAGCGTCTTCATGGGCAAGTAGCTTAAAGAAACACAAGAGGTTAAACACAGAAGGAAAAACTCACACATGTTATCAATGCTATAAACGAATGCAATGGCAGGTAGCTTAAAGCAACACACAATGACATGAACAGGAGAGAAATGTCAGAAATGTTCTCAATGTGGTAAACAATATATATAAAGGCAAGCCACTTAGAGACAAACAAGATGCCCCACACAGGAGAAAAGCCTTACTTGTGTTCTCAATGCTCTCAGCTCTTTATATCTAGCTCAAAGACATGCATGATAACCCACCCAGGTGAAAACCCTCACACAGGCTAGTATGTTCATTGTGATCACGGGAGGCTCTTAACAAAGCTATTCTATACCCATTTGCTTTCATCAGGTGGGTCCCTAATTCACAATGGGGAGATTTTAGAATCATCACATTTAGGGTTGTCATATAGCATTCATATATATGAAAACTATCATGGGAGGATATCAACATAAGAGACATGGACTTAGGTTCATTCATCTTGAATATTTTATTCAAACTTTGCCTATAAAGGATTAGATGAAGAATATAGCATTACCTACGCAGATATCAGCATATTTTTGTCATCACAGAAATAGCCTCAATCATATGATAAAAACACTATGGCAGTGCTAAAAGGTGTTGTTTACTTTACATGACATACTAGGTAACTATTTTAATGTAACCATGAATAGGTAAGACTGCATATTATGTGTGTTTTTTAATTCGTAGCATAAACTTCATGAAATATTTCATTAAAAAAAGATTTTTTAATAATTATTCTAAATATGCAAATGAAGAAATTACCATATAAAGACGTAAAGATGAGAAGCTATGCAAGACCTTTGATTTGGTTCTATTTTTAGATTTTTATCTCAAATATTAACTTGTATACAGACTGATACCCTGCCTGCGGGAGAATATGAAAAAAGGGTGATGTCACTGTACATCTCATAGGATTCTGAAGCTAAGCTGGGCAACCCAGATGTCAAGCAAAGTGATTTGGGTACCTTAGACGTATACAAATCCAAAAAAATTTGTCTGGTTTACTACACTTCATTGGTACCAAAAAAGTCCTCGGCTTAAGGTCTATCTTCTATAGGACCCTAATTAATAATGCATAGACTCAAATTGTCCATAGACGATAACATCTCAAGGGGGTTCTAATGTAAGTAGGCAGCTAACAAAAATACGTAATTTTACGTCACAATAACATTTTAAACCTTGATATAACGTCATGCCATAGCAAGGGGCCTTCGGGAAACGTTATATACCGTTGTATAACGTTATAAAATGGTGTATAACGTTTCTTTGTTTACTGGGTAGAGTTGTAACAGGCAGCGGAGAACGTGACAGCCCCACGGGGGATCGAACCGCGGCCCCTCCGCTCGGGAGTTGAGAATGCTACCTCTACACCACAGGGCTAGCTGCTTCTCCACCCCTCTGCTACGGTACTTGAGCTACCACAGGCGGGCAATGCGCTCTCCACGCACGCTCGGGCTGCCCCGAGCGATACGTGCCCGCTACAGAGAAATGGTTACTATAACGGTTTTACTATAATACACAGGGGGGTGAGGGAGATATTTTAATCATTTGTAAATAATCTCGCAGAAGAGAAGGGAGACCATGGCACTAGGCCAAAATGCAAACTGCACTGCGCAGCACTGAGCAGCACTAGGCAGCACTGCGTAGCACTGAGCAGCACTGGGCAGCACTGCGTAGCACTGAGCAGCACTGGGCAGCACTGCGAAGCACTGAGCAGCACTGGGCAGCACTGCGTAGCACTGGGCAGCAATGAGCAGCACTGGGCAGCACTGGGCAGCACTGGGCAGCACTGGGCAGCACTGAGCAGCACTTTTTGCTTTGTAAACCATAGATGTATTTCATGAATCTGCTAGGCCCCTCATAAGTTACCAACGAGGGTGTGATCATCCCTTAGACTGAAATGATGGAATAGAGCCGTGTCTATGATTCAATTGTCTCTTTCAATATAAAGCTCAATCTATTATAAGCTGTATAAAAGAGGAGAAAAACAGTGGCATGAACTGTATAGGCCTAGATAAAATTTGTCATGTTCTTACAATATTAATATTGGAGTAGATCTATTCAAAATCTTATAATATACGATTTAGAATCATGAGATTCCTGATTTTATATGTTCCTTCTTCTGATAATGGTAAAGATTATTATGTTTAAAATTGAATGCATCTCAACCATCATCCTAATCCATTACATTTAGCACGATGGAGATTTTCATCAGGGTGAAATAACATTATCAGATTGGGTATCGCAGCCCAGGATGGCTGCAATCCGAGCTGATTACACCATTTACCAAAATGTCCAGCTCATTTGAAAAGTGTTCAAATAATGAATAGGGTTATAACATGGATTTTGTGCTGGCGTCTGGCATGGCATATTGGTCGGGCCGGCTGCATCGTAGGTAAAACCTTTGAGTAAATATGCATTAAAAAGTCTATGCTATCTGCAGCGCAGAGTGGGTCGGCTCCATAAGCATCCATCTGCCTACCCGACACCATGGCCAGATTTGAATAATTGAGTCTGCCTCAAAAAGTATGGCAAACAAAGGGGGTGCGGGTGGCTGCGCTATGCAGGAGGAAGCTTTCATTGTCATTCGGTGAACCTTCCCACTGGCAAATGCCACCACGCAGTCCCTGCCTCAATGGCTGTGCTGTCTCTGGGCAGACAGAGATTCTCTAACAGCGCATGATGTAACTAGCATCCTTTTCCAGCCAACTGTCTGCCCTTCTCTGATGCATTATCCCATTTTAAGAGAAAGCCTAGATTAGGGATGGGCATCCAAATATTTAATTTTGTGCAAGCTTATCGGAAATCATACCACATGAAAGCTGGAATCTTTGCCAACAGAATGTACTTTAAATAAATAAAATGTAGTAAGTACCCTAGTAGCAAACACACTGTGGCCCCGGACGGGGCCAGACTGTGTTTGCAAGTCTGGCCCGGAGTGGGCTAACCGACGGGCTCCCATCGGTTTAGGGCACTGGGCTTTGGTCTGGCCCCGTGCGGGCTTCCCATGTTGGGCGCAGATCGGGTTTTGGACGGGAAGCCCACTTTGGGCTCAGATCAGTTTTTGGACGGGCTTCCCACTTTGGGCTCAGATTGGTTTTTGGACGGGCTGAAAGTGGGTTCAGATCGGTTTTTGGATGGGTTGAAAACGGGCTTAGATCGGTTTTTGGACGGGTTGAAAGCGGGCTAAGATTGGATAATTATGGGTTTTTAGAATCTATTCAATCATTCTCCAATGATTTCTTGTATTTGTTGAACCAGATATCCTAGGTCCTGCTAATCAACCCAAGGCATATAATCATACTCTTCCTACCCAATAATGGAAGTATCAAGCAGGCCTATTATCATCAGGTTTGAGCCACATGCAGCATAGACAAGTGTCTATGGTGCACATTGGCCTTCAAAGCCATAGTTCATACCTACATGGGGCACATGAGTCTTGTATTAAGATTGTAATGCCACAGAAATAGTGTTTACACTGGATAGCTGCTTAGAGAACCTCCTTTTCATCATTCAAATATTTAGTCTATCTTATTTCCAAACTGTGAGAACATCTATTTATTGTTTCCTATTCTACATCACTTTAACATTTTATTGTATTATTATATAATGTCAATTTCATCTGGCTTTGTTGGAAAACTCTAGATATTGTATAGTAGTGACATCTGGTGTCAATCATCAGAACTATTAGACCAGTTGCCCTGTCCAAACCCAACCTCAGCCCTCATCGGCCCGGAGTGGGCTTACCGACTGGCGCCCGTTGGTTTAGGGCACTGGGTTTTGGTGTGGCCCCAAGTGGGCTGCCCGAATTGGGCTCAGAACGGGTTTTGGACGGGTTTCCTGTCATCTGGCCAACATGAACCCAAAGCGGGTAGCCCTCTTTGAAACTGATCTGAGCCCAAATCGGGCAGCCCGCTTTGAAACTGATCTGAGCCCAAAATGGGCAGCCCGATCGGGGCCACACTTCAGCCCAGCCATCTGCCCAACATGAAACCCAGCTCAGTTTTTCCCGACTTCAAACAGCCAATCCGAGCTAAAACCAAATTGGCCCCGTGCGGGCTTGCTACTAGGGTAGAAGCAAAGCTATGAATTTTTGAAATAGAAAAGTTAGGAGTAAATTTCTGCCATCACTTTCTTGCCCTTATCAGCAGAGTGCCGGTAAATTAGGTCAATCCACAGCCCACTGACTACACATACTGAATGGGACATTTTTTACCTTCCCATTGATTATTTTTGAACAAATAATGATACAGAGAAGCCAGTCACATCAGTTTAAAGCAAACAGTTGGGTGGTTCTGTGGATATATTTTTATGGTGATGTGACAATGGAAAGTTTATCATATCTTGATGGAAAGTCCAAATTTCTTGCCGCAGAGTAAAATCAGCAGAGCCAAATTTTTCCAATTTAATGCAAAACATGCCCTCACTCTATGGCTTTTAGCTCTTTCCAGCTAATAGATAAGTGAAAACTAATTGTAGATTCTTAGAGAGGACAAAATTGTGGACATTTTAATGGGGGTTTAAGGGAGTAAGAGAATTATTTTCAATTTAAGAAATTGCTTTAAAAATTTGAAATAGGGGGGGCGGGAGTCAACATTTTCAGATTTTTTTTTTTTACCATAATTACTAAAGTTAACATTTTTAGTGTCACATAGTGGCTTCATGGGTTTCATTTAGTAAAGGATTGAGGAAATTACAACTGTTAATGAAAACTAAGGTTGAGTCAGAACCTCAGAATTTTTCTATAAATCACCCTTATGTTGGCCAGCTTATTGAAAAAAGTGTGTACCCTACAGAGAAATCATTGACATATTCAGAATCCCTGACCTCTTTTGCATAACATACTAAAATTTAATTATATTCCATGGAGGGAATGTCCCAGAAACAGCATTTTGAAGGTGGCCCATTTACTATGGTGACAGATATGCAGGCGCTGTGTGAGGCCAGGCCGTGCCCATCTCTACCTAGATGCTGTCTAACATTGCACTTTGCCTGGTGGGCCAGCACAGATCGTGTGTATACAAAACATTAACGACTGATCATTGATGCCGTTGGGCATTAGCAGTGATTATGAACCGTGGATGTCTTGATGGAAGAACAATGCCTCAACTAGACGCCACGCACGCCCTCCCCAAACTTGAATCCCAAGGGATGTTGTCCATTAACAAAGTTCAAGCCATAAGGGAGAGCTGTAGACAAATGACACCTTTTAGTGGCAGTACTTGACAACAATTTTAATGTGCAGGATTATAATTATTATTGGAAATCATATGGGTATAATTGCACTTCTTTATTCTATCGTCCTCTATAGAAAAACAGGCAAAGGTAGTCAGAATCTCATCCAAATGGCATGCCAAGGAAGGACGCACCATTGTCTCCATTAACAACCGGTAAGTACCCCTACAGTAATGGATTTAAGGAATGACACATTCAATGGGCACTATGGTACATATAGGCCACTGCTATAAGAACTCTGTGAGAGGGGGATGGGAAGTGCTGCACATACCTCAGTGCATATTGTGCATTATACTGAAAGAACACAAGTACCTCCTGCAATGCACTGGGACAGCTCTGGAGGGGCTGCATTGGGCAAGAAGGTTCTCTTTTTCTCCTTTGTAATAACTGTGTGCAGTTCACGGATCTGGCGGGCTCTTTGTGCATTGTCAAAGAGGATGTAATCAATTAGACTTTGATGTACAAAGGTGAAATTACAGAGGCCTGTGTGATTCAATTACCACTTTCACGGTGAGAGGTGTGTCGCAAATGCATACCCCAAGGCAAACTATGTGGGAGATAAAAGAGTAGAGCAAGCATGCCTTCGCTAGGGGCCAAGCCTATTCCATTGAAAATGCCATTAAAAGGTATGTATTACGCTGTCATATAGAATCATGATATTGTAATAAATAATGTAGTTAATAGGGTAATGTGCATTTCCATTAAATTACGAACAATTTAACATGCATATAAAACAAAAGAAACATGACTTCATAGTCAGTGATGTATTTAATGTATTAATATACAGGTTTCTGATATCCAAGGTGTGTAAATCCTCATGGTTTACACTGCTTAATAGTATAGTTCACTCCGAGTTCAAATACTATAGGTTTTCCAGTCACAGACGCTAGAGGATCTTTCATGTGGAGAAATCTCTAAGGGAAATAATTCACAGATTCCCAACCATGGAAAACACAGGATGTAGGTGCTCACGTCTCCCAGGGTTTGCTCTAACGTTAACCCTTGTTTTCCATTACTCGCTTACCGTCACTTTGTGAGTTGGGGAACGGTTTGTGAGCTCGCTTTTAGAACGGAATGATCAGAATGAAATTATCCCCCAATTTAAAAGCTAAACACAGCTTTTTGAAAAAATGCCAAGTGTGCTTTGCTAGCTGTATAAAAATGTCAATGTTATTTTAGACTGCCGGCTCTTTCGGTCGACATAACGCCACCACCACCCTTGTCCTTAATTCCCACCCACCGTCCAGCCCTGGAGGAAGCATGGCTGACAGGTACAGGTGGGGGAGGGTGGGGGAGGGGGAGCTTGGACGGAAGGGTCAGAGGTGGCGTCAAGGCAGATGCCCTTAAATCAAAAAGGTCAAACCCCCAATTAGACAGAAACACGTGTGGTCGAATCTGCGAAGAATTAACAAGCATTCCTCATGTGATTTGTCAGCAAGAATCCAATGTAATCATTCAAAGCGGACCATGAATGATTTCCGGTAAGAATTGTTTTGGAAGAGAATGCAGTGATAGACAAAATTAATGTCGTTTTTACCTATTCTGATTCCACATTTGCTGTACACACACAAAACATTGACCGCTGGACAAACCCTTTTCTTTTCTCATGAAACAATGAATCAGTCTATATTAAGATGTACATAATATTGTTGAATGCATCTTTTAAATGACCTCGTCTGCCTTTTCCGCTGGGAGTAGAGTGTGCACTATGGACGGTCCATAATGGCATTTGACAATCGAGAGGCCTCGGACCAAACGCTTCACTTTCTTATACAGTCCTATTTTCTATAGAATAAGCAAGGCATGCATACTGCTCATAGAGTGATGAAAAATGGTAGCCTGAGGCATCAGCCGTTGTAAATCCAGATTCAATTTAGACGAGAACGTCAGCCATAGTGTCCTATAAAAAAGGCCTAAAAGGATATTCAGAAAACCGAGACTGCACCTTTAATGAGGCTTTAACGTTTTAGGTGGGAATTCTGATATTTGCATCCTGTATCAAAGCGGACCCACATCAGCAGGCTATGCAGCAAGAATTTCCGCGAACAGCGCCCAAAATGTCAACTCGTCTGAGGGGATTTTCTTTAAGACTACGCCGTCTCCAGCGGAAAGGCAATTAGGACGGCCAAGTTAGGCAGTTGAGAGCAGCAAAATGAAGAGATAATTGGATTCGTCCTGCTCGTTAGGCTTTGGTAGATATCAGATTTGGGCCGATTTGAGCTGCTCGAACTTGAATAGGACAATTAAAGGGCATTGTCTGGTAAGGCGTCTCAGAGTTCTAAGGGAGAATGAAAGAACTGAGTGCGTGTGTGTTGGTATGTGTGGGTGTAGGTGGAATGTGGGGGGGTGGTGCAGTATAAAGCGTGATGGAGACACTCCGAACTGATAATACCATCTCAGGGAGGAAATGCCAGCCCGCTGCAACAAAAGCAATTCTAAGCTCGCCGACGCCCATTCTTGGCCACCGCTGCTTTTCTCTTTTCATGAACGTCAATGCTTCCCTTGTACTGATGAAATTTTCCTGCTGCTCTCCGCCCCCAACACGTTCCACCGCTTACCATATGCTATTACGAAGGCTGGGTGCAAATGTGGGCTTTTAGCCATACCACACGGCTTCACATTTGGGGAGCCTGCCAGCATTAAACGATCGATGGTTTCCCATTCAATACATTGATAGCCTGGGACGGCACCATGAAATTCTAGGTTATATGTTATCGTTGATATGTTCAACAGTGGGGGATGGCGCCTATACCATATAGAATAGCCTTTACCACGTAGAATAACCCCTTCCTTCCGTTTAGCCTCATACGTATATAGCAATGGTGAGCCTACTCCTTATGGGTCTTTGGATTATATGCTAGGTATGATATGATAATTATGTGAATACTGATTCTGATTTGCATAATAGAATTGAATACTTTTGAGAAACGATTTACAGTTCTGTTTCCTCACTATCATCGAAATATTGATCACCATGAGTATATGTCCTATGCGCAGCTATTTGCCACATGCTGATGCAGCATGAAACTACCATACATGTAGCAACACTAGGATGCCAGCGTACGCCCCAATAATATGTAACTGACCACTTATATAACATCGTCAGGATTCATATAACCGATCGGGTAACTGCTCAACAAGAGAATTTACAGCAACCCTCAAGACATACCAACGCCCATTGTTAATAGGTCGCTTCAAGTTAATCGAATTATTCAGATGCCATACTCCTCCAGTCTAGTCCCTGCTACGCTAATGTTGGGAAGCCGTCAGGGATTCGCACTGGAGGGGGCTAGGGAATGTCCCAGCTGTTGGAGGGTCGACCAGAGTGGCGGCAAAACGGGTGCAATAGAATCCCACGGAGATTTCTTGTTTTACGAAGTCAGAGCAAAAAAGAAAGGTGGAAAGTGGAGGAAATCAATAATCGCGTCTCCGTAAATATATTCCAGGCACGCGGGACCCCCTACAGCTCAACACCGGCCGGGAAATGAAGACATGTAAAGTGATGCCCGAGAAAATACTGTCGTCAGGACCCCCTGAGGGACTTTAGGGGTGGCAGGCTGAGAGCAGCAGGAGTGGGGTCTATGCATGGAGCTGTGGTGGCTGGTGGCACTGGAGAGGGAGATGGAGGGGGCGCTGGAGAACCAACTACCAGAAATCAATGCATGAGCTCGACACGCCGTGTCCAAGCAACGTCTTGTGGTAGCCCAGGGACATATTCAAGGGTCTGGCTAACACATCGATGGGTAGATAGACCCCTGCTCTCCCTAGCACCCCTATCTACAAAGATTGCCGCAGCCATCATATTCCCACAGCCATACATGCTATAGTCTGCAATGTGGTTTCTATCTACCCCAGAGCTATAAGTCCTATCAAATACACCACCCTATTATATTGACCTCGCCCTGAGCCCCCGGGTCGGTGTAATCCTTTACTTTTCGCCCTCATCGATCTGCTCACCCATCTGCTCAGGGTTGCTCATTGACCCTGCTTGTCATTGTGAGTTACTCATGAGTAGCTGGACAGCTTAGCCTCTGAGTGACCTTGCTTTTCTATGAGTGAGATTAGTTTTGATTACGTTGGCTGATATACAGACAAAGGTTATCACACCAGGCAAAGCCGAGAAATAAAACTGTAGGTAAACAGTTCTCGGGTTCCTTTTTAATTTATCTCATGACATTATTCTCTAAACTGATTAAAAAATACACTTTTTAATTAAAAAAGAAAGAATCAGATTTACTCCATAAACTACGCAATTTCATGACTTCCGTTATAGATACTAAAGGGGTTATCTAATGGGGGGGGGGGGAGGTACGGCTTTCCTTGGTATTCACCATGAAATAATATGGCGTGTTTTATGCAGACCCACCATCCCATACTTCCACACTTGGAGGAGTGCAACTGGGTTACTTGATGTAAAGAAATGGCTATGGCATGTCGTAAGGATGGCCGTCTCACCGTAATACAATCACATTTTACCCACACTTACGACCAAAAACACCCGGAGGAGGATGTTATATGGCTAAATCCTCTTTTATTATTAGTTACCCTTTGCTTTAATAGCAGGAGCCATGCCATCAACTTCATATTTCCCAGGCCATATAGCTAACCATAGTAAGCTATTAATTTGGACTCACGGACATGCATGCCTGTGGGGTCTTTACGCCATAAAGCAGTTTTTAGACTAGAAATTAGTACTAATTTGAATACTCACCACTGGTCTTTATGCTGCAAATGTGGCTTTAATGCACAAATGTCTTTAGTCTACATATCTGTGGATACCACTGATCGTCCTCTAAGGGTTCTTGCTCCTGATTGGTCATTGATGAGGCTGAGCCTATGAGGGCCCGAGAATTGTTCTACAATAGATGGGGCTTCAGGTGGTCCAGATAAACGAGATCCTAGTTTTCATATATGTTTTCTACAGGTGGGAATACATGTATGAAAACTGGGATCGCGGCCGTATACCCTATGACAATAACACATTCACATATTGCTTTCTATAGGTGTTCCTAGTACTATACATCATTTAGACTAATTAGATGTCTCCTGCCATACTCGCATTCTATCCACAACAAAAGAAAAAAAAGTAGTCTTACCTCTTTTGTAGAGACCCTGGGCCCGTCTTTCTTGTCGACACTGATGTCAATTGGTGCAGTGAAGGCTAGAAATATATAAAGGGGAGAATAGTGTCAGAACTAATAAATTAGTGTGTGTCAAGGGCGTAGTACCCAGTACAATATGGACAAACCCACAGAATCTGTGTGATAGTTTTTATTATGCTCCATAGCACTATCGACTATATAACTCTGTGACATACATTATGATATATGAATCTACAACATCGTGAGACATTATGCAACCTATTATCACACATCGATTGTTTCATGGCGTTCAAGTCTCACACTCATTGCACGTTCCTCACACATATTTTCTTCTTACACAAATAGACTCACACTCATGTTCACATAGCGAAAACAATCGTAGACTGATACGACATATCGAGATGCATGTCATGCCGTATCTAGATACAAACATGGAAAGGAATCGAAAAAAGTCATTCTGCCTTGCAGGCTTTGGTAGTTGTTGGGGAGTGACTACATAATCCGACCATTGCGTGGATACTGGCAGTCTATTGCACGTCTTTGATGGAGTGCAATTTCAGTGTTCTAAGAGAAATAGAGATTCCTGTTTTAGAGGTCCGTTCTCTAAGACACACGCAGCATCTTTCAGCTCGAGTTCCACATCACGATTACCAACTTGCACGCCAAATACTACCTGTATATATCCTAGAACGTGATACCATAGAAACAGGGCCCCAACCATGACACATTATTGATTTTAATCCGGTGCCAAATGCAGGACAACATGGGGAGTATGCAATCTCATTATCTAGTCGATAAAATACACATCAGGGGGGTATTTGGCCGTTAAAGTGAAAAATGGCTCCATTGTGATAGGCATTAAAAGGTGGGTATACATATATTCAACAGATGGGTGGCTGTTTATTTAGATGCAGCGTTTTAGGTAGTTGACCCCCGGGGTTCCCATGTAACAGACTGCACATGGCCCGTCCATTATTTACTGGGCTCCGCCCCAACCTTGGCTCAGTGTAACATGTTCCGCATCCACGCCCTTATCGATTCGCTGGTTCCTGATGCGCAAACCCTGCCCGTGCTAGAGCCGCGGGCAGGGAATCCTATTTACTTGGGCACCAGCGAAGAAAATGTCGTCTGTCTGCCCGATCAATGCTTGTCTTCGCAGTAATAGGCAGACTAAAGTGAGGCATTAGCCTGAAGGACTTTGTCACGGTGACGATGGTGATGGTTAAGGCTATACAGTATGAGATAAGATGGGGGATAGTGGGAGGGCACTGAGGGAGAGTTGACGGAAAGCTTTTATGGAATCCAATTTAAAGAGCGGCCGCTGAGATTGCTATGTGCTATTGCATCTAGAATATCAGCCCTTGAAAGGCTAGTGTGTGCTTTCTGTTGCAGGTAATGGACTGCTGAATAGGAGATTCTGTTCCGCCACCCTTCTATAGAATCGGATTATATGGACAAGCTCAGCGTGTTTGCTGCGCATATTCTTGATCAATGCAAATTATGTCTCTCTAAATGGATAAAGCAATGTATACATACATTGATTTATCTAAAAGTATTTCCTTTTTGCCAAAGACAATGTGCAGGCGTGGCAAGTATATATATCTTAAGTCCACAGTTCTCCCTCTTTTATATCATATCACCCTGTGTAAAAGCAGAAAGAAAATGCAATGTTTTACTGTCTGGATGTTGGACTGTCATATGCATTGTCGTTTAGCCTTTCATAACAATCGTCTGTTACATGGCAACTGTTTCAAAATTGCATTCTCCCGAGAAAGTTGCTAGAACATCTCCATCATGTTTTATGATACACGACTGATCCTATATCATTTTATTCCATATAAAGCAGTCCTGGCGCCGTGATTTACATGCACTTATTTGTCAAACATTGCAGCTCTTCCTTCATAAATTATTCTCCTGTCATTCCACCCAACACTATTACTGCCCATATATAGCCTACGATGATTGTAGCATTAGCCTTGCAGCTATATCGATTCAGTGGACGAGCAAATCACAGAGATCAGCCAACAGATACTGTCAACAACTGTAGCAGTGAGCCCAGACTGACACAGCAAAGGGAGGCCAAGGCAGCCCATCCCTGCTGGTCGAGGCCATGAATCATGTTGTTTTTGTGGTAGGCATACTGTTTACATCCTGATGGGATCTTCTATCAGGGAAAAGCACAGACAGGGACACCCTGTTCTATCGGAGCATCAGCTTACCCCCTGTCATATTTGTATTAGCACGCTGCATCTGTCTTGTTAAGCGGATCTCTCCTCTGAGACGTTTTTAATTCTGTATAATGTATGAGTGACCTTCTGCTTGGATGGGTGCACTGTCTGACTGGTTTGAAATTCAGGGTCATTGCTAATGTAGGTGCAGTAGCTGGGGTGGGGTGGGGATTTATCTACACAATTTATGCATTCAGCTTGAACTTAATATTCTATACATCTTGTACACAATCTGTAGTCAACGTTGATGTGATATTACCATTTATAAAACGGTTGGCCGTGCGTTATAGCTCTAGAGAGGTCACGTGCCGTGCGTTATAGTGTAACAGTGCACGCTGAGCACTAGCTGTAACTAGGTCAATGACCTGTCTGTAGCTTGCACTTTACATAAGCTACAATCAATACGTTAGTTACAGACGGACATTACGTAAGTAAACCCAGCACTGTTTTATAAAGACAATAGAATACTCCTTCTTCACATCGATGAAGGCTCGACACCATCGTGCGTTATAGGCCAACAGACAGTCTCGACGTGAAGAACATCGTTTTCTATTCTCTAATTAATGTTGTCATCACACACCTATTTCAACATTGATCAACTGTTGGGATATTAACCTCGAAACTATCATTTGTCAGAGGAAGCAAATTATTATTTGAGATGGGGGAGGGGGGTGGGCACGAGGTTCTCGGCTGGAGGTCGTATATGATGTTATATAGGCTTATATAAGCGACCTTCTCATCATTGGAGGGCCACAACCTAAGCCTTTCTATCTAGGTTATAAAGCTACATGTATTTTCCCCAGGGGTTGACTGTCAGTCCCAGTTTTCTCATCAATGTGCATAATCGATGGACATACCATTTACGTTCATTGGGAACTATGCTGCATGCATTTGGCTGATATTTATGATGAAATAACAAGAATAAATGCATGATTTCAGTGAGAGACCCTTTGGGTTGTTAACATTGTGTTGTTAATATACTTCATATACCGACCAAACCCTTTAAATCAATCATCGATATGTTATGTTACTGCTAACATTGAATCAACGTTAAATCAACACACAGAAAAGAAGTAGAATCTAGACTCTAAAATAACTCTGTAACGACTCTATAATGACTCTGTTCTAAGACTCCCTAATGATTGGGAGTCACTTTAGAGTTGTGGAGAGAGTTACCTCAGTGATCGGAGCTGGACTCCCATTTGAGAGTTACAGTGATCCTACTTCTTCTCTCTGTGAACATTAGTGTGACCACTGCATGGGTAAGATCCCTTTAAACTGCACTGCAATGTTCATCCCGCACATATCATCCAAATGCAGAGGGTGGTCTATTCAACAATGCATAAGTGCCTGACCAGGCCAGTCCATCACTGGTTCTGAATTAATGGTTGTTGGGCTAGGGAAGGACAAGGACAAGACACCAACCGTAATTATTACTCCTACCTCCGGCCAATTACTACCCTAATGAGAACACATTGAATATTCTATGTCTGATTGCCTTATTAATCACGGGCTCCTGGTGCGGATAAGCACCGGCTGTAGCACACTGTGCCCCAGCAGAGCAGTGAACCTCAGGCAGTACAGGGCTTGATTAAACAGCCTTTGTAAAATGGCGAATTGACTGGGACTTGGATAAAGCATTCGGCTTTATCATTTGGACGGGTTTAATGCATGGATTGTGTACCTGCAGGTAAATTTAGCTTAAAGCTGTATTATTGGTATGGAGGAAAACAGCAATCAGTTGGTGATTATGTATTTTTATAGACTGCATTGATCATTGCTGAGTTAATATATGTTTAATGCAACGCCGACGAGTAACTCGCATTGGTGCATATAAGCGCGACCCTTCAGTATAGCGTCTCAACCCCGAATCCGAGTTACTCGCCAAGGCTGCATTGATGCCTCATGACAACAAGGGACAACGCACCATGCTGTTCTTTAAGGGCTATTGTAATACAGTCATATGTATTGACCACGAAAGGGAATATGGAAATCATTTCGTGGAAATATGAGCTTCGTAATATTGGTCACATGTAATATCGGAAATTGTGTATCGCTTATTACTACAGGTATAGGAGATGGAGGTTAATATATTTATAGATAGTAAAAGCAGTCATTTCTATCGGGAATATAGAGAATAGACAAAAAACAAGCAGCAGAATTGAGGGTGTGGCCGCCCTGGAGGAGGAAGGTGAAGCCTCCACAGCATGTAATAATGATCAGGAGGCTGCCTTCCGGCGACAGCAACTGCAGACCTCATGATCGATACCTTTAACGTTGGCGGCCGGGCACGCTTTCTAGACGACGTGAGATTTCCGTTATAACCACAGAAGCCAGAGATCCTCTACTCCCACCCCCCCCCCCTTACCATCCCCCACCCCACCTCCTGTCCCTCCGCCACAACTACATCCAGTGAGATTAGAAGTACCCGGGTAGTGATGGCCTGGCCATGTGAGGCCAGGGGCGCCAAATCTGGCTGCCTAATGGATCAATCTATCGTAAAATTCACTTACCCAGCCCAACCTCTAAGACCTTCATGCCACAATAACAGTCCCAGGGGACCACTGGCCTTCGGTGCAGGTGGTGGCCGGGGATGGGGGGGTTGGCATGGCTGGGGCTTTACGTGAATAGAGGTCAGGGTGAATTGATGGTGGTAACCTCCAGGGTATTGCTTAATGAGCTGCTGGTATGTTAGACATGAACAGACCTGCCTTACTGGAGCGGGCTATACCGACACAGGTATACATCTGTATGTCTGCAGCTTGCCCCCTGGAGGACATGCACTTGCTGCTGAGTCACTATCTGGAGACTAAAAGAGGCTGGTGTAGGGGGATACAGGGTGGGGGGTATAAAGGGAAGGTGTACAACATTGCCACTATAGGAGCCTGAACACCCCCACCCCCACCCCATCCCCCACCCCATCCCCTATAGCTGTCATGCAGCTGATGCTGAGAAGGCGGGATGTCGCCTCGCTATATCACCCCACTACTCAAACAGCATAATTGGCACAAGCCCGCCGCCCATCAAAGGGCTTTCATTCCGAGCGCGCCGAGCCCACCAGGTCCCGTCCATCACCTCTAATACGGCCGACAGGGGGCGGGCACCACCCACTGTCTGGTCAGTGGACGGGCGGAGAGGGCTGGGAAAGGGGAGTGGACCAAACAAGCAGATCGCTAGGTATGTAGACACAGTGAGGGGCCACATTATGGATCCTCATTCATATAACACATGTAAGGTCATGTTTCCCTCCCATCCCCACCCGCCAACATTGCCTCCATTTTCATGCAGCAGGGGAAGGAACTCGCCAAGCTCCTCTATGGGGGAAGGGCGGACGGTTAAATAAAGGCCCCCGAGTCCCTTCATGAGAGAAAATATCCACTACAGGGACTACATGCACACTGGCAGCACCTTTAAGATCTAGATGACAGACCCTGGAGGCAGGGCAGCTCCAGTGGCTATCCAAGGTAGAGGCGTGGTATAGGTGCCTGGCACAGCACTGGGCGATCGGTAAGAGGTGGTCCTCGCACCTGCAAATCCTCCAGATCCTGCGCTAACACCTCCCATCGCAAATACCCCCAATACCCTCCCTTATCCTCCACCCCAGCACCTCCCTCCCTATAACATGGCCAGTCAATCCCTCCTCTCGCCTCTAAGCACACATCCTCTCAGTGTCTCCCGTCGGTAGGCATCCCAATATAGGGGGTGCTTATTGAGTGGTGGCCGACCACCAGCAGCTCCCGACCCGCTCCCCGACCAGCCGTGCCGAGCTGCTCGCTGAAAAAAGGACCTAGTAGTCCACGGGTAACCAGATATTTAGACGATTATCACGAGAGCTGCTCCAAAACAACTGACACCAGAACAGATCTATCTGTTCCAGGGTGTATAACAGTCAATCGTGCTAAACTTAGCTCTAGACTCCCTATTTGTTGACATTTCACTCCAAATCACAGTGACTCTACAGCTCTATGGTACCAGAAAAAACGTGCCAGATCCATTTTGTTTTAGACAGACAGGTGAAGTGGCTATTCCATATAATCACTTACACCACAGTTGGCTAGGAGATTGTAAACAGTTGGTTGCCATTTTTGTAGATGTACAGTACAATCTTCTGTAGGTGTACATATTGTTTTTTTTGTAGGAAAACAGTAGAATTTACTGTAAATCTGCAGTAGTGTTGTAAAAATACAGTAGATTCTACTTTGTACCTACACTTACAATTTACAATGTATGTCGGTCCCATACATTGAGCAAACTCCCCTACAGTGAGAGTAAGTCAGATATGCATACACGCATGAGTAGTTGCATACATGCTAATCGCCTTGGACAATGGTAATTATTCTCGACTGACCCCTTGGACAATTACCCTGTCCTTGAGTTTTAACACTCATGCAGTAACTCACTTGTAACATATCTACCACTTATACATGTGTTGCTGATAATACATCGTCCACACCTGTTTGGTATTGCATCCCTGAAGGACGACCAAAGACTAGGCCAAGCTGAATGATGAGCGGAACACACCATAAACTGCTCTTAGGAACTGTACACAGAACAATAAATCTGTACAGTCACACGTATTTGACTTAAAATATATTACTTTACATAAGATATATAACACAAAATGATCACACTGGGGAACCGTTATGTATACATTTTAAATTCTTGATGATTTATAGTGTACACTTACCGGGTATATGATCTTTGTCTGCACACGTATAACATGTGTTATAAGTGGTATGAGGATGGAGATAGCTACTGGTTCATCTGGTAATCAAGACTCTTAAATACGACTACTCTATCACCATTCTAGACACTACAAAGACTACTGCACTATGACATTTGTTATACAAGTACTAGTACCCCAATAAGGACTGTCATATTCTCCACATTTTCCCACTTTGAGACACTTACCTAATGCATATGTTTGACCCCTTATAAATCATTATGTAGCCGAATAAGTAATAATCATTATAAATACTGTTCTCTGATTATGGATTGATAATTCATGTACACCTTCTAACTATGCCGCTATACACACAATTCATAACAGCATTGATACAACATGGGGGTTTGTCTCTTAAATCTGCATTGATGGAGTGCCAGAGGCTTCATTGAGCTCCTTGTTCTGCTAAAAGCCCAACGCGGAGAACCAAGCCAGACTTGCCCACCCTGAGTGAGGGTCCTTTTTGCCAGGAAGTAACGTCTCTAATTCCTGACACGGCAATAGATATTACAGACCGACAGATTTAATCTGCTGCAAATAATGCAATAAAGGAAGCCCAGTGCTGCGGTGCGGCCTTTAGGAATATTTAATTAAAAGCAAGGAGAGGCAGCACCCATTGATGAATGGGATGGCGCGATCACAGGGGAGAGAGAGAGAGACAGCCAGACATAGATAGAGGCAGAGAGGGACAGACAAACATGCCGATAGACAGAGAAGAAGACAGAAAATTATATGAGATAATGTGGAGTGAATGATATAAAAGTGAGACATAAAAAGATAATAACGAGAGAGAGAGAGAGAGAGAGAGAGAGAGAGAGAGAGAGAGAGAGAGAGAGAGTGAGTGAGAGAGAGATAGGGAGCAAGGGAGAATAGGAGGAAGGTCTAGGGTTAGAAGGATGGAGGTTTGTTCATTACAACTAATGCTCTGATAATGGAGTTCAGGGACGGAGGATTAAAACCCATCCGACATTAATCACCCGGGGACGTTGGCCCTTGAAACCTCGGCAGCCGACACGAGCTCTGAATCAGGGTCTGAGCAGCTCTTTTTAATGGCTGGCAATGTGTTCTCGTGAGGAAGGGATTAAGCTGGGAGAGGGTCTGCAGCAGAATGGCTGGGAGGCAAGTGGGTAATGTTAATGCCTCTGTATGAAGACACCCTGGAGGAGGAGAAGCAGTAGCATCACAGTAAAGCATACTGTTAACCACCCGTTAATGCACCTCAGTGGCTACCCCATTTGACTACATCCCCAACTGTAATATCAGCCAGTATTCACCGCCAGGAGGACAAGAATAGGGATGAGAACAGTTAGAAAATCTAACAGTGAATAGGGAGGAGAAAAAACAGCATCCTGACCGATGGGCGGCCTGGTCGGGGAGGATACTCAGATATCACACAACAGACATGGTAAGAAAGAAAACAGGACAATTCAAAAACATGTTAAAAATAAGATTAATTGAAATGACATTATGGTCCTTGGAAATGGAGGTCTGTCGTGGATGCACAAGAAGCCAAAGCAAACGACACGGCAGTACGTGTAATCAGGAAACGTCTCGTCGACTACCCTTTCCAAATAGGGAGAATTACTTGAGTCATGATAAAAACCCTTTCTATGTCATCAAGACGTACTCACGAACAACCACTTATAAATGATGGAATACTATAATGTCAAGAAAAACGAGTTTTTAAATGTCATGCGCCGTAAAATACAATAAGATAGCCGGCAAAGCAATGAGTACAAGGACATATTCTGAGAAAGTTTATATACAAATAAATATAGCTCAATGTAAGGAAGCAAATTAACACATAGAGTGGGGCTAAATGCCTTTATTCATCTGCAGACTGCCCCCCCTCCCCACCTTACCCCACCTAAAGAAGTTATTGGCTTATATATATAATGTCCCTCTCACAAAGAACCACTTTAAACAGAATACCAAATCACACGCCATGAGCACAGGGACTTATATATCTATATGTGAACAAAGGGAATATTATTTCATACAAATATACCTGAGTGTTATTGTGCTATCATTTGGGACGTCATGGACATTTTTGACGCCATGCCATACACACCAATAAAAATCCAAAGAGAGCGAGGAGTTGATCTAAAGTGTATAAATAAGATTAGATATAGGCACATAATCTACATACTCCCCATATGATCTCCTTCGAATAGGAATTTAAATGAAATTGTCACATGATTTCCAGGGTATGGTAAAGGTTTAGCCTACAAGAAATAACATTGGATAGGAGCTAATATCCTGCCACAATTTGCTACACATGCATCTGGGTCAATGATACCTATGTTCACTATACAAATTGGTAGTCAGGTCAGCCATGGAAAATAAGCCAATTTCCTGTCACCTTTTTCTTATACAGTGTGGATATAAGTAAGGCGATGCCTCTCCTGGGAAAGTGGCCGTGTTTCTTCTCATGGATAGAGAATACATGCATTCATCTGGCTCCAAATAGCTGGACTGCTGGACGTCAGCAAGTGACGTTGACACTTCTAGATGGAGCTTTGGAGATACACTTTGGTGTTATTAGCTATGTAAGAAAGTCTTTTAGCTCTGACTATATGGCTATTATACCCACTGAATGGATCACTCGGAAGTCTGATCTGAATTATGACATAGAAGGCTGAGAAGGGGTTATTCAGTCAACATCTAGTCTGTTTAATTATATCATCTATATGCATACTGGTGCCCTATCAATCTATTGGCAATATAGCTCAGCTTTGGATAATTTCGGCGTTATGGTCATTTCAGATATTAAAATGTGAGTACATCCAGAATCAAGTACCGTTTGATGAATTACATCCCATGAAGGGAATCCATGTGGGCCTCCAGACGGTAATGCGTATGCTATATAATCATGACGAACACACTCACGGCATATGCCTATTCCTTTTTGTGAAGCTGCTTTAGCGAATAATTGCCTCCATAAAAAGGCATCACCCTTGTGTGCTATAAAAAAGAGGAATAAGAACAATCATAATTACACCGCCAATCGCTGCAAAAGAGTGTGCCACGCGATGAAAACCAGTTGTCATTTCTTTGATAATCTCATTTCTCACACCAATGGTATTTAAAAAAGGATGAACGATCCAATTCCCAACCCTAGGTGGCTAGAGTGATATGGAAATATACTCCCAACTATCCTCTGCAAGTAAAGCCACTACACAGTTCTGTGGGGTTTAATTCCCGTGCGTTCTGGGAGGAGAGGAATCAAATGATGTAGAACCAAGATCGCAAGTTATCAGACACACAATACCCTTCATTAGCTTCTAACCCACTGGCCAAAGGTAGAACTGGCCCCAGCCATTGTAACCATTGTCTATTGTTCAATCACAATGCCCTGGGCATTTACAGTTATCTGTAGACAATGGTGCCTGGGTGGAGGCATCCCAAGGGTAGCCGGGCGATAAAGGTATTAAATGAGAAGCTGAAGGGTTGGTCCCAGTGCTGCGTGCAGGGTAGTAGTATATGAATAATGTTTTTGTTCCTGGAACCCAGATGGTGTGTGGCCATTGGAGAATTAAATGTTGATGCACTTTTAACAAAAATGGTTCAGACGATATTTTATGAAAGCCATTGTAAATCTTATGTGAAATGTTGTAGTAACATGATAGAAAACCGTACAATAAAACATTATAATTATAGATTAGTAAGATAGTAGATGTATGCTGATATGCTGAAAGTACGTACTTATCTAACTTCATGTAGGATGCATTTCCCAGGGCCCTACATATAGTCTAATCCCACTATACATGAATTATCCACACCTCCACAGTGGCGGAACTATACTCTACTATACATGGCTCTATAGGGGGATTGGGGGAGGGGGTTCTAGCCCAGCTTATCATCGCAGAGCCTCTACTGTACACAAAGCCCACCCGGAGATCGCCGTAGGAAATAATGGCTACAAAGCGTGCGTATTCATTATTCTCACCGGGACAGTCTGGCAGATTATGTGCATCTGACCTTTCTATGGCCTGCTGCTGTTGTATTCTACTACGTATACCAGATGCTATAGGTGTAGTGTACACGTTAAACCCGCAGGTCTCGGTACCCCTCCACCGACAGTCAGGGCGCAGTCGAGACAGGTACTCAGCCCTATTTATAGGAGAGCTGGGGCTTTAAGGGGACGCAATCATGTACATAATTATTATGAGCTGCTCGCAACGTACGAGAGAGCAGCTCCAGGGCTCTGTGTCATGTTACTTCTGTCTTATAACTACCCTCAAAAAAATCGTCTAGTCGTATAGAAACTCTATCTTTATAGAAAAAACCCCATTGTTATCTTAAAGGAGCAATCCCACCACTCACGCAGCTACCGCATAGTAGACTAGAACAGTACTGGAATTTTGAACGGGACAGGCTCGGTGATTATGCTGCTTGAATAGAAAAGAAAAAAAAATGAAGATAGCTTTGTATTTTGTCCTACATTCCGGCATGTATTAGAAGCACATAATTATGTATTTTGGTTGAATATCTAACAAAGTACTTTACATGTACTTCGTCTAGAATATCCTTCTATTCTATGCATACCCGTCTGCCCATTCCCACTCCCTCCCTCTTCCAGTTCCACTTATCCCCCAACTCCCTACACCTCCGATCAATTTAGCCATGCACCATATGATGCATGCTTTGTTTTTGCTACCCTCAGGCGGGCCCCTCCTTACGAGTCTCACCTTTCCTGCAGCCCATACCACGTTCCTCCTGTGTGCCTCCAGGGCCTGGGTGGCGTCTGATTACCAGCGCTGCTAAAATATACCAATTTGCCGCCCAATTTGTGCAGCGCCACCGGAGAAGGCAATCAAGTGGAACTATTGCAGCACACAGATCATTAGTACACCTCCTCCAGCACTTGGTGAAGATTCAGGACAGCAATATAGCCCTTAGTTCTCCATGTATCATCCATTGTGATTTAATTCCTAGCTCTTGGAGTTAGACTAGTTCCTCTCTGCTCTTCTCTCCTGGAGGACTTTGACTGTTAGAAAATAGCACACAAACAGGGGAGGTGGCGTTGGTACTTTGAGTCGTTATCTCTTCTAACATGCGATTCCACTTCTAAAGTATAACAGTGTCTGGAATACCTGACAGTAAGTCGCAGTAATGCATACACAGGGACGTGATGCTTTTAGGAGTTAAACACATATTAGAACAAGTGGATGGTTGTGTCTCAAATCTAGGACTGATATTTTCTTACTACCTATAATGAATAAGGCAACATTAATTGCCATCCATCTATCAATCTATCTATCTATCTATAATAATGTGACATTTACTAGGAAAAGGGACCTTAGTGTACCCTGCACTAAGGTCCCTTTTCGCAGATCGTGTCACATATATACAAAAATGGCCACCATTATCCATACATTGCCTGCAATGATGCTGTTTAACGAACAATGTGATATATTGGCCGATTTATTCGATAAATGTTGGCCAAGATCAATATATTGGGCATGATTACTACCATAACAAACATTTGTAAATGTCTATCACCAATCAGAGCCGCTATGTACATGCCAACCACGCACTGACTGGCAATAATCAAGGCCAACAGCAAAGGCACTGAATGAAGGCAACTAATGAGGGGGATGGCTGGCAGATGAAGAATCACGTAGAATGTAGAATGCTGCGGGGACGTTCCTTTTTGCCGACAATTTAATCAGGGGAATGGATACGAATTTCATGCTCCCCCAATCTACTATTCATATCCCCATTGATGGAGCACCGGCGGGTTTCTGCCTCCTCCCTCATCTTACCTTTTACTGCATGAGGGCTGTCTAGGAATAGATTAAGGAACAGGGTCGGGGGCTAACCGCTAGACCACGGCCTCGAGTGGCCTCTGGCTTTCATGTACCAAATGGCAGGGGGAAATATAAATGAGTCCACCTGACATGAGTGGCCCGACAAACAGATCTGCAGGCCTACCGCTGATTGCCAATTTCCGTCACTTGTACAAGTGGTGTGGCTATGGCAGCCACGTCGACAGTTTCTACATGTTCCCTGGGTGCTGGTGCGTGGGCTGCAAGTCTCCAATAAGACAAAGCTTTGTGGGTTATGTGGATGAATGGTGAGGGGATGCAGGGTAATCCTGCGTAACAGCCTTCCTATATATCACAGCCTTACCATATGTCACAGGGATGGATGAAAGGGACAGATAGATATATAAATATATATAAAGAGGGAGAGAAAGGGAGAGTGAGAGAGAGGAGAGAAAGAGAGAGTAGTAGCATGAGCTAAATATGGCAAAGAATATAATGTGCGCGGGATAAATGACAGAGGAAGGTAAAGAGCGATGAGGAAGGGAGAGAACGGAGCTATGTAGGCTGGCCGTAGGCTAACATGGAGAGAGAAATAGAGACAGTGTCGACACTAGGAGAAACAGTAGGAGAATACTGTATGATAATTACTTCCCCTTAAGCAGACACAGCGCCATATGGAGAAAGAACAGCTATATGACTGCATTAATCTTGTCCTATGGCATAGGCACAGTTACAATTGCCACCACCCTAGTCTAATTGTCTGCCCGTCAGTTCTATAATACTCTCCTTTTTTTTGTTCATCCTAATACATTTCGAATACTACACAATCCCATCAGATAGGATAGATCAGCATTTTATCAGTTGTCATGGTAGAGATGCTCCAGCCACGTTCATACTCTGAATACATTTAGGATGCAATGATTATGAGGCATGATTGTTATTATCATTTCTACGTTCTACTCAAACACACCATTCACATCTTCATGCTGTAGTTGGAGCTTGTTGAGTCAATAAAGTAAGCTAACATTTATATTCAATTCAACCACAGCACCAGTCACACTCATGCTCGTCACATGCTATATAATGACATTTACACAATAGTGTGTAAATATCAAAAGAAGCTGTGGGTACATGTCAGATAATTATGGACAGATATTCTGGTGCACTTCATAGTGGTATTGTAGCACAGATACCTGTGAGACGTTCATACCCAGATAGATAGCAGCTTACTGTCTGCTGAAGTCATGCCAATAGCTTCATGGTGTTCTAGTTGCCAGACTATCTTCCCTTAAGTGTTTCCTCTTAATGGTTCTCAGTGGGAACTGCCTCCGGTTAGAAACCCTACTGGGAATCTAACTAGGTCTGCCTGTCCATACAGGGACTAGCAAGCTAGAGACGGGTAGGAAAAACAACCCTCTTGTATTTGACCCTGTAGTGAATTTGAGTACTGTCGAGTCTTTTGGGCCACACGTTATATGAACACCAAACATTGGGGGCTATATGGTTTTCCAAGGGTATGGGTGCTGGTTGTACAGATAATTTACAATAATAAAGTGGACATTCCGAGCACCCCAGTGCGGGTCCACCCCAAGTCTTGGGCTGGGTTATATGAGGGGTGCCGCTAATACGAGAGACTCTACAATATAGTGTTCATTTTGTGTTCTCACCCGATTGGCTGATTAATTAAGATAGTATCAGATTATATTAATATCTAAAATCAGAAAAATCCAAGTGTGGAAAGCTAAGAACGCAAGGAGCTGAAGCAGAAAAAAAGAGGACGTGATAAATAGCAACATGGGTGTGGCTAGGAGAGACGCTAGGAGAACAATGCACACTAAGCACTTCCTCTTAAGCAGAGAAAGCACCATATGGAGTAAGAATGCGTCCCATTATGACTGTACTAGTATTGTACTATAGCACTAATATTGTTCTAGGGCTGCTCCTCTCAAGCGGCGCTATGCCTGCTGAGTAGTTACAATTGACAATACCGAGTTGATTGTCTACCCTCTCTGTTCTAATAGTCTGTACTATTATTTGTTCAAACTAATCCCGTTTTACAATAGACCTCCCGATTCAGCAATGCTAGTACAAAAACAACACGTGTCAGTAGTCATGGCAGAGGTGCTCTAGCTATATTAGTTGTGAATTATTGTCTCTTGTATCAAAATAGGATACAATTATACCCGTCATTCTTTAATTTGATGATCAAAGCTCATCCAAATTGTTATGCTGCAGTTGAGCTAATGAAGTGCCCGTATTCTAGCTCGATACCAACGTTTGAACCGGATTGAATCACATCATAATATTACAGTCACACTGATGAATTTCACTACCATGTGTGTTTAATAGGTCAAAAACAGCTGAGCATACATGTCAAACCTTGGAAAGATATCTTGGTACATGTCAGAGTGCCATTTTAGCATGAGTACTTGTCAGACGTTTAGACCTCGATAGCTTTAGCGTCTTCTGAAGCCTTGCCAATAGCTTCATGGTGTTCTAGTTGCTGGAGTATTTTCCCTTAAGTGTTTCTCTTAATGGGCCTCAGCGGGTGCTCCCTCCAGATAGAAACCCTGCCGGGAATCTAACTAGGTCTAGTCTAACTAGCTAGCCAGAGACAGGGAGGAAGAACAACCGTCCATTCGTTTTATATCTATATTTGACTCTGTAGTGTGTTTGGGTATTGTCAGTTTCATCTCCTCACCGGGCGTCCTGGTAAGAATAAGGACGATGACCCCATAGAAATAGACGCTGCCGTTCGGTTTGACACCATTATCACATTGCCAGTTTGGTGAAACCAGATGCTAAATATCTAACAGCGGCCTAATCCAATTGCAGGCATTGCTTACTTGTGGAATGAATATCAAATCTCGACCCTGGGTTTGATATGATATAGTCGTCTACACGATATTTTCAAAGGTTGGCCATTAGACACATCAGATTAAAAATTCAAACTGCACCTAGGAGAGGCCAGGCAATATGTGAATCGAGTAAATAATACAAAATGTACTCATACAATCAGTAACAACAATATCAAATCATGCTTCATTCGATTGTTTGCTGGCTAGGTTCACCCACTATCTTCATAGATTATACATACAAAGGAATTGGTGCATGGCCAACCAACTACAGGCTTTGATCACCACACAGAAAGGGGCAAGTGAAGGCTATGCAGGCACTGCATACACAATGTGTCAGGGTGCGATCAAGCGTGTGTCTGTCGACCAGATGTACAGGCTACTCCATTTGTTAACTTAAAGCCCCTTGATGGTGATTGTGTTAGCCAACTGAAGGGTTGAAATACGGTTATAAATACTGCACGTGCCTTTGGAAGGGGCCTTGGGAGGTCTGAGCAGACTTGCTAATATTTCTCTGATATGTCTAATGTAGAGGTCACAAAGGGCTCGAGCAGTCCAGCTTGCTACTTACAGCAATGGTTGGAGAAGGTTCTAGGACAAGTAGCCCCTGGTCATGTACCCCCCGGACATCTACCCCCTGCCATTTACCCCCTGGACATCTACCCCCTTAGGACATCTACCCCGTAGGACATTTACCCCCCCTGGACATCTACCCCCTGGACTTTTACCCCTTAGGACTTTTACCCCCTAGCACATCCACCCCCTTGGACATCTACCCCCTTGGACTTTTACCCTTCAGGACTTCTACCCCTGGGGACATGGCCATATGGTTGAGTCCCATCATGTGGAGGGGGTAGAAGTCCTAGAGGGTAAAGGTCCTAGGGGGTAAAAGTCCAAGGAGGTAGATGTCCGAGTGGGTGGATGTCCTAGGTGTTAGAAGTCCTAAGAGGGTAAATGCCCAGGGGGTAGATGTCCAGGGGGGTAAAAGTCCTAGGGGGTAGATGTCCTAGGGGGGTAGATGTCCGGGGGGTACTTGTCCTGACACCGTTGGGGTTAACTGATACACGGTAATTCTATAACTACCTACATTATTGTGTCTTGTATCTTCGGAACATTGTGATAAGTCAGGGAGTACAGTGGACATGTTTAGATAACTGATACAGCCAAACTACCAGAGAGCAAAGTTGTACTTGTTATAGGTAAAGTGAGTCGGCCATGTACCTTGAGTCGGCCATTTTGCTTGGTTTTTGGTACCAAATTGAGCTAATTTATGATTATTTTAGTCCCCTGCACTGGCTGTCAAAAATACCAGATTTTATTATCATGCAATTGGAGCTGTGTTTCTGACAAGTTGTAGCCTTATTCGCTGGAAAGTCAGGGTTACATTCGTATCAATTTTCAGATGCCCCTACATCTTAGCCTAATATGGCAGGACTCCTAGAATGATAGACAGGTTGAACAAAGGTCCAAGAGGTCGACTCATGGGTACTTTACCCTACTTTGTTAATCCATTAACCTAGATCTTGTCAAATTGTGACAGGTCAGCGTAGGCCTGTCAAGTAGGGTCTATAAATAACAGAATCAAGGTGAAAATAGGACCAGTGGTCATAGAATAATAATGAAAACCTGAGATTGCTACGAAAGACATGTACATGAATCAGCTTTCTGACTTCTGACGGCTCTCTTTGTCCAAACCCTATTCATAGCTGACCAAATTACTTGTTTTTCAGGGACATGCTGGAATCTGGTATAGGGACTCAAAGAAAAATTACCATAATATTAGCAGTATCACCTGAGCGCCCAGCAGTGGATGATTAATACCAGCTGCTTGAAGACAATGGACGAAAAGGATATTGAGAATCAAATTATTATGTATTGTTGAGGCAAAGAGGAATGTATCGGGTTCGAGCTAGTAAATAGGGACTAGAGACAAGGAGATTTGAAATGATCGCTAAGCTCTATTTCTATTATCCTCCCCATGCTGATGGACCCGGGAGTTAGTGTTGAAGAATAGGGCTGTATAACGTGTCAATGATTATTGATTACAAAAATGATTATTCCTACAATCCCCCCTGTTCTTCATCCATACTGTTTATGGAATGGTAGTTCGGACGGCCTTTCAGTGTTAAGGGCCAGTTAATCAGCAGCCTATGTGGCAGTCTATCACTCCTTTTCCCTAAGGTGTTTGGAAAGTCACCAATCGTTATCTACCCTCTGGAGTAGTGAACACTTACCGCTGGTAAGGCCACATATCAGTCCTCCAGATGACAGTTCCAGCTGTGGGACATTTCAGCAGCTCTTACTCAATTATGAATGAAACCTCCACACTGTGGACATCACTGTCAACTGTAAACGGCCAGCCGTTCCGGAAACCACAGTCTAGATGCTCCCATAGGCGGCTCTTTAAGAGAGTGAGACTACAGCTCGATTTATACCTCTCTCGGCGACTCCAAGAAACCCTCGCTCGCCCATGGAATCTCACATCTGCAGTGGCCTGGTGGCCATTGTAAATAACGAGTGATGAAATAGGGATAAAATATCAGAAAGGGCCGGCACCTCATCGCTCAGCGTTTTTGTGTGATTCTCCAAAGCTGCCTTTCTTCTGTTTGGATGAGCTGAGGAAGCTCTTAACGAATTCACCGTTTTTCTGACGTTTCACAAATGAGCTAGAACTGACTGTGAACCTGGGGAGACGTGGTGGGTGCTGGTGTGTGCTTATTAAATAGGACCTGGGTGGTCGTCCAACACCGCCTGGAGGAGGTGTTGACTCAGCCCTCCATGGTGTTGACAGTTTATTTGATCCTGGCCTTGCACCGACCTTGACAGTGTCACGAACGAGGCTTCAGTGTCACGAACATGCTTGTGCAATATTTCTTGTTGTACATGATCTTGTGTGATATACTGGTGTCAATGTGATTATGTACAATATTTTGTCATGTTTTCTTTTTATTCAGAAGATAGGCTTGTTCAATGCTACAGTCTATGTGAGCCGTATTGTAAACTATAAACTATATTCTATTCTATCTGCTCCATCTATGAAAAATGGAGTCCCTCTTGGCCAAAGAATGAAAAAAATACATTTATTTATTAGCTTTATTATAAGCTGTTCACATTTAAATTTGAACCGTACATCCCTAAGTCAGAACAGCAGTAAGCGATATCCTGCAGTTTACGTGCGGACAGAACGGTAGTAGTATATGGACATGGCTGTTCGGTCCGGGTATAGCCTGCGATACCCACGGACACTAGCGTTGCGGGTACATGTTATAAGAGTCTGAGAAGCTCTGATAAAAGGTAGCATTTGCGAGGCCCGTTAGCTTCTCTTCGATGGTATTCCGTACACTATGAGCACAGGATCATAGACCCAATCATAGACCCACTATGATTGGTCTAGACATTAATATAATTACCCGTTTGCTTATTTCATCTGACCTTGATTGGTCTAGACATCAGTGTAACTATCTTTGATTGGTTGTTATACTGACCCGGGTAGACTACATCAATATGGTCCTGACGCTCGTTCCATCCAAAGTCACGAGGCAACTACAAACTCCCGGTAAATAACCCAGACCGTAAATAAAATATAGGGCCACATTAGTTTTGTGTCAACTATTAAAGGAGTGAATTCACACTTTTGCAAATTAGACAGTTTATCAGTACATGTACGTGTTTCTACTTCCCTGTCGCCTGATTGAGGGGACGTTTAGTAAAACGACAGTAGCAATAATGTGTACCCACGGCGGGAGAAGGCGTGTTTTTGTTGAGACTGTAGGAGAGTGATGGATGTTTGCCCTTTTCTAACCAAGTCAAGCCTGACCTACGGCGGCAGGGCAGGCAGGATGACCGAACGCTAAGACAATAAAGACGAACGTCCCGGCCCTGGCCTTAACCGTGGAATTCAATTAAGCCGCGGCTGAGTTGTTGCCGTGGAGTGCACAGCCATGTGCTCGGCATTACCGGCTGGGCTGGAGGCCCATCGGCGCTCCCTGCTCCGCCAGCCCTGCTCCGTCCAGCCTGCTGTTGGCCCCGGCCCCGGCCCGGGCCTTGAGGCCCTTTTCTGCAACCAACGAGGGCAGTAGACGCTACCGCGCTGCGCCAAATCGATCTAGAGGCGCCTGTCGGCCACAACCCTCCCTCCTCGACCCCTTCCACCCCCTCCTCCCACCAACCACACCTCTCCCCGGACCATCCCCCTCCTGCCCTCTTCCTACCCCATCCCATCTTAGTTCATAGCCTTGGTATAGCCTTGCCCCCCTTCCTCAAGGCCCCGCCCCAGTGTCCATACCGATAGGCTACACGGAATTGCTCGGCCTAGCTCGGTGACCATTCGGGCTTGTGAGCAGCTCGTTCGGTTCAGTGAGTTGCTCGCACCGGCCCTTTACGACTCACACCCCGCGTTCCGGTACCTGGGGGGCTAGACCCTGCAGCTATCATATTCCGTCCACAGGCCATTCCCTACAGCCCCGGCCATGGCCTCCGCACAGTATGGACCCGTGTCTTGACCCTTCTTGCCACAATGCCATTATCAGTAAGCACAGTTCTATATATTAAATGAACTGTCCTATATTTCTTCAAGTCAATATTCGCATTTTAGTGAGAAATAGGTCCACTATTCTTTATCGTGTTTCCTGTCAATTCGATTACTTCCTGTGGCTGGGAGGTATGTTAATGTTAAATGAATGCTGTTCTCTTTCCTCTTTATTAAATAAATGTCCGCTGCATTTAATAGATAGATTTACATTTTAATAGATAGATTTACATTTAAGTCAGAAAGTGTTAAAAACTGTTATTGTCAAAAAGGTCCGTGTTCTCGCGTGTATACATGCTATACAATAAGATACACTTATAAACATGTACATACGGTCTACCTATTATAAGTTCTGTTATAAAGCAAAGCTCATTATAGCGCGCTAATCAGATTTTCTAATTAGCTATAACTCAGTTTAGTAACACCATAACTAGCTAGAAGTCAATATCTCGGACCCAGGTAGTCAATATAAATAGCCATCTAATTGTGATCCATGGTTACTAGGAGACGGTAAGAAGGGTATTATTTAACGTCTGATGTATCTCACCTTTCTACCAATTTACTATGTCGATTTATCTATTTTTGTCGCTATGAAATCGTTCAAAACACCCTATATCAGCACTTCATCACGTTTCTGGTCAATTAAGTTATAAGGAATTGCATTTCATCTTAATGTATATTAATACTTGCAGTGTACGTATGAGTATGGGTAGAATAGCACACCATGGAGCGGAACTGCAGGTGTGTTGAATAATTAAGTAACTTGCCTTATGTAACTGTGTACTAGATTGGTCACCTCAGATGCTGTTACATAATATGCAACAGCATTGTGTGGGGAATTTATACCTGACATTAATAGTGCAGGCACCTACGACCATGTAGGTCTATGGAGACTGCATGCAATTACGATAGGGGGCTTACCTAAGATACCGTCTAGCAGTATTGTGAACTGGCTTATAATGGCCACCGTCCACTGGGCTCTAGCCGGACGTTTTATGCACAATTCATAGAGGAGATATGGCTTAACCCTTTAAGGCCGAGCATCAACTATAGTTGATGCCAAGAAGGGGCGGAGCATCGACTATAGTTATGGGATTCAACCCAGGGAAAATTCCTATAAAAATGCCCCGGCCCCCACAGCTGGCCTATGAGATTTTGACCGGCCTTAAAGGATTAATCGGCCGTATAACTCTGTGACCGGCGGCTATAACAAGCGATACAAAGTAGCCTTATGACCACTATACACACGTCATGATATGCTAACAATCATATTGATCATGCTGCTATTGTTCATGCCTGTATGGTGGTATTATTGCTTCCTCCAGAAGGGGCATATTACAGACTGTTGTCCCAGTGATTGGGGATCAGGTGAAAGCACACATTCTGTATGTACAGCCTGATTTGCCTCATCAGCTATCTGCATCCTGGGTGGGCCCCGCCAACGGTTGGCTTCCGACACGTGATAGCAGCTAGTGGACTTTGTTTGATTAAGGCTTGGGACCTTGTGTATTATTAATAAGGTGAACAGAGTCAACAACCAATGACGTCAGTGTGATGTGGTTCCATTGTTAGTACGGTATCAGCCCCCTCTCTCTACCTGCTCCCAATGCTACTTCTGATCTCCCCTGTGAGGAATATGCATGAGTGTTTTAAAGACGCTGGGTTGGGATATGTATACATGGTATGTGAATCTATGATGTAGGCCTGGGTATGTATTGTCTGAGTATGCAATTCAATATTGAATAGCGCCAAGGTAGCAAGGGTATGTTGGGGCAATGTCGGCAATGATCGACTCCACCGCAATCGTTATACCAACCATGGCCCATTGTAGGTAATGCATACATTGGTTCAACATACAAATTACAATGATGGCCCACCCTTGGCAATTCTGATAATGCATGGGCCATCGCTGGGTTGACCACTGGCCCAGAGCTGGTCCATGCTTGATATTGCTGATATTGACCCAGTGTTGGCCCAATTTTGACTGATTACACTTGTCCAATATTGGCTGTGATCTACACCAGGGGGATTCAATGTTGCCTGAAGAATTTCTTACAGGAGGGCTCCTACTTTGCCGTCATATTGCGTTATAAACGTGATCCCCAGTGTGCTCCGCATGTTTAAAGGTCTGAGGAAGTTCATGGATGAAATTTGATATCTAAAAGTGCCATTTACTGCATGACACCCGTGGGAGTTTGTCAAAAGTAACTTGAAGACACCTCATGTGTGGGTAATGGAGTTAGATAAGTCCTAAATGATAGTAATACAGTTTGTATTATTTCTAACCATTTTGGGATAGAGATCAAGATGGATTAAAAAGACAGAAATGGCTTTTTCTGAAGTGTTGATACTTCACAGTCATGTCTTACGTATGCTTGCAAATTCAATTATACACATAAAAATAGTATTATTCAATATTAGTGATTGTTGCAGTGGCCCTATATTGAAAAATATATATGTTGGGGCAACATAATATGTTCTACAAGGTTGGTCCGATGTTTGATTTCTATCCTTGGAATAATGTAAAAACATTGTGATGTTGGACCAACATTGGGCCAACATGAAATCAATATCCCTTTCTCTGAGCATGGGCCATTACTGGGCCAGTGGTCAAACCAGCAGTGGGCCAATATCAAAATGCCATTATTGGCCCAATTTCTAGTGGTATATTGGCCCAATCATGGCCCAATGTACTTATGTTACATGGGCGGTAGGCTAATGGCTATCGTACACTGGGCTCAGGCCAGCCGAAGTTATATAGGAAATGTATGGACTTAATCGACCGATGTTCCCCAGTGGACGGTGATCATAACAAGCTAAAACTGCGATGCATATCAACAGTTAACGCGGAGGAGTGTGTCTATCTACATGAGAGGTGTCAATAAACATGTTTAAAGAAAACGCCTACACGTTTCCTTATGCATTACTGTTTGGATTTGTGCATAGTAACCTTTCCTGTTCGTTCTCAACTCCCACATATAGACTACGTACATCTTATGCTACTTTAACGTTTATAACTTGAAAGGTCAGCATTATGTGCCTACCCTTTCCCATTGCAAACAGATGTAATATAATCTGCAGAAACAGCACCACAGGGGCCCAGGGACTATGTAGAAGAGGCATGGGCTGCCAACACAAAGATTGCCGGTAACCAGGCAGTGGCAGGACGTGCCCACTGGGTAACCTGGGACAACAGAGTCACTTGTAGAATGGGCATCTGACTCCTATAGTCCAGGTGAGGAGTCAGTTCAGCTAAGTCTTATATCAATGTATGTATATTAAGATAATACTACCCAATATTATTTTCTTAGAAATACTATCTCGCTAATTACTAGATCAGCTTTGAAGAGTAGCTGAATAAAATTGAAATGACACTGAATCAAAAATGAAGAGTATCAATTATTTCTGCCACCCTTTTACCTGTGTAACATCCTATAGCATCTATTCTGATCCCCGGCTGTACCTGTTAATGTGGGTGTTTGATACCCTATAGAGGGTACTGTATGGTGGGTTGTGCAGACCTAGGCAGACATCAGACACACTTTGTAGTGCACCCTATGATGCTGCATTCGCCACACCTGACACAACTATAGAAGAACGACTTAAAGCACAGACGAAAGTATGGTCCTTATTGTGATAAAGTGGATAAAGAACCTTTTTCAAAATGGGAATCACCACAATCCTTTGAGATATAACGACCTACTCTATATTCACACTGGTAGTGTGCAGGTGTATGCATATCACATTAAAGCACTTTTTAGGGTTGTTAATGCGAACGCAGTATAGATTTTAGGCGTCGCCTCAAGTTTGACGCCCTTGTATTAGTAACCAATACAAAATAAGATTCTTTGATAAACTCTAGTTTATTTCAAATGCCCCCTAGAACACCCTACTATGGATCCAAGTTGTCGACACAGATGAAGTGAAAGCATATACTCTATCACAGGAGGTTTCTTAGAGAAAGTGCTCATCTACGCCAGACTACGTCATCATAAAGCATCCCATGATACAGGCGGGATGGTTTACGACGGACGTCGTAAACCTGCCTTTATTGCCGTCCTTTGCATGTGAAAGGGCGCTGTGGGTAGGGAGGTTGGTGTGTGATTTACACAGCCGCCCTGGAGGTGACTGGAGGCAGTTTGAGAAGTACCTGGAGGTAGGCACCAGGTGCTGGGTGCCAGGGGAGGCTGGGACTGGATGACGCCTGTACAGGAGGAGCTGGTGCTGGAGGTTTGTAATTTTACCTCCAGCCCTGTAGTCTACTTAAGGACACAGCTGTGTGGCAGGGGAAAAGCTATGGCCAGAATAAAGCCAACGACGTACTATATATACTTTGTTTATGTCTATAGGCGAGGTAGTACAAGGCCATAGGCAAAAGGATCCCATTTCTCTTTTGTGACCTGTACGACTTTGTTATAACCAGTGTTTGAGTATTGTGAATGGTTATTTAGGATTTAAATGGCATTACAGCTCCCCCTGGCTACTTCGCACAATACCATGTAACTAAAATTGATCCACACCCTTATACTGTTTCCTCCGACCTTTAATTAAATAGAAACATATTATTATTCTACCTGTGTCGTGGTTCTTTGTCTGTTATAGTGTTACTTCGCTTATCGATAAACATGATTTCCTCAGTGCAAAGAGTATATAATTATGTATGTTCTAAAAATAGTGTAAAGTACCCCTTAAGTACAGACTTCAGTAGGCAACAACACATCTAATTTTACTTGATGTATTATATATACCTACTTTGAAGGCCGTTCCCCAAAGAAAGATTACGTCCAGAAAATGGTTATTTACTGTCCAAAAACTACTTTGTAATCAGACATTACTCGCGTGTTACAAACTGCAGTGGGTACTAAACAGGTAGATGGCTTCCTAGTTAACACACCTGGGGTTTTGTATGATACAAACATGACTGTAACTTCCTCCTACGTGACCTCAAAATACTATGGTTTTGTGACAACCTTGCAACCCTCAGGTTAGATAGTCTCAAAATGTAGCTTGAGGGTTGCAAGATTGTCTCAAAATTGCAAGATAGTCTCAAAATACTATAGTTTTGTTAGTATCTTGCAACCCTCAGACTATTTTGAGACTATCTAGCTTGATGGTTGCAAGAATGATAGTCTCAAAATACTATTGTCTCGCAGTTTTGAGACTATCTGTCAGGCCTTTGAGTCCATCTCACAATTTTGAGACTATCTAGCCTGAGGGGTGCGAGATACAAAACTATAGTATTTTGAGACTATCTCGCAGTTTTGAGACTATCTAGCCTAACAACTGCCACCCCGATATGACGAGACAATAAGGCAGGATACAGACCCTGTAATAATGATCCACGGGAGTAGTCATATGTGCCTTTCTCATATATCTAAGATCATGTTTATAATAAGCGCAGGCCATTCGTTTAATGTAAGTTTTCCACATAGTTGAAGAAACAAAACTAACAGGAAATCAATAGAGTGTATGCGATAAAAGTCAATTATAGATTATTCTATGCAGTACCGTACAAATAAATAACAAAGACATCCCAGCAGGCTGAGAGTTGAAGGTTATTGATACTCTTCTAGGTAACAAGGGTAATCAAAGAAATAACTGTCCAAAATGACGCCATTTAGTACGTCGAGGCGTCCAGACAGTGCCTGAAAACACTAAAGGGTGGAATCCTGGAGGTAGTGACTCGCTTTATTATGGAGGCCTCGTTTTAGATGTTTTGATGCTGAGAGTGAGCCCGAGGCTTTAATCATGGTAATGGCTGTATATCAGACACGATAGATTCCTGTATCACCTAGCCATCACAGCTGCCATCGTGAAAAACACATCCAGACCAAATCTAATTTTCCTCTACTTGCATAATATTATTTCATTCTATACATGGACTTCTAATGGTTTGTCCTGAATTGGAAAAAGAAGAGCTTCTATTTTATCTACACAGGGTATCTGGTATATTGCCACGATTTTACAAAATCAATAAAATGACAGGTATTAGAAAGCAACTGCTTACCCCACCTGATATAATGCATGACCCACTCACGAATATCTCTACTTATAAGCTGCTACATCTGCCATTATAACAGAATTTAAGTGAATTTAAATGTGCTTATAATGTATTAGCACTTTGTACAGATACAAACATACGCGTCAAACCGGAACCAATAAATTACACCAGTTACATCAATTCCAGCTTGGCTTTCAAATGAAATACACCCTGTGGCTCACTGCCAAATAAATGTTCCAAACCCCCACCCGTAGTATACCTTATTGCACCGACCAGACGGATGGACGCTTATTATAGCTTCCATCATCATTTGCTACCATGAATTATGAATGCATTGGCTTACAGTACTGTCTGGGTAAAGGGCGCATACATACCACAATCAGGCATGTGTTTTAGCTTTAATTCATATTAGTTAGCCCCTTACTGAAACAGTCAGAAATCCTATTCGAAATAATACTGTTGTATCTACTAGGGAAGGATGTGCTATCACAGACCACTAGCCTATACCGGTATATACAGTTATTTGGGTGTGTAGCAACATAGAGATACATGTACCAATTAGGATGTCACTGACAGTCAGAGGTGATCGCAGTATCTTAATATATCTAACTTCTTCCAAATCAAACAGAAGGGTGTCTTATACCTTACCATTATGTCCGACACTGCATGGGCTGTCTTGTAGCAAACATTGAAGGCTAAGGCTAACTGACCCTCATCCTGGACTCAGGCATTGCCCGACAGTGGAAAGACAGTCAGGCTGACTCTGGCATGAAGAATTGTCTTGCCTGACTGTCATTCAAGGATCAGACTGACTCTAAAAAGGGAACTTTGTCTGACTATTAAATGAGGCACTGTTAAATGAGGCTCAACCTGACTGTTGTTTAAGGGAAGTTAAAGTCCAGCAGACTCTCTCACTTGACCCCGGGAAGAGTCCAGCTGTTTTTCTCAGTGCTGCATTCTCTGCCAGTCACATTACTGTTCTAGTCTACTATGTGGTGACACGTTACCCAGCTAACAGAGATCGTTATTTTACGTCAAAATAACGTTTTAAAGTTATATAACGTTTTGCCATGATAAGTAGCCATAGAGAAACGTTATATAACGTTGGATAACGTTGTTTACTGTGTAGTGCTGATTATGGACTTGGACTTCAGCAGATATTAGTCCAGATAGAGGGACTGTCTAGACTATGTCCCACAATTGCTAATAATGGTATAACACTATATATGTATATACTCTTCGTCACATCCTGCTACAGTAACTTTTAATGTATTCACAGTTATACGTTGCATCAGTAATGTCTAAAGGTTTTGATGTTATACAATATCGACATTAAAACATCACTACATTCACCTTGCTGACGTATCCAGCAATTTACCCTCTCAAGTACATGCTCATGTTCCAAGCGCTCCTCTGTCGTGAATATAGAGAGAGAGATGCAATTGAGACATTAGTCTGACTCATTGCCTATACTGAGGGACTCATCCGCCCCCCCCCCCTTGCACGTAAGTCTGTAGTAAATAGAAGACATAACCTTGTTATCGACATAGGATGGCACATACCTCCTGCAGCAGCATTGCTTTCTGCTTCATCCTTGTCATGTCGGCATGCAACACTCATTGTGCAGTATTACTCCATTAGGGGGCTGGCTAGCAAAACGTCTAGAGTGAAATATCAGGCTGACATTTTCCAAAGATTTCCCCGTTTTGTGCAAGTGATTGATGAAAAGCATGATAGGGCAGAGAATCCCCCGTTTTTATGTACTCTCTACCTTCAATTATTTATCACGGTAAGCTTTTAAGTTCTTTGTTGAGAACTAAAACGAGCGCAGATATTATTTTAGTTTCTAATCAAAACAAGGTGTTTTTTCCTTATTTATGGATGTTTCTTCCCGGTCCAGTGATTCTATTTTAGTGGGAAACCGGTATTTTTTAGTGGTAGAAGTCACACCTCACGGCCAGGATTGGAGGGGGATGGACTTCCTATGCGCTCAATGTTATTCATGACAAAGTCACGAAAGAAGTATAAAAAAAAACATCGAAATTGGACAAACATCATTTCACATTTAGATGTAAAAGTAGAAGAAAAATCCTTCATCTAAATCTGATCTGAGCGGTCAACACATACTAAAATAGTGAAATGAAATTCAGTAGGCTCCGACCAGCTATAGACTGCAACTGGGACTGCATATACATCCCTTTTCATAAGTCTGCAGAGCGCTATGATTATTATTTATTTCTTTGAAATGAGACACTTCACACTGCCTTTATATTCCCATTATATTACTAAGGGCACCCATTGAATCACTGCTCGCTAATTAGATATATAATTACTGGTGGGTGCCATAGCTGTCATATGTAGGCACCGATGGTGTGATACTGGGGATGTTCCAACAGCAGGGCGATAATGGGAATAAGAGAAGAGGCCTCATATTAAATCCTCAGAGCTGTATTTCGCCTTTTACTTGCGCAGTTTTATATTTGACTCATTAATGTAATCAATTAAAGTTCTCACTAGTGTTTAGTAACGCCTTATCATTAGTACATAATTGACACGGTAAAATGGGACTCTGTTTGTACACCGTTTTGTGACGCTCAGTGTAGTACCTCATGTTCTACTCATAATTATGTACAATGATAAATGGTGGGCTTCCCATTCACCTTCCTGTCCGTGGTATTAGTGGGTATGTTTGAGAGATATTGGTTGTGCATTATTGTAGATTAGTTGGTTCAAGAGGGAGTCATGATCAGGTGTAGGACATGAAACAATGAAGCATATTATGCCGTCGTATGTTCTATTTGAATCAGAATGGTATCACTTTTTTTTATGCTAAGATGTTGCCCAAGGTTTGTCACACATACTATAATTCTGGACACACCCACCGTTAACATTCTACCATGTAGGGGTTTCATATGCGTACAACTCGAACACAGGTTCCAAATTCGGTTTGAATGCAACAGGTTTTTATTCGATCACAGCCTCAAAAGTACACGAAGGTTTCTACTCGGTTCACTTGGTCTTTCAACCATTCGAAGACACACAGGATTCTATCGATAGTTCGAAGTCTTAGCAATACCGGACAGTCAAGCCCTGAGCCAGCATGGCTGGTGCAGGAGCCATAATGTGGGAGGGGTGTAGGTGCCCCTGTCAAAGCGAAGGTACAAAAGGTGTGGGTCAGAGCTCGTCCTGGGACGAACTCCCTGAGGTAGCCAACCTCGGCCTCTTAGATACCCTGAGCGCGGACCAAGCAGTGTCGACGTGGCACTCCTCCGTAGCGCCGTCTGGAGTGCCCTGCCTGGCTCCGCTACCGGATAACCGAAAGGACATGGCTTAGGTGTTGCCACCTAGTGTCCGTTGGAGGCACTTACCGCTCTGACTCCACGTATTATTCGTGCCCCTACATCTATATATATATATATATATATATATATATATATATATATATATATATATATATATATATATATATATATATATATTGGAAATACCTGTTTACTCCACCTGGGATTATGTATGACTGGGCACCAATCCATTGGAGGGCTAATTAATACACGGAGAAGGACAAAGGAGCTATATAATAGCTCATTAGTCTTCCAACTAAACACTGTTATGGCCAGACAGGTAGACCACTAGAGCTGCTCTTCACTCTTGATATCCTCCATTGTTAACGGTGTTAACAACCCTTTGTTTCCAATCCTCCAGGGTGCATTTATCACGTTCCAGTATTGCAGTATACAGGGCTACACCCCTGTGCCTTACCCAGCTAACAAGAAAACGTTATTTTACGTCGAAATAACGTTCTAAAGCTGTATATAACGTTATTCCATAGTGAGGAGCCTTAGAGAAACGTTATATAACGTTAAATTACGTTACAAAATGTTGTGTAACGTTTTTTGTTTACTGGGTAGTGAGATCATTATCCCAGTGGGCACAAAACCTTGATTCAACGTTGAAAACTGGTTGATATAGGGTCACAGGGTAGATCAACCTGTTTTCAATATTGATTCAATGTTGCAATTTCAACGTTGTCAACCAACACCTGTTTCAACATTGATGCAATGTTTGGATATCAACTTTGAATCAACCATGGGTTTTCCCACCTTTCCCACTAGGTGCCTCCACAACCTGCTCCTTAGCATTTCTATCTCCATGCTACATCGATTTTCCCTAATTGTAAGCTCTTATTTTCTCATCAATGTATGCAATTGATCAAAATGTCATTCATTTTCATTGACAACGATGGTGTGTGCATTTGGTTGACATTTTGAATTAAATGACAAGAATACATGCATGGTTTCGGTAAGACACCCTTTATGTTGCTAAGAATGATAAATAAAGCCTCAGTCATGACCAGGTCCATTTGAAATGGATGTGAATGCCTCTTAGCGTGATCATCAGAGGTCATTCATGTACCCCTCCCCTGGATAGTGCTAGAATTAACATTTAATCTAGGAGAAATGGGGGGGGGATGTTGTAATGAAAATATATAAATTGAAGGAATGAGTCTACATAAGAATACTGTATCTAATATACTGAATCTCAAATGATGCATCAGCAGTGAATATCAAATCAATGTAAATCATTTTATTATGTTTATTTGTTGATTTACAATGATCATATCAATGTTGAATCACTGATAAATGATCAACGTTGACGACCTCATCAATATCAACAAAATGACAACCCTGTATCAACTGTTGATATTATGTCACTACACACATTGAATCAACATTGAATCAACTGAAGTTTGCCCACTGGGATGTCTTGGGTTCAAAAAACATAATCTTACATTTCAGCAGTTGAGGAGATGTCAGTGCAGATACACCAGGGAAATATGGACGTGTTAATGCTATATTACCCGGCACTACTTTTTGTTAACACCCCTTCAGCTTCCAACTGGAGACAGTGTGACAACCAGTTGCATCAATAATGAGCTCTACTAAGCCAGAGCCTTGTTGTGCGCATGTCAAGCACTCATTGTACTCATGGCATAATCCTCCTTGACATATTGTAGCATTCATAACAATGGGATGTTATTGTGAATATGGAAATAACAAAGTCTATATCTACAATACTTCGAGAACATGCCCGTGATATAGGCAAAGAACGACATATAGAGCTCTTACAGTCACAGTTCCTATTCTCCTTCCTTCTTCTCATGTCAGCATTGTTCATTGTGACAATACAGTACTACTCTAGTGTCATGTTAGAACTGAAATACTTCTAGATTTCTAGATTGCATTAAGGGGCTGGCCATCTTAAAATGATCTCTAAGGTTCATATTATAACACATGGGACCCTGCAGGCTGGAGTGTCTCCTGTTCTCATTAGTCTGAAGCATTCTGTTTTTTCTAAACTTACTTTTGAGCTGATTTCCTTATTTGAAAACAAACACCAGCTGTGCTTATTTTTAGTCCTAATTCAAACAAGGCTTTTCTTTCATGATTAATGGATGTTTCTCCCAGTTTGGAGATAAGATAGATATGCGTGTGTAGAAATGGAAATAGTTGGCTGTGGGTATCAGAGAAGGAGGAGGTGTCTTTCCTATTCAGTCAGCATCATCATTAATTTAGTCACGACCAAGGTGTAAATAACTCATTAAACCCTGACAAATAATATTATGGCAGATACAAAGATATCCTTATTACTGAAATTCCGATTTGACAGCTCAGCAGTTCCTCAAATAATTTAAGACAAGCAAAACCGGGTAGGCATTTCCTAGCTTTCAATATTGAGGGATTGTCTAGGCCTATGCGTTTATCACCTCTCCTTATGTTTGATAAGGGAACCTGGATATAACACCTCCCACTGCCTGTAATTATTCCTATTGTATCATTAAGGACATCCATTTAATCTGTAATCAGCAATTGGGTTCAAATTACTGGTTGTCAACGCAGCCGCCGCATGTATAGTTACTGCTGACTTGATTCTGCTGCATGCAACAGCAGAGTGATAATGAGGGAAATAGGAGGAGGAGGCTCTTAACTTAAGAAATAGATTCAACATTAACTTTAGATATAGTTATATGAATTATACCGTTTTTATCTTGGATATGATTATCAAATCAATTAAATAGATCGATCACTACTATTAGTGTCTCTACAAGGCATGTTCAAAAACATTCCTCAATACCATTGATTTTGTGGCGTATACTGTTGAGTATGGATTGGTTTATTTTAGTCACAGTCAGTACCAGTTTACGTGTGTTAACAATTCACACCATCTCATATCTCATTCTCTTTCAAGTCCACGGTATGTAATGAATTATTGGTACGCTGGCTCATGCAGTATTATAGATAAATCACCATATGGCTGTACCATATGACTCTACCTTGTGCTCAGATAGCCGTCATTTATCGAATCTCTCTATAATCGTTTTTGATTAATGTATACACGATAATAATTTAATAATATGATCATTTCGGGAATTTATGTAAGATTTTATTGTGGCAATTTTGTGATGTCATGTGTTGTAGCTACTGGCTTATTGATACACGTTTGGATAATATAACCTACGTGTTTCATATGTTACATAGCTCATAATCACCTGTAAATCTGCACAATGATTGTATTAAAGCATATCTGTGTTTCCTAGCTACATTTCTATGCCATTTTCCTCATCATATATATAGAACACAAATCGGTGGAGCTGCTCATCGGAGAAGGCAGCTGGGCATTGAGAGCCGCTCAGCCTATACTAATGAAAACTGTCAGAGTTCCAAGATACGGCAGCAATAATGAAGCCATCGTGCCCTAATTGGTTCTATTGTGTCCCAAAGCGTTTACTATGACCAGTACTGGCTTTGATGTCAGGCACGATGGCCGGTCGATAAAGTGCTCCTATTCATGTGTAGTGCCACTATTCTGGTGTATTTTCGGAGTGGCCGTCCATAGTAACATCTGCCTGATATAAATGGCTTAAATAAGGACTACTTAAGTTAGCTTTTAAGACACCTAGCGATCAGTCCTATTACTAAATAGTAGCTATAGAATCATCAAGTTTACTAAGGCTAAAGTTATTTTTATGCTAAACAGGCAGTGTGTGTTATATCTTGTGTTACACCATGAATAGGGAAATCTATTGAAACGATTAAAACACATGAGCCACACGTTATTAGATTGTGTGGACTTTGTCTAACACACTCAAACACGTGTTAAATTTTCCATTTCATTATGGACCCGTCGCTGGTCTTCGTGGCAATGTTGTTCTAATTCTTTTCCACAAAGTTACCAGACTATTATAACATATGTGGTATTGAATCACTGTGTAGACTGTTCTCAGGCTTACTGGAACTTACTTTAAAATCTTCAAAACGATCATAGATTGCGCTGGAAATGTGAAATTGCTGGAATTGTATTCTTCCTGAGCAATGCACCTTAATACAGGAAGATCGTGGACATCAAATGGCTGTATTGTGACCCTAGATATAAACATGATCGTTGGTGGAACGGCATGCGAGGCAAAATGACAGGTAAATATATCTCAGGTGTCCCCACGAATCAATCAATTTCCCCATGACTACAGAAGCTCGCTACGTATGGACACATTACTACACCATTGTTAGTAGACGACGTGCTTATCTAACATTATAACTATACACATTACCTAATTGCAATACTAGTGTGATCATATTATTTTCTCCCTTCTAGTAACATTCCCAGTATCAAATAGTTGATATTACAGAAGCATTGAGAACAATTGTGCAATTAGAATGCCATGGCTGGTGACCAACCAGCTGCTGCCCTACAATCCTCCCTGCTGGGCCACACCTGCCTATACCTGTTATTAAGCTATAGGCAGGTGTATTAACCTTCTCAATAAGGCAACTGGCATTTAGCCTCGAGCATAGATGCTACCAAAATATTATTCCAATATATAAATGTCCCTGATTTGACCAAAGTGATGCAGCATAAGCAACACAATGGCGTGGGAACAGGGCTGAAGGCGTATACGTACATGAGTGGTTCACACTGGTTCACACTTATCCAAGTGATAACCACCCTCCAGGCAACTGATAAGTATACCACTAACAGTTCCAGCCGGTGTAGTTAGCCTCCCCCAGGAGGGTGCTAATTAGTTACCTGGTAACCAGCCCCTATGTAGCCGCCTGCACAGGTCGATATAGGCAGGTGTGGTGGACGGCAGGTGCATAAGGCTAGAATGACCTGGAACAATATTGTACTATACCTGATACATTTTGAGGAAACTGGAAACTGTGACCACCAACAACGCATAATGCATATGTAATAGATATACCCCTTCGCCTTCCGCACCTCATATATGCATTTACACATCAACCACTGACGTCAACATGTACTTAATAATTATATCCCACATTTCTCCGGCGGAGTCTATACCATCTATATACCACTATTTCCTCCAGGGTTTCTGCCAAGGCAATAGTCGGTCGATCATTCTGACATTGAGGCTGCGGGCGTAGACCCTCCACACAGGAAGAGGGTGGAGGTGAAGGATAGTTATATAGATCCTCTATAAAGCATGCTAGCCCAATGGCCACCTGGTCTCATGCCTCGATACAGCTACAGCCTTGATATTATTCCTCCAGGGCCGTTGGGGTACTTGTAGGAATGATGGGTTAGTGTGTGGCGATGTATATGATAGGAATTTATGGGATATGATTATCAGATACAATAGTAAGTGCACACTGCTTTAGCAGTCTGGTCTGGCTGATGTTCCGCCGAACTTAGCCACTCACTTAATGATCTGTGGAAGTAGTATTGGCAATATGCCTTTGCTGCAGGCGATTCTACAGGCGGCGCGTTTTAGCATACTTTATGAAATTACCATTATTGATAGAGAACATTAATTATACGTGTTGTAGCATACTATAAAGGATTGCATGATTTTGTGCTGATGGGGGATCTTAAAGTCCCAGCGCCCCTATATATAGGGCTGAGTACCTGTCCCGGCTACATTCTGACTGTCGCTGGTGGGGCACCGAGATTTGCGCCTTTAATTCTGTGTCACCATGAATCTGAACCCAGAATCGGCAGCTGGGAAAGTCTGTAACGCACTTGATCGGCGTGTGGGACTGTGTACGTTAGTACTGTAAGGGGGAGGGTGCAGCAAAGGGTGGGGCTGTCAGACCCCATGTGATGGAGTAGGGTGCGGCTAAACCCGGAGGAACTCCCATCCTTATAGCTTTGTATCGCACACTGACATTCCCTAGTCAGAGCCCACTGGAGAAACCTAGAGGAGAAAGGTTTGATCCGACACCAAAAAAAGGGTCGATGACAGTGGGGAGGAGGGTTGGGCTCCATCCAACGAGGAAACCATCCAGTCCAGCAGCATTGATTATTAACACTTCTGTGTAAGCCACCCTATAATACCTCCCTACTCCAGTAGCTCGCCCTGAAAAAGGGGTTTCACCTGGAGGAAGGACGAGCGCTGAACATCCCCAGCCTCCTTCTCACTCACTCCGATCAGTATTCACTGTAGGTGGCCTTACTTGGTTAGCCCATAGAAGAAGCCGGGGCTGGCTTAAATAATGCAGACCAATCCCTCCGGCTCATTTGCCTTGGGGAGTTTGTGTTTCAGCGCTGTAAAGAGGGCCTGTCTCTCAGATGGCTTTTGAATCGTTTAAAGCAGCGCAAGAATGAGTGATCAAAATGGGCTGATTAATAGAGAATAATGGACGTTATATACAGAGAGAACATCTGGTATAGATAGCGGTAATAGGAAGGCATAAAAGGTCAGAAATACCTTCATTTTATATCCTTAATTATGACTTTACTAATTGCACCTCAGAGAACACTTAGTTTTTGATAGTGCACATACTATAGATAAAGCCAGATTAGCTTCATTATAGCAGGATATCGCCTAAGTCACTGTCTGCACCAAACTGTTAACCCGCCCATTTTTGAAATGTCAGCAAGATGGGACATTTTTATACTTCAGTAGAAAACACTCCCATTGTCCTAGATCACTGCCTTTCTGCAACAAGGTGTTTTGAGTAGGCCTACTATGTGAACTAAAGGACTTCAAGACTTTAACCACATTAATCTTACACTTGAATTGATGCTCTGCTCAATGGATAGTTTTACGGTTCACTATACAACATATACTTTTAAAGCTTACCTTTAGTTAGAAGGCCAAAGATGAGGATGACGCCGGTCCCTTTCATGGTTGCTGTTGGCTGGCACCTTACAAGCAGGTTAATCCTGATGGGAGTAGACTCCCGGGGCACCCTGCAGTGGTCAGCAGCCTAATCCCTACAGGAGTGGCGACCTGGACGTTCACAAAGCTGACGTTAGGCGTCAATAAACTCCAGCGTCCGCCGCGTGTAATGCACCGCCCCTTAATGACGCCCACCGCACAAAGTGGAGCAGGTTATATAGGCTGCAGCCAGGCTCCTCCTACTCCTCCTCCAGTGGCTGCTACGGCTCCGCCTCCAGTGCCACCTCCCTGTGCCTCCTCCTGCTGCCTTTTTGTATCTCCTCCTGTAGCTGGTGTATCACCTGCGGTAGGGCTGGGGGCTGTGGACTCCGGACGTGAGTAGCTGACCACTGGGGTGGACTTCTCCTCCTGCTCCTCACACAGACACAGACACACAAAGCACGTGCGCCGCCCTACTGCAGTCCCCTGCACGTGCGGCCCTGGGTGCTGTACTGGGTGGTGTGGGGAGTAGTCCTCCTGGGCGCCAGTCAGCTGGGTGCTGGCCACTAGGGGGTGCTGGAGGAGGAGGAGGATGGGGGAGAACTACACAGCAGTGCCACCTCCAACATCATATAGAGACGCACGTGCTCCTGCCATTCCTCCAGAAGCTGCAGCACAGACAAGCCAACCGCCCAGTGGTCAAAGCCTTCAGTGTGGTCCCCTGGTCTCCCGGCGGTCTGCTATACCATGCAGGGCCCTACCAGCCTCCTGCTACACAGTCAAACAGCCCCACCCCTCACATGCACCTGACCACACAAAGACACCTCCTTTGTCTCTCTCTGCAAACCCCAGTCGCCGCCTATCTCACAAATACAACCACTGTTTGGTCCTTGTCCCAGAGCTCCCCTCAGTCTCTACCCCTTTCACTCCCCCCCTCCACCACTCCTCCATCCCATTTCTCTGGGTCGCTTCTTGCCTCTCGGCAGCTAGTGATAACGCTGTGATCTTATCGGTGCACTACAGTTGGCAGAACCTATCTGACTGTACTGGTATCTTTCGCTACTGTTGACAGTCCTGCCAGCACGAGAACACCCTACTTCCTCAACTCTGGGTAGTCCTAAGTAAATGCACATATGCATTGAAGTGGGTTCCCAATACACACTTAATTCTGTGAATTCTTTCCCAGCAAATCAGTGCTAAACTGCGTGAGGTTGCGTGATGTATGACACTAACTTGGTGGTGGGTTTTGTTAGCGTTTGTCCCTTCCCAGACTGCAGTGGCTTTGAGGATATCCTTCACCTTTCATCTTTATCCACTCGATCATGAAGCTGTCATGGAGAGAATGATTGAATCGTTGAAATGAAAAATTGTGCTCACGCAGCGAAGAAATGGATCAGAAGGTCCCACAACAGCTATTTCTCTCACCGAGGGCCTCTACACTAGACTAGCGGACGGGCGACTAGTTTATATTTTTTCCAGACGGTTGTATGTTTTCAAGGGAATTTGGAGGCTTGAATTGTGCATACGTGAATCATATAATGCAGGGAATGGGCATGGATGTTATACCTTATCAGAAGCCATTGCCTAATGAAGAGACACTAACTTGTATAGCGTCTTTTTATCGGCTATCCTTCTTTATGTGGGTAGCACATTGCACCGTAAAACTTCTAACAGTGTGGCATTTCAATGAAAGAACTTACTTATTGTATTTCAAGATTTGCCAATATAAAGCAAACAAGAAAAGCAACCCAGTTACCCCAAGAACGTCGTTAATGTCACCGGTACATGTTATTAATCATAGGATAAGGACACTCATATTGCACCAGACATCGCAAGCAAATTATTTTTTCTCATCACCTCCCACTTCGCAGTATTATTACTCTGCTACATCTATTATTACTCTGGTATGACTATTATTACTCTGTTGCTTGGCAATTACGAACAGAGAGTGCCACAGCCAGCATATATGTACCAACGGATAGTTCCCCAGACTCTCTGCCCATTACTACAGCTACAAATGTCAATCCTAAAATATGCATCCAATATTAGCTTGTCATTGTTGTCTGTACTCCCATAGGTAAAAGGCGGGGTCATAATATGAAGGTCTGATATAAAAAGAAATGTATAAATCTTGACTTAATAAATGGAAACACGAGAGGGTGTAGCATAGAACAGCGTGATTACTTGAGATACTATGGCTTCGTGAAGCCGTGAGTAGTATGTGGAAACGCAGCTATTTTGCAGGCTACACACAGATACATCCAGTTACTATAGCGAGTCAACTTCAGCTACTAATAAAGAGCTAGATTCGTGTAGTTCTGTGCTAGGGCTATAAACTGTCACATGTACAAGTCAATGACACCAATGTAGACACATGATATGAAAAACCTGCGGGAATTTGAAACTCAGAAGTGTTGTTCAAAGAGTATTATTGCCACTGTATCCACAAGCATTGGTAATTCTACGCCTCTGTCCATTCATATTCAGCAGCGCTAATAACTCACGTTGAGATGCTATTCTTTACTATATGTTAGAAGGGTCTAGCCAAGTCATGTTCTGCCTGCCTATATTGTTTGGCAAACACTTGATCACAGCTGGTCCTGGTTTGAGTGTGGTGGTGGTGGGGGGTGAAGGGCAAAACGAATTGGCCTGACTCGCCGAGGTGGAGGCCGCAGGGAAGGCGGCCACGACTGGTGGCACTGATACTAGGTTGCCATCTGGTGTTATTTGCTGGAGTTAGGAATGATGTTTAACTTTGATAGCTTCACTCCTACCACTCCCACTACATCCACACCTAAACTAGAATATACTAGAAAACTATAACAACACTGTTGGTGAGATTGCCGCGTTAATTTAATGGATGTATTGAGGGGCTCTATGTAGATGTATTATGAGCGAACATCTATAGCTAATTAGTTTATTGCTTACAGGTGATTACCAAATGATTATGTACATTCCTTCGTATAAATATGCATTAACTAAGAGCATATTGCTTTGTGTTTTTGTACTGAACAGATCTGGATTCACAATGCATGTAAATACATTTGTCCCGAAGTAATGTTCAGTTAAACTAATTCTTGGTAGCAGATTTCTAGAGGTGGAAGTGTCTTTTCTTTTAGAACTTCATGGCCTCTCTAGGGGGAGGGGGTCACAGGGGGTGTCCAGGGAAGAGAATGGCTATAACTGGATGGACATAATCACAGTAAATTAAACACAGTTTATTCATTATCACATGTATACACAAGCACTCTGTTACATCTTTTGGAAACAGCGATCGCATTGTGAGCACCTCTATAGAAATACATTTCATCCAGCGTCTTTTCATCACTTTCCCTCTGCAAATCATGAAGAAAACGAAAGACACCATTTTCTGTGATGAGATGTATGGAAAGGTCTGTATGAATATATTTATATACTTAATTATAACAAAATACCTAAGTGGTTCGTTCAAAATATGCTATTTGATCTAGTGCAATGGAGTAGTCCCATATGGTGGTGCCCCCATCATAGACCTTATCATGCAGCATGTCCTTCCAGCGGCCCTTTGGCAGGTAAACCTTCCGCGTGGTGGCGCCCTTGTCGGTAATGGGGGCCACCAGGAGGTCATCACCTACCAGGAACTCATTGTCAACGTCATACGTCTTAACGTCCTCAGGGTCGGCCCACCAGAGTGGCCTTATAATGGGGTAGCCCGTGGTGGTAGCCTGACGTGCCAGTTTGAGGACCCTGGGCGTGACGTAGGTCTCATGCAGCTTGACGTACTTGAGTGAGATGCTGATGGTCTCGGCGTCATACTGCCAGGGGGCGATGGAGAACTGCATGGCGGGCATGAAGGCTGTTATCTGCACCCAGCGGATATAGAGCTCCTTATCAGGTAGGATGGTCTCATCCAGGTTGTTGGCCTCCCCGTAGGCATTGCCTCCCACCATATCAGGCAGCACAAAAGGGTAGCCAATGATGCCAAATGTGAGGGCAGTGGGGATGAGCGTTTTAAGACCCAGGTCATAATCCCAGCGGGAGAGTTTGTCCATCATACGTACAAAGATGGGCAGGCCTTGGTTCTTATAAGCAGCTCTCAGCTCAGCTGAGGTGTCTGAGAGTTGGTACATGGCCTCAGCGTACTGATTGGTGTAGTGGTGGACGTGTTTGAGGGGTGTGTGAGTGCGGGAGCCTTTGGGCAGCCAGTTGACTTCTCCAGCATCAAACTTAAAGCTGTCTACTCCCTCCTCACGTAATGCCTTAAGGCGCCGAGCGAACCACTTCAGCGCCGATGGCCTGGTGACGTCCAGGACTGCTCCAGTACCCTGCCACCACTTGGTGAGAGCTGGGACATCCTCGTGAGCTGCTCGTATGAAGTAGTCATACTCCATGCCGTCAGCGAAGGCCTGTGAGTCCATGTTGTGGAAGGGCATGATCCACGAGGTCACCTTGAAGCCGAGCTGGTGCAGCTTCTTGCTCATCTTGAGAGGGTCAGGGAACTTCTGCTTGTCAAAGAAGAAGTCTCCATAGGTGGGCGTGTACATGTCGTCAATCTCAATCTGGCAGCCCTGGAAGCCGTACTGTGTGATCTCTGTGGCGAACTCCTGTACCCTCTCCTGGTCCACGGCCACCTTGTACCGCGCCCACGTCGACCAGATCGGGAACTTCAACATGCGTTCATCAGGGATGGCCTGGGGACGCTCCCAGTGGTTTATGGCCATGTACTGGTGCACAGCCTTCACGTTCTCACCCACACACAGCTTGTACTCCAGGGCGGGCTGCTGAGGGGGGTCGGCGACATAGGAGGAGTCATCATACTGGGCCTTAAGGCAGAGCTGCTTCTTATCTAAACCAACGTGCAGGGGCACCGCATCGTCCACAAAGATAGCCACGCCGTCAGATGACAACCAGTACCTCTCCAGCACTGAACCATAAGCCCCTGGGTCCTGGATGATGTCCGCCGGGAGGAAGGGCTGCATCTTGATGGGTTGCTTCTCCAGGGTCCAGCGGTCGCTGTACACCTCCCCCATGCCGTACCAGTGGGCCCTCCCCAGGTTGATGCAGTCGGTGGGGTTCTGGGAGCTCCCCGGGAGCGTCTCCCACCGGATGTGGTAACACGTCGTATGGTGCTCCGCCGACTGCGACATCTTGAGGCGATGCCCGGCATCCCACTCTATACAGGTAGAGTCACTTCCCGTCACGTCAGCAGAGCACACCTGGGTAATGTGGTGAACAAAAAGTCAAAAACCACGCAGTAAAAGCCTACATACATACACAGGATATATATTATTGTCATGGCCAGCTATCGTTTCAGAAATGGATGGGATCATGCAAACTGATGAGTCTGAAAATTGTGAACAGTATCAATTGGGTTTTATCATTTAGTTAATTAAAACTGTTGTAATAAAATGTAGTGACGTTTTCCCACCACTGTTCATCGAATTGTGTTTTTCAGATCTATGATTACCTGCCTCAGATTATAACCATTATTTGAACATTATGATAAACAATATCGAGCTACAAGCACTAGGGGAATGATATGTGCATTTCTGAATTAGAATATACACTAGATTTACAGTATATAGCTATGCAGAGAACAATACTCTTCCTGTCTGACCTGTTTGTATGACTGCAGGTCAAAGTTCAAGCCCAGCCTCGCTGTGAGAACCTCCTCTTCCGCCCGCGTCACCGTCAGAGCATGTTCAGGGAAGCTGAGGGTTGCACCCCCTATACGTACTGACGTTATCCGGCTACTGTGGACGTGACGTAAAGTAGTTTTAATAAAGGTCAGCGGACATGACACCTCGATGCACTGCACAACACCTCATATAATATTTACATGTTTGTCGCACTTAGCGAGGTAAACGATCTGGGTAATACTACCGACACAGGGAAGGAGAGAGATGGGGCAGGCAGGCGGGCAATTAGGCACACTTGCTTCCTTCCCTAACTTCGTGAGTTGTGTTCTTACCTATAGGCCTCTACCGGGATCGGACTTGTTCCCGCAACCACTCTGTATACACTGACACCAGCAATCTCGTGAGACCTTGGTTCTGCTCTCGTTTGGTAGCCTGTTCCCCGGAAGTTATGGTGTGTGACTGACTGGTCATTGCCTAAGTCTCACGATAGATTGCGAGCACAGAACTAACATGGCCGCCCATACGGAGAAACCAGAGTCATCGCTATACCTCCAGTCTTCCCTCTCCGCTATCTTCATGCAATACCAATGTTTAGGCTCTGACCTCCTCCACCGGTGGTGCAGGTGAGGATCATGTTCTAATTCATATGTTAAAATACTAAATCTTTGAGAACTATTTTCTTATACAATATTTAAAAAGAGTCCCATTCTGCGACTCACTGGAGTTTAGGGTGTCCAGCTTCAATATATAACTGGGAACATTGCACTTACACGTATGGTGTTTACACCTAATTATCTGTGAAGAAGTGATTGCACTGTGTTTATAGCAGCTTTTACACAGCTGGTAAATCGATACTGTACGTAGTCTAATCATATCAATATGCAACAGAGCCGACTTATATAATAACGATAATAGCAATATATAGGCCATACAAAGAAATACTGGGTTCTCATCACCACGCATCATAACAATCAGCTTTTATGTCATATTTTTTCAGTGATTGGTGATGAGAAACCATCTTTTTAAATTTGAGTTGCCACAATATGAAGATTTAAAACCACAGAAGAGGACTAAGACAAAGGAGTTCACACATTGGTTATTTCTGTGTAGACTCACATAACCTTACTGCTGTGGTTTAAATCAGATAGACAATGGTTTTGTGAGGCTAATTCAAAATATGACTACGGTAGACTGGCAGGCACCCTATAAGGGTGCCAGCCAGTTTACTGTGGTTATTTTGAGTTAGCTTCTCATAACCATAGTCTATCTATTACATAACCAGTAACTTTGGTGCACCTACCTGAACAAACAATACAGTATGTAAACCAGCAACAACAGCAGTGCCACCTGGACTGGACGCCGGGACATCAATCGGCGAGTCATCCTCACCCAACCCATACTGTGAAAAGGAGTATATGAAACACATTATGAAAATATCCTGATATAAACACATAGTCCAGACGATTCTGAAGTTTCCTATTAGGTTTTTACATGCCTTTCAGAGCAAGGGGAGGGGGGGGGGGGCGGCATCGCATCTCCGGCTGGAGCCAAACGCTTGGGTACTCATCTGTTGGCTCTACAACTCTGCATGTCTGAGAAACTGTACAGGCTAAGTCAAAGTCATATGACACTGCCTGTGACAAGTAAGCAATGCTACATCCACATTAAAATGACATTCGCCTTTGTGTCTGAAACATTTTAGAGACATTGCATATGGTATGAAATCCATACTAGTTGACCCTGACATTGGATGGTCCATGAAGCCTAAAATTAGACAAATCTGAAATTTATGTGAGTACAATTCCTTGAGGGAAGTTCTAATGAACCTGTAATTAGAAATACATAGAACGATATTTGATTGTCGCTAATGAACACTCTGCCTCATACAAATTTACAATAGTTAGATTGTGTCACTATACTACATCACTACTCCACATCCAGTTGGGTCCCCTGGACAATGTGATGCATGCGTCTGACTCCAGGGAGAGCCTCGGCGTGATCCGCCCTGCATCCCTGTGGTGTTGCTGCTGGTGGCGACACATGTTGGTGCGTTCGTGGTTTAACAAAATAGGTCCAGAGCCTGCAGCAGAGAAAGGTGGTCACGGTGCCCCTCTAGGCAGGGTGATTACCTGTAACGCACTAGGGGCTGTGAGACCTGCCTTTTCTCAACTCCACTTGGTGCATGTCAATGCTCTATCATGTGTTTAATGATAACTATATAATAGAAAATCCAAAAGTACATTAAAACCATGACATCACACAATAACCCTATTGATCTTAATAATAATTAAAAAAAGGTTTTAGTGATTTTATGCAACTCCTGTTCTTCAAATGGCATTGCCCCTTTCGTACACAGCTAGAAAATATATATTTCTACCTATATGTTACTTTACATTTATGCTGAATCCTCAAATACCAGTGTAGGGCACCTATTACAATCATTGCTGTGATGAAAATGTCATCAAAATCCTAAGATGATTGACAGGTGTGACCCCAGGTCAGCAGATGACCTAAGGTCACGCCTGTCAATCACCCAAAAGTACAATTGTCCTAATGGGACACAATCATTGGGAACAGAAAGTATTTGACCATACCTACCCCCAGTATACAGGCCCTGGGGATTCTAATGGAACTATCGTCATGTTAGTAGGACCACTCTGTTACCTAGCAACAGCAATTCCAAACATTCCATGCCTAGTAACCGGCACAATATGTGGGAATAGAAGGTATTTGACCATACCTCCCCCCAGTATACAAGCCCTGGGGATTCTAATGGAACTATTGTCATGTTAGTAGGACCACTCTGTTACCTAGCAACAGCAATTCCAAACATTCCATGCCTAGCAACCGGCATAATAGGTGGGAATAGAGGGTATTTGGCCGTAACTACCCCCAGTTTACAAGCCCTGGGGATTCTATTGGAATTATTATCATGTAGCTAGGACCATTCTGTAACAACAGCAATTCCAAACATTCTATGCCTAGCAACTAGCACAATATCTGATCAACTACCCTAACTTATTTGTCATCCCCCACTACCGTGGATGCCTTTAATTTCAGTTGATCGTCATAATCTAAAGATTATATGGAGAGATCAAGCCAGAACCGAACACTTGTAATAATAATAATAATAATAATAATAATAATAATAATAATAATAATAATAATAATAATAATAATAATAATAATAATAACTATAATATATCTATGGATACTATAAAAATAGTGTTAACAATTGAATAATTATCAAACTCTTGTACCATGAGAAATCCCAAAGAATTTGCGTTCAGGGGCTGTCAGAAAATATCTGATATTCCATTTCGTTCCTAATGAAAATGTGAAAATACTGAAGCAGGACAGAGAAAAGGCCATTTTCGTGGCCCTCAGCGGTACAGGCAAACACTCTTAGAGATTGACAGACAGTCACTAATCCTCCTCACTAGAGGCTCAGGCTGGGTGACCAACCCTGAATGGGGCCGGGGGATGTGGGTTGCTGCTTAATCAGACCGTGTCGGGTCTGTATTTCTTGTTCTTAGAAGCCTCTTGAACTTGCCTATATTGTCAGCCAGCTGTATTCCCACCTTGAGATCGTCCAATTCCCAGAATCTCTCAGTTCAGGGCATCTAGCTAGGGAACATAACGTGTAAATCTTAATAGGAATTTTGGCTATTTAATATTCCTGGTCACAGGGTTGGGGGGGGGGGGGCTTTCTCCACCCACCTACATTAATATACATCAACCATTGACATACACTAGGTTGGTTCATATACGTGTACACCGAGTATCAACCGGTTGATACAGTCTATTTGCAGAAGGTGCTTCACAGTGCTTCAGTTAGCTACACACCTTGGTTATATTTGAGCTTCATGACTTACCCTCAGTTGTGTATTGTATCCGGTGTTGCTGAACTATGACTGCTGTGTGTGTACCTCTAGGATACCATTTCAGACCCCGGAGCTTGTCTGCATTGAGATTCTTAACCACTAGATGAATAATGTGTAATGATTTAGAAGGCCACGTCACACGGAGGTGGACGTACCAGGCTAGCTCTACCCCCGTTATCTGTCACATATAGGTCATATGGATTGATGTTCTCCTTATCTTAAGTCCACTGTCCACCTGGAGTCACCGGAATTATTCAGGTATCAAAAGGACTTGTCAATTCGAATCTGAAGTAGTACTGACATACGTAAATTTTCTTTTTTAAACTTCCATGATGGTTTATCATAATGTTTTTAAATCTATGTGTACGGGTCAAAGCTCCCAATTCAATAACAATAATAATCCGTGTTAATTCAGAATGCCAATGTTTGCGAAATACCCTGCTTCATGCGAGAAACCATGACAACGTTTACAGTCGGCCCTCTGTAGTAAGACTAGGCCAGATTGCCTAATACCTATTTTGTTTTGCGTATTGTGTCTTGTAATTGAAATAAAGTATTTCTTTGAATTGAGGATTGTGTTTATCTACAAAATTAGTTTCATAATACAAAACTCTTCCAGTGCTGGTCGGAAAGAAATTCATTCTCAGGATATACTTGGCTGATAAAAATAAAAACCACGCAATTTACTAAATTTTAGTATGTGGTTTATTTCATGCAATGTAGCTTATTAATTGTAACGAAAGGCTTATTTACCACAATGCATTTTATGATGCCCCGACATGCTATGCAGAAGGTCCTCAACAATCCAGTGGGTGAACTCCATGTTGGATTTTGATATACGAATAAGGGCTTATACACTGTAAAAAGGTGTTTAGAATTTAAACACTTATTGTGTCCGTTATTTCAAACATTTATCAAAAGTGTTTTGATTCTAAACACTTTTCAACTAAACACTTTAATAAGTGTTAAGGTTTTAAACACTTAATTGCAATGTATTTAGGTTCTAAACACTTATCTAAACACTATTTTTGTAAGGTGTTTAGCATTTAAACACTTTTTACCTAAACACTGTAAAAGTGTTTAGATTAAAAGTGTTTAGATTAAAAGTGATTAAATTCTAAACACATATTCAAACGCATTTAAATTTTAAACACAAATTAGTCAAACACTTTCATCATCATTCTCTACATGATCATCCTCTTCTGAATGATGCAAGGAATGCAAGGTTTGGGCATATAGAATAGGTGTTTCGATTTATAGAAAAGTGTGTAGAACACTTATTAGTCTAGAAGCCGACAGCACTGTTAGGACCCAACCTTGTTTCTTCTGTTAAGTTTTTTCTCTGCTGATTATGCATCAATAGGGTCTAGGTGAAAATATCCAGGTGAATGTGGAGCTCTCACCCTTGAGTAATTTACGAAATCCAAAATACTAACTATTCATATGTTAGAAAAATGTCAAAAACTCATTTTTCAAAAATAATATTTTTTCCACATTATGCTACTTAAAAGTGCAACTTCCGAACCATTTCGCTAAAACGGGTCACATATTGTATTCCCTGCTGTTATTTGCCCTATAGTGTAGTGATTCCCACAGTAGTTACCATATTGAATTATAATGATCACAATGTTTCGGCAAATCTGACTTCATCAGGTGTTAAGAGATTGTAAGTTGACACCTGAGACAAAAATGCTTCTTAACCATGGTGGCATACATTACTTTCAACAACAGCATGATCATAGATATTGACAGTAAGGGGTATATGGTTGAGATATACTAAATATTCAGGCATGAAATAAGCATACATACCTGTTAGCCTGCGCATGAGTCAATAAATCAGAAACTATATAAAATTGCTTTGTGTGCCAGGTTTACAATTAATAATTTACTGACAAACATCATTCTCTACATGATCATCCTCTTCTGAATGATGCAAGGAATGCTATTTCCAAGGCGGTGCATGACGATTTTGTATCTCCTGTAATTACAGGGTGGTAGTTTAAAGAGGATATTGTTGAGGCATATGACATTTGCGGTCACTGAGATATGTAATGAAAAGAAGAAGATATGATATATGTAAAGGGGGGTTTGGGCACACATTCCCCATTATGGGGTTGACTACACCTGTCCTCGTCTGCCGGTCCCCCTTGGACAGCTCCCAAAAACATTCCCCATTATAGATGAAGGAAGATCCATGTGAATTCAATAATGAGCAGAGCCCCTCTTCAAGGCATTGGAACTGTTGTTCAAGGACCCTCATAAGCATAATCATATAGGTTGCCACTCTGCATACTGATTGCAATAAGGGGGTAGGTTTTTTTAAAACAATTATGAGCGACACAGAATGTCTAGACACTACTGTGGGAATGCAAGAATACAAGATCTATGCCATCATTGTAGTCTAAGTTTGACCATGGTCCCACAGGTACTTTTACTGAGTGCAAAGCCAGGTACAATAGAGTACAGGACTCCCCAAATCCTATAATCTTGAATCTAACATTGTGAACCAACTTTAAATTGGATTTCATGGACAAACTGTAAACATGTGTGGTTGTATAAAATGAGGGGTTTCAGGAGCAGAGTACCCTCTCCAAGCCATTACCACTCTTGTTAATGGGCCCTTATATTCATAACCATACAGGGTGCTAATTTGAATGCTGCGTACAATAAGGTGGGTATGGTTCTCTCAAGTTTATGAGAGATACAGATTGTCCAGGTACTACTGGGGGAATTACTACAATAGGGCAAATGACAGCAGAGAATACAATATGTCTGCAATAATAGTACGACCATTGCAAAGTGTGACCATTGCCCTACAGTTACCTTTCCCATGGTTTACACCATTGTACTGTAGTATACTACTGTAAACCAGTGTATGCATAAATTTACCATAGTACACCATGATAAACTATAGCTGCATTTACCACTATTGTAAACTAGAGTTAGATGATTAAAGTAGAGTAGTCGCACATAAAATTTGTATATGAAATTATGATATACTATTGTATCATCTTACTACGATATACCACAGTGTTTTTCAATTATGGCAAACTCTGGGTTTGATATTATAGTTTACCATCAGAGGAGGTCCCTGGGGGTGCAGATAGTGGGCTATTGGCATCATACAACGAGCACTCACACCTACAGAGGTTTTGGCGGCCTCAGAGGTCCCTGGGGGTGCAGGTGGTGAGCTATTGACGTCATACACCGTGCACTCACACCTACAGAGGTGTGGGCAGACTGAGGGATCCCTGGGGGTGCAGGTGGTGGGCTATTGACGTCATACATAGAGTACTCACACCTACAGAGGTGTGGACAGCCTAAGAGGTCCCTGGGGGTGCAGGTGGTGAGCTATTGACGTCATACACCGAGTACTCACACCTACAGAGGTGTGGGCGGCCTGAGAGAATTTAGTTGCTGCGATGTTTCGATGGAATTTATGCACCTTCTTTAGGCAAGGATTGGATTGTACCACAAGGCAAGTCAATTGCAAACAACTGTGACATGCTGTCTTATCATTTCTTATTGCAGAAGAAGGACTGACTGGGCAGAGTCGTTCCATTGGCACTATTTTGTTCATACTATTGACATGTGCAGCATCAATCATACTGGTGGTAACATCTCTCATAGGGAATACAACTCTTCTCCATATGTCCATTTTCGCCTCTGAGCTTTTAAGATCAACACTATATGCAACTGCGATAGCCTTCCTGGATATCACGTAAGACAATGCAGTAGAGAGTTTAAGATCACTACATCTACAGCTACCTGTAAAGAAAAGATGCGCATTTTCTTGTTTTTATTACAATGAGGCATGAATTCACAATTATTATTCTAAAATAATTGAAAAGGAAACAGTTTTCACAGTTTGTTCATATTAAGTTAAATTGTCTACCCCATTTTGCATATGAATAGAGAAGCAAGGAGCATTCTGACACTGACACCTTATCTCTGAATATGATCATGATACTTAATCCCTGCACTGCCTCAGGTATCAATGTCAGACTAGAAGGAGCCCAAACTGTGTCACCCAATGTGACCAGACTCTGATTCAGAGTTGTAGTTGGTCTAAGGATGCATTTTGGTTCTCCCAAAAATGGGGATGAACAACTAAGGTTGTTGGAGGTATCGATTGGGTTTGGGTTCCCCGGGGCGGCTTGGACCAGTGCATGCTGTATCTGGCCACCGTCGCGCCACCTGTAGGGGCTTAGCGGTACTGCCTGTGTTGTATGTTGTTAGGGAAGCCATTGCAGCTTCTACCAGGACCCAGAGCGGTCGCTTGCTTGGCTCGTCATATGTGAATATATATATTTTGTTGGCTAGGTTGCTACTTAACTGGTTTGAATTATAGTTCTCATTAGAGGGACCAAAGTAAGCCTTTAATGGCACATCATTAACCCAAGCCAGTATATTAACACAGGATGATTAGAGGGCACAGGAAATTTAGTAGGAAGGCATCCCTGAGATTTAGGTTTGAAGTCAGGCCCTTATACATGTCATACAGTGGGTATGATACATCTCACAAATAGAGTTGTCATGTATAGAAATCAATGCCAGAGGGTATCTGTACAAATTGATTTGTTTGGATGTTTCCTAAGTATGTGAGTCAAGATCATACTGCCAATGATTGGGATATGTTGAGTGGGTAGAAAAGAGAGTGTTTGGGCGGGCAACTGAAACATTAGATTAGCCATATAAATGGGCATGGGGAATTACATGAGCATACTTGAATATTGCTTGCAGGTGGCCAGCTAGTGCTTTTGGGGCACTATTTGGTATCTCTTTTCTAATAAATGGAGCAGCAGCACTGATTCAATTTCCTTACACCATATGGGTTCAGAGACATGGCCTTTTCGCTGTAAGCATTTCTTCTAAACTAATGAACATTCCATTGATGTCCAATCGTAGATAATTACAAGACTGAAACGTGCATTAATTAATTAGAGTTGACATATTTAGAATATATATTGAATGGAAAAGCTGATTAATAGTGTCAATTAATGTAAATACAAAAACATTGAAATTCCCTGCAATATGTAAAATTCATACTAATTGTTAGGAGAATCCATTTGTAATGAAACACTGTTTGTATATAACAGCAGCAAATCCAGGTTGTGATAGCCCCGGCTTGATTATGATATTTTTATTATTATTCATTGTTTATCAATAGTTTGTTGTCTTCATGCAGGTTGACATGTTCTTGCTGGGAACCTGCCTGTCTGCTTTGATTCTTCCTGTCACCATCGCTGTCCGCTGTCCACTATCACATTGCAAAATTAAAGTTAGCAAGAGAAGTTGGAATTAGAACATGAAGAAAGTGATCATAGGAAATATGGAAGACATTGCATCTATTAAGTTCTAGAGCTATATCTGTAAGCACATTCATGATGCCAGCAACCCCGAATTCCATATGTCTGACAGAATAATAATAATATTCTATGATGTGAGGTGTAACAAGCTAATTCCTGTGAATTTACCAATGTGCTCACTTCTTCGCAAATACTTCATATTATATGTAAAACTAATGGGCAGTCTCTCTCACAACATGGGAATAAGAGAGAACTAATAATTATCAAGTCTTTACTCAGTTTTATTATATTTTATTATATATTATTAACAACGTAATTAGCAACAACATTTAGATTAACAGTTAGCCGGTACATTTGTATAGTATGCATCTTTTATGTCTCGGTAAATGACGCTTTGGTCCAACAGACAGGGTTACTCCAGCACCCCACCTGGTGAGAGGTGGCAGAACTCTAGTCAACCTAGATACTAACCCCAGTACAGCTACCAGTCAGCAGTTAGCAGAGACAGTGGGCAATGAACTGTGAACTGAAAATGTGTCACAGAACGCCTCTTTTTTTAAAACCCCAATTGCATATTTCCTGATAACATTATATGATAGTATGTAATGTAATCTGTCAGATAGGCGCAGATGTCAAAACACCAAAACCTGGTAACATAAACATAAGGATAATTAGCGTTTGCATCCCCGGCGGGCGGTTGAGGGCTGCCACCAGGTGGTGCAGACTACCGTTGACCAATCATGTATCATGTACTATAATTATTAGCCTTAAGATGTTAACCAATCACTATTCATGCTATATACGGAATAAACCACAAGTATCAGCGAGATCCGGTGTTTATAATCTTGAATGTCCATCTAACACAGGTATCCCATGCTCACATATGTCTACATTGTCACCTCAATGGAGAAATATTTATAAGTGAAAAACTATAGTTTTGAGATATGGCCGTTCCAAGAAATAGGGTGCTTTTTAAAATGCTCTTATGTCTTTAATAAGAGAGGTATCCAAATGCTTTCTCTTTTACAAAGTAGACTCCTACCCCTAGATCAAATTTACCAAGATGGCAATAAAAATTATATCCTTGGTCACATGATCCTTAATAAGGCCACCTACGACATTTCTCCACTGAGCAAGAAAGCAGGATATCCACCTAGATCTCAGTGGGGAACGGTTGTAACTGTATGGAAACAGCATTAATACTCATTGTCCCAAGGACATCCACAGATCCACCCTCCCTCATTTGCCTACACAGATGTGCATAGGTACATTTTCTGGCCCTTTTCAAATCTATTTAATTTCATTCAGGCCAAATTTATTCCCATGTCCCTTCCCCTCCCTACCGTGTACATTCCTCCGAATTAAGTCCTGCCATGCCCTGTCCTATCCCTATGTCCTCTCTCCTATATCCCCTGTCCACATTCACATCCCCTTACCCCTGTTCCCACATACCTTCTCACAATCATATCCCCGCCTCCCTTCTCATGTCCCCTTCCCCATCTGCTCGCACACCTCCTCCCACCCCATATCGCCCCCCTCCAATATCCCCTTCACACCCATATTGCCTCCCCTCCCATATCTCATATCTCAATGTTCCCTCCCCTCCCTCTCCAAGCCTCACTCCACTTTCGAGTCCTCTTCCCTGCCAAATCCTGCAAGGAAACACATGGTTTGGTCATTTGTCCCTTGATCAGGTGTTTGCATTAAGGTAACCACTGCCCCTCTCAACATTTTTTAAAAATAGTTTATTTGCCACAATCAACAATGATCTCCCTTCCTCTCTCCCTTCCTCACGATGTGCCACATCCTCTCAAGGTCCCTCTATTCCCATAAGTTAGCCGATTACCACTTTCCTCATTCTCAACCTACTACTCCTCTTAATTGAGGTCTCTACATTGTCCTCCTTGAAGGAACAATGTGTAGGATACTTGAGTTTACAACAGCGAAATCTTTTTTCACTCTGTAAATGAGCTTTAATTGCTTGAAGAGAACTTATGATATCATGTCAAACACTATTTTGCACAGCAAGGGACACCACTTGGACAAATAACAGGATTCATTTTTGAGGATGTCAGACAGCAAAAAAGTGTGGCGTGTGGATAGCGCTAGCCGGGAAATGGATAGCTTTATTGGAATCCTTGATATCAATTCGGAGGGTATAGATAAGCTCAGAAGTAATTTCTTTGATTTATGATGGATTTTTCTGTAATGTGTGGAAAAGCTAGAAAATATCACAAAAGTTCTAAATTTACATCACCGAAAAGGGAAGATCATCAATTTTGTTTCAAGAAATGAATATGTATGACAACTTGAATAATCTTTTGGTACTCATTTGGGACCCAGACCCCCTCCCAGTAAACACCCTACGTAGTTCCAACATAGCTCAGAGGTTTCTCTAGGTAGATGTCCAACCAAAAGGTTTGAGATTGGTAATTTTGGAAGGTTTGTAGACGTCAAAACGTTAAGGTTTATTTACGTTCAACAGATGTAGATGTCTGATTTACGTTGATCTACCTCATTCAGACGTAAAAATTCTACGTAGATCTACGTTAAAAGACGTAACTTTTCAACTTCAATTGGGTAGATGACTTTTCCGTGTCACACTAGGTGGCAGCACTATCAATTATGGTATATTACAGCTCCTTAACAAATCTACCACATTCAAGCAGTAAATTCTCATTAATTGTGAATTCAATATCATGCAAATAAACTGCATTCAATAGAATATTTATATATAAAGGACAGGTGATTAAAGTATTGTGCATGAATAGGTGCTTTGAGGCACTTTACTGTGAGGACACCACATTGGTGGTAATGGAAGAAATACAAAGCCTCTCTGCAGCCAAAACTATTCAACAGATCTATACTGTCAGGCTGTTCAATTGAACTACAAGAATATACCATGTAGAATGAGATGAGATTGAAAATTATAGTAGTTACTTTGTATGAATATTGTTTGTAAATGTAAATTTGTCTGCAATATATTACAAGTCTTTGTCTGAGTTCCACTATGTAGAATTATGTAGGGGCATGAATAATACGTGTACATATAAGGTCCGTGGAGTCAGAGCGGCAAGTGCCTCCAACGGACACTAGGTGGCAACACCTAAGCCATGTCCTTTCGGTTATCCGGTAGCGGAGCCAAGCAGGGCACTCCAGACGGCGCTACGGAGGAGTGCCACGTCGACACTGCTTGGTCCGCGCTCAGGGTATATAAGAGGCCGAGGTTGGCTACCTCAGGGAGTTCGTCCCAGGACGAGCTCTGACCCACACCTTTCGTACCTTCGCTTTGACAGGGGCACCTACACCCCTCCCACATTATGGCTCCTGCACCAGCCATGCTGGCACAGGGCTTGACTGTCCGGTATTGCTTCGAACTATCGATAGAATCCTGTGTGTCTTCGAATGGTTGAAAGACCAAGTGAACCGAGTATAAACCTTCGTGTACTTTTGAGGCTGTGATCGAATAAAAACCTGTTGCATTCAAACCGAATTTGGAACCTGTGTTCGAGTTATACGCATATGAAACCCCTACAATTATATGTCATGTGTTAAACATAGATTTACGTCTTCAGGAGCTACTTAAATCAGACCTGCAGGTTTGAGATTGGTAAATAAACCTTAACGTTTTGACGTTGATAAACCTACTAAAATTACGTAGTTCAGACCAAAATTCAACGTAGATTTACGTCTGACCAACGTCGTTGTGTTTACTGGGCTTCCTCCTGCTTTGCAATTCTGCATTATTGTCATGATATAATCACATTGGGAATTGCAGTGAAACAATTCTGATGTAGTGACTTATCCAATGTTCTAGGGACAATATAAGGATTTTTGCAATCTATACATAAGGACTTTTGCAAGCATTAAGGGAGGGATCCAACTTAATGAGTATCTTCCTCTTGCAATTAATTTTCCCTCCACCTCAATGCACCTTACCTTACCTGTTCTTAGATAATGACCATTTCCTAAATGGAGTGCTACTGAAGTGACTTATGTTTGGGTTAGGGGTAGGGGGACTGTATTTTTGATTTTGACGAATTGGTGAATATAAATCATTTTTCTTTGATAACTAATGATTAATGTGCCTCAAATAAAATACCTAGAATTTGATTTTTGAAATCCTTGGATTTTTTTTCTAGGAAAAAAAGGATGATTTGATTTCAATTCTCATTTTTTTTGCAAAACGCAATAAATCCAAAATCAGTTTTTCTGCATATATCCATAAAATCAGTAGTAGCCTTTTTTTCCCCGATATTTTCTTTTCTTGGTATAGTGGGATATACATGAAACACCAACAAGTAGCTTTTAAAAATCCTTGCATCATTTTTCTTTATTTAGAAATAGGATTTAATTTGCTCAATTTAGTTTTTTGCAAAACGCAATAAATCCAAAAGCAGTTTTTTTGCAAAACGCAATAAATCCACAAAAATCATGAAACATGGTTTTTGTGTCCATATTTCAAATGCCTTCTAAATAATTCTTTTATTTTTATTTTCAAATAATGCTATTAACAATATAGACCAAGATTGTATTTAATAAAGCCATATTTAGACAGTACACATAAAAGAATAAACAGTCATTCATACAAAAACAACCTTTGGTAAGGTGGATTTATTGCGTTTTGCAAAAAAACTGCTTTTGGATTTATTGCGTTTTGCAAAAAAACTGAATTTTTTAAAGGACCTATCAACTAAATGAATATACTTTTTTTCAAAAAAAAATTTCACAATTTTTTTCAATTTACCCTACACAAAACCCCTGACTTGTTTTCTCCCGATTTTGTATTTTGGCGCTTATTGCGTTTTGGAACCAAACTCTTCATTTCATCTTCTGTCCCGCGAAACTAGCTCAAAAATCAGACATACATATTGTTTGTAACTAGCTCAAAACCAAGACATACACATTGTTTGTTTTAGGTTTACATAATAACACTCCATTCCAGGCAGTTTAAACCTACACCAATGAATTCCTCTATCCCAGAAACCCTAATTTAGACCTTAAAACCTTGTAGAAAGCCCTTCAAGAACCAGAGATATAGCAAAAACCTTTGACCTAATTAGGGATATCAAAGTCATGTGATCTAATCATTTTGTGATAATTATGCTTCTGACTTAGTATCTACTAGATTTAGATGGTGAGTGCTTAAATAGAGGTTAATTTAATTTTTGTTTGATTTTTGATATTATTGTATATTTTTCAATATTTTTTATTTTTAAACTTCATTTTTTGGACATTTTGACCATGCTGTGACCCTTAAGAAGGGTATAGCTGGAATCAGCATGATTTCTCATTTAGATCAGCCCTATTGATCAGCTTCTTACCTTTAAGGCTTGTTCAGAGACAACACATAACTAGCTCTTGTGTTAAAAGGCTTTATATAGGATTATAGAGGGAAATTACTGACTTTTGACATTGACCTACGCGAAAACTAACAGACTTTGAGGGAGAACTTTTTATATGTGATAGGTAGGGTCATTGTCTATACGAAACCCCAAATATTTCCTACTACCCCTCTCGCAGGAACGAAAATTATTTTTTAACCCCTAGAAATTAATAATTCAAAGGTAATCGCCTGCACATACACCACACCATTCTTCTTCTTGACCGTTTAGTGTATGATTGACCTGAAGTTTGTAATTTATAGTCCGTAAATTTATCTTTTCCTAAGTCACCATACATCATAATCATGTCAGCATAATAATATATTGATATCATATATGATAAATTTAATGAGTCATGAACATGGACATGGACAGTGGGACATAACCTCAGAGTCAGAATGGGTGAGTGAGTAACTTCGGAGTAGAAACAGAAAACACTTTAATTTGGCCTCAGCCGCACCTTTTAAACGTTGCCTATCCACACTCAGGCCATATACTCAGTGTAGTCCAGAGGAGAGTTCAGGATGGGAGTGCAGAAAATCACAGTGAGGTCCCAAGATGATAGCTACGATCTAGATACAGGGGACAGTATACATTCCAAAGAAGTGCTGCACAAAGCTGATGAGGAGGGGCATAAGGTAAGATATATATCATATATGCATCATATTTTCAAAAGTGTTTTACTAAGGTTTACAGACTCTGTGTTAAATAACACGAACTACCACTGGACTTGGCAATGCCGCTATGGAGTCCAAGCTTTTTTGATTGGTCTCTCTTAGCAATCTAAGATATCACTTTGATATCTATCAGCATAATCCATATTGAACACGTGAAATATATGTTCTTCCTTTGGTGGATCAGGGGACGAAGCGTTATTCCTCCAAACACTACACTTCAATATTTTTTTCCGAACACCAGGGTGGGTCATTTATGGTGCACCGCACGCAGAACCTGACTCCCCCGACCCCCCCCCCCCCAAAAAAAAAAAAAACACCTCGAAATTATATTTTTTTCTCCAAAAAATAATTTAGCAGCTGAAAGGGTATGAGAGAAATCATCCGATTCTACCTTCGCTTATCACGAGTTTAGGATGAGGCTTTTTAATTCCACATGTTGAGGAAATGTCAAAGGTCAATGTTTTCCTATGTCAACCACATGTACACACCGTTCTTCTGTCCATACACTGAGATGGTTTTGTGCAATATTTTAACAGATTTCCGTATTTTACCAAAGGTGATAATAGTGTATGGTACGAATCTTTTCCTCCCCTCTTCCTTCCTTCGTTGCTTCGTTTTTTCATTGTTTTACTCTAGTGCAGTAGGTTTCTATTTCTATTACAGTAAAACCTCGCGTATAGGCCGCAACTAGTACGTGAGACAGATCGCCAGTGTAGGATCGACACAGAGTCGGGGTGCGGCTTATACGCGAGTTTTTGCTATTACCTGCTGCCATAATGATCTAATTATGTTATGGAAAGTGATGTCATCTACGGCAAGGGCAACTGTTCACCTCCCTGCCTCTCTGCTTGCCTGCCTTTGTGTCTGCCTGCCCACGACACTTATCTACCTTTCTGCCTACATTGCCTGCCTGCATGTCTGCCTCCTTCTAACCGATGTTCTTGACTTAAAACATGCCTTTGTAATATTGTTATGAGTGTGTCCATTCTAAATGTACCTGTCAAAAGCTGTTCCGTTGAGTCGGTATACAGACAGCACCCATAATGCAAAATAGAAATCATTGTTGGGTTTTAGTTTTACACGTTGGCTTTGGAACTTGACTATTTTTAAACGTCATTCTTTGCCTAATTCTAAATCAAATTGAACCCTAATCGGCCTTTGCATTCAGGACTACCACCATGTAGCACAGAGTATACCCTTTGTATAGGTCATATTTTTATGTTGTATACTGTATATTATGCAGTTTATGTCTTGACTTGCCTTACCACATCTGTGTTGATATCGAGTCCGGTACCATCTCTGTTGGCTGTTTGGCAGTGAGGGATGAGTTAGGAGGGATGTGGTACTATTTGAGTAAGGGGGTGTATTAATGTATAGATTACATGCTGGAGGTGTTTACTGTGTTTTCCCCAAGCCTGGTCCATGTAGGCACTATGTACGTCTTCAATTCTGAATGGGAGCACAGTGTGTTTGTGTGTGTGGGGGGGGGGGGGGGGGGAGGGGGGGGGTCACTAAGCTAGAACCACAGTCTCCACCAATAAGGCCAACACCCACAAGGGGTTCTATCATATGCTGTAAACTCTCTGCGATTTGAAATTCTGCTGCGATTCGGTACAATAGCAAGGTAGCCCCATTGCCGATATTATAAAATGCAAGGTTTCTTGCACACCTTTGCTTATTTCAAGCTCCACTATGGCCTCTAAACATTGCTGAACCTCTGCGGTTTATCATGGTGATAGGTGGTAGTCAGGGGTAGTTACTTCACAGTTTAGTTTGTGGCTGATTATTTCCTTTTAAATACTGCACAAATATCGAGAGTGGCCCCCCTGTATGCACTGTGCCTCTAAATGTTTTGATATTTGACTTTATCCAAATTGCAACACTTAGTCAGGCCCCCTTAGCTGATAACGTTCTGCAATAGAGATGTAGATCCTTGCATATTGCCAAATCTCTATAATTTCAATAGACGCAGGGGTTTTCCTACTGTGGAGTTTTCCTACTGTGGAATTTGACTCATATAAAAAGTGAAAGACGAAATGTTCATTATGTAGAGATATCACAGGGTTCGGAGCATTGAACTGGGTCTATGTCGAGGCATATTGTGGGCTTGGTCCTGGATTGATGAGAGGGAGGGGGGTGATGGTGGTTAAATTAAATCATGTCCCTTCAAATAAGTTCCATGTGACTAGAAAGGTTTGAATTATCTTTACCAGAGCATAATGCCTTTCAGACTCTGATCACAAAAACGATACACTGTATGTCGCACAAGATAGTGCATTGCTGTATGTCAGAATCATACATATTCCCAATTATATTGGTTGGTAGCTAGTGTGTCTTGACTGTATCATAAATTGGTCGTCCAAACAGCATGAACAGGATGTGTCAATTGTGTTCATGCACACAGCATTAGGCTATACACATGGGGTCATGTGGGCTGTATTAATCTGACACTTTAGCTTGTCAGTTTGTACAAAACCGGAGAGCCCTCATGTACACAGTGTACACAAGTCTATATTAGTCAGGTATAAGAAACAGTCTATATCTATGAAGACTTTAAAAGGCACCCTGTCGTTATGGGAAATTCTCAGAATACTACTAAATACTAAATATAATATATAGTGTACGTATCAATATTAACCTGGTGTTTGGCGGTGCAGTTACCTTACCACATGTGGCATTTGTTTGCCAACACTCTGACGTTGCAGAACTCTATCATGTAGCTCTACCTAGAGTAACTCTGGTTGCCCGTTTGGTTGGGACAACTGCCAAATGTTGGGAATTTGCTGGGTCTGGGCAACCCCTGCTGGTAGGCTGGAACCAGTGAACAGGAACAGGAAATGGAACCAGAAAGGCTGATGGTAAAACTACCAAAAACTACCATCATACATTCTGGTTCCATTTCCTGTTCCTGTTCGCTGGTTCCAGCCTACCAGCAGGGGTTGCCCAGACCCAGCAAAATCCAAAGTTCAAGGTCATTTGGCTGTTACCAGAGCCTTCCTTCGGAAGGGTTTGTGAACGAGAGTAGTACTAGGTTAGTTTGTGTGGAAGGCGACAGACGGCAGATATGTACCTGACAGAAAAATACTCCCTTAGCCCACATCCTCCTGCATTCTCCATATGCCGACTACGATGGATGGGAATAGCTCGCAGTATGTATTGGGAATATCGTGAAGCAACCAAATTTATGTTAACTTCTCATCTTTCCTATTACCCCCCCCCCCCCCACCCCCTGTGCTCTTCTCCTACAAAGCCAAGCCGATGTCCCTGAAAATCATGACTCAGTGTTATTTCCCCAAGGACACTCCTGTGTGTTAACTCGACAAAAACCGTCGTCATATGCTAGGTTGACGAGCCATATAAATAATGAATACTTTAGTTTAGTCGGGACTAGAGATTTGGGGTTATGGCCAAGGGCCAAGGGAACCATGTTATCGCATAAGGTGACCACACTTACTCGCTTGTCATCTATTTTTCGTTGTTCTTTTTGATACATAGAGGAAATTGATTAAAATTGTATATTTTTGTGAAAGACCCTGATTGTATTAGAACGTTTTTGTGCTGCATTATTAATAACATGTATGTCGTCTATTAGTAAGAAAGGGGATTAGAAACCCAATTGAGTATATTTAGACCTCTTGAAGTAAGCATGATTACAAAGGATACTGCCTTATCAGACGACAAGCCTAAGCTATGTGTATAGAAAGCTAGGAATAACTAATTGTGATTAAGCTAGTGCCAATGAAGGCAACCACGCGACAAACTGAATGTCAGACTTTTATTGGCTTTCAATCAGAAAGAAGATTATACATTGTACATAACTAATCATGCCTACCTATAATGATGTACTTATGCGAGTACACAACTTATAAATATGAGAAGCTTGTTAAACATTATTTGAGGGCTGGTCGACCCAATATTGATCACCGAAAAACATGTAATTGAAGTGATTAATAAAAACCTTTAAAATTGAAATTGAATTGAATTGAAATTGAATTGAATTGAATTGAATTTGAATAGGCTATTGGGGGTGAGGAGGGGTCCCCCCCCCCCCCATGAGGTCGGAAGGTCGCCGAGATAAAGGCTTCCAGATCACAAGGTCGGCTTTGACCCCACCGTAGCCACGATACTGCTACTATCCCCTTTCTCCAAATGAGGGGGATCTATATTTCATGATGTCCCCCTCGTGATGTGTAGGTTATCGCTGGTATCTCCACCAGAGGAGTTAGGATGATAACCTCACATCGTCCACCTCCTCGTAATCTGTGAATCATAATGGGTGGGGATGGCTAAATTCACACAACACGGCGACATGGATATTTCTTAAAAATCGACATTCGACATGAGGCCTACACCCTCAGAAAAGTGAAAGTCACTGTCGCTAAAACTACCCTCACCTGAGAGTCAGGCAGTAGTTTTAGCGACAATGACTCTCACCTTTCTGTGTGTGTAGTGACATGTGACATGAGGCTTGAAAAAATAGTGACAGGGAACATGACCAATTCTTAAAATCGACATGGGATATGGACATTATTAAGCGACATAGGCATGTGACATGGCCATTTCTCCACTGCCCTTATATTATAGGGCTGAGTACCTGTCCCGGCTCCAATCCGACTGTTGGTGGAGGGGTAGATCTAGTCTTGTATCATGAACTCCTCCAGCCTCTGGTCGTCTGTGAAAAATGGTCAGAACTAGACTGGTGGAGGGGTACTGAGATATCAACCTTTAAAATCGACATGCGACACGGGACCCCCATCCCCGCATCCACCCCCCCCCCCCCCCACACACACACCCCTAATAGGCGATGCTGTTATCTATAGAAGGGACAGAGATAGTCACTCCGCGGGTCACGCATGTCATGGTTAGTTTGGGCGTCACTGCCTAAGTCTCAGGAGAAATTCCGAGCTTTAATAGAACTGACATGGCGTATGTAACCACCCGATTTGTCACTATACATCCAGATCTCAGTGGGGACTAAACCTTTAAACTGTTAAAGGCATAAAACTTAATCCACTCTGATACTACTATAGGATATGATAACATAACTACGTTATAGCCCTATGCTAAGAGCCTATAGGTTATACTAGTGGTGGATAACCCGGAGTCTTGCATTACTAGTGCCATGGAGTCAGCTTATGGAAGCCAGGAGAGTCTTGTGACAACATCATCAAGTACAGGGGTAAATATATTATATAAAATATAACTTCATATTAATGACTGTGAGATAGGTTAAGAGTTACATAAAAGGGAATTATTTGATATCAAGAGAACATGCGTGATGACATATTTTTAAGATGAAAGCCATAGCTTTATTTGTATTGGTTTCGTAGAGGTTACGTTATAAATATCAATATGATGTACGTGCCCGCTGGTACAAAAGAGGATTAGAGGCCCCATTAATGTATAGCCCAAACACATACTTGCAGAATGCAGTTGTATACTGAGTAGCCACTGCAGTTTGATCTAAAGTATTGAGTACACATCCTTGACGTTCCTGCCATTTTCTTCTATTTATCCTCCTGTGCTTCAGGTCATGTAATGTCCACTGAAAATGTAGACATAATACTATTAGATACAAGTTGTCGTTATCAACCCACAGTATATCTGATTATAAAGCTGTGGTACTCATGATAACTTGAATTACTAAATCTAAAGAGAGGTTTCATGAATTGATGTCTTATATGGAGATCATGATTATTATTCATCTATGTCTTCTATTACCAAACAGTTCACAGTTACGAATGTGTAGGTTTGTTATCTTGGGGCAGTAAACCAATAGTCACAACATATATTAATCCCGGAGGCAGCTGTTCAATACTACATGTATGATCTTTGGTTAAGATAAAGACATGGATTTCCATTATCTGGATAAGTCCCATAAGTTAACTGTTTGGTGGGGGCCTATATGCATTAAACGCTACGTAATTTCAAAAATAATGGACAACGCCAAACATGCCCAAAAAATCAGATCCATATGTAGTCCCGCTGAGATGTGAGAATCGTGTTTTCTCAGGAGTCCCTATTTGGCCTTTCAGTTTCACATGCAACTTGCCTATTTATCGTGCAACATTTATATTTTATTCTTCTAGTAGTCTGGACCGGTCGCTTTGCAATGGCATAAATATCGTTTCTTTTTTTCGCTGCTCACGTATTCCGGATACTGAAATGTTCCTTGCCTAGTTAACGCTCGGTTTTGGGGTAGCAAAAATATCAGCCCCATCTCCACTGCATCTCTTCAATTCCATTATCAGCCTGCCCCGGAAAGGACCCTAGCTGTAAACTAGGACAAAGGCAAGCAATAAAACCAAACACATTAGCCTTGAGTCTTGCCGATCTATTTACATTTAATATCATAAATCAGATAACACGTGTGGTCAGGTGGTATGGGATGACGGCGCCTCCATTCCAAGATTAAATGATGAAGACTAGCAACTAGTCCATCATTGTGATATTACTGGGGGGAGGGGGGTGAATGATGAGATGATACCAAATTGAACATGTTCAATGTGATATAACTAATACTATACATTTTGTATTGGGCAGATAGGACATGGACACTGCATGTTATAAATACCACTTACTGAGCAATATCAGACAATGCGGGAATCATCGGCGTCATTTTAGAGTGACCATGCAGAGTATACATATGAGGCTTTAGCAAGGGAAAACACTGTTATTGTGACATGTTACATGTACAAATAAAGAAATACATTAAGACATTATGGTTATTGGAAGCTGGGAGGGAAAACCTCCAAGGAGCTGTAGGGTATAACCTCCGAGGTAAAGCCGAGGTTTCCCGTCATGAAAACTTCTTCAACAAGTATGTCCTAAACAAGTACTAGTTAGGCTACATAATGCGTTGTTGTTGTACACTATTTTGGTGTTTCATAGCTCGACATAGTAGTTTCGCTACATCAGTGCTATTATTCTCAACGATTATGTCTTAAACGCAGGGGTTTCCTGCCAATAAAATATCGTAATAATGGAGCTTGGGATAGGGCCCAAATAAGATAAAGGTGTGTTTCAGGCAACATGGTCCAAAAAATTAGGGTAGATAGGTCGGATTTTCTTTTTCAAATGTTACAGTAACTAGAAATAGCATGAAATTGTATGACATTCTTCTTGGAAAGCAATTTCCTATAGCTAAGGTCAGGCAATCAATCAGGTGTGGAAGCTGTTCTTCCTGACCAAGGAATTGCTAAAAGTTCCGAAAAAATATGAATATTACAAAAAAGATAGGAATTCCCCAAATTGTGAAAAAATGCTATGGTCGGCACTTTTTTTCAATTTAGGGTCGAGTTGCCTGAAACCCCCCTTTTATTTTTTTGGCCTAGGCATATGGCCAAACTTAAATCGTACTCCGGAGTTTGGCATCACATGCCATTACTCTTTGGTGCGATAAGCAAGGAGCGTATTAGTACATGTACATCTATACAGGCTCTCAGATTAACATGATAGACCAACATCGGATTTGCAAAACAATTTGCATCTCATTACAATGTCATAATATAGCTTGTTCCAAATGATATATCCAACGATGATATACATGTAGCCCCAAGGGTTTCAGGGTACCATTCTGCGGATGCTCTTGTTCCACTGCATGCCCGACAAATTACCACAAAGACAGTATTCTGAGGGAGTTTAGAAAAACAATCTCTAAGGCTGGGGCTCCACTAACAGATTTTCTGGTCCATTCTCATGAAAGTAAATCTCTCTGGTAACATGGATGATCAGATGTCCGGGTTTGTTTATGTTTGCTTTTATTCATCTGTCTGAGTGTGATTCGTAAGAATATGTCCGACGACGAAATTGGGTACAGTTCCAGCTTAATTAAGGGGATTAAAAACATATATGGCATTCTCCTGTTCAATATGGGGACAAGCAATCCTTGAGCAAATATGTTCTTACGATGTTCCACTGCCTGATAGCCATACCCTTCAAAAATCGGAACACAAATTATGATAATTACAGGACCCATGCACAGTAAAACCGTGAAACTTAGTTATTATTGTATCCAGCGGGACAATTGTCTTATTGAACATGTTCTTCTTTATCAATATGCATTATACAGAAAAACTGTGTATGCAAGCCAAATTCACATGAGTCAGGTGTTTTATGCTATGATAAAATATGATGCAACTACACAGAGAGACATTACCAGTATATTTTATTAGGTACCCGGAGACTGAAGCAAGCTCAATGCATTCAGATATTTCAACTTGTTATCCTCAACACAGACTCCTGCACCCTTGGCACCATGGAGGCGCTACATCGGCCTGACCATCTGCCTTGTGGAGTGCCTGCTGTTTGGTGGCACCATCTTTGGCTGGTATTCCCTGGTCTACATTTTCAAGCAGGATGGTATATATGCTGACCTCTGTGAGCCTACTGGAGGCAACTCTAGCACAGCTGCGCCCATTACTGTGACAACATCCAGGGTAGATGCCCAGCAGGGTGATTGTGCTGCCCAGTCAGACCAGCTTCAATTGGCCTTCACTATATCACTGGCAACACAAGGGGTGTCGTCCCTACTCCTTGGGATAATCTTTGACAAGTATGGCTTGCTCACAACCAGAAGTATAGGCAGGTAATGGTAGTGGTCTTAATTCTACCAAACAATTAATAGAAAATGTTGAAGCCAGCAGGTCATGCCAATCCTCTGACAATTGATTATCTGATTACCAACTGAGTTTTGAAATAGTTTATTGGCAATAAAACAGGTTTAATACATAAAGTGAGTTGTTCCCAAATAGACTTATCAACAAATATATAGCACATGTATGAGAGACGATGATAAAGCCATGTCAGATTGTATAACAGGTATCAGTTTGATTTATCCAATTATGAAATAGTTATATCCATCTATTCAACAGTGTCGCTGCGATAATTGGGTACCTTTTGTTGGCATTCACAGATATAGGTAAGGCATATATACAGACTATTTCCATTCCTAACAACCAAAACTAATATCTGTAAATATTGAATACAACCCATCCTAAAAGTTCTATTTCACTCCAAAGGTAGACATTTGTATTTCTATTTCTAACTCTATGTTTTACAGATAGACCTTGGATGATATTCCCTGGCAGTGCCTTTGTGATGGTATCATGTGTATCCATAATGCTTACAAACTCTCATGTAAGTCTAACTGTTAATACATTATTATATCTTTCCAGGTTTAAACAAGATAATTGTTTATAACGATGGTTTAATTGATACAATGTATTATTTTCATGCCTAATAATTTGCTGTGAAAAGTGATAAATTGTACTTCTGAAGCAAAAAGTATGGGATGAGAGAAGCTGTGATTGCAACTGTTACTTTTTGTTTTAGGCAGCTTCTATAGCAGGCAGTATGACAGCACTAGTGATAACTGTGAACAATGGTGCCATCAACACATCAGGAGCAGTATTCTTTGTAATAAAGGTAAGAGTAAAAATGTGGGCTGGCTTAGCTGCCGCATCTCTATCCTAGTACATTGTGACTGTAATCCTATTCACCTCACTTCTGTCAGAAGTACAACTACTCAGAATAATGTGCAGCTTACATAGCATAGGGATAAATATGGAAGAAAGAAGAATAGTGTAGTTGCTGGGAAGCGCATTATGAGATTATGCCATTCTTTCCCCTAGATACAAAGCAAAGACATCAGACATGATGCTCCTCTCCTCTCTGGCAGGAAAGTGTTACTGTATGAAATTTGCTAACCACGATTGTGCTGGTGAATATATCATTGTGAATATGTATCTTATTTCTCCATCACCACCCTCCAATTTCAGCTTGTCCATGAGGCTGGAATTCCACGTGTCTATAGCCTGTCCTTCCTCTGTTGTCTTTGGAGTATAGTCCTGATCAGTACCATCTTTATATTGCCACATTACAAAATACCCTCATTTGAAGACTCCTCGTCAAGTAGAACCATTGATTCTGGCAGCGACATCAAGGGGGTATTTGTCATCAATGGAGATGGCCAGGTACCCAGCAATCGATCAGCTGCAGAAGGAACCTCAAGCAATAGGGCAGCTATAGACATTTTGGAGCAAGAACAAATGGCAGAGCAAATGACCTCCAGTTATTTACAAGATGGCAGTACTAATTCAAATTGGCGTCGACGTTCACATGAAAGATCACATATCTCACAAAACAAACATCTTCACTTACAAGTTGGGGGCTCTAAAAAAATGACACAAGATATAGAGAAACCTTTAAAGAAATACATATTTGCCTCTTTGAATATTATATATTTGTTCTGGTTAACTTCCCTCCATGTCTGCATTCAGTTCTACCTGGGGAGCTTTAATACCCGTATCACAGATATGCTAAATGGAGACATAGATCAAGGTAGGAACCATTATTGATATACTCAACATCTCCTATCAAGCACGTAGTGTATTATACCGATATTCATACCACAGTTCCCTACAATACAACTGAATCATCTGGCCTCTCTATTATAGAAGTGTCTGAAAATGACAAAGATCAGAATTGACATTCTTCGTCATTTAATGAAAGTTGTTTCCTGAATTTACTCGTTCTTTTCTAGTCAGCTACTTCACCAACATACTAGCCTATGCTCAGATGTGTGGCATTCTCATAGCCCCACTGTCTGGAGCCCTTATGGTCTGGAGGAGAAGGTCAATGTTAAGTATGTAACCTTTAATATTTTCTACCATGGTCCTTATATACATATTGTCCTGATAATATCCAGAGAAAGATTTATAACATAGAAAGAGAAAGTACTGCCAAATTATTTTTTTTTTACTTACACTAAAGGTGTACAAATAAGTTCAAACAACATAGGACTTATGCAAGTCTACAGCCTGGGTATGTTCTCACCTGGCCTTGACCTTGCCCCAGTACTAGGACCAATGACAGGCCTAGTTTCTGGACACACCTTAGTAACTGGTAAACACCTACCTGGATACCTTTGTCCTGGTGGTGTCACATGCTACAGAAGAAGTTGTGGAGGTGAATCTCACCCTGGTCTGTGTCATATTTTCGGTCTAGCAACAGGGTCGCCCACACCTGTCCTCGTCTGCCGGTCCTCCTTGGACGGCACACACAGAATATCACAAATGTAGTGCAAGCAGGTAACTAGCTGGCACTGTATTGATGAGGTATTCGGCAGGTCTAGAATGATGCTGACCTTTAATTACAGGTGCAAACCAGTCAGAAAGAATGAAGTATATATTTGATGTGGAAGTAAGGTGTTAGCATTAACAATATGCATAGTTTCTGAATTATCAAAGCACAAATTATTTGCTTTCTTGAAATCACAGGGATTGAATTATTGAATTGTACCACAAGGTGAATCAATTGCAAACAGCTATGACATGCCATCTTATCATTTCTTATTGCAGAAAAAAACCTGACTGGTCAGAGTCGTTCCATTGCCACCATTTTGTCCATACTATTGACATGTGCAGCATCAATCATACTGGCAGTAACATCTCTCATAGGAACTTCAACTCTTCTCTATATGTCCATCTTCGCGTCTGAACTTTTAAGGTCAACACTGTATCCAACTGCCATAGCCTTCCTGGAGATCACGTAAGACATTACAGTAGAGAGTTTAAGATCACAACTTGCACGGCTATGTATAATGTATAAATGAGAATGGATATATAAAGGAATTAGACCTAACTGAGAGGAATATGACTACCTGCTGCATGTGTATATTGAGTACAAGGTCAATATTCTATGTATAATTGCCCTATTATTGAGGCCTTTTGCTACGCAACTGGAACCACATACTTCAACACTGCAACTTTATCACTGGGGCCCTGTCTGAACTACTTTACATGTACCTGTACTGGAACCTATACTTCTAGGTTTGCCGTAGCTGTACACTTACACATAGGCCTAACAGGATCATAACTACAGTCGCCTTAAATATGGGTTTGATAGTGGGATGTTCTCATTAGAAGGATCAAAGTTACCCTATAATGGTACAGACTCATTTCATCACACCAGTGTCTCATCACAGGATGATTAGAGGGCACAGCATGTGTTCAGCGCTGGTTTAGTAGGAAGGAATTCTGGGGTTTGATATGTAATATGACATGTGATATAATGGATATGACAGCTCTCGTAAGTATGTGAGTTGAGATAATACTGCCAATGATTAGGACTGGTTGAGTGAGTAGAAACAAGGGTGTGTGGTGCGGGCATCTGAACCTTTGGATTGGCCATATAATTGAGCATCAGGAAAACCTTGTTGACATGAGCATACTTAAAATGTACACAAATGAGTGTAGAGTTGTTAGCTATGTAGTGGTTCGGAATCTCAGAAAGAGAACAAGAACGTCAGTTTCCAAGTGCGAAGTAGAAAGCCTGTTTTATTCAACGTATCCCTATTACAATTGAATCTAGTCTTAACCCGAAGGGTAAGACGAAGCAGTCCTGGTTCAATCTAGTGATTGGGGTAGGGTAATGCGGGGAGTCAGCCGGGCCTGCACTGACTGGCGACTATACGAGGAGGGGAGGTTTATATACCCCCTTTGGATGTGAAATGGACATGGTCACGTGTCGGTTGGCTCCCGCCTGAAACGTGGTGCGCAGTACCCGAGAGAGGACAGTCGCCCCCTCTGGGATACCGCCCACACTAACGCCAGGCGGGAACAACCCGAACTTAATCCTCCTCGGTCACCTGGATATAAATGATTACCGTAGTAAACCCCTACACTACCCCCCCTAGACAACACTAGGTGTGGTAAAAACCTGAGTAGTAGACTCATAATAAAATAGTTTGACAACCAGAAGTAGTTTGTCTATACACTATACACAAAGGGTTTTACTACCATTAGTCATATGTAATATATGATGAACAATATTAATGGAATTAAGGCATTACACTGTCATAGAAACCTTATGATATGACTTTTACGTTAAGTAGTACCCGAAGTAGTTACTAACAGTTTGTAACTATCTTCTGATAGGAAATACATATATAGTCCTGATAAGGACCTTTAAAAATATAATCGGCAAGTGTACCAATTCCGAAGAATTATTACCAGTCCTAAAAAGGACTCACAAGCCTAAAAAAATTTACATAGGGATACATGATAACTTTTCTCCGCACCAGAATCAAAATTTTCATCACCTCCGTTTTCCATAACGAAATATCTATACAACTAGATATACATACTCTTATTTACACCCACCCGAAGTGGTTAACGTTTGAACACAGTTATGGTTTATACAGATCTTTGGTATTATCCTGAGTATCATAAACTATCGTAGTGTATCAGCACCATAAATATATATTAGTAACATGGACGAGAATGTACGTTTTAATAAATAATCTGGAACTGCAGCGGTATACTGCAGAACCTCACAAAAAGTGCTATGTTGACTTAAGAAGTCGGATACTGGGCTGATCTCCGGATCTGCTTCGGGACGAGTACGTGAGGTGCTCTCCTCTTCATCTTGGACGACTGAGTGAGTTGCTCTCCTCTTCATCTTGGACGACTGAGTGAGGTGCTCTCCTCTTCGGGTCTACCAGCAAATGGTAGACTCCTGTAGGTGCAATGTATGTTAAAACGTTTACATATGTGGAAATATTATTAACACTTGGTATGGATATCATTACCTCAGAACCTAAAGGTTCTTTTAATATGAAGGGATAGTCCCTTCATATTTACCTTCGGCTTCCGTAGCCGAAGAGTTCCTGAAACAACTACAGCTGTATTCAGTTATCCCGAAGGAGCTTTGTTTCAGCCTTCGGGTACCTCCTTCTTTTGGATGGCATCTTTCAGCTGATCCATGCTCCCATCCCAGTCCGAGAATTTCATCCCGAGGCAAATTTTAAATTTGGCCTTCATCTCCCGGATTTCTTCCTGGAGCTCTTTACACTCCTCTCGGACTGTAGCTTCCAGCACAGCGGCTTTGTCGCGCTGTGCTTCCAAGAACCTGGTCTTGGTAACTACCTCATCGGCAGTGTCCTTCTGAAGGCTCTCCTTTTCCTTCCGGTGACACTTCCTCACCCCTTCTATGAAGTGTTGTACCACCCTCTTGTGGTAATCCTCAGCCATCACCCGCTGTTCCTTCTGGAAGTCATCCAGAATCTCCTGTCCTATCTGATTGGACAGCGGAGCATCCTTAGGAAAGTAGGATGCTATCGGCGTTACATTAAGAGTGGCCGCAGGCTTCTCCTTCTTGGGTTTGACCTCCTGTGTTTTAACAGGAGGATCCATGGTTGGTTTCCCAACCTCAGTCGGCTTCCCTGGTGGTGGAGCCGGCTTATGGGGTGGTGTCGCCGGAGCTGGTACTGGACCTTTCGGTGGCGGAGGAGGAGGTCTCATAGCCTCCCCATCCGGCCCAGTGATCCGGTGAGCAGGCTTGAATGCCTTGTGTGATGGCGGCTGTTGTTGGTGCCGCGAAGCATCCCTACTGGCATGCTTTAACACCTGCTGGTGTATTCCTGAAGGAGCGGATGGTTCCGTCCGTCCCGAAGCAGATGAAGGTCTGCTTGTCGGGCCTCCTCGGTACCCGGCGTCGGGTAGGACACCCCCCTGGGCAGACGAGGTGGACGCCACATGTCGCACCAAGTCGTACCAGGACCGGGAGGGTTCCTCCCCAGGACTCCTGCGTCCCCGTCGGGCCAGCTCCCTATCAACCTCCCTCTGGCGAGCGAGTTCATTCTCGCGCCTTCGGGTGTCTTGGGGGGTCTGGCCGAGCGTCTGAGACTCCTGTCCAGGCGCCAAGTCCATCTCCGGATAGTCAGTATGTCTATCCGCAGATGCCTCATAGCTACGACCACTATGAGAGGACTCCGTGTAATAACGGGAGTCAATCTCCTCAAGGCTGAGGGTCCCTCCTCTTCTCACGTGAGTAGCCGGGCTGGTGGACCGAGACCGTCCCCGATCACCTTTCGGCTGCTCCCCCCGACCCCGGTAGTAGTCCCTCGGGTCGGGTTCTCTCCCACCTCTTCCCCGGCCTCGATTGGCAGACCGACGGAACATCTCGGGTGGGTATTGGTCCGGATCCAAGTCAAACTTCCGTGAACCCGGGACCTTCGCAAACCTCGCTACTGTGAGCTTCGATTTGCTTTCTGCTACCTCGCAGAAATACGCCTTAGAAGAATTAAGGCTCTTCGGATCCTTCTTCAGGACATCTCTGAACGCGTCTATTACGCGTTCATGCAGGGCCATTACCTTGGCTCTGGCCTCACCACCTCCAATATTATGGAGCATGGTCATGTGCTTGATCAAGCGTCCACGCCTAGGATGCAGGTGACCCGAACAGGTAGTGGTACCTGCCCCCTCCGGATCGCACTGGTACACCATATAGTGATGGGTGTGGTTTTCCACTAAGTGGCGCAGGTACCTCGCCCTAGTGGTGAAGGATACCTGTAATTCCAGAGATGACTGGCATTTCTGGAATGGACACTCAAGGTGGTCCCTGTCCCAATGTCGGACAGCCCAGCGGATCTTTGCCTTCTGATCCCTGGTATAATAGGTTTCCGGGAAGAAATCTATTTTCTTAAGCCAGTCCTCGTAGAACTCGCTCACGAGAGGATCCCTTTGGGTGGCTCTGCACCAATCCTCATCGTCGGATCTCCCATTCAAATTGATGACTGGCGGGATGGAGAAACGCCCCGATCCTTTTGCGCATTCCCCCCAGTAGGAGGGAATGAATCCCTGAAATCCACCTCTGGCGTTATTCCAGATGTGTTTTTCCAGGGCAGTACCCGACTCGCTCCCCGAGCTGACGTCGGACTGATGTCCAGCAGCCACATTCGGGTCGGGCGTCGGGTCGGTTTGGGTGACTGTGGTCACTGGGTCCTTCGTCTGGGAAGGAGATTTTGGAGCCGCAATGTCCATATCGTCCTCTCCTGTAGCAGACTTCCCTTGGGAAGTACTGCTCGTATCAGATTTATCCGATACTGACCCATCGGTCACAATCCGCTGGGCGTCTGGTACTCTCTTTAACCGGGCTGCCTCATTCCTCAAGGCTTGGCGACCCCGAGGCTGGACAAAAGGGGATTCACCTTTTGTAACTACCACAGTCCGGATATCCTGACCGTGGGGACTGCTAGTGCGGGTTGCAGGGTCACCCCTTCGGATGTCCCTGCTGGCTTTAGCTGCAGCCTTCTCCTCTGCCTGAGTCAAACTCTTAGTCCGAGTCTTGACCATTTCCTCCACCGTCTCGACGATGGCTTCGTGACGGCTGAGGTCCTTCTCCGCCATGATTGTTTTCATGCGGTTATAGTCTATCTGATAGACCTCGTAGGATAAGTTGGACCGTATTAAGTCCCTATATCCTTCAACCGATCTCGGTTCCAACATCCCTACCGGGTTGTATCTGCGGTAGCAACCTACCGCGAGGGTAGTGGCGCCGAATGCCCCACACGAAGTGTCATTCGAGATGGGTGTCATCCGAGGCACACACATCCCGACGTCAGCCATCTCGGCGTCAAACAAGCCCTTCCGAAGTGCTTTACACACCCGGAGGCCTTGCTGTAGATTTTCCCAGGTGGCAAACCACTCTGGGGGCATGATGCGGAGAGCTCCCGCATCAATAAATTCTTGCAACATATCCACTATGTCGTTAGGGATAGGTCTGGCTAGGCCTATCTCCGTGGCGCACATCACGTCTGGATGGAGATTCATCTCCCTTCCATCGTAGCAACTTTTATCAGTTGACTTCACCAGGCTAGCTGGCTTCTCATCCTTCGGGTGGTTATCCGGGTCGATGTTCGGATTACCACACATATCCCACGTATCCTTCAGATGTTGGGCCTCCTCCTTCTCTATTTTTAGAGCAAGGAGACGATCTTTTTCATGAAGACTCCTTCGTTCAGCCTCAGTGAGTGCTGATTCAGACGTGGATACATCCATGTCTTCCTCTCCGAGGAGCTGCTCCTCGGAGAGAGTAACAGGGCTGGCGGCACCAGCACTGTCTTCGTGGGGCAAATCGGCCATGTTGTGTGGCCGGTCCCCTCCGCCCAACTCGAGCTGCCGTGAGGCCATGCTGGGTTGGGCGCTCTTATTTATACTAAATAAGAGTCCTAACTATTACTACAGGTCTTTGTGGAGGACCTGTTCTCCTTTTGAAACGTATTCACCTACTTTTGACGCTTGAATTCGGTTCCTATTAGATCCTCCTCGTTGGCCAGCACACTGTGCCGGCGAAGATTCGAAATCTAATGAACCAAAACGACCTCTTTGCGCAGAGGTCACGCGCATCCACGCGCGTCTCGGGCCCTCCGCGAGACTGCCCTAACTAGGTCACTCATTGACCCAGTTCTTTTCCCGCGCCCGCAGGGCGCCGGTGCTTTTTATTATAAACAGGTGCTTCGGGTAGTAGCCGAACCATTCGCAACCAACAGCTCTGCTGGAGTATTAGTGAGGTTTTTATGGGAAGCATGCCCGCAAACCCACCGGATTATCCGCTCACCACCCACTGGTACCCTGCTGGGGGGTTTACACGCTCCATACCCGGTCACTCGTGTATATTCCAACATTTAACAGATGACAACACAAAACAATTTCTCGGAAAAAGAGGAGATAAATTTATAATTTTTCCCGCCAGGAATTTCTTCCCTCCCTCTCCTAACATAGTACAGGACAACACACTCGTTGTGTACTAGCTTAGGTTACCGCAGCCCTTTCTATCAGGCGGGGACTGCGTCGGGTACCTCCCATGGGTATTTTCTTTGACCTAGCTCCCGAAGGCGCCTTTTCAGAGGCAGGGGTAGCCGTCCCCTTTCTCTTCCGCCTAGGTTTGCTTACAGCTAGCGAGACTTTTTCCTTCTTCTGCACCTTCGGATCACTGCCCCCCAACTTCCTAGGCCTTCCTCGGCCACGTTTCGGGGTTATTTGATCCATTTTCCTGCTCTTTACTTCTTGGAGTAATTCATCTACTCCTAACCCATACGTTTCTGTGGTCAGATCCCTCCCCTTCCAGGGACGGAGCCGAGCCACGTTGGATTTATAGATCCGCCCAATTAAGGATCTAATCATGACAGTACAGTCACTTACTACTCTAGTCACCACAAATGGACCATCCCAGTTGCTTGCCAATTTTAAATTGGATAGAGGTTCGTGTAGTCTTACTACTTGATCCCCTACCTTGAACCGACGGACTTTTAGTCCATGGTCATAACCAGTCTTCTGCCATTTCGCGTTCTTTTGTAACTCAGTTCTAACAAGTTCGTATGCGAATTTGAACTGGTCTCTTAGTGATTCTACAAACATCACGTGACAGGGTGCGTCGGGATTCAACCCGACCACTCCAAAAACAAGATCGGCTGGCATGATCATGTCCTCCCCAAACACTAATAAGTTTGGGGTGCAATTGGTGCTTTTATGAACAGTGCTGTTGTATGCATGGCATACATATTCACATTGTTCATCCCAATCAGTCATACTTTCATTCACCAAGGGTTTCAGAACCTGAATCAGCATTCTGTTGAACCTTTCCACCATCCCATCACTCTGGGGTCGGTAAGGATTGGTTCGGGTCTTACAGATGGCTAACCCATGGCACATTTCCTGCCATAGATCCGACTCAAATTCCCGGCCTTGGTCACTATGCATCATCAGAGGCACTCCTAGGTGTAATACCCAACCTTTCACAAAGGCCTTCGCACAGGTCGCTGCTTTGTGATCGGGTAAGGGGAACACCCGCGTATACTTAGTATAGTAGTCAGTGACTACCATCATACACGTTTTACCATCAGGGGTTGTTTTAAAACCACTGATGATGTCGATTGCTATTCTCGCAAACCTAACTCCGAACAGTTCCTGGGACAAGGGCATTTTACCCATCCCAGGGCCGGGTTTATTTTTGCAGCAATCGGGACACGTGGCGATCCAACGTAATAAGTCAGTGCTCATTCCTGGCCAGTAGTATCTTCGGGACAGTCGCTCTAATGAACGTTTCTTCCCAAAGTGACCACTGGTCATATGACCGTGACAATAATACATCAAATCCCTCCTCATACCGGAGGGGATCACTACCTGTCTGATCCTTCTTCCCGAAGGATTGATCTTCCATCTATATAGAACACCTTCGGATACTTCCAGCTCTGTCCATTGAGCTAAAAATCTCCTCATCTCTCTATTTTCTAGCGAGATTTCAGGTCGAACAGGTTTGATCCCCTTAGGAATCAACCCGAGCAACCTCCCCACGTTCGGATTCTTCTCCTGGAACCTTCGGATAGTCTCCATAGACCATTGAAGGATACTAGTTCCCCTGGATTCCAGTGGCAACCGGACTCCAGCTAGGACCGCCCCGTGGGCTCCACAATCATCACATTTCTCATTTCCACAACTCCTGATGGGTCTGCGGGACAGTGCATCAGCATTTACATGCTTCACACCGGGTCGGTGTTGGATCTGCTTCTGTTCCAACCCGAACTCTGATAAGTGTGCTAACCACCGACCTATCATACCTTCAGCATCCTTAAAATTAAGTAACCACCTCAAGGAGGAATGGTCAGTCCTCAGCGTGAAATCTGAGCCCCACAAAAAATGTTTATATTTCTTTGTGTAAACAATCACTGCCAAGAGTTCCCTCTTGGTGGTACAGTAATTCCTCTGTGACTTGTTCATGGTGTTGCTAGCAAAAGCAATGGGAACTTCCTTTCCGTCTTGGACCTGACTCAAAGCAGCTCCAATGCTCTCATTGCTGGCATCAGTATCCAGGATGAAATGACCGGCGGCTGTCGGATATTTCAACACTGGTGTTTCAACAAAGAGTCTTTTGATGGATTCAAAAGACTCGTCTTGCTCTTTTCCCCATGGAAAAACTTCCTTACGCCTACCAGGTGTCCAATGAGACAGTGACTGGATAGGATAGCTCACCTGGGCATAGCCTGGTAAGAAATCTCGATAATACGAGCAGAACCCAAGGAATGAACGGACATCCTTGGGACACCTGGGTTTTTCCCACTCCGTCACACTTCGGATCTTCTCCGGGTCTGCTTTCACACCCTGTGTGGAAATGATTCTCCCCAGATAATTAATATCTTTCTTAACCCTTTGCTGCCCAGAACTATTTGATCAATAACCGTATTATTCAACACTATTGTTCTGATGTTGGAAGACATGCACTAAATTAATTTCCTATTTTGAGACAAGGGTCATATAACATTTCATGAAAGGTCTTGAAGGGGATTTTATCTTATTAAACTAGATAGCACAATAGCATTTACTTATGGTTGCCATGGTGACCTGAAACATTCTATTTGCTGTTAGAAACATTATTACTGCATTTGTAGGGCCAAGGAGGGCTTTTTTTGTGAATGAATAGACTATTTCTAGCCTGAACAATGTTCCAAATAGTAACCTTGGGAATGAAAATTAATGAATAATGATACCATAATCTGTATCTACAAGAAAACTTGATATAAGTTGATTTTATAACTTTTTTTCACATTTTTATGTATTTTAAAGCCCAAATTAGTGAAAATTATGCTTTCTGGATGATTTTTCGATAACCTTCATGAATAACATATGTCATTGCCTGTTCCTTGGTTAAGGTTACACTATTCCTCGAATATACAATTTACAGCAAGAATAGTGGTCCCATTAGAATCGTGAGGTCATGTGCTTCATTATGGGGGTAAAAATGTAGGAATTGACCCAGTAGAAGTGTGGGGATGAAGCCTTACTCCAACATAGCTGTTTTAGGCCTAAAACCGCGCCAATTGGCGCGGTTGGGCACGAAAGGGTTAAACAACTGACATTTCTTAGGTTTTAATTTCAACCCATTACTCATTATTCTCTGGAGGACTTCTTCCAGGTTGTCTAGACAACCTTGGAATGTTTTTCCGAAGATAATGACGTCATCTAGGTAAACTAGACATTTCTTCCATAGTAGATTGCTCAGTAATGTCTCCATCATGGCCTCGAAGGTGGCTGGCGCATTGCACAACCCGAAGGGCATGACGTTGTACTGGAACAATCCTACATGGCTAGAGAAGGCCGTCTTCTCCATGTCGGCAGGTTTCATTCCGACCTGCCAGTACCCAGACTGTAAGTCTATGGTACAGTACCATTCATTCCCTCCTAGTGAGTCAATGGTTTCATCAATCCTCGGCAGAGGATATCAGTTCTTCTTCGTCATCCCATTCAGTTTCCTGTAGTCAATACAGAACCGTATGGTCCCATCTTTTTTGGTGACCATACAGACTGGACTGCTCCAGGGGCTGGAACTGGGTACAATAACATGATCCTTAATCATCTTATTGATCTCAGTTTCTGCTACCTCCTTCTTCTTCAGAGGTAGCCGACGGTAAGGAATTTTAAAGGGGGAACTTTCCCCCACGTCAATTCCGTGTAGGACTTTATCAGTTCGTCCTAAGGGTTCTCCTGGGAACGCGAAGGCCCTTCGGCAACGTTTTAACATTACCCGAAGGTCCTTCTGCTCCTTCGGATCTAGTTCCGAAGCATCTAGAATTAGCTTTTCTAATTCCTCTTCAATTACGGCCGTACCCGGCGGCTCTTCGGATGGCAACCCCAGAAGGCTGCTGGTGACCGCCTCAGCGAGTACCACACTGCCTACTTTAGCGCCTTTCTGGAGATATACCATATGAACACCAGGATTGGAAATGGGGACAAGGGTCCATTGGGCATTTCCCACCAACGTATCAGCAGATTCCAACCCGAGGGATTGGAGATAAGCTACGTCGGGTTCCATGACCCCGGCCCTTCCTCTTAGTTCAGAGGAAGCGCTTATTAACACATCACATGTGGTTCCCGGTGGAAGTTTCACCGTCTGTGCGACACTTGCTACACTACTGATAACTCTCAGCACACATTGTGCTTTGATATTATAGGGACTCTGTATGGACAATTCACCTGTCTTCGGGTTCAACATCATCCCGAACAGGTCGGCAAAGTCCATCCCTATGATACCATCATCCTCGATCTCAGCAATGGTTGGGGAGAATACAAACTCCTTCCCCACCACCGAGATACACAGGAAAGTACGTCCAAACGTCCGCAATCTGCTACCGTCGGCTGTGCATGCATTTACCCTCATTTTAAGGTCATCATTTGTGCCCAGCAGAAGAGTGTAGAACTTCCGAGAGATGATGGAGTGGCTGGCTCCAGTATCTATCAGAAATTCCCCGACTCTACCCTTCACAGAAGCGGCTAAATACCACCTTTTTCCTCCATTCAATGAAGGGTTACTAGTGAACTTCTGTAAGTCACTCTCAGTTCCTAGATCTAATCCACGCCCTCTTATGTATTCCAGGCAAGGGTGATCTAGGGGGAGCCTGGTTCCACAAACCATTGCACTATACTCCTCCGCATCAGCACCGGGTTTCCCCGACTCACTTCCCGAATGTATGACTGGAATGCTGATGGCCCCGGCCCCAGGGTTCCCAAGCTGCGCCTGCTTGTCCCCCATATGTCCGGGCGTCACTACTGAGTGTGAACTTACTCCCGTTCCGTCAGGAGTATCATGGCATATTTCCTTCGGGATCTCTGAGTCGCCTTCCTCAGGGATCCCCTTTAATTTTCCGAGTTCTTTCCGGAGAATCGCATCACAGGTTTCTCAGCTGTGCATGAGGAGGCATAATGCCCCTTCTCCTGACATCTGTAGCATGTTACAGTACTCAGTTCGGGTTTAACCCTCCTTTCCTCTTTCTTATCAAACATCGCCATCATACGCTGCATCATGGCTTCTACCAATCCGAGGGACTGGTCGGGTTCCGATTTCTTCGGAACATTGGGTTCTGGTGGACCCGAGGGAGGTTTGGAAGGGGTTTTTGAATTGTCCCCTGGAGGTTTCTCTGGCTTTTTGCTAGAGGATGATTTGTCAAAAGGTTTCCGCCTTTTGTTATCACCGGACTTTTTGTCCCGGCGCTTCCCACTGAAGGCTACCGCCCCAATGGTCTCCTCTCCTTCGGAATCCTCACCCGAGGATCCCCCGCTGCTACTATAGTCAACTACCGCTGACGTTCGGGATTGGTTGGGCACCAATCCGGCAAGAAGAATTTTCTTCTTCTCATAACCATCTATGGCTAAAAATAGATCGGCTAGGGAGGAATCGCTTTTCCAAGCTTTTCTGGTTAGTTCCTGATGATCAGGGTCACTCAGTCCGCTAATAAACCGGACAAAGAGAGTCTCGATATAGTAATCGGCGTCTCTAGCCCATTCGGGTCTTGCCTGATGCAGAATCCGTTGAAGCTCTAGACCATATATCTTTGGGGACTCTTTTGGTTTCTGGGTTCGTCCCTTGAAGACCAACCAGTGATCCACGGTCACCAGGTTCCCAAAGATATATACAGCAGTACTTTCGAGCTGATCATATGTACCCGAAGGGCCATATGTACTTCTCCATTGGGAGACTGCTGATTTACCTGGCCCATCATTTAGCCAGATTACGAAGGCTCCTAATGAGTCTTCTTTAGACCACCCATTGTATTTGCAGTCATCCACAAATATTTGGTATTCATCTTTCCAGGGTCCTTTCCCTTTGTAGGGTTTGGTGATCCTGGCGGTGCGTCGGGCACCCCTGGTGGCCCCTTCTATCAGCTGATCTGATAGATTCCGGCTCCAGTCCATCATTTCAGTGGCATCTTGTCCCCGGCTATAGCTATCTAAGCCAAGGCTCTTGATACAAGGATCAGTATCATAAACCTGTCTCAATCCGGGAGCCATTGAGGTTCTTCGGGTCAATGGTCGGACTGGAGAGACTGGTTCGCACCCGGGAAACCGGGTGGGTCGAGGGCGAGAAGTGGTACCCGGATAAGGGGGAACACTCCCGGTGGTTGTTTGGTCATGGGTTTGGGGTCTAGGCCGACTTCCCTGACCAGTTGTGGGTCTATCAGGACTATCAGTACGGGGGTACTGTCGGTTCTGATCCCTAGACCATCCAGCAGAAGGTCCTTCCCCTGCTCTCTTGCCTCGGGTTGCATGCCCCCGGGTTTGATTTCCCGGAGTTCTCCCTTCTCGGGTCTCTGCCTCCTGGTTATGATGAAAAATCAGGTCACCCCAATTATCATAACCATACCACCCCCCCTGTTGATCCTCATGGGTGGTGGTGTTCTTGCTCGTACCCGAAGGGGGTGGAACAGCTCCATACTGAGATGGACTATCCCCAGCGAAGGGGTTCAAGGTGTCATAACTATCGACTCCCGACGCACTTCCCGCGGAATATGCCGTCGGATCGATGGTTACCGAAGGTCCCGTCGGAACAGGGGGAGCAGATGTATAGTAGACATCTTTCTCTACCTGTCCTCCGGAAGGGTATCGGGTGGTGGGCTTTAGAACTCCTTGGAGTGGAGGGTTCTCCACTCCTTCCCCAGGGGTGAGGGTCACCTCTGGGTCAGGTACCTTCTGGTTACCTAGGTAGAGTTCCAACTCTACTCGTCTAGCTTCCAGTATAGATACCGCCTTCATGCCCTCTAGTTTCTTCTGATCTAACTCTTCGTTTGCTTCTAGGATAGCGGTTCTTACTGCCTCATTGTCTTCCACCTGCTGGTTGCGAGCGTCCTTGGCGGCGTGCCATTCCCTAGAGTATCTTTCTAGGTCCGCCTGATACTGTTGTTGACAGGCATAAGACTTCCGGTTAGCTTGACCTAACTCGGATAATCTTTTCTTTTCCGCTTTCAGGGTTTCCTGATTTTTCTCCATCTGGTCTTGCACCAGTTGGTTGTCACGGGTCAACTGATCCGTTCTCCACTCCATATCCTGATGGACCTGTCTACTCTCCAGGATGTACCTATTCCTTTCAGAGATCAACGAAACCAATTCGTCGTGCAGAGCATCGTACTGCTTGTTCATTTCTTCCTTGTTCCGGTAATCGTTGTCCCGGTCCAAGGTGTCGTCCTGATTAAGATCAGGTTGGGTCCCGACGATGGGACCTCCTTCGGGTACGACCCGAAGGGGTTGTGGCGGTATTTCTAATACCGTCGGGTCCAGAAATGAGCCTTTCTGGTTCGCCCTTTTCTTTCCTCCGGGAAAGAAAACGGAGTCAGTCGTGTTGAACAAAGAACGCCCAGTGTTCAACATGATTTGGCCCTGAGTGGCAATGAAGTTCGGTGTGAACCCCCTCGCTTCCTCCGGTTCCATCTGGTCCACTCGGGTGGACTCCAGTTCTCCTTCTTCCAAAGTCGCTCCTGGATTTAAAGCTCCTTCGGTTTCACGCATGAAACCCTCGAAGCTGGTCGGAACAACTGGGTTGTTCCGCTCCGGGACGTTACCGTCCCCATACTCTCCTACTCCGGCCAGGTTCACCTGACTGCTACTCGAAACTGATCCTGGTCACGGCACCAGTGTAGTGGTTCGGAATCTCAGAAAGAGAACAAGAACGTCAGTTTCCAAGTGCGAAGTAGAAAGCCTGTTTTATTCAACGTATCCCTATTACAATTGAATCTAGTCTTAACCCGAAGGGTAAGACGAAGCAGTCCTGGTTCAATCTAGTGATTGGGGTAGGGTAATGCGGGGAGTCAGCCGGGCCTGCACTGACTGGCGACTATACGAGGAGGGGAGGTTTATATACCCCCGTTGGATGTGAAATGGACATGGTCACGTGTCGGTTGGCTCCCGCCTGAAACGTGGTGCGCAGTACCCGAGAGAGGACAGTCGCCCCCTCTGGGATACCGCCCACACTAACGCCAGGCGGGAACAACCCGAACTTAATCCTCCTCGGTCACCTGGATATAAATGATTACCGTAGTAAACCCCTACAGCTATATGACTTACTTTATAATATTACTTGCTTGTCACGTCAGCCTCCTCCTCACCCTACTACCAAATTGGTGTGTAATTAAGCCTACTTTCTATCTATTGCTTACAGGTGGCCAGGTAGTGCTTTTGGGGCGCTATTTGGTATTGCGTTTCTCATAGCCGGAGTAGGAGCACTGATTCAGCTTCCCTACACCATTTGGTTACAGAGAAGTGGCATTTTCACTGTAAGCATTTCTTCTAAACTAATGGATATTCCATTAATGTCTACCGTATTCGAGGTAATAAGCACCCTGGGCGCTTATAAAATTATTTCCATGGCATTTTTAGTACTAAAGAGTTTGACTGTCACAAAAATCGTGAAAGTTGAGCCTTTGTTCTAGTCTTAAAATGCCCCAAAAAGGGGGGGGGGCGCTTATTAGGGGGAGGGCGCTTATTATGTCCGATACGGTAATTGTAAATGTAGATTATAATACTGAAACCTACATTCAAGTTGACTTTTTGAGAATAAATTAAATGGAAAACCTAATTGATAATGATCAAAAATACAAATATAAATGCATTGAAACTCACTATAATGTATCTTACAATTCATACCAATTGTTAGAAGAATCCATCTGTAATATAACACCATTTGTACATAACATTCAATGTACAGGGGCATAATATTATTCAGATGGGGATGGACACTGCTTACTTATATTTTTTGATAGTATTAACAGTTTGCTGTCTTCATGCAGGTTGACATGTTCTTGCTGGGAACCTGCCTGTCTGCCTTGATTCTTCCTGTCACCATCGCTGTCCGCTATCACATTGCAAAATCAAAGGTGGCAAGAGAAGTTGGAGTTAAAACATGAAGAAAGTGATCATAGGAAATACGTTTTTAATTAATTATTTTTTAATTGTTTTATTCACCTGCCTTGGCCACGTGGCCAGGTGGGAGCTTCAGCCACCCAACTGAAAGTGGCACTTGGTAACCCGGAGGGGACCCGAGTTCTCTCCCGGAAACTGTGTGCACTAGCATACATGTATACGATATAGTACCCCTAGACTAATAATAAACATTTTCATGTTTTGAGTCTTAACAAGCCAATGTACTCATTTTATTGCAAAGACTTCATATTATATGTATAAATAATGGGCAGTCTTTCTCGGATATTGGAATAAGAGAGAATTAATAGTCATCAAGTGTTAGTATGTCAAGAGTTTGGATGCAAAACGACATAAGCCCCATTTTGAAATGGGGACAAAAATCTGACAGAAATTTGGATTAGGGATAGTGAAATATAATATTCAAACTATTTTTCCAGGATTTATTATTTTTCATCTCATTAGGACTTACTTAATATGCACTCTGTTACCAAAGTACAATAATTGACCTCAGGATGTCTTTACAAAAAGCACTACATGTTTCAATTCTGGGATGGAGATATGTTGTTTTGCATCCAAACTCTTCATGTCTATACTATAATGAACAAAATGATTAGCAACACAAATTTGGATAACCATTTGCTGGTATATGATATAGTATGCATCTTTTATATCTTGGTATGGGGCACTTCTTATCAACCACCCTACATGTATGTGTAAGCAATGAGGTGGAATTATTATTAAGATCCTGCATATTAGTGGATCATCAAAATTCACAAGCTCTGCTTTTATTGAAATGTAAGCTTTGACACACGTACATACATGCTGTTTGGACCATGTTGTTTAGCGCACTCATCAGTATTACTTTATATAAGTTGATAATGACATTGTCAATATACCGTGATATGGTCGACTGATATATTGGTACTAGAGACTATAAATTTAATCCAAAGTAGTCAATGTGACTTATAGATATAGTCAATCATGAGAAAGGCAGAACAACATTAATATAAATTTTGAAGTACTGAAGGCAGGTCAAAGTTCAGCAGGGCAGATCAAAGCAGTGTAGGATAGAGCAGGTCAAAGCAAGGCAGAATAACGCAGAGCAAATTAATGTAGATTAGACCAGGACAGAGCAAGACAGAAGAGTATATACATAGAGGGTAAATCAAGGCAAAACAAGGCAGAACGCAGTGTTTTAGAGTAGAGCAAGGCAGAGCAAGATAGGGTAAGGCAGAGCTGAGTAATGTAGAACAGAGTAGGGCAGAGCAAGGCAGAGCAGTGTAATGTAGAATAGAGCAGGGCAGAATAAGGCAGATTTATAAGCGTAATCTAGAGCAGGTTAGAGTCAGCTTGAGCAAAGTTATGTAGAATAGAGCCAGGCAGAGTAAGGCAGGGCAAGGCAGAGCAGAGTAATGTAGAGAAGAGCAGGGCAGAATAAGGTAGGGCAAGGCAGAGCAGAGTAGTGTAGAGTAGGGTGGGGCAGAACAAGTCAGGTCAGAGCAATGTACAGTAGGGCAGGGCAGAACAAGTCAGGGTAGTGTAATGTAGAGCAGAACAGAGCAGAACAAGGTCTGCTGTACTCTACCCTGCTCCTACATTGCTCTGCTCTACTTTACTCTACCCTGCTCTACTTTACATTACTCTCCTCTTCTTGGCTCTACCCTACTTTGCTGTACATACTCAGCTCTGCCTTACCATGTCTTATACTCTGCCTTATTCTGTCTTACTCTGCGCTGCTGAACCGTGACCTGCATTCGGAACTAAAATTTCCCCTGCTCTGCCTTTATTGGTCTGCCTAGTCATGATTGACTATATTAGTTAGTCACATTGACCACCTTGGTCTGGAAGCTTAGAAATCCACAGTTACATGATCAAGAATTGAACAAATTTAACCACCTTATACTTCAATCAAAAATGAGATTGACTGTGATCTATGATATCTTCAGTAAGCATGCTCGACATTAGTACAATATTTAATCACAGGGAAGTGTATATATATAAGAGTGATTTAGATAGGAGACGGTGTGCCTACCTGAAGTTAGTTGAGCATTAGATTTTGAATCCCAACTGTTTTCTGTGCACACATTCTTGTAAGATCATCCTTTTGTGTGTCCCATGCATGGTAATCATGACTCATAGTGACTATCTTTTTGACTAATGTGTGACAAATGAATGTCATCATCTGGCTATGGGTGTCAAAATATGATGGTATAGTCATTACTGACTATGGTTCTTATTATCAGTGCAGCCTGCATCATCACACATATGTCTAACGTTTGATGTCTAGTGTCTTTTGGAAGTGCTACATGGCCACATGCACAGAGATTGTCTCATGACTGACATAGGGGTTACCCACCACAGTGCTACTGTTATCTACAGCTTCACGTGCACGTATACTAGTGGTGACATCTGTAGTATACACTGACACGCTATCCCGTGTTACTATCGTCCGTCACGAGTCATCAGGTCAACATGTCTTCATCATCAAACACCACGAGACGAATTTGATGAATCCAGCAGATCTTCAATTGATTCTACCACAATAAGTTGAGAATAAAATATGTGTTGCAGAGTGTCCTATGTATATGAGAGTTAATGTTTTTGTCTATTTATAGAGAATTACCAAACCCACATGCAACAGTATACCCAAGAGCCAGATATCTGAAGCTATTTCTCAAAAATGGAGCTCTGATTTGTTAGATTTTAACTGAAGATAAGGTAATGCAGTCAAGATATCAGTTTTAGACTACTGTTATATCATCCTAACAGAATGAGAGGCTCTGATCCACAGGCTTAAACTGAACAGCCTGGCTATACTGGGAGTAGATGATTGTATATTTAAGACAAGGTATGACACAGCTAGACGTCCATCATCTTTATACCCGAGATGGCCCTACTATACCATGTTTTGAGCAAAAGACATGTGGCTCCACCTGAAGTATTAAGATGATGGTGGACTAACCAGTTTGTATATTACTAACTAGATGGCGCTACCCTCTATGTCCAAAATTAATACATGGTACAGTAGGGCCATCTAGGGTATGAAGATGATGGGCATCTAGCTGTGTCATACCTTGTCTTATATACAGTCACCTACTCCAACCATAGGCGTGCTACTCAGTTTAAGCCTGTGCTCTGATCTAAAAACATGAATGTACCTTGTTTGAAAAAAGGTCCATACAGAGAATTGGAAATTACCTGGCATTCCTACTTAAGCCAACATGTTAATCAATGCATACAGTACCACTCTCGAGCAAGGCATGAAATCGGTGTGGTGCGCGAAAGACCGTCCCCTTGGGACGATTGTGCATCAATAAACTTAATAAAATAATAATACTATTGGCCAAACTCCACAGTATGATGTGTGGGCCTCGAACCCTTGCGTTTTGGTAGAATAGCAAGGCCAATATAGCAAACTGCAAGGATTTCCAATACACCCTTGCATTTTTCAAGCTCCACTCTTTATGTTTCAAACTGTTGCAATTTGTAGATAGTGGTTTGTTGAAAAATGCAATGTAAATCACTTTGATATTAAATTGACTCCAAACCTTTTGCAATTTAAAAGAAACCCTCCCACATGTGTAAACTGCAGATATTTCAGGACATTGCAGAGAGAAACATCTAATTATTCTGATATTGGACACTACCTAAATTGAAAGACATAGGCAAATGCCCTTAGCCTTGCAATAGGCGTGTAGCTAGCTTTCTTTTAATCCTTTGTTCTAGGAAATGCCACAGCATTTTGCTTTTGCAGGAGTGTCGCCAGCAACTGGGTGACATGCTGATCAACACTCCCAAAAAATGAAGCAAACTGAAGCGAAACATATACCAAAACAATCGACCTATAAGATTGCCAAGTTTCAAAGGTACTAGTGTCGCCCCGGTGGATTCCGGGCTTACCCCGGATAATGTGAAACTTCCACAAGGCTCAGCTTCAAAATGCCAAAATAGGACTGTCAGGGAGAAACATCATGAAATTGACAAGTGGACCAGTTACCATCTCCTCCCTAATGAGACAATTAGCAAATCACTGTGTAATTAGACCCATTTTCTATCTATTGCAGCTGGGAAGTCAGTGCCTTTAGGGCGCTATTTGGGGCTCTTATCTCACAAGCCGTTTTGTGAGATGAGAGTTGTCCTGGGAGGAGGCGGATTGGGAAATATAGTATGATACTGGATCGGTAGCTATCTAAAGATCAAATCCCACAACGCTAAAAATTGGCCAAAAAGTGTTGATTATTGACATTAAAACCAGGGGCAACTGTTGCCAATATTGTAAATCGCAACACTTGTCCCATGATCTTTTGCCTCTCCAAATCCCACAGTGTTCAATAATAGGCAAGCAAAGTTTTGCGTACAGGACTGGTTAATCGATCTGTTTGAGGGGAGTTACTTCACAGTATGATTTGTCCTCACTATTCCCTCTCAATTAGCCTAAAGATATTTGGAGTGTCACCCCTATATAAGCCAAATCATTGACATATTCCAATAAGCAACATTTTCTAGGCCTTCCAGGGGAAAATAGACAAGACAAAGGCAACCCTTTCTCACGATTTGGGCCTGTCTCAGCCAAAATAGGGCCCAAAATCGGCAATAAGACCAATTCACAACACTTTCTGACCCTCTCTCACGTTGTGGGATTTGACCTTAATTCTAATGTTAACACTTATACACATTCGACTTTGTACGCAAGGGCCCTAAAACGCCCAGTATGGTAGGGAGCGGAGAACAGTCAGACAAGGGTTGGTAGTGTAACGGTTAGCACGCTTGTCACCGGTGCGAGAGGTCTGTGGTTCAATTCCCGGCCGATCAAATGACTAAGTTTTCCGCGACCCCTACACTCCTATATCATTATGTGTAGCTACATCTAATGGAATTGTCTTAGAGTGAATTGTTGCTCCTTTATTATTATGTGTAGCTATACCTAATAGAATTATCTTAAAGTGATTCATGGTCCCTATAGCAGTAGGGCCTATGTGTAGTTACACCTAATGGGATCATCTTAGGGTGAATGATGGCTCCTATGGTCGCCCAATATAGCTCTCATTCATTCTCATTAGGTGTAGTCAAAAAAAGTATGTCCCCTTAGGGGCTCCGTAGTACGGGCATGATGACACTGGGTAAGGGCATGATAACACTGAGTCGGGGCATAGTGACACTGGGGCTGGAGCATGGTGGCACTGAATGGGATTGGGGTATGGTGGGGATGGCGCCTTACTGGAATTTAGTGCCATAAACAGACACTAGGTGGCACCACCCATGCAATAATATGACATTTCCCTACTATTCTCGAGTTATTCTCCATTCTGACAATCCTACCACAAAAATAATTTCCAAGAACCTTTTTCAATTAGCACAAATATGAACCTGTCTATCTGTTAAAGCCCCAGCGCCCCTATAAATAGAGCTGAGTACCTGCCCCGGCCCCACTCCGTCTGCCGCTGGAGGGGTACCGAAACTTGCGCCTTTAAGCACTGGCAGTGGTAGTGCTAATGGGTGGGAACTCAGAATATTCTCCGTAATACTACATCTAATTCTTTAAGAAAGTTGTTGGTCCACTCAAAATTAGATAATCACACAAATACAGTTGTTAATATTTGTTGTGAAGAGAAGGTCATAGTGATCACTTTTAGATTTTGAATGTCAAAATCCATGATAAGGCGTTAGGATAATGGTATGTTGCGATACTGCACTGGTGGCCACCTGGTGGCTGTTTTATACACTAAGTCCCTGTGATGGTACGTTTTCCCCTGTTGTGTCACATACTATCTGATGTACGTATAATTTACAACTCCCGGTGTCACATTTTTGAATGAATGTTGCATTTGGATAAACTTTCATCAGTTCATGTAAGCACTATAGTTTTCCATTTTAGTCACATGTCTAACATTATCTATATAAACATGGGATATAGTACATATATATATATATATATATATATATATATATATATATATATATATATATATATATATATATATATATATACATATATATATGCCTTTGCCTATGCGGGGGGGGGGGGGGTCTTATGAACGTGAGTATGCCCATTTTATCACGTCAGCCTAATATTAAAATGACAATGACTCTGGTGATGTTTAGCCTTGATAATTATCCTCAATTTTCTTAACATTTAAAACAAAAATAATGTTGGGCCAAGAAGGGGCGAGCATACATCAGTTCAACCCCCTCTCCATAAGTTGTGACTAATGACAGGGGTATTGCCTATTGGCCATAAATAGGCCTACTTCCCAGGCGTACTGGTACTGCAACATACACGCACCTAGGCTGCATTCAACTACTTTCATTGACCATGGCATCATTTATGTAAGAAGGATGTGAACTAACAAACCATCTGTAGATGAATTAGCCTTGACACTTTGACACAAAAACATTTACCACCGAAGCCATCCCCCCCCCCCCACGTCCCCTAGTAGCAAGCCCACAAAGGGCCAAATCGGCTTTTGCTTGGGCACATCTCTAGACTAGTGGCAGGGTTTCAGGCAGGGCCCAAACAGGTTGCCTGAATTGGGAAAACTGATCAGAACCCGTCTTGAGCCCATTGGTTTTGGTCATTGGGTTTCGGTGTGGCCCGATGTGGGCTGCCCGATGTGGGCGCAGATCAGTTTCAAAGTGGGTTACCCGATGTAGGCTGAAGTGGGGTTTGGACATGGCAAACTGATGTGGTAGTTCTGGAACTTCACACTAGATGGCCCCTACTATACAATATGTAGAGCTTTTTATCCAAAGCAGGATCTATCTAATACAATGAAACCAAGATAGATTACTAAGTTGCAAAATAGGTAATAATGAACAGATTTTCTAAAGGTTTGGAAATATATGATGGTTCCCATTTGAATATGCAAAATCAGATTCTCCAAGTAGCCCCCTGCCCCCCCCCATTTGCTACGCCACCTAGTGAATAAACATCATTGGGCTATTTGTCTAGTGTAGATATGGCCCTATACCCCTAAATTCGATATGGCGACATGTACGGTGGCCGACAAGGCTCACTCCAAAAAAAGTAGTATGACATTTTTTTTTTTTTTTTTTAACATAAAAAATGGGGAGAATTTTTTTTTATCATCTTTTTCAGGCGGACTATTTTTTACCACTTCACTTGTCCTGTTTATGACCGGTCATAAACAGGAACTTTCTTGTTTATGACCGGTCATAAACAGGAAAGTTCCTAATGCACTATGACTTTTCCATGGCTTAGCAGGGTCACTGTGTTAAATTCTTGGCCAATTTGTTGCAGTAATTTTCGAGAAATCACTAAAAACGTAAAAACACAACAATCTTCATTCCCATATAGGCCTATAGAGCAAGTTGAGCCAGCAGAGAAATCCCTACTGCAAGTATTTCTTTGCCCTACTTCAAGTACCCACCACCAAGGAGCAATCATAAGGCTCATCTCATTTAATGATGGCAGAATGTGCTTAGAGAGCAGAATGTTGAAAAAGTTGACAGTTGACAGCAACAATTTCCGCAGTTGACAGTTGACAGCAAGTATTTTCTATGTTTAAAAAAAAAAAAAAAAAATCACTTCTGAAAAAAGAAAAAAAATTTCCCATGTTTATAGTGAATTTCTTTTTTTTAAATTTCAAAGTACTTTTTTTTGGAGTGAGCCTTGTCGGCCACCGTAGTCATGGGCATTTCTTAAAATCGATATGGCAACATGGTCATCCTAGTGACATGTGATATGGGTCAAATGTTTCTTTGACCTGCGACATATGGCTTAGTGACACATGATACCTATTACCCTTATTTCCCCGGACTACAGTTTTCTAGTAATGAATGAATTCCTCAAATAGTCCTATCATAACAGAAGTTAGGCCCGAGTCATTAATTGGCAGCTGTGGGGTTGGAGGGGGGACTTGTGGAATATAGAGGGAGTGGGTTAAACCCGAAAAGCCTTGATGCTGGGGGGGGGGGGGCAAAATAGTCCATTGAATTGTACCGTATTTTTGAACATTGTAACAAACATCACTTTGTGAAATACACTTAAAACTCAAAAACTAAATATGGTACATTTAAATCCCGGATTTAAATAATCGTTACCATGCCTGATTGCACAAGTGAACGAGACTTCTTTTTTTTGGGGGGGGGGGGGCATTTCTCAAAATGCGAATGTAGATTACTTTCGACTAATTGGTTGGAGGGGAGGGGAGTAAAAAATGTCGACCCCTTGACTCTGGGGAAATGTCACCTTTTTCAGCAAAGGAAATCCAAGGATCTCAAAATAAGGTCTATCTTACTTTGTTTTAGAGATATTCCTATCCAATTAGCATAATTATGCTAATTACCAAATATCTAAGCTTTTTCAATCATTTGGTCACAGCTTTTGATCTAAAAATGATATTTACATTTTGTTTTCAGCATAGAAATCGTTGTGGGAAAATCATGTTTCCATGGCAACCCACATGTACAAAAACGCCAATTTAGGCCCAAAAACATTTTTCCCCCTTCCAAATATGGAATGTTTTCACCAAAGATGGAATCTTCTATTGTGGCCTATCATTTTCAACATATAAATGTAGTATAGGTTTTTACTATATTTTGGTCCTTTTTGGCTATATCGGGCCCCCTGGTGGCCAAAGTTGGTACTAAAAATCCCGCATGGAGGGCCCTTTTCCCTTGTTGATCCTCAGATCGACATATGAGACCCCCCCCCCCATCCCATCAAGGGCCCCGTGGATATATATGGGTTACAGACGGGAAAATTCTACGAAGGCCCGAAGAAGAAATCACGTAATACATTTCTACCATTGATTGAAGGTTGGGGGGGGGGGGGTGCTAAGCACAGGTACAAAATGTCGATATTTGAAAGTGAAACAAGACTTATACCAGAGGTTATATCAAGGGGGGGGGCAATATCACCAATCACACTTAACCACATACGTAGTAGATTGGAAGTTGTATAACAGTACTAGAGATGGGAACGGGATACGCGGGGGGATATGCTTGGTGATTATGTCACTTTAAAGGGGACGGGTCACATCACGGTCAGTATTACTTTTCATCGGCCCGTGGTGGGAAAAATGAAGAGAAAGGGGGAAGAAGATCTACAGCCATTTTGTATCTATTCCGGTGTTAATTGGGAGTTCATGAATTAAAATAAATGATTACATAATTATTCTATATACTTATTGTCTCCATTTTCATTTATGTACACATGTTTACGAGCTTTTATCTGGACTGGTTATCATCATGTCTGGACACAGTCCCCTATCAATCTTATCTGAGGGTAATATGTAATAGATAGCCTGATGGAATATCATTCACCTTGGTTTACCTTGGCATAGGGGCGGGACGAACTATGGTACAACAAGTCTGAATTATTTAGTTGTCATACACTGTAAGAAGTAAGAACCGTACACCTACAGTAAAATTGCTGACAACTTTTGTTCCAGTAGATTTCGCAACTTGCTTGCTGTACAGTTATTCAAAATTATCAATTGATATGCACTGAGGGAATTTCCCTGCATTAGTTTAATAACCCACATTACATAATGAAATGCTTTTAATCCAGCTGAAGTATACGTGATACCAGCTTTACCCAGGCCAGCTCACTTCAGCAATAATTTGTCCACACTAATAGTGTGTCTATATTCTATACGTTTGCTGGTGTCTGCATTATTCAACATATTCCTGCAGGGTTCAATACACCTTATGATAACTGTTTCTCTCATCCATTCTTCATCTAACAATGTGTTGAGACTGCGTAAGACTTTATTTGACTCAGGAAAGGATTGTGTGGAATAATTACTACACAAAAATGATATATTACTGCCACGTAGCGGCGGGAATCAACATAATTACATGCTGTAAATTTAGAGCAACATTGCTGTGGACTCGATTTACAGTCGAGCAATCGGTAATTACACAGGAAATACTGCCGTATTTCCGACTATACCACATCGTACAGTTTAAAGGCAGTAACTTTTTACAGCGTCTACATTATTAACCCTTTAAGAACGGTATGATGCTCTAATGCATCATGCCGTTTGTCGTCATGATTCATGAATACAGCCCTGGCGAGTCACTCACCAGGGCTGCATTTAAGCGTCATGCCAACCCTACGAGGTTGAGAGACTCCCGAAAGGTCAGCATGATGCAACAATGCATCATTGGCGAGTTACTAGCCGGAGTTACATTGGTGCATCCTGCCGACAATGGTCATAGTTTAGCGACATCCGTCCCTAAAGGGTTAAAGATAGCACATGACCCTACGCAGCTATATATTCTTGGTATCTGGTGACTATCATTTAGTTTCACTTTAGCTAACACCATGGACACATCATATGATTCGTCAAGTCAGAAATATCTTCTATCTACTTCAACAATAAAGGTAAATGAATACTTCCTTACCCACATCATAGTTTAAGTAGAGTGGCATAGATATGGATAAAAAGTCATAGATATTTCATTATTTAGTTATTGCTAGTGTGTATAGAGCCAAATAGAAAATTATTAACAATGGGATATACATCTATCATCGTTTAGTGACCCCGCTATAAGCAAGCAAACGTTTATAAACGTTTGAAGGAGGTTTCAAAGTAGTTGAAAAACGTTCATAAACGTTAGGTAAATGTTATAAGGCAAACAACGGGTTCTAACGCTTGCTTCAAGCGTTTGTAAAATGGTGGATATTAAGTCTATTTGGGACCTTAGAGATTCAAGTAAGAAAATGTTAGAAAATTATCAAAGAATTATGAAACTACATCATTTTAAAATGATACCTTTCATACAGAAAAAAAATACTAGTCCACCAAGATTATTGTCTAGGTCAGAGCTCGGAAAACATTGCTTAGTGTGGTCCATAACAAGATATCGTATTTGTCAGTTATAATCAAAGAGGGCGCAACCGGTGTTGGGTCGATACATGTTATAGAGCTGCATAGTCAACAATATTAAACTAAATTGCATCATCCTTTTGCATGTTTTATAATTTGTATGATGCTCGTGGAAAAGACGGGACAGGAGATTACCTTGAACGGTAGTCTCAGCTATACAGAAGCTTTCCCCCTTTTAAATCTAAAAGTAACATGATCAAAACTTAAGGTTAGATTTTGGTGGTTCTGCAACCTCAAATGATATATCTAAAGTACAAATTACATACATTGTCATAGTATTGAACTAAAGAACACACCCCTTTGATAGAGCTTTTCCCCTTCCACACCAGACTCCTGCACCCTTGGCACCATGGAGGCGCTACGTTGGCCTGACCATCTGCCTAGTGGAGTGCCTGCTGTTTGGTGGCACCATCTTTGGCTGGTACTCCCTGGTCTACGTCTTCAAGCAGGATGGCATCTACTCTGACCTGTGTACGCCTCTCAGTGGCAACTTAAGCACCCTCAGCAATCCCACACCCACCAGTGTAGTCGCCCCCAAACCAGAGTGTGATGCACAGACGGAGCAGATGTCATTGGCCTTCACTATAGCACTGGCTGTACAAGGACTGGTCGCGCTCCCCCTTGGAATGATCTTTGACAGATATGGGCTACTCCTCACCAGGATCATAGCTAGGTAATTTTCAGTTACTGCAACTTGAAAACAAAGAAATAGTTTCTCTTTCCTAATGTTTTTAATTAGTACATCATTTTGGTAACGGGAGTGCACTAAATTCGTACCTTGCTAAAGGATGAACTCCAGTTTTTAAAAAACAAACCACAAAAACAACAACTTATAGCAGCAAATTTCAATTCATATGTAGCAGCTAACCTAACAGAATGGCAGATAATAATCTGACCTTCTCAATCTCTTTCTCATATTACCTATTCTATTCAACAGTGGAGCAGGCATTGCAGGGTATCTTTTACTGGCTTTCGCTGATATAAGTAAGTATTATATCCACTAGGTATTATTTCCAATTTCTAATGTATACAGAAATCTGTATGTTTTCTCTAGATTCTCAAACAAAAACAGTTCGTATATCAAATGTGGATTTACATTTAAGGCGATAGTATTAAACGTTAACTGCATGAATCTACATTAGCCATTGAACAGTTGAATTCACATTCATCTTCTTTCTGCAGATCGGCCCTGGATGATATTCCCAGGCAGTGCTTTAGTGGCTACGTCATGTGCTGCCATCATTCTCACCAATGCCCATGTAAGTTTGAATCTAACTTAATCAAACATATCCCAGACAGGGAACCTAATGTATTGATAAGCTAATTAATCTGGTTTTCACAGCTTAGATTTTTGCTGTCAAAAATTCTGAGGACATTCATAATAAAATGCATTCAGTAGCAGTTACTTTACCACCCTTTGTTTGCTAGGTGTCTTCCCTCGCTGGCAATTTGACAACTCTAGCAATTACCTTGTACAATGGTGCCTGCAACAGCTCTGGAGCAGTATTCTTTATAATAAAGGTAAGAGATGGGAGGATGGGAATAGGATGCTGTCATATCTCCGTGGTTATGCATTGTGATTGTAATCCTTCCTATCAACTCACTTCTGTCAGAAGTATAGGTTCTCAGAACACACTATATATATATATATATATATATATATATATATATATATATATATATATATATATATATATATATATATATATATAATGTGGGTACACAGAGAAAATAAAGGGAGTCCTGGTTGCTTCCAGAATGACTTCCCTCTCAACGGGAGCCACTGACTGACATAAGGAAGTCACTTTTGACTCTGTTTCTTTTCTCTCTGTACACATGATATAAAAACAGAGACATTTTGTTCATCCGTTAATACAGTATACAACACCTCAGTCAACTGAAGCTGAAATAATAATTTCTATTTAGAATTGGAAGTTATCAGCCACCCGTATTCAATTGAGTGTGTCATGTGAATATATATAAATAAATAAATAATATATATATATATATATATATATATATATATATATATATATATATATATATATATATATATATATATATATATATATATATATATATATATATATACATGTAGATCCTTCTAATTAATCACCATATATGGGTGAGAATTTTGAAAAATGTCACTTTTGGGTGTTTTTCACCTTCAAACAGCTCTGCAATAAAAATTGCACCAATCCAGTTTTTTTCTTTTTTGATAGAATAGGTACCAGTCCAGGCTTTCAGAAAAATGTAAAATCATGGATGTAGAGTGGATATTTTTCAAGTTATGAGCCTCCAAAGGGCTAAAATACCCCAAAACTGTGCGTCAAACCTTTCTTTACATTTTTCAAAACTCCCCCACCTCAACAAAAACAGTCAGAACCCTGCATAATCATGGTTTCCTATTAGTTATATATGTTGTCTCACACACACAATTTTATTTTTAAGATATCTTTGCTCAATTGGTCAATATAGCCTGTTGTATTGAAAATGCCACTCATGTAACTGCCGACACTTTTACTTTTGGTTCTTCCACTGGACAATTAGTAAGGGTCACCAAATGTACTTTTTGCTTTCAATCTTGAGGGGTATATGTATACTAAAACTGGTAAAAATTTCGTGGGGATACACCCATTATTGAGGGCTCCAGGCCTAAAAATGTATTTTTGGAAAATAATAAAAGTGTCGGCAATTACGGTAAGTTTCCTCTATAAATCTAGAAATACCCCATGCCTATCATTTCTAAGACATGTATAACCATGAGAGGTATATGTTTATTCAATCTGGATAGGATTTGAAGCCTAATCCCTTGCTCTTGTGTAGTGGGACAAGGGGCGCAACATTCACGTAACTGCCGACACTTTTACGTAACTGCCGACACTTTTACTCTGGCATGTTTTAGTTTACTAAAAGGGTTGTTAAAGGGTGTCTCAGAGAGAAAATGAACAAAATATCAACAGAAATCCCTGTTGAGTCCGTAATTATCATCTTAATTGTGTTTTTTTGTTGTTTATATTATGCCTACACATCCCCTTCAACATTTTAGTGTGCTATACTTATGCAAAGAACATGCTTGTGATAAATACAGCAGAAAATAGTCATTCATATAGTAAAAGTGTCGGCAGTTACGCACAAATGTATTTATTGCCATACACACCTTTATATTGATGGTATAAACATTTTCTCTGCACAGCGTGATGAGGGGCTATGTGCTGTAATAGCTTGAACAAATAATATATAAATTCTGCTGATTTTTCAATTTGTCAGGGTTGACTAACAATCCGTAACTGCCAACACTTTTATTATATTTTGTAAAATATACTACTTTTACTCAGTCAATCATCTCCATATTTTAACAGAGAATGCCCCTATGGGACTTCTACCATCCCAAATAGTCATTTTGCCCATACTGCATGACTCTTTTTTTTTCCCTAAAAGTGACTGGCCTTACATTTTTACCTAAATTTTCCCTTATTTCGACATATTTTGAGGAATACCATTTGGTATAAAATGTGTTATAACTGGTGTGTTTTAGGGTTAAAATATACATCCATCCTGTTTTGTACATAGAAATATAGAATAGATAGCTGTAGAAGGTGTTTGAGATATGTAGCAGAGGTTATGCCATGTGATAACCAATGGCGTAACTGCCGACACTTTTACTCTAAAAATAAGCTGGTTTTACGAGCTCACCATGCCGAGAGAGGTATCTTTGTATGTGAAATGATTCTTGCTATTGCAAGTACACATGTTGAAGATAACACAAAGTGATTTTGATGGCAAAAAGGACCGTTTTGAGAAAATTAGACTAAAGTTGGTGATTTAGTGGAAATATTTCATCATTTTCAATATTTTCGCAAAGTTTGCTGAGCGACAAATCAAAAAGTTTATGGCCAAGTGTTTTTAAACTTGGTATGCCTATTCACACATACTAAGGCTACTTGTAAATGAATTTAGGAGTCACTGTGGTGTTTCTTTGATATAATAACCATGTTGTAATAGTTTTGGGCGTAACTGCCAACACTTTTACTCTATAATGTGTTCGCCGGTCAATAAAAACTGCACCGGTAGGGGTAGAACCATGCAATTATTGTTTTTGGACACCCAAGATATATGTCTTTCAATGTAAGAAACTTGCATAAAGATCAATTGAGTTTTGTGAATTTTCATGGTTACTCACTTTTGACCCCAGAATGTGACATTTTTCAAAAATCTGACCCATATATTCTTCTATTGCAGCTTCTCAATGCTGAGGGGATTCCACGTGTCTATAGTATGTCGTTCCTCTGTTGTCTGTGGAGTATAGTCCTTATCAGCACCACTCTCATACTGCCATATTACAAAGTACCTTCATCAGGAGAACCCCAGTCACCCATAGACAATAACACTGATCTATTACCAGGACAAATTTCAAAGCACAGACCCTTGGGTTATGGCAGTACAAGTTCAAGTTCATCTGAATCAATATCAGGCTCACAACACAAGTATAATCACATAGACTATGAGAGTGTCACACACAAAAAGGAAACACCTCTGACCAGATACATCTTTTCCTCTCTGTATCTGACATTCCTGCTTTGGTTTGCTACTCTCCATGTCTGCATCATGTTCTTCCTTGGGAGCTTCAATGCACGTATCTCAGACATTGTGAAAGGAGACACAGCCAAGGGTAAGAGCTTTAACTTAAGTAAGTAAGAACTTTAATAGAATTTAATATCATGTATGTAAAGTCCATTTAGCTCAATGCATGCACTGCCAATGTCCCATAGATATTATCCTTGTTCTCACAAGTACAAAAGTATTGACGGTTGAGGCGAAAGAGACCAACATAATATTATACCAACTAATATTTCCGTCATAGTAGATGTGATGAACAATTATTTCACCAAGCCTAATGTATATCCACCATTGCCTTTTCTAGTCAGCTGCTTCACCAACTTGCTAGCCTATGCCCAGATGTGTGCCATTCTCATAGCCCCACTGTCTGGAGCCCTCATGGTCTGGGGGAAAAGGTCAATACTAAGTAAGTGGGCTTTAGCACATTCACCTATGAGATATTTGCACAGGTTTCCAGTTGCAGCTAACCAGGTTGGGGTATGGTGTAGGTTGATGAGTAATTTGCCATGGTTGATTACCAAGGACAGCAAAGTTCGTTCTCAGGACTCCTTATTTTGAAAAGGTCGTGCTATATATCGTGGTTTCTTAGGATTCATAATAATGCAATTGCAGGTAAATCGACCATGTTCAAAATTCCTGAATAATCAAATTTTCTTACGTTGCTTTTTGCAGAAAAAGGTCTGACAGGTGAAGGTCGTTCCATTGCCACAATTCTGTCCTTACTTTTGACATGCACAGCTTCAATAGTACTGGTGGTGACATGTCTCATCCATACTGAAGTCATTCTGAATGTGTCCATATTCGTCTCTGAAGTGTTCAGGTCATCTCTATATCCAACTGCCATAGCATTCTTGCAAATCACGTAAGTCTCTATAATGACTAACAATTTTATATGTTACCATTCATAGCTTTATAGTAGATTCTCACCTACAATAAACTGTACACCTACAGTAGATTCTACTGTACACCTACAAAAATGACACCCAAGTATTTACAGTGCACCGCCCAGTTAACAAACACATTATACAATCTTTCAGAACGTTTCTCTATGACTCCTTATTATGGCTAAATGTTGTAAAACGTTAAAAACGTTATTTTGACATAAAATAACGTAGCCTTGTTAGCTGTGCAACTCCTCCCTATTTAATAATCAACAAAGCATTGAGTTATATGAGTTTTATTTGACAATACAATTCATGTCACTGGGAGTTTTTCAAGAGATAGAGAAATATTATTCTCCTTCCAGATGGCCAGGCAATGCATTTGGGGTGCTCTTTGGTCTAACTTATCTCGTAGCCGGAGCAGCGGCGATGATGCAGTTTCCATACACCATTTGGATTGGCCAAATTGGCTTCTTAAATGTAAGTATCCTAACTCCATTTATTTAGTTTTTATAGCGCATTAGAGTGTTGTGATATTTTAAGGAGGGGAGGGGAGTTGGTGGAAAGAGGGACAAAATTTGGACCCCTGGGGGGTACCGAAATATTTCGCCCTTTTTTCTTTTTAGCAAATATAGGGGCTGCCCTTCTTTTTAAACCTGGGTAGGTAACAGACGGTGTAATATTCACTTTGAACCCTTTTCACATCTCACTCAATATGGTTGTAGTTATTGACAAAGTACCTAAGTCACAGGTTGCTGGTTTTTATTCAGGTTGATCTGATCCTGCTGGGAACTTGCCTAACTGCACTGCTCCTTCCTGTCACCATCGTTATCCGCTACCACAAGTACATACTCTAAATAAGCTGATTAACACATAGTAAAATGGTATTTAATATCAACACATAAAGTTTACATTCTGCTTATAGTATATCCATTTTGACTTGGAATCATACGTTTAGCTTGAATACCTAAGCACAAGGCAGCGACATGTTTAAGAGTTCAGATAATATGATACATGGATGGTTTAGGTATTTACATCATCATGATTAATGTGCAATCAATGATCATCTGTTACATATACACATGTTCTGTGTCTAAAATTATTACTGGATAGCCCATCTAGCCACCTGAGAGACTAAATGTCACTGTTTACTGTACTGTCTATCATTTTATTTGTGTCGTGGTCAACAAACTGTACATAGAATAGCTTAGTGTTGGCGGAGTGATTGCATGTATGATAGGGACTGTAATGTGGATGGAATGAGGATTGTAAAACAATGATGCTATGTAAGGGATGTAATGTTGATGGTGGAGGGTTCTTAGAATTTCAGAAGTGTGAAGTATGTGTTATGAAAGATCTATGTTTATTCAATGTGTAGGGGGTGTACTTTACCCTGCTTGTTACCGCCACAACATGAGTGGGGGTGACCGAAAACCTTATTATTCAGGCTTTTATTGAAATGTATAGACATCGATGTATCTTTGTGGTTTCTATAGTAAACGCATTGTTACCAATTTACCAGACACGTTATATCTAATCAGTCACTGTGCATCTATTCTATGTATTTGGTTAACAGAATAACAGGGTATTATCTCATAGTAGTAAGATAACACTCCACTTGTCATGATAGCTTTACGATATGGTGTGATTGACCGAGGTTGACCGCTTGACCGCTTGACCGCTACCCTACTTTCTATTTTACCAGTGCATAGGCACTTGCAATTCATAGTATATTGACGTACATGCTGTGGAAACAACGAGACAGCAAAATCTTTATTAGCCTGCTGTTAGTAATATCATACAACAGTATTAAATTTTAATGCATTGGTAGTTACCTACCAAACGCTGTATATTTGCCGGTTTAGTACTGTACATAATTATATCATCATGAAGCTTGTGTAATACAGTAAACGCTCTATAAGATCGTGTACTTTCGTCAGGATAAAACTAAGTGAATTATCGTTCAATAAAAGTTTCACATCCTGGTTATAACTCTTTGTTTGATTATAGTTGAATCGTGAGGTATCATGTTCATTTGTTGTCATGATGCGCTCACGCAGTGCTGGTGAGTAATTCCCCGGCACTGCATTGGTGCATCATGGCAACCCTTCAGGAGTGTATCAACCCCATACCATACAAGGGGTAGCCTCCCTCCTCTTTGGAGACATTTCTAGATACGCATTAACGATCCTATTACTTTTGAATTGTGCACTGGGAGTAGCTCATTAACATTTTTTGATACACTGGAAGTTTCGGAGTGACTGCAAGGGAACAATGATGCCGTACTACACAAAGCCCGATATCGACCAAAGTGAAGTCACAATAATCACAAATTCGAAGATATACAGTTTCTGCTTATAGAGTTTGAATACGGGTGACTATGTGGAGCCTGCTTATACTTACATTCAGCAAAACACTTTCCAGTACACCACCGACTTTGTCAAATGAAAACCGAACTAACATGAGTTCAATCTCATTGATGTCCCCCGAGGACACCAACCTTGTCAAAGAATCTACGGTCCCATCTAGTATTTTTTATGCCATTTTCAAAGGCAGTTTTTCTGGCCGCAGACTTTCTTGTATTTCTAAATATTATTCTCTCCCTTTTTTTGCTCGGTTAGTTAGTTCTATAGAGGATGTCCCCAAGGCAGGAAGGGAGTATTTGTTCTGTATGGGTTCGTGCCTAAAAAATAAATGACAAATAAAAGTGCTTGTCTCCGGGCATGAAAAAGAGGGGTTTGACAAAACCTTTGATTAGATTAATGAATTTCGTGTTTAAGGGCTCTTTGAATCATGAACATGTTCTTAGTATGAGGATCCCAAAAATGTGCTAAATCATTGCCTTTCATGTGAATTCTCAGATAATAAAGACCACCACCACATAACTCCATAATGGTCAACTGCTGCATACAAATGTATTGTAGATGAATTCAGACGATGCAGCCACCACCAGATAGTTCCAAGATATCCCCCAGGGGGAGTTCAATGTCTCTCCACTTTAAGATAGGCTATAAGATATCTGCCATTCAGCTATGAGTGTAGGCGGCAATGTTGGTTAAAAATTATATATTTTGCCTTAGCAGATCTAGACTAAATGGGCTCAAGTCGATAAATTTGACCCCAATATAAAGTTGGCAAACGGAGCCCAGTGTGCCAATGTTGATTCATTAACTACGACTGATGCCAATTGACATTACGTGGCCCAAGATGGGTTTTGCCAATTCCCATTTTGTGGCCGAGAACTGGTGATGTCATTTGACATTATGTTGAAAATTGAATAAAAGTCCATTTACAACAGAATTTTTTTAAAGCTTGCTTATTATCGATGAAATTAATTGCTTTTGGTCACAATTGTATTTTATAATTTTCACCCTTTCGATGATTATTAGAGGGTCAGTCAAACATTATAAGGAGGGGAAATCATGGCTAAAAGTCATGACTTTAATGATAAAAAGTAACCTACCTTCAATTAGTCATGAGCCCCAAGATTTGAACCTGTGCCCTTTCCGGGCATTCAGCATGCATCGCTTCATGTTGCTGATGATTATTGCTTTCTTTCTATGGCATGAGATGAAAGGCCTCAGAACAGCACCAGCCCATATCTACCGCCGTGGTACCTTTTATCCAATCAGGCCCTGAACACCATAATATTATAAGTCACAAGTCCCCTACTCCCCCAATAGACACATTGACCCACAACGTCTATCAATCTGGTCGTATGCCATGGCTTGCCTATAGCGATATATTCTTTCATTGACCCCAATAATTATCACTAATGATAATCTATACATTATAGGACATCAAACACCTCAATTGGCCATGGTAATCTTTTATACGATTAGGATACAGAAAAAGGCTCAAAATAAAGTTGATGTATATTTGAGGCAACAGGGAAACTGTGAGGGAACAATCATCACAAAAAACACTATTTCGAGCAATTGCTATAAAAGTCCACAAATACGAAGTAAAGGGAAAATCATGAATCCACAAAATAATGTGAAGATGTTAACTACAGCTTGTATGCTGGTAGGGTTTGTATGGATTAGTATGTGTAGCCTTCCATTACCACACCGACTTTGTGAAATAAAAACCAAAATAACCATAAATTCGATTACATCCATGCCCCATGCCTCTCACCGGCACCAAGGTTGTTAAAGAATGCAAGTTTCATAACCCCGTTTTTAAAGCTTGTTATTCTCTCTTCTTTTTTCTCTCCACGGTTTGTTCTATTGCTGAGGCCCCCAAGGCAGGACAGGAAGCCAATGTTTATTCTGCATGGGTCCTTGTCTACAGTCAACAATTGATAAATAAAAGTACTTGTCTCCAGGGCTGAAAAAGAATGGTTGTGACTAAAGAAAACTCTAAATAGATTGATTAGTCATGTTTCGTGCCCGGGGGCTTCTTTGAATGATGAACATGTATTTTGTATGGAGATCACAGGAGGAAGGTGGGAACGAAAATGAGTAGTTACCCAGGGACGTGCTAGATTACTACGTTTCCTGTTTCCACTCAGGTAATAAAGTCCACCGTCCACAGGGCTTTAAATTACCGACGGGCACGTAAAAGGAAAGATTAATCTGGCATGTCTGCCATCTATATGTGAAGCTAGGCTGCAAGAGTCTTTATTAAGGAACACCGATTTTGCATTGGCCCACGAGCTGCTAAAGCAGGATTTTGCATCAACGTATGTCTAAGAAACAGCCGTAGAATCTGTCATTCTATGATGATCGAGCAATTCACTGACAGAAAATCTGATGAAACTGAAACCAGAGCAAACCTGACATAGCGCCTCTAGAAACATGCACTAACACTAGGGCTCCACTACCCGATTTTCTGCACCAGCCTCACGAAAGTAAATCTGCCAGATCAAGTAAAGGTCAAATCCCACAATGCGAAAAATGGGCCAGGAAGTGTTGATTATTGACATAATAACAAGGGGCAACTGTTGCCAATATTGTAAATCGCAACACTTGTCCCCCGATTTTAGACCTCTCCAAATCCCACTGTACCCGATTTGGACAAAGAGAGTGTTGCGATTTGGGCCATGTTGGACATGGTATAGGGTTTGAATTCGCAACAGAAGGAACTTTAATATTCAAATCTTAAGGAAAATTGATGCAATTACAATATCTGCAACTACATTCACCAATATATGCATAGCTAGGCATTATACATCATAGAGCAAAATCTCTTATACATGGATCAGGTGGGATTTGGATAATGATTAATCAGTGACACAACCATTGCAATATAGTAAGAAACCTTGACATATTCCAATAAGCAACATTTTCTAGGCCTTCTGGGGGAAAATATCTAACCATTTTGATCCTTGCAATATCCCAAATCACAAGACATAGGCAACACTTTCTTGCCGATTTGGGCCTGTCTTGGCCAATGTAGGCCCCAAAATTGGTGACATTACCAATTTGCAACATTTTCTGGCCCTCTCTCGCATTGTGGGATTTGACCTTAACATAACCCTAACATAACTGATTGCAATATTAGGTTTTGTTTATGTTTACATTAGCACTGGTCAGGGCATCAGACTTGTGAAACTTGACACCAAAATCGGGCAGTGGAGTCCCAGCTTAGGACAGGACTACCCAATCTCAAATACCCTCAATTGATCGACTGGGCTCTAATCGGCAGATACACCATCAAATAAACTCCTGTATAAATGCGGTCGGATAGAGCGCATCAAATAGGGTACTGTGGAACCTCTGCTTAAGGAACCTGCACACTCCTACAGCATATAGTTGATGGCGTCAGATGAAGCTGAGCTTGTTAAGCCCTTATCCTACAAAATTGCCCTTATCCTACAAAATCATGTAGGTTTGTAGTATAAGGGCTGTCAGTCAAGCCCTTATCCTACAAAATTTGCCCTTATCCTACAAAACACCTATCAGGCCCTTATCCTACAAAATTGCCCTTATCCTACAAAACCTATATTTATTTTTGTAGGATAAGGGCAATCAGTTAAGCCCTTATCCTACAAAATTGCCCTTATCTTACAAAACCTATATAAGGGAGGATTTGTAAGATAAGGGGTATCAGTCAGGCCTAATAAATGCACTACGCCCAGACAACCCTTATTTCCATATATTTCAGAAGGAAATCTAATTAACGTGAGATTTTGGGTGCCATCTTAGGGGCCATTTTGGACTACACACGGAAATCAAATAAACTTGATCCCACAGCATACCTATAGGCCCATGCCTTTGGGCTAGACCTGGTGACAAATGAATTAAAGCATCTAGGACACTTTTGTAGGATAAGGGCAATTTTGTAGGATAAGGGCCTGACTGATTGCCCTTATCCTACAAAATACATAGGTTTTGTAGGATAAGGGCACTTTTTTGTAGGATAAGGGCCGATTTTGTAGGATAAGGGCTTGACTGGCAGCCCTTATACTACAAAACTATATATTTTTGTAGGATAAGGGCAATTTTGTAGGATAAGGGCCTAACAGAGCTGGCTTTACGCAGTCACAAGCCCCAACATTTGATCCCATACCCTTTCTGGTCATTCATGCACCAGTTCATGTTGCTGGTGATTATTACTTTCTCTCTATTGCATGCCATGACAGGCCTCAGTACAGCAGCCACCCATATATCTACCATTCTGGTACCTTTTATCCAATCAAGCCTTGAACAGCATAAAAGTACACATCACAAGTCTACTACTCCCCCAATAGACACATTGACCCACAATATCTATCACTGTGGTCTCAAAAGCCGTGGCATGTCTATAACGCTTCTTTCCATTTTGCCATAATATTGCTATATATTATTTTCATTGACCCTATGTAGCCAATTAGGACTATGGGCTATCACATATGTAATGAGTATATATTCCCTAGTGTTAAATTAATTTTTCAATAGTAAAGCTCAAAATAAAGGTGCATAATACATTGCGCTCCCTTACCATCTTTACTGAGAACACCTACATTTGTATCGTGATGTTTAGGAGAGGACGTACAATTAGCATGATTATTCTTTTCTAATAAACCCCCCACTTTTTCTCAAGTTTAATCAGCTCGGATTACCTCCACCTATGACCATAATGCGATTATATATCGTCTTCCTTTGTTCAACTGTTGACACTGGTACTATATTTAACGCTATAGATCAAAGTAAAAGCAAGCTATTCATGAAGTTCCTGCATGGGAATTATTCAATGCCATGTAATCATTCGATGCCATATGGGCATCTTGCAATGCCTGATTAATGGAATAGAGTTGCAACAATAAATACAGGCCTCTTTTGATATTAAAAAAAGGGTTCGACTTGCTGCTCTCTATTTATAATAATTATCCATGACTCATGCAGACATAATACATACCGCTATAGGATTCAAAATATATCAACAATCATTTGTTTAATGGTTAGGCCATGATATTTCAAGACTACGCTACTTAGAATCAAATCTCTCCACAGATATCTATGTGCTATTCCCACTGGTTTGGCCTAGGCTTTTTATCATCCCCCAAAGGTATCTTACACACTCTATAGATAGCTTTTATTTTGGAAGGTAGAGTGCAGTCACTTAAAGCGGCGGTCTTGTTCTGGTCTCGTCTCCACAGACACTTGAAGGAGAACAAGGTTCATTTAGCCTTTGTACCCCTGACACGTGCACCTAAGAAGAGATACCCCTCCCTGTCATTGGTGTGCTATTAAAGGCAGGTGACTGAGACCTCCTCCAGGGTGGCCGAGGCTACTTTTGGATTAAACCCCTTAACCCCTGGCAATTACCTCCACTTTGACGTTGGCTCCCCTTCATGCAGGTGATGGAACATTCTCTCATCCCTTTTCCCGCACTTCCTACAGGTCTCAAGTCGAGATCTGAGGACAGTGGGGTCATTTCGTGGCAAGTGGCAGGAGGAGGTGTTCTCACTCAGCTTAAGGGTAAGTCATAACACAGGGATGAGATCTAAGGCCCTATGATATTCACTTGGAGTGTGAGTATACATTTAGACCACGTATAATACACTATATGACCTATCACCTTTATAAACTATTTAGGATTAGTGATAAAGAAGGGCTTTCACCGTTTAAGTTGGAATCAAATAATAGCAAGGTGGAGAGAAGGGTAACTTTTGATGTAATGGCTCTTACCAAGTGAAACTCAAATTCAATTGAAACTATATGATATGGACAAAAACATGTGTGTGAGCGGTAGTTCCAACGTGATGAAATTATTGATAACATCTTTCTTTTATATCATAATGAATATTATCAATCAATACAGCTAAACCCAAATACAAGAGGCATCGGCCGGCTTTCAGACGGGGAAATAGTCCACTGGAGCTCGATCCGGTAGCTTAATAGAGAGGCATACTGTCCTGGGTTCATCCATTTCAATCTGTTTCCTGAAGTGTTTCTTCATTGATCAAACTGGTTGTCATTACCAGAGACTTTTCTTGCTGCCTTGAATAATTTGTATCCCCAAAGTGCATTATTGACTCTTTGATATGAGGCACCTCCAGGGCCCACAAGAAACATCTTTCCGGAAGTGGTTGTGGTTAATGTGAGGGGAGATGGGAAGGAGGAAACCATTGATTGGTTTTAAGACGAGAACTTTAATCAATAATTCCTTGGTAGAAAGCCATGTTTGCTTTCAGTAGGTTGTGAATTTCATAGTACTAAATGAATAAGGTGTCGGTTAGGATAAAATCAGAGTTATTCTCAGTGTCTCGTTGCTAATTATATCATTTTGTCTAGCCCCGTATACTTGGAAGTTTGCAAATCCTTGTATAAAATATCAAACAAGAATATAGTATACATCCTCTGGATAATGACACAAAATCTACTGCATATTTAAGTCACAAACCTTATGATAATGAAGCTACTTTTATTGGTTATTTTGACATCAATCAATATGAATCGACATCAACAGTAAACTAATTAGCACAAAGGACAGATAGCTGTGTCATTGTTAGGTGGTGCTTAGAGTGTGTACAAGAGGAAACCTTCTCATTTATAATTGACAGTAATTCCAGACAAGCATAATCTTGAGAGCAATATTGAATTGAAATAATTATTGTAAATCAGCTAGTGGGCATTGGTTGAAATAACAGAGACATTTGATTTAATCCCTTTAGCTTTATTATCTAGATACTGAACATATGTCAATTTTTACTCCACACAAAAATGAGCTTCCATATTATACTCTTAATAATCTCATATAGATTAGTAAAATCTGGGAATTCCTCTCAACAACGACGCTATGGGTTCCTGGTACTGATTAAAGTTACTTTCAATGGCGTATTCCAGATTCCGACTTCTTGGTAGACTTAACTTTATCCTTGATTCATCATGAACTGTTTTCCCTACCCCAGCTACCTTAATTAGTGCCCACCTTGCTCTAGCTGTGTTGTTCATGGTCCCTGTCACTCATGATGACATTAGACGCCTTGTCTAATCCTGAAGAATCCTGGCAACACAGAAGTTGCGTTAGCAGCTCCTCCAGTGAGGTCTCCTTAAGTCACCTCCTCCAGGGTATGTTCTAAAGTAGCAGACCAGTGGTGGTGGTCACCCTCTCACTGCTACCCCAACACCACAAGGATATTGACGTCTTCCAGGGTTAGCCCATTATAAATCTCATCTGCTGGTTCCATTACCTACTTGAAGGAATCGGATTAGGCTGGAGACAGGCAGTACTCTGCTGCTGCCATAGGGTTAGTGTGCACTTAAGGCCATCTAGGGTGTAGAAGAGACTGCCAGCTAATTGTAGCAGGCCCACAGACTGTTAGAACTAAACTTGTTGTCAAATCCTCATCATAATTGAGTTAGATGTGGAAATCAGCTGTGTATTTGATGGATGGGACTAATGGACAGCAACAATAGTATTACATCGGATTTCATGTTTTAATATTCTAGACGTGTAAGATTGTTATTTATTTATTAGCAGCGTAGACATACATAATGAATTGTCATTAAATGCAACACAATATACATCTTAATTAATTGTAAGTTTATTAGAAATAAACTAAGACAGTTTACATTATCAATCCAATGAATCTCTTGTTACATTTCATAATGTAGATCGACAGACGTGTACATATTGCTAAATCATAATAGATGTATACAATAAACACAGTATCCCTCACATATATGAATTTGAGAGAATTATGCATAACCTTAACATTATTATGCATTTCACAATTTACAATTTCGATACTCCTATAAATGTATGCAACCGGTCATTATAATACATTCCAAATCATAACTACCATGTATTGATGATTGACCGACAAATACCTCTGGATAGGGTCATTTTCCATCAGCCGATTCAGATGTGCCATATCAGTCGGTGGAGCATACTGTCGGCCAGGGTAAACCATTGCTGCAGTACACTCTGTATAGCGTCCTTGTTGTGGCTCTACCTGCCGATAGGAAGCCGATAGCACCCTCAAATCGGATGATGGAATATGGCCCTTACTACATGATGAATAATAAGAGAACACCATCTCTCCCATTGTCATTCCTTCTCAGCCTGATGAGAAACATGAGTCATGTATCGTCTTATCTTCGTACAAACCTTCTTCTTACATCTCATGTTTTGCGGACCTAGAATTAGATGGCACGTATACTGGTCTCAGCCTTGAGGGATGTTGACGTGTAGTACCAAGGGTAGGGGTAAAACCTCTTACTGGAAGAAACTGACCTTTCCCAGTCTTTCTTCTAGGTTGACCTTTGTCTCCAATCACAAAGGGCCCCTGCCTTTGAACTCTCAGGGACGCTGTCAGCTTGACCTATTCAGTTAATTTGATTGAGCAACTGTCTTTCTCTATTCTGCACGTGTTTGCTTTGACTGTGGAATCTCCTTAGAACAAAAACCCCAACTTGTATTTTACTTTCATTTTTAGAACCATTTATGTACAATTATTGTTCTCGCATTTAAATAGGTCAGACTTGAACATTTCTAACAATACAAAGGTAAACAATACACAATCATGACAACAACGTGTGTGTGTTAGTGATTACTTTGAGTATTAGCATCGTGTCAAATGAAAGAAAGACATTAAAGGCCATAGAAATAAGACATAATAACCAGATTTCAAATGCGAAATCTCGAGCGCCTTAACTATAGTTAGAGTGAGGAAGGCGCGTCTTTTTTTATTCCCCCCAAATCTACTCTACATTGTAATAGTGTTTTTGCCTCGCAACCACATCCCTCGATTCATGATCTTTGAGCGATCTGTCAAGGATTATGACGTAAATAACTTTTCACTGGAATCTGTAGAATAAAAGAACTCAAAGTTGGCATTAAAATGCTCCATATTCTTTGGGCCTTCATACATTATGTACATGGAGTTTGTTTTTATATTAAAAACAAGGAACCGAGGGTACGGAGCAGCCCCCAGTATAAATTATCTTTAACCTTATTTATACGGGGGGATAGTACCCCAGATAATTAATAGTTCTGGCATACAAGGGCGCGATATAGGACTGTGGATCAACAAGGGAAAAGGGACCTCCGTGCCGGACTTTTAGAACCAACTTTGGCCACTAGGGGGTTCCACATAGCCAAAAAGGTTAGAAATATAACAAAAATCTACCTTTTCTACTTTTTGATGTAAAATTATAATAGGCCACATTAAAAAATTCTTTGGTAAAAACCTTCTATATTTGGAATGTAAAAAGAACGTTTTTGGGCCTAAATTGGTGATGTTGCACATGTGAAAACAAAATGTAAATATCATTTTTAGTTCAAATGCTGTGTCAAAATGTTTGAAAACTTTGGATATTTGGTAATTAAAGTAATTATGCTTTTCATAAAGCGATATCCCTAAAACAAAGAAAGATAGAGCTTACTGGCTTTTGGACAGTGCTTACACATTTTCCATGAGCAAGTTCTCAAACACTAGAAGTGGTAGCCCTCGACTTTACACATGGTATACCCTGATCATTCATCTTAGGCTGATACAAGTATTATCTATACTTCCTCAGGGGAAATTCAAATACCCAGAAGCCAATAACACATCGCCATCTACACATACAAGGGACCTTAACAATTGCTGAAATGATCTATTTAGGTGCAGTTTAACTAAATGGATATTGATATATTCTACATTGGTTAAGATCAAACCACATATACCTATGAAGGTGGACAGGGAGTTTGGCAAGGCATGTGGACTATAAGACCAATTTTCCATCAGCCGATTTGGAATGCTAGCGACCCAGGGTATATAGAGCGTCCTATCGGCAGGTATGGCACCACAACAACCACACTACACGGAGTGTACTACCAGTGATTTGTTGTAGCTTTGCACCTGCCGGTAGGCAGGTAGGGAACTCTACCGACCGATGGTACCTCCAAATCGACTGATGGAAAATGACCCTAATGACTGCATTAAACGCCATATGCACATCTATAATCAATTACGCTCATCTTTATGTATTTGAATATTATTCACAATACAGAATGAAAATGCATTCTTTATACACAAAAGCTAAATCTAGAAAACATTAAATCTTTCTCGGCACTGAGATCACTGTGTTTAAATGACGGAAGGATAACACACTCAACATTATATCATGAAGAGATAAAGAGAACATAATCATGATATCATAAAGCATTAAGCCTTATACCACATTGTTATGTAATAAATCATTGGACCCTACATGAACATTTCATAATACAAGCAGACACCCCTATAACCAATCCCAGCCCACCCTTCAACTTCATGGCAAAGGCCTCCTCTCCCAAGAAGCCACAAATCAGAAGAGGAGCCCGAGCCTCGTCATTCCCTTTACAATAGCAGCATGAAGACAGGTTGTCGTCTGCCCCTTCCTACGTCCATCAAATGGAGGCAACAACAGCACAGCCGGTACGCTTTTTTATACGAGCGGGTGCGGGGGGAGTCACTACGTGGTGTCCATTTTCATCATGCCTTCTTTCATCTTGCTGATCAGGAAAAAGAAGACCGTCTTCCAGGCGTGGGAAACCTCGGCAGTGTAGTCGGCCCCCAGCTTGGTCCGCAGCCCGTGATCTATCGCCGGCCAGAGTTTCTGTGGTGAAATGAACGACGTTTGGAGTGAATAGGCGACAGCAGACGACATTCAATCAGCAGTGAGTTGTATGCATGTTCCCGCCCTGGGGTTCAAGGGCGAGGCAGGCAATGGCTTGGGGAGGGGGGATGCTGGATCATGGGTGTGGGTTAGGGTGGGAGGGGGTAGGTGTGGGTTGGTGTGGGATAAGGTGACCTTAGGTAAGGGAAAGAGAAAGACCGCCTTGTGATGTGGAAGACTATAGGAGACCAGGGAGGTGGTTAGAAGACATGGTAATTGATGATGAAGGTGTAATTTGGTAGGAAATTGGAGCTCTAGTACAGTGGATGGAGTTGTTGTTTGGGTAAATAGCCTGCATGGCGCCAGCAGTGTAAGAACACGCTGTAAACATATAGTAGGGTAGATGTACCATGAGTCGAACACATGCCTTGAGTGGGACACTTATCTTTGTAGTTATCCCTGCACCTACTGGTTCTTTGTTTGGTATGAATGACACCTAAATTGTACTGTTATTCATGAATAGAGGGGTTAGCATGCTTGACAAATACAAATCAATGTGGCCGAATCATAGTGAATCTACCCTACCTCCAGGTAGGATTTCCCCGCTCTTAGAATGGATTATTGAGAAAATGCATGTCTGTGACCCCGACTGTCGAATACTCAAACTACGTTGAATTACTCATTTTTGTTTTGTTAGAGAGCACCCTTCGGAAGGAACCACCTGGAGTGCACATACACTGTAAACATATTCCGTTTAATATATGGAGAATCAATGCAAAACTTTACGGTGGATCAGCGTAAATGTGATAACGGTGAGGCAATGTTAAGTCAGCCAATTTTACTGTGAATATCTGTAATTCAGCACAGGGAAACACAGTTTTTTTTACAGTGAAACATAGTTTATCTATTTTACGGTAAAGCTTCGTTTAATTGATATTTAGTTTTATCACACCAGGTGGCAGATTGGTTCGTAAGGAGATTTTAATGGATGCTAAGAACACCATTTTTGTGGTTATAAGAAAGATATAGCCATCCTAGAGTGACTTCTTCGCATGGACTGGCATTACAAAGTGTCATGAAGCATTTTATAAGGCTCTCATAGACTGATTCCTAATGATTAGGCCTGAAGTCTTGACACTAAGATGCTATTGCTGATTGGACATGGTACCAAATTTGGCATGGAACCATATTGAGCATAGAGTTAGGTATAGGTGGATGAATGGACGGAAGAATACTGAGATAAATAAATTAAATTACACAAAATACCATTATAACTATTGTTAAGGCACTGTATTGAAATGATAGTGATGTCCTGTATTCTGTTAGAATAATGGTGATTCACTGGCACTATTGGGTGCCAGACTTTTACCATTAGAATTACGGTGAATTTGAAATAACAGTGACCATTGTTTTTACAGTGAAAGTCTGCCACCCAGCGTTGCCAGTGAATCTCCGCTATTTTGACGGAATCTTTTTTACAGTGTAGGTGTCTTTTTGCAAACACTCATAGTGTACTTTTCCATTTCTTACTCTTACGCAGGCGCTTCTTGGAGAAGAAACTCATTTGAAAATACACTTCTAACTACTAATATTAAAGAAGGTGACCCTCGATTAGGAGAGCTAGGTGCTCTAGCACCGAAAGGTAAACACTAATGGTTGTTGTTTATAGCGATGACTCGGGTTTCTCCGTATGGGCGGCCATGTTAGTTCTGAGCTCGCATTTTATCGTGAGACTTAGGCAGTGACCAGACATTCACACACCATAGCTTCCGGGGAACAGGCTACAATACGAGAGCGGAACCAAGGTCTCACGAGATTGCTGGTGTCAATGTACACACAGAGGTTGCGGGAACAAGTCGGCACCAGTTAGAGAGCTATAGAGAGAGACTAGGAACCTGGTGTATATCTGCCACTGAGTGGGTGTGATAGTGAAGGAGAACTTGAGACAGTTTGCAGCTCGAGGAAAGCTACTTGTGTCGGTGTGTGGGCGGCCAGGATGCGTGTAATTAAACTGATGAAGTGGTGAGCTGAAAATCTGGATATGTAACTCTAGAAGTCAGATAGAAGGTTTATGTGCTTCTCGTATCTACTGCAGGAGTGACGATCTATCTGGCTTCATATCACACAGCAGTGCAGATCTGGCTTCTTTTCCTGAGCTATATCTATTTCCACCCCTGGGCGTTCGAGCTATCTGTCTGTTACGTTATCACCCTCGCACTGTGTAAGTGATTATTGCAATATGCATACAAGTCATGTGAAAATGGGACATTACTTCATATTCCCCGATATACATGATAGAAAACACAGGATTTGTTTGTTCAGGTAGATCAGACTGGGTGAATGTGTTATTCAATTTAATATTCGGCCTGTTATAGTCAAAGACAGGGTCGCCCACTGTAATGATGGCAATGGAACATAAACAAGGCACCTACTCCTCTCTCAGTAACACGGTTCTAAGAAGACACCAACTCATTAGGAAGTGTTACAGACTCCTTTCCACTGGCGTGGGTTACAACCCAGACCAAACAATAGTAAGTGGTCCTATTTAGTAATCTGTCATGACATGCAAAGGGCATGGGGGATTTGCCTCTTACTAGGCTGAATCTCTACAGGCCTGAAGGGCAGGTCAGGCGGGATAACACATACAGGAAGGAAACTTAGGGTGCTGGGTGAGTAAATAGGGTTTGTCCGTGTATACTACTACTAGCAATGCCCTTTCTCATGAGGAGTAATGCCCTTAGAAAGACAATATCCTCAGAGGGGTAATTCTGAAAAAATCCCAGTTGGGAAAGGTAAAAAAAAAATCGGAAGCTGGGGAGGGCTTTTGTGCTGCAAATATATGTGGGCGGAGAGGAAGCTGGCTCTGTGCTATGTAAGGAATGGGAGGTATGTTGGTATTATATAGATTTACATGTCAGTGGCAGGGGGAATCTATTATATTCCTCAATGCTTGTGGAATGATGTATAGCTACCCCATAACACAACTTATGTTTGTATTTATACGCGCTTAGCTCAGTGTTAACACAGAGTTGATTGCTTATAATAACAAGCAAAGGGCAGATAGGTATACGTGTTCCTCACATCTAACGGAGCACGGTTGTAAAGTCTGACCGGGTAAAGTAGGAAGGGAAGGAAGCTGAGGTCTCCTGGGTGAGCAAATGGGGGTTGGATGTACATGCTAATATGGGAAGGAAAGGCTAGATCATTGCATGGAGAGAGGGTCTTTGTGTACTGGGAAGGCGCAGGTTCCAGGGTGTGAAAGGAATGGGAAATTGCTTTGTTGTGGTATATACGTGGTATGTATTGGTCAACAATACAAGGGGTTGTAAGTCCCATGAGTGATTCACGACATATGGGACATACTTAAAATAAATTATATATACTTTAAGCCTTGTTTTTTGCACTGAATCAACAGTTTAACAGAAATGTAATACACAATCATTTATAAGTGGGTAAGTGCTGATGTTTGTGGATTTCCTTTTACCACTTTTTCTTTGATTTAGAAATTCAGGTTAAGTGATGAGTCAGGACAGGTAGATAAGTCAGTGTTAGTTCCTAGCGTTTAAGGATTGCAGCTACATTATACCTAGAGGGCCGACTGGTGAGAAAGATTCTTCACGGGAAGGTGAGAATGTATCGTCCTGATTGGGTATTAGTAGATGGAGTAGATATAGTGGAATAGGAAGAAAGTGTCCACAGAATGTTGATAGAATAGGGGGCAGAAGCTTGGTAGCAAATCTGAAGGGAATAAATAGGGGTTGTACTGAGGAAAATCATTTCTGATGACTTGCACTATATATAATTGGACTGCCCAATACCTGTAGAATGCCTCTGATAGGGCACTAATCTCCAGTCAGACTGGCCACGGGGAAATGAGAGGCTAAGGTCTATATTGAATGCATAGGCAGGGGCAAAAAAGCTGTAGATATTGGGCTGGAAATAATGACAAAGGTCAGGAATGCAGGGAAGGAAATACTTTGGATCGGATTTTACTGTCTAGTAAGCTTATTTGATTGGACTGAAGGCTACAGAAAAAGCACCAGTTCAGTTGACAGAATGCTTTCTATGGTATCCAGGTATAGGCAGATGACGCGTTTAGGTCGGCATTGTGATTCTCTATTATGTGCTATGAGCATCCTGAAGAAACCCCAATGTACCCAATATTAAGGTCGAATCCCACAGGCCGATGTATACCCTCAGAACCTCTATGTATAAGCAGAAATATGGAGTGCCCCCCCCCTGACTTTCCAGATGACTGATATGTATCATTTGCATAATGAAAACACAGAGATTTCCCTGTTAAGCAAGGGAAAATATCTAATTATCTAGATCTGATTTTGTGCCCAATTCGCAACAGATTCCTTGCAGTTACACCTCCCTCTTGTAGTTACATCTGTTGCCAATTGGAGGGAGATCCCCAATTTGCAACAGATCCCCAATTCGCAGAGATTTTCCAGCATAGATCGCCCTGTGGGATTTGACCTTTAGATAGAAAATAAAATGCCACCTTGTGCATACTAATTATTTATATGCTATAACCATATTAAGCATGTTAAAGGTCGAATCCCACAGGCCGATGTATGCCTTCAGAACCTCTGCGTTCTGTGCCTATTGCGTTCTAGGACCCTTGCTTATACTCCAAATCATAAAGGTTCTTATGGGCTATTGCAGGTTTCAAATCCCACTGTTGTACATCATATGGTACTACACCTCTGCATATTGGACTGCACTGACTCTATGTGTGAGGGTTAAGGGTTGTATTTCGGGGGAGTTACTTCATAACAATTGTGCTAACAGATGGTTTACTATAGAAGGGATATCCATTAATTTATCATTTGAAATAATACACCATGTAGGTCTAGAGTTGGGCAGATTATGTATATTATTCATGAAAAATGGTTGTAAAATGCTCTCTGTTTATAATCAGAAATAGGGAGTGGCCCCCCTGACTTTCCAGATGATTGACATATAGCATGTGCATAATGAAATCGCAGAGATTTCCCTGTTAAGCAAGGACAAATATCTAATTATCTAGATCTTATTTTGTGCCCAATTCGCAACACATTCCTTGCAGTTACACCTCCCTCTTGCAGTTCCATATGTTGCGAATTGCAGGGAGATCCCCAATTCGCAACAGATCCCCAATTCACAGAGAGTTTCCAGCATATATCGCCCTGTGGGATTTGACCTTAAAGCCACATTATCTTACTGCAGCTGGCACCAATCTAATATAAACGAGCCACTCATGCCAGTTTATTTGATTTACATCCCATTCCATATCATGGGATTTTGTCCTCATGGGTTGGTCTATTTGCTTGTGGATTATACAAAGATGATCGTATTGCTCTAGCGCAGGCCATCATGGATCTATAAATACTGTGCAGCTACTGTTTGCTCTCTTCCTTCTGATATTACTGTTTTGTGTTTGCGGTGAATGTACAATGGAAGATGAGGACCTCGGGACAAAGAGTATTCATGAGCTGACAATACAACCACATCGTAGCAATGTTTAGAACTGTGGTGCGGCAGTCAGAATAACAAGTGATGTGATATGTAGGGTAAGTAATTGTACAGCAGAAAGCCTCTGTAAAATATGATAGGGATACATATCACTGGAGTGAAGATAAATGCGTGCACAAAAACTACCTTTATACTAAAGTGGCGACCATTGTCCCCATAAATTGGCAGTGTGCAACAGTAATTGGCTCTAGTGGGACGGGTCTATTATATGAAGGGGAGGCAAAGTACTATCTAAAGGCTATAGGGATTTACATAATCATGGTTATATTTAGAATGAATGAATGAATGAATGAACGAGGAAAGCTCTGAGTATTATGAATTATTCACGCAGGGTAGGTCTGGTACTCTCTGAGGTCTATGTGGGTATGCGTGGGGAAAGGGGGAGGGGAGCTGCTGTGACCAGCGGGGATTTGTAAGGACAGGAATAACCTTTAGCTGCTCACCTGAGCAAGGTCAGGATAGACAATGATTAGTAGGGAGCCCCTCTGACAGAATAATCTGTCAGGCATATGTCTGGTCAAGCCTGGTCAAGGACTGGACTACTACTTTCGCAGATGTGAATAGATGGACAATCGGCGATGCAGGTAGCATTGGGAATAAAGGAGTTTAGATGTGATGCCCCTGTCCTTAACCCTGAATAGCTATCGGGAAAACACATGGGACCTCATAGGACATAGATGACTAGCTGCAGCCATGCCAGAATCAACGACTGGGCTTCTTCAGAACAGATGCTACATACACCATACAGTTAGCATGAGCGGACCCACAGAATCAATGGGCTTTTAGAGTCACATATATAACATTAGGAAAGGCAGAAGAAACCATTTCACAGAAGGTGATGCGATTGTGTAGATAGTCTTTCCTAATACATATGTGGACCACTTAAACCAACTCCTTTTGAACAGTGTTTCTACCTTACAATTGAATAAAGTCATCCCAATGTTTTAAATGTGGCAATCCCAAGCAGTGATGTGTTAGTGAGAAGGGAAGTCAAGGCAATTGAAGCAATCTATTTGTAGTTAGATCATATTATCAACTACCCATTAATATCGTTGTTCTACATCATAATTTAATCAAAAAGCATAAACATATAAGCGCTACATAGCCGAGAAGGCTATCATAAGATCCCAATCTGGATCCCCAAGGCTGAAGCCACAAGATACATGAACTTCCATCACAACCTATACCACCTCTTATATCGCCTCCAATGCCCCTCGAGCTGTAAACAAAAAAGCTTCCTGACATAATTCACAAAAATTACCTAGAGTGCCATCCACAGTGCATGCATGCATATACTGTGTCTTTGACATGTCCCATAATACAGCAGCACGTACAGTGCGTAGCCTACTTATCTGATGGAAGCACCTAGCGGTGCCCTCAAAGGTGCCACACAGACTTACTACAGCAGGAGTATTGCATTGCTAATTTTGTCAGAGCATCTGTTTTTGCCCGTCATTAGCGCAGGCACTTTGAAGCGGAGATCTCTCCATCCCCTACAGACAAACGGACCCCAACATCTCCCAAGTTAACTAACACAGGGACATGTTGTAGGCAGAATGAGATATAGATGAGGTCTGGTGGTAGGGATGGGGGGGGGGGGGGTGTCAGCAGGTAATTTTAGGGGAGAAGCCCTGTTTGGCTGCAGAGGCAGATCCTGGTACAGGGCATATCCCTCTCTTCCTGTTGCGTAAATATTTTAACAGTAAGGCCAGGGGCATTGGCTTCGTATAGTCACCATGTGCCAGGATGGACACCGACCGGTGCAGTGAGGATTTGTAGTCCAGTACTGCAGCACCATAATAAATATTTACATGATGCTAATATACTATAGAAATAGGGTAACTGAAGATGTGTGCTCCATTAACACATGTAAGAACATGTGAGAGCTTTTTTGCCATGCAGGACATTCGGTCCTGTAGATCTTTTATTTCGCAGGACTGGCTTAATGTTTGCAAAATGTCTTTCTCTCTAGAAACCTTGGTAATGGTCCGATTTACAAGCCTTTAATGTAGCCAATGGTCCAGCCAGTCATTTCACTGGCAGTGGGTCCAGCCGGTCCAGCAGCATTTTAGCCGGCTATAGCCGGTGTCTGGTATGTTTTGACGAAGACTGGAAGCACTCAGTTCAGCACCAAAATAATGGTTATAATGAATTAGAGTGATATGGGTCCTTGTTGTGCCCCTAGTGAGTGAAATGGTGTACACCTATGTAAGTTTTTTTTCTCAGGGGTCTCCTATGTTCTAGCTGTGCTGTTGAGGGACGAGGTTATAATCAGTGTTGTCAGGACAAGTCCCCACCCTGGACATCTCCCTTCTGCCAATCCCCACGGGCTGTCTCCCATCAAGGACATTTCCAAACAACCAGCTCAAAGTCAGGAAAATATCCTTGACTAAATAAAGGCATAGCAATTGAGAATGCAGGCGAGGGACATTCCATAGGCTGTTTCACGAGGTGTACGTATTTCAGATCCATATCAAAATGATTGTTTCAGACATTCTGCTAACAGTAAGTCACTGTAACAGCGTTTAACTTTCAATGTTGCAGTTAAATGCTCATGTCACTGTTGAGCAAAATGTTCATGAGGAATAGCGAGCAACTTTCAACAAAGACATGTACAGTTAGGAGTGACTTTAGTAAAAGTGACATTTAAGTGTTGCAGATGGGGTCTTAGTGGGAACCTGTTCAGCACCCCTGTAAAGAATTGGTTAAAATTAAAGACCTTTGACATTGATGACATGGGGGTATTGGCAGTAGATGAAGCACCATGATTTTGATTTAGTTTGTTTTATTTAGTTTACATGTTTATTCCATGTCATTTGAACATATGTTGGCCGCCTCACCATTACTAGTGCACAACGGTGATCCATTTGTACCACATGTCAATCACTTATATGTACTCAGTAACCCCTCTGTTACATGTCTTACTAGTAAGTGACTTTTACTGTTACTGGGCCTAGCTCTATCTGTAACCCGGTAACCTCAACCCCCCGCCCCTCACTACCACCACACACATAGGTCACTCATAAGTCACTGTCATGTTTACTTCTGGAAAGGACGAATCTTCTGTACCTTTATTTGTGCCCTCCTCCTCTCTACCCCTGTGCCGTTCCTCCTCTGTGTCCTCTTCCTGCTCACTGCTATGTTTTACTCCACAAATGTCTACTCACTACCACAGACCAATAGCACTCCTAGAAATGAGATCTCCGGTCTGCGTGGTCAGGGCAGCCAAGATGGCGGATGGTAGGTTGGATGGAGGCTTGCTTTGGTTAGTTTTGAGGGTGTTATGGGGGATAGCAGGTTTTATTATCATTTAGCAACGGTGATACATTGAAACAAAGAGAGACCCTCATACTATAGTGATAATTATTCTTGTATTCACCCTGTTCACTGGGTGAAAAGTAGTCCGCCCTAATTATTAGCAAATCAGAGCAGAGAGCTTTGACACATATACTGGAACAGCCAAGCTGTCTGAGACAATCACTTACGGGTCAGACCTGGGTTGAGGACAGTAGTTGTTACAGGTGGACAACAGATGACAGGCACCCAGGGGGGGGGGGGGTTATATACCGAGGTTGCAGGTTCCTTAGTAGGGGGAACCATTGCTTGATCTGGCGAGATAAGCACTGACACAGCAATCACAATGGGCACAGGCTGTTACATAATGCCCCCTAAAATTCCGCAGTGAAGGCCAGGGAATTTTCTCATTGGTTGATAATACAACCGGCTAGACGCCTATATGGTCTATAGTAAATATATGTGCGTTTTGTGGCAAAAGGGGTATGTTTTTAGACCAAGCATATCCAACCAAGAAGTCAAAAAGTCCCTTTGAAAAAGGGTATATTTTGAGGGAATTTGTTAGGGTGATAACCCGCTAAAAAGGGGTCCAATTTTAGCATATCATGGGGATTATTCCACTCAATTTTAGGAGGTTATCCCGCTGAAAGGGGTATGTTTTTGTGGAATTTTGTTCTAGGAAATGGGGGTAAAATGATATACGTACAAGGTATCCATAAATTTGAGAGTGCACCCCCTGGGAACCACCACCACCGTGGTGGTTGGTGGTGCCAAGAAGGGGCAAGGGCTATCAAGGTTGTATTGGAATAGGCCTAGAGGTGTGAAAAACAATGGTTTTAAATTGCACTCACCTCACTTCGGGTGAGTCAAACACTTGGAAAAATAGTCCCACCAGTCTAACGAGAAACCCCTTCTAAAATCCATCTTAGGAAGCCAAATGATAATAAATCCACAAACATACTCGTCCCCAATACAACTATTTTTATCAGACTCCTTTATGAAGGATGTAGTCACATTATCAGCCTCGCCCTGCGGGCTCTGCTGATAATATCCCTACACCCTTCATAAAGGAGTCTGATAAAAATAGTTGTATTGGAAACTCGTATGTTAGTGTGTATGTACAACTCAGAAGGTAAAATATCAATACAAACAACCTGGATAGCAATTGCACTGCAATAGGAGCTAAATTTACTGGATTAGGCATCCCAGAATTGATGAGTGATGCCCTGACCACATCTCAATGTATTTGTTGGGATGCCCCGTAACACTTTTCTCTGATGCCCTTATCACGGGCACCATGTCAAGCCGATCTGAGCATAAACAGCAACGATATTGGCAATTTTGGTTTTGTGGGAGCGAACTCTGTAAGTTTTGGTCAAGTGCATGTCTCTGCCATTGGTCAATGTTTGTTTTACCATTCTCCACTCTGTCGGCACTCCCCGATTCTGCGCTTCCCAGATATTTGTACCCACTGGATTTTATTGGTACCTATTGGATTCTATTGGTACTTTTTGGATCCTATTGGTACATAAGGGGTTCTATTAGTACAGGTGAGATTATTTTGGTATTGTGAATAGTACATAAAGGTGTATCTCAAGGTATATATAGACAGAGCTGCACGCTAAAGTGACTGAGTCTGTGGTTATTGTACGAGGAGGGCTTGTCCCGTACTGCACGCTGGCCGCAGGCCTAGTGCAGTATGGGACAGGCCCCACGAGTGCCATGACCATAGACAAGGTCACTTTTAAGTGAAGCTCTGTATTTATTTAGGGGTATATCGATGTAAAATAGATATGTAGTCTATGTTTCTTTACTTCCACAATGTTTCTTTATTTCTGCGGCGTTTGTTTACTTCCGTCAGCCGCTATTTTGATTTCCGTACAAGTCACGTGACCTTCGGAAGCGTGCAATACGACCCCAGCGTGAAATACCACCTAGGGTTATTGCACGCTGCTCTGGGGAACGGCCCTCCCATTGCTTTAACCTTGACAGTCCGTATTCACCATGAAATAAAGTGAGTTCAAAAATAGTAAGTTTTACGCACATTGGGGTTTTCCCCTACTCTGTACCAGCTTAAATAATGTGTTTGAAGACTATGCGCGATATACACACATTGAGACTATGCGAGGGCTAATCTGTAACTAATTGTAAGTGTATGTGGTATATAGCCTATTTTATTATCTTATTTATTTAGAAAAAGAAAATTCTGGCATACAATAATAAAACTGATATACAAGAATCGAGATGTTTACTTGTGCCCAGTTTTCACTTTGTTTAAGCTGTGAATGTTTAAAGGGATATCTTAATGTCTATGCCAGTGACACAGTATTTCTTTCCTGAACTAGTTTTTGAATGGTGCTGCCACCTAGGACTATATGTGGGTACTTATGGTTGATGGCTGGCTACGCCATATGGTATATAAAATTGAGTTACCAGACCAGTAGTTTTTTTGCATTTTGGTTACCACGTGGGGATTTCTGAAATGGGTGGGATTCGACTTGTAGGAAGATGTTGAGAAAATAGTCTCCACTAGATGGCCATAGTTAAAGGTGTCTTACTTTCAAAGGTCAATATATAAAATCTAGTGTATAGACCATCTTAATCTTTTCTTCTATTACATTATCATATATCAATTTGCTGTAATCTATTTCTGGTGTAACCTCTGTCAGATCAGCACAATTGTTAATACCATCTCCACACAGTGTAGGGTCAGGCACTGCTGGGGAGGTCTACTGAAGATAAAGCAAAAAACTGTGTGCTTCAGCCACAACAGTAGACCTCGCAGGCCCACTGAGGACCCCTGGTATACTAAACCACAGTACCCTAAACCCTCCCCTACACTACAACCAACCCTTACTGACCTGACAGGTGTTACATCCTATGGCTGAGAAGGCGGTTGGGTCCCCACAATGAATGCTTTGGTGAACATAGATGACTTGAGCCCGTCCCCCACCCTACTGGTTGTTGAAGGTAGTTATACAACAGAATGTTAACAGGGGAATGACAGGAGCATGTGGAAGGCTGGATAGCCCTGGTGTGCAGGTGGGTGAGCAGATACAGCAGGGTTCAAATAGTCATTAGGGTTGACTGCAGGGTTGACAGGGTTGACAGGGATGACAGGAAGGTTTACAGGGTTGACAGGAGGGTTGACAGGGTTGACAGGGTCACCTTGAGGGTTGACAGGTAGGTTTAGAGGAACAACAGGGTTGACAGGGGCAATAGGAGGGTTGACAGGAACAACAGGTGGAGTAACAGGTGGAACAGGTGGAACAATGTGCACCCCACTAAACCTCTCTTTCAATGTCTGAATTTGTAAACCTTGAGCATCAACAATGTCCAACAACTCCTCCCCAGTAGTGGTGTCCTCCTCCTCTTGTGTCTCAACATGTACTGCCACATTATGTTCCAATATAATGTCAGCTAAAGACTCACTAAGGTCTTCCTTAGACTACCGCCCTTCACAGCAGCCTCAATAGACAACCTGTAATACTTGCATAAGGTCCCACAAGGCCTGGTGTGGCGGTGGACACAACCAGTACAATTGATAAGTTTACCAATCTGAGCCATGGTGACTCATATATGCTGTATGTTAGGTACTAGTCGTGTAGGGCACACACAGGTATGTGCATGGCGGCTGCTGGGTGGTTGTGAGGCCTAGGTCAGGGTCAGGCAGCCCCAAGTCAGCTACCAGTATAGTTCCCTACCAAGGAACTAGGTGGAGGTGCAGCCTGAGTGTAGTCTGCTGTCACCCAGTGGAGAGTATAGTCATTTGCCGCTGCTTTATTGGTATAACCACCAATGCTCTGTCATACTGCCCATAGTTGGTCAATTTCTCACTAGTAGGAAGATGTCTAGAAAATAGTCTCCCCTAGATGGGCATAGTAAAAGATGTTTTACTTTCAAAGGTCAATATATCAAAATCTAGTCTATGAACTATCCTTTCGTTTTGCTTCTATTACATTATCATAATTATATCAAACTCACATAGTGCTTAGTGATTTTGAGATATCATTGGTAGATCAAAATGTATCGAACATTGGGACATCTCTTTAAGGTGGCTCGATCCCTTTGGTAGTTCAGCAACACACCACCAGAGGGCACCTCTCCAAGACTGTCACATAGTAGTGGGCTAGTTGGCAAAATCCTAAGAGAGGGTCTGACCGAGGCTAGAACTCTTGACCTTAGCGTTGTGAGACAGACAACAAACCACTGCGCCAATTTGTCTGTGGTGGAAGTTGCACTCATAATCTATACAGATAGGTGTCCCAGTTTATTCCATTTCTTTTCAACTTTTTTTTTCAATCACCCAAAACCTTTAAATTATGCCCGGGACCGTATGTCCAAAATGCATTTTCAAGAAAGAAAACATTAAGGCCTATGCTCTGACAGAATTATATAGGAATTTAGCTACTTTACGATATGATTTTATGTAGATACTTGGAAAAACACTTTATAATCCTATCAGATGTCACATGGATTTAAGCTTCAATATCTCAAAAAATAGCTGGGGACCCCCCTATTTTCTCAGCTTCTTTGGAGAGAATATGCTATTATGGTCTTATGGCAAAGATCTGATGAAAATCTAGCTACTCTTAGACCAAAGGATCGACCCACCTTAAGCAGAGACTGTGAGAAAGACCCATAAGATGCCAAACCTTATCTAACGTAGCAAACAGCTAGACATTGGATAACAGAAGATATTGTGTCTGGATACATTGGGTGAATGTTAAAGCCAAATTTACGTAATTCAACGTTGTACAAAACTAGACCTAGAGGTTTGTCAATAGGTGCTTCATCTTCCTTTTATTTTTTTATCAAAATGAGTGGTGAAAAACAAATGTAAATCTATGTTTTGATATGTATAGTTATTGTTTATGTATATGTATTCAGACATTTTCTTGCACATCAAATCATGTTGAATACATACAATTGTTGCTGGACAGGCCTTAACATTTCTTCATGAATCTATGTTCAATATCTACGCAGTTGCTACCCACACACCAGAAACATCCACAGAACATGTTTTTGTTAACTGGAATAGTGAGATAGGGAGGGTTACAGGTGTTTAGCTAAGGTTGGATAACAGGTTGATGTAAGATATGGTAACATCAAGACAGCAGCTAGGCACTATAGACCAATGCTGCAAGAAAGGGTGACTTTTCAAAAAAGAAGTTGATAGAGTTTTTGAACATTTCTGAAGTGTGACCAATGAGGCTACATACATGTCTCTGGTGTGACAGACAAATACATGAATATAACCTCAAAATCCTGCATTCTAATATATACTATTAGAAAGATAATTGTCCTGGGAATCCTCCGATATCAAATGTTTGCAAACATATTCATTAAGGACAATACTCTGAGGATTCTGCTAAAACCAAAGTAAACACAACTTTGTTATGAAAAAGTCACCCTTTCTTGCTGCATTGGTATAAACTGCCTCACTCATGTTTTGAGCTTTTTCCACCTGATCCCCAGGGTTGATATGAAGGTCATATCTAATATACAAGCTGAGCTGTCAGTGACACTGCATAATATAGAGAGCCATGTGTCATCAGTAGGTCTCCAGTTCGAACAAAATACTTATGTTGTTTTTATGACATTCCCAACCAAGCAGGGATTAGTAGGTGCAGGAATAACCTTTGTCTGAGCTGCTCGCCTATACAGGACCAGGATACACTTAGGGAGCAGCTCACTAGAATGCCTGCCAGACATATGTTGCTTGGTTAAGACCTAGGTTCCTCCTATTGCGCCAATGTGAGTATACCTGTGGGACAATTAACACCAATCTGGATCATAATATAAACAATTATTTCGTGTAGAATGCAGCAGCTCCATTGATTAAAGCAGGGAAAGATACATCTCAGCCCCAAATCCCCGCAACCATGCTCAGTATGTCATGGCTTATCATTTCACCAAATCCCGTCACCCGACCGGGTCTAGCGAAACCGTGCCGGGTTCCCCCATTTCTGGAAAAAAGGAATTCTATTTTCCCGTTTTTGCGGTTTGTAAATCGGACGCTTATTAAGGGGTTAACGGCGAAAACTCTAAAGCCGGGCCCTATAAAGTGAACAGCAAAAACCAGCCGGGCCTAGCTTGTCACACCATATCACCGGAAATCCACCTTCTTCTTTTTTTGGCCTTAGAAGTATATTTTAATCAATGTAGAGACTAATTTTGTGAAATAAGTACAAAGAAACACTTGAATTGATCACTATTGAGGGTTATCTGACTCGGTGTCGCTGCGTCGGATAGCCATCAGTGGTGAACTCCTGTGAACCTTTGTCTATTTACCCGACTCCTATGTATATGGGTCAGGATCGTTCAGCACCATGACCACGCATCTCGGTACAGATAATTCAAATTGCCCTCCCGGGTATATCCCCTACTGTCTGTGTCCTACTCAATTAAAAGAAGAAGACTACAATCGATATCTAAGAAAGTTACAACCGTATTCAACCATGTTAAAATTCTATTTTCTTATCTGCAGCTTGCATAGAACTAAGTTATGTAAGGGTCGTGCCAGTCTATACGATTTGCCATCGCATCCAATGCAATGTTATTTTGCCGTCAGGGGATGGCCTAGTTGCTTATGGATTATGCAATAAGAGAGGTCTTATTGCTTTACAGTAGGGCCAGGGGTCTGTGGCAGCAGCTATTTGATTTGCAGAGCCGGATGGGCTTGGTATCTACTGCTGCATAGTGTAATAACGTAATGATAGATGAGGACAAACAATAGCACCTCATTTAGGACATGGGGAGGTAGAGTAAGTACTTTATTTACAACCATAGTGTATATATCCACAACTGTGGTGTGCCTGTCAGAGGAATAGGTGATATGTAAGTAAACAGGAAGATCATAGGTACGATAAGGGCGGATTAGAGAGGACCCAGTGGGCACAGCAACACTTAATAAGTGACTAATAAGCTCTCCAATGAAGTGCTTATTATCCATCTATATTCTGGCTAGAATGTAAGAACTATTAGTCAGCTAATCTGCAGCACTTATTAAACCCTTCAAAGCAGTGGTTATCAAGAGGTTCAATAATTCAGCTAATAAGGGCAACAAAAGTCAAATTTATTCAAAGATTATAATTGTGACACTACCGCACTGCTATAAAGCAGCACTTATAAGTGACTTGCTCTGCAGTTCTTAATAAGCACTTCAAAGCAGTGATTAGTAATAAGCTGAAGTGTGCCACTATTTAAAAAGGAATTCCACTGAAACTTTCTGCTGTTTATTCAAGCACATAACATTCATAAGCAGCTCAGTATACATACATTGGAAATTCATGATTGTTGTACAAATTAATGTTGTCAATGGGAATCGAACTCCTTACCTCCAGATGTAAAGTCCAGTGTGCTATTGCATGAGCTAGTGGGGCTGATGATAAGTGGTGGTCCTAAACCTTACTGTACCCCTAGCATACCCTAGGTACACTGCAAAAGCAGCCCTTCATATATCATGCTCACACACTGGCTAAAAAGGGCTTTATTTGCAGTGAGATACAAACAAAAACTGTCTTATTTGAATCTGATTGAATGAAAAACTCATTCAATTCATTTTGGAAATAGATGGGAAGTATCATTCTCTTCAACTATGCACCCATGTTTTTTGCGTAAAGCAAAAGCAAAAGGTCCGGATGGGTTTTTCGCCAATTCTTTTCGGTTTTGAAAAGTGTTTATCGAACCTCTCACAATATACAGAAAAGTGGGAATAGAAGTAATACATCAAAATTGAGTTTGTATTGACAGTGTACAAGTCATAGTCAACCACTGTGAACACATCCTAGCTCCTGACCCTGGCGAACCTGACACACCTGATAACCAACTGGTTACTGTGGTGCAATGTGCCTTGACCGTACTCACTGTCAGATAGCGTGGGATGGCTGCTGTCACAACCTTTTCTCAGAGTCTCCAGTGGTCCATTGTAGCCTTTTCCCCTCCCGGCTAGGACCACCTTCGTCAACACTGATATCTGCTATCTTTTTACCAGTCACAAGTGTATTTTGCTTCTACGGGCTGAAGCGGATCTGTGCAAGTCTCATGGGAGACCAGGACACTGAAGGTTCACTGCAGTCTGTCTACTGACACTTACAGACGCGTCTCCTGTCAGGACAACTCTTGGGAAAATTTGGTGCCGTGGCTCTTTCTGGGATCGCACCCAGGACCTCTCACACACAAGTCCAGCGACTTACTCATTAGGCCATCAAATCTCCTTGTAGAATCATGGTGTATTCCCCCCTCAAATAGGTACCAGAACAGAAGACAGCAAGGAGACACGAAGTATTCTCAAAGATCACACAACTTACCCTTGGGTGTTAATATGTTATGACATAAAGTGGTTCTTAGACAATACAAATACAGTCCTTATCAAGGGATTTCAATGCACTGACTAATAAGAGCTTCATTTGCGGGGCTTAATATCCATTATAAAGAAGATGGTTAAACAGCTACTAACAAGCCCTGCTTTTGCAGCCCTGCAGAACCTCTAATAAGGTCTTACATGTGATGGTTGTTAGACAGTGAAAAAGCAGCCCTTATCAGGGCATGTCGATTCACTGCTTAATAAGGACTTATCTTGCACTGACTGATAAGAACTTAATTTGCAGGGCTTGATATTCATAACAAAGACATTAGTTAATCAGCTATGAATAAGCCCTACTTTTGCAGGCCTGCATAACCCCAAATAAGGTCTTACATGTGATGGTTATTAGACAGTGCAAAAGCAGCCTTTATCAGGGGATGTTGATACACTGCTTAATAGGGACTAAAAATGTAGACCTTCTTAGTTATTTTGAAAACCACCATTAATAAGTCCTGTTTCTGTAGCCCTTCAGCTGTTGTAGCTAACCAGAGCATGCATGGCCCCGCCTAATAAGGGAGGGATATGTAGCCCTGCATGTGCATCACTTATTAAAAGCTTAATATTCTGTTAATTATTGAGTACAAATACCATGCTAAATGTTACCAACTATTGTGTGCTGCCTGAATGGATAATACGCCCTGCAAGGTCATTAGCCACCAGAGCAGCTACTAATCAGTGGTGGCGTGCCCACTGGGGATATGACAGAGAACATTGGGGGGGGGGGGAGAGAGATTTATAAATGACTGGTTATCATTATTGAGGTGAATCCTGTTGTAAAACAATTATTCCCTAGTAGGGGGCTTTCATGAAGTATGTACGCACATTTTCTCCAGAGGTTGACCCCCCCATCCCCCTAAAATTCTTGTACGCATTATACGCAAGGATTTTCAGAAATAGACCCCCCACCCACACCCCCCCCCCCCCTTGTTGTGCACACATGCTTTATGGAAGCCCCCATACAATTATACGCATAAAATGTAGCAATTATCGATAAAATGTGCAAGTTAAGGACTTTGATTAACAGTGAGCTGGTGGGTGCATGGGTATAGCAACCTATGAGCAAATAATTATTATGCTAAAAGGACAGGTCTGGTTCTCTGACGTGTGTATATACATATATATGGCCAAGAGAGGGGGGAGGCACTCCCACCCAAGCAGGGATTTGTAAGTGCAGGAATAACCTTTGTCTGAGCTGCTCGCCTATACAGGACCAGGAGCGACTTAGGGAGCAGCTCACTAGAATACCCTGTCAGACATATGTTGCTTAGTCGAATGCTGTGTTCCTACTGTGCCCTTAAGCAGACAGAGGGACAACCACAGGTATTTGTTTAACTGTTTTTATTTCTAGGATACAGACAATCCCGCCTTCTACAAGGGGTGGCCTATGTTGAGTTCGGTTTACTCTCAAATACTGTAATCCGACTATTTCAATTGTAGAATCTATCATAGTATGGTGGTATATTGCCCCCTTTCGTGTGGAAGGCGTAGATACTGTTCGTATAATAGCTATATATATATATATATATATATATATATATATATATATATATATATATATATATATATAGATAGCTTCAGAAAGAAGGGAGGTATGCTGTGATTTACACTGGGACCTCAAGGTATCAACAGACAGGATTTGTAAATGTGAAGGATTGTGGAACATACAATTTGCAGAGCAAAATCCACAGCAAAAGATCTAAAATATCACAGAACCTTCAGGGCAGAAGAAACCAGACCGCATAGGCTGTTGTGTTGTAGGTGGGCTGTTTTGGCATAATTCATCTCGTGGAAGGCACAGTATTATGTGCCATCAGAGCAGACCAATAATATGATAGTATAAACGTAACCGGTGAGGGATATAATAAATCTACTGGTTGGATATCCAGGGCTGAAGCTACAAGACACATGACTCTCCCTGCCAGCCTACTATCCATTACATTTAGTGTATCTCCAGTCATAAACAAAGATGAGTGCCATACCTTACAGAAGCGTCACAGCCTACAGCTCATGGCCATGTCTTGGACATACTATTATTAAACCCTTGGGTCTTAATGGGGTTAATGTAATATAAGTATATATAGTATGTACGTTTGTTGAAATGTGAATGCAATCAGCAATTATTTACTAATTCTTATAATGAATTACACCACTTTGGCATGTCACTCTAATACGTTGAAATTCTACCAATTGTCTTAAACATGTCATCGCTTCTCCAAATCAGGTCGGGTCAGCTTGGTGTTGTTGAATTACCCGTGAAACGGTGATTCCTCTCATCATTTCACAACTAATATGAAGCGTTAGTTGGATATGGGTGAGACTCAGTGATGGAAATGGGAGAGGGCACACACAAGATATAACTTACTCTCTGTATAACGATTAGGATCGGCAAATGGCAATCTATATTTCGTTCTTTACTGGACAGGCCTGACCATCAGTATTATGCTCACATGTCCGTAGCAGAGGCTCTTAGTAAGTTAGCCTTAGGATTGGGAAATGGTATTTGGATGGCTAAGCTGATGCATAAAAGAGTTGGTAGGCGATGGCTTGACAGGGGGCTGACGCCAGGGATGCCGTTTTGGGCCAGGAGAGATTGGCTGGGATTGCCAGTTGACCGACAGACAGGTGTTTGATTCTCATGTTAGGAATGGGGAAATTGTTAGTATGTAGATCTTTGGTGTAGGACATGTTAGGCTAGCACAGAGAGAAGAAACAGAGTCAAAAGGGAGTCCAGGCTTGCCTCCAGAATGACTCCCTTTTCTGGCTCTCTTTTTGACTCTCTCAATGAAAGGAGTCAGTGCCTGACTCCCTTAAAAGGGAGTCCTGTGACTCCCTTAAGAGAGCCTAGGTTTTGCCTCCAAAATGACTCCCTTTTTTGACTCCCCATCACAAACAGAGTCCAGGTCCATGCTGAAACTTCCTTCAGAAAGGGAGTCAAGGCACAGGGAGTCATTGAATTACAACTCCCTTTGTGAAGATGTCATTGGTAATTTCTATTCCGCTCCCCTCTATATATTCCTTCCAGTAACTGTCTCCCTAGCTACTCTTTCTACATTATTTTGGTGCAATGCCTCACAAGGAGGAGGGATGTACAACCACTATCTGTGTCATAACCACTATCTGTGTCAATAACATATAGAGGTAGACCATCCAACCGCTATCTGTGTCAAAAAAATGCTATATGTGTCAAATTAAGTGTATCAACAAGGTGTTATCTGTGTCAAGCATATCTGATATTTCTTCTTACACTAAGTGTGTCAAAAATGGTTTGGTAGTGACTTTGTAATACATTGGGTTTGTGGATGTGTAATAACTGTAGGGAGTTTGGGACAGAAGCCTAGGAGGGCCAGATCTGAAAGAAAACTTGAAAAAATGAAAAAAGAATCTTGAAAAAGTTAACTATCTTCAAAATGGCCAAATTTGCATGAAAATGGAAAAAAAAACATGAAAAAGTAAATTTCCCTAAAAATGACCAATTTTAGGAGAAAAAGGTAAAATATTTAGAAAACATCAATTTTTGTGAAAACGGCCAATTTCCGGAGAAAAACTGCTAAATCTTGAAAAAGTCAATACCTTCTAAGAATACCCAAATTGGCAAGGAAGGGGGATATGATCACAAGAAAATAGCAAATTTGGGGAGAACCGAGTAAAAGAACATGGAAAGTGCAAAAAGGACATGGTAAAAATACAAAATTCCAGAAAATGGTTGCTGTGCAGCCACTAAAATGTAAAATCTTAAAAAAGACAAATTTCCGTGTAAATGGCTAAATTCGCGGAGGGTGGGGGGAATTGCAAAAAAGTCGACTTTCCCGAAAATATTCGATTCGGAGAGAAAAATTGCGAATGTCCCTGAAAAAAGTAAATTTTTGGGAAAACGGTAAAATCTCATAGAAGATGCAATTCTCCTGAAAATGGCCAATTCTGCGAGTAAACCCAGCAAATCGGGGTGTGCTGGGGTTTGGGATTGTGAGTTCTAACTCACTGCGTTAGAAACGTGTAGTAGGGGTGAGCAGTGAGCTATCACACCAGCTAACCCTAGCTCACCCATGCGCACAGACTCAGGCTAACGCAGCCTCACCCAGAGACATATATGCGTGAGGTCATTCAGTACATGCTTGGGGGAGGGGGGGTCAGTGCTAGAATTATCCCCTCCCTTCCCACCTTCCCAGCCCCATTCCCAACCTTCCCTGCCTCCCTCCCCGACCCTGACTTTCCTTATCTCAGCTTGGGTATATTTTTATTAGGCACATCAATTTCGAGATAACATAATTCAGGGGGAAGGAGAGAGTGGCAGGTGTCCACACAAACCAGGGTTCTCAGTGAGTAGCGGTGAGTGCATGCCTCTGGTGTAGCCTATGCCTAGTGTATGCCATGGGTACATGCTCTGACAGCGCCCGCTGTCAGCACACGTGGCACTGTCAGAGGAGCAGGGAGGGGAAGCAGAGCCCCGGGGCAGACCCTTGCCCAGGGGCCGTGTTGGGCTTGCAGACGGGCCCAGTGATGGCAAGGGCCCCGGGTGCAGAGGGCAGAACCAGCCAGAGTATTTTCCATCCTGTCTGAAAATACAAGAAATATACATTATATTATTGGTTACCCTCTGTCCTCTATCATAGAGTATCATGTGTAGGCCTACCCTCTATTATACATGTTATACAGAAACAGGAAATTTGTTTTAAATTCTAAATTCAATATCTGAGGGAGTCTGTCATCTTTATACCTACCATATCCCTGGGATTTAAAAAATGTCAATTTTTCTGAAAAGAGAATACAATAAAATTAGATATACAATTGGCATGGTATGATGCGGGATATAATGATACTACAATGTCAGTGAAGCAATATTTCATTTACAAACTCAAAATACATGTAGTAGGAGATGAGTCTACCTACATCACGTCCTTCCTCCAGTAGCTGTCTGGTCTAACTGACAGGATGTTTCTTCATGAACAAAGAAGTTTGAAACTTTTGAAATGGACCAATCAGAGAGAGGAATAAGATCACCCCATTCTTTCTGAGTGTATAGGCGTGAACATGCGTGCATGTGTGTGAACATGTACTCACTGCCCCTAGTGCGTCTGGTTGAGTCTGGTTTGCGGCAGGATGTGCACCCCAACGCACAGTGGTCTCAGCCTAACGCACACTGCGCTCAGCCTCACGCACAGTAGCCTCAAGCTCATGCACTGTGCCTGAACGCAAATACACTAAACGCAGCCTCACCCCTATACAAGCACACACACGCGAATTTGCTGGGAAGTGTCAAATAGTCCTATTTGTTATTGTTGACATCAGTTCTTTGGTTATAAAAGTTTAAAAAAAAGGTTACATAGAACTTTTTGCCATTTTATAGCCTTGACACAGATAGCGGTTACTCTACCAACCACTATCTGTAGTAACACCGATATCTGTATCAACCTTACTATTGGGTAGGGTAGGATAGCCAGGAAATGCAGGAAAGGTCAGGTAAGGTCAAAATATTCTCAGTGCACAGGTGTAGGTCAATTTTGGGGCAGGACATCAGGCTAGGGCAGGGTATAGTGGCCATAGTACTCCCGTGTATATTTTATAACCTTGACACAGATAGCGGTTGCTCTACCAACCGCTATCTGTAATAACACTACTATCTGTATCAACCATACTTTGAATTAAATTAGTGGGGTCTTTGGATTTTAGTGTGGGCATGGCAAAATTGTCTGGCCTCACACACCCCAATAGTGATCCACTTTTTTTTCAGTCTACCCCCCTCCCTCAAGGGATCCGAATTTGCTGCCCCCTGTTAAATAATGCCCCTGTACAACTGCTAAGTGTATCAAACCTGCTAACTGTAGTAACTATACTTAGCAGTCAACCATCCGACTGCTAACTGTATTAAAACACTGCTATGTGTATCAATTTCCAGGGATGTCTGCTATAGGGACATCCAACTGCTATCTGTATCAATAAATGCTATGTGTATCATAATAGGAATATAGTGTAACATGTCAGAAATATGTTTCTTGGGCCATGGTATTAATTTATCGGGTCAAAATTGCAATTTTGTGGGTTATAGAAGCCATTTTCAGTGTAAAATTTGTACCTTTTACAAAGTCCAAATACAGAATCATAAGCTCATGAAGTAATACACATGGTTGGTTTCTATTTGATTCTCAATGGTCAACTGTGAAACCTATGTGCTGATCTAGATAGTATTTTTGCCTGAATTCAAAATCAGTCTTGCATCAATCTGACTTGGGACTGTTCTGATGTTTAGATTAGGCCCTAGTGGGGCTCCCTATGTCTACCCCTAACACATCCTTTCCACTAATCAGTCCTCTGACCCAGTTGTGTCAACCTTCTCTCCATGTTAGTACCAGCTGTAATTATGATTACCGTCAAACAACCAACCCCCTTGTGTAGAGCCCCACACCACAGGCCACCACTTGTCTGAGGTTAAAATAGTATCCTGCTGGAGATCCTTTGTGCTGGACTGAGATGGCTACCATACATTTTTACCAACTGCTAAGTGTATCAATGTCCTTAACTGTATCAATAAAACTTGATACACTTAGCAGTTTTTTGATACACTTAGCAGTTGGATGGCCGAATGCTAAGTGTGGTTACTACAATTAGCAGGGTTGATACACTTAGCAGTTGTACAGCCCCCCCCCCGTGACCCACATGGTAATTGGTGTATACATGCTTGGTATGAGTCTTTGATAGAAATTGCTGATATGACACAGATAGCGTTAATTGACACAGATAGAGGTTGGATGTGCCTATAGACCATGAAACACAGTGTAGATGATTTTGACACAGATAGCGGTCATTACTACAGATAGCGGTTGGATGGTTACTACAGTTAGCGTTTTTTTGACACAGATAGCGGTTGGATGGTCGACCTCTATATGTTATTGACACAGATAGCGGTTATGACACAGATAGTGGTTGTACAAGGGATCTCAGAAAGATCCCTCAGTGCACATTAGTTATTATATAAAGAATATCTGAGCTTTTGTGATTTAACTTTCCCATGTTTCTGCAAAGTGGGTGTCCATAACTAATACATCATGCTGATGCTACAGTTTGAAGTTAATTGCAATTATTTCATGAAATGTAATTCTGACATAGAATCTTGATGTTACAATGATATACATGTTTTAGCATAATTATCAATATCACAAAATACATGGATCTAGAGATCTGAGCATACAGAATTATACCATTTCAAGTATAGTGCTACCACTTAGCAGGCTTAACTATAACCAACTGTTTGACTCCCTTATACATTCACCGACTCCCTTGGGGGAAAAGGGAGTATAGGGGACCTTGACTCTGATCATAAGGGGAGTTAGATGGCTTCAAAATGTATGTGCTAGATGGCATTGCAGTCATTGTACAGTAGTGCCACCTAGTGTGTCTCCTATTTCTGTCTTGTATACTTACTTCTGTGACTCCCTTAGGGAGTCCAGGTAACCATTTACTCACTCTAGCTGACCTGGACTCTGTTTCATTTAATTGAAAAGGAGCCAGGGCCATTAGAAGGGGGAGTCAGACAGTGTGAAAAGAGAGCCAAAGGGGGGTCTGGCTCTCTTTTTATAGCCTGGACTCCGCTTCTGACTCGGATTCTTCTCTCTGTGAGCTTAAAAAGGGGGCTGATTCCATAATATCAGGAACAGAACTTTTTTGTATGTTGTATGCTATCTGAATTTTACATTTTTTGGGTAACTTTTGTGTGATATTGCAAGAAAGGACCAGCCTTGAGAGAACTGTACATGTGCTAAGCCTTTCTTTACACATAGAACAAAGTATATGAAAAATTGATAACTGTGAGACCTTTATTTTCTCAACGAATTTGCTATTACAAAGTCAGTTTAAATTATGAATCAAGAGAGCACGTTAGATCAGCTATGAATACTTTATCCAGAGGAGAAATTGATAAGAAATAGGCTTCACGGGTAGAAAGGGGGCGTGATTGCTCTTAATTTGGCATCGGTAGCTGGAAAAGGGGAAACGAAAAATGCCAATAGAATGTTGGCGAGATAGAAACGGGAGCACGAGCAATGGAATGAATAGGGATTGTACTATGGAAAAGTGCTTATGAAAGGTATTTCTAATGAAGTTCACTGTATCTAATTAGTCCTCTGATAAAACAGTTCTCCACAGGCTGCCTACAGTGATATATGGAAGCAATGTCTCCATGAGGAGGGGCAACATAGCAGAAGACATAGGGATAACAATGATGACAAAGGTGCAGGGTATAAGTAAGGAAGTAATTTGGAGCGGATATAACAGTATAGGGTACCTATTTAGCCATAGTCTGAATTAGGTTGTAGCTATACCAGAGGGCTTTTGAAAGAGCAGGCAGTGATGACTTTACATATTTTAGTAGCTGTATAAGATATACATCCAAAAGGTGAGGCTGGCGGTAGAGGTTAATAGAGGTAAGGACTACAGAGAATAGTGCTTTACACCTAGTGAGTATCCAATTACGGGAGGCTGTCTTACAGAATCTATTGAGGAGATTGTAATTCTTTTTACACATACTGGAAGCATCTTGAAGAAGACCAAAGATACTCTGCTGTCTTTTTTAGAGACCACCGACAGGACATTTGACTATGTTAAAACCACATTTAGTAATGTATTTAAGAATGTCTCCTATACTGCAGTTTGCATCAATTTACTATTAAAGAGCCCCTCATGTCAGTTTTTTTTCATTTGGCATCAAATCCAATATTTTACCTTCAGAAGGTGATTTTACCTTCAGAAGGTGGTTTGGTTACTTGCCGATTATACAATCCTATTACCTTATAGCAGGGTCATGGATTGTACACTCGCAGGGTCTACACCTATTACCTTAATTCGAATTTAGGTAATCCGAGATGGTGGACAGTCAGTTCAGTCCATTTCTTATTTCATCATATTGTAGTGAATACAAAGCTATTTGAACCCTGTTCTTTGGACAATATGTTCTATGAGTTGCAGAGGTAATATACCTAGGCCTATGCTTGGATTTGGTGTACATACCCATGGCAATGTATATAGATCTCCTATAAGTATATTTGTGCAATAACAACTCATATAATTGCCTCTAAGTGGTCAATATCCTAAGTGGCCACCTGCTATTACCTAAATTCGAATTAAGGTAATAGGTATTGATACTGGACACTGTAATGGCAATTACATGCACAGAGCTAGACCGGCCTGTTATACTGGTCCATTGTGTTATCCAAATGTAATCGTAGATGAGGACACAATAATACCTCATTCAGGACAAGGGGAAGCAGAGTAAGTGCTGATATTTATATCCACATCATACTGCGCATTCAGAATTTTGGTATGTATGTCAGAATAATGAGCAATGTGATAAGGAACATAGGTTATTGTTCAGCAGGAAGACTATTTGATAGAGGATAGAGCTTGGCCCTACTGGGGGGAGTCTCTATATATAGAGGTAGAGTGTTACCGAATGGCTGCAGGGGATTAACATATTCAAGGTTAGCTTCATGATGAATGCATGGCGTAGGATAGCCATGGGCACTATACATTATGCAGGCAGAACAGTATGGCTCTCTGAGGCTTGTATAATTATGGATCTGTGTAAGGGATGGGGGAGGACACATTGTCATGTAAACCATGGGGCATTGCAGGGGCAGGGATAGCCGGTGTCTAAGCTGCTCGCCCGCGCAGGGCCGGGATAGATAATGATTATTAGGGAGCAGCTCATCCAGAATGACCTGTCAGGCATACATTGCTTAGTCCAGGGGATAGGTCGCTACTGGCCTCAGGCAGATAGACAGACAACAGGCGATGCAGGTGGTGCCCTAGGTAGCGTGGGGAATAAAGGAGGCAAGATGTGATGTGCCGGCCCTGAACCATGAATAAGGGTTGACGAGCCACATGGGACCTGCAGGAACAGTCCTCCAGGACATAAATGACCTGCTGTAACCATGCAATCATCAGCAGTCAGACCATTGTCGAGACGATGGCTCATATAACATACAGTCAGCAGGACAAGAGCCACACAGTCAAAGATGTGTTTAAAAAATCATATTACATGGGATAGGGCAGGAGAAACAAGATCCCATAAGTAGAGATACACTGTAAAAAAATTTCCGTTAAAATAACAGAGATTCGGCGGCAACGCTGGGTGCCAGATTTCACCGTAAAATAACGGTAACCGTCATTTCAAATTCTCCGTAATTATAACAGTAAAAGTCCGGCACCTAGTGGTGCCAGTGAATCACCGTTAATCTGACAAAATACGGAACATCACTGTTATTTCAATACAGTGCCTAAACAATAGTTTTAACAATATTTATCTCTTTTATCCCAGTATTTTTCCGTCCATTTATCCACCAATACCTAATTCTATGCTCAATATGGTTCCATGCCAAATTTGGTACCATGTCCAATCAGCAATAGCATCTTAGTGTCAAGACTTCAGGCCTAATCAATAGGAATCAGTCTATGAGAGCATTATAAAATGCTTCATGACACTTTGTAATGCCAGTCCATGAGAAGAAGTCACTCTAGGATGGCTACAGAGCAAACCTTACAGCTGTTTATCTATATATTTTTCTTATTACCACAAAAATGGTGTTCTTAGCATCAATGAAAATCTCCTCATGAACCAAACTGCCACCTGGTGTGATAAAACTAAGCATCAATGAAACGAAGCTTCACCGTAAAATAAATAAACTGTGTTTCACTGTGCTGAATTACGGATATTTACAGTAAAATTGATCTATTTTACATTGCCCAACTGTAATAATATATAATGATGATCCACCATAACATTTTACATTGATTCTCTGTATATTCAACGGAATATCTTTACTAGACATAGCTTCACCGTAAATGAATAAACTGTGTTTCACCGTACTGGATTACAGATATTCACAGTAAAATTGGTTGACTTAACATTGCCTCACCGTAATCACATTTACGATGATACGCCGTAAAGTTTTGCATTGATTCTCCGTATATTCAACGGAATATTTTTACAGTGTATGATTTTGTACATAGGTCGCCTTGATATACTAGTTCATGTGGGCAGTATGAGCCAATTTATAAAATCATGGTTTTAGCCTTTAAAATATATGGCTTAGCCCTAGTACTGATCTGGTAGATAGAGGAGATTGATATGAATGCGGTCATTGATTTGATGAACCTACTGGATTAATCATAAGTTATTCATAAGTAAATCAATTAAAGACTTCAATATCTATATGTAATTCTAAAGTATAGAGATAATGAAATTCCTATTTGTCATGTTACCACTCAGGATTATCAGAAGGTCGCATAATAACGGGCAGATGAGGAGAAAGGTTCATCCAAGGTTAACAGTCCAGAGCAATCCCTGGGACCAACTCCCGATGCTTGCCTCCCCTGGTCGTACATCCAATTAAAAGGCAATATAAGGGCAACCATGGGACAGAGGTCCTTCTCTAGGCACTGTTTGTTGTAATATGATACCCTCTTATCAGTAACCACCCCTAACCTAACACACGTAACATAAGTACATCGGGCCATGATTGAGCCAATATACCACTAGAAATGGGCAAATATTGGCATTTTGATATTGGCCCACCACTGATCTGACTGCTGACCCAGTAATGGCACATGCTCACAGAAAGTGATATTGATTTCATGTTTTCCCAATGGTGGGCCAACATTTCAATGTTTTTACATTATTCCAAGGTTAGAAGTTAAACATCAGGGCAACCTTGTAATATATATGTCGCCCAAACATATAATTTTCAACATAGGACCACTGCAACAATCACTGATATTGAACAATACTATTTTTATTTGTATAATGTGCAATGTGGAATGTGCAAGCATACTTAACCCATTCCCCGTGGTAAGCCAATATATTGCACAAAATTGTATTGAGTTACAAGAAACCCAGTGGTGAAGGGGTTAAGACATGACTGTCAAGTATCATCAGTTCAGAAAAGCCATTTCTGTCTTTTCAATCCATCTAAATCTCAATCCCAACATGGTAAGACATCATACAAACTCTATTACCATCATTTAGGACTTATTTAACTTCATTACCCACACATGAGATGTCTTCCAGTTACGTTTGACAAATTTAAACCTTTAAACAAGTAGAGCACACTGGGGATCACATGTATAACCCAATATGATAGCAAATTGATAGAGCCAACCTGTCAGAAACTCTTCAGGCAAAATTTATTCCCCTTGGTGGAGATTTCACAGCCAATATTGAACAAGTGTCGTTAGAATTGATGTTGGTCCAACATCAGAAATAATAATGAAGCCCTTCAATGTTCCAACACTCGGCCAATACTGGGTGAATATCAGCAATATCAAGCATGGACCAGCTCAACCCAGCAATGGCCCATTATCAGAATTCCAATGTTGGACCAATATTACATTTCAAATGAGTACTTGCCAAGGGTGGGCCATCATTGTAATTTGCATGTTGAACCAATGTATGCATAACCTACAATGGCCATGGTTGGTATAACGATTGCGATGGAGTTGATAATTGCTGACATTGGCCCAATATACCCTTGCTACCTGAGATTCTGGCTGTGCCTGGAAACTGAAGGAAATTAAAGGCTGCTTTAAGTTTATAATCTCCTTAAATAACTATGTTATGCATGTCATGAGCTTATTTCTGACTCAACAAAGGTAATTATACAAACATGTTAAAAGTATTGTTATCATGATGTCAGTTTTTATATTACTACTTCTAGTAGGAGAAGAGACTTAATTAAACCATCTAAATAGAGCACAGCACATACTGAATGGAACTTTTTCTAAATATTATCAATTTGATTAGGAATGCAATTCACTTTTGTTGTCAGGCATGACATTTTTATTTCACATACCAGCTGTTGTTTATCAAATGTCAGAGCATACAGATTAATGACCCCCACCCCACCCCCTCACTGCGATAACCAGCCTCCCTGCTGAGAGCTTGCAGTTACACACATTCCGGTAAATGGTCAGTCTGATTTTGAAAATGGAATCCCTAAGAGTGTTAAGCTGTTAAATGTTATGTTTAAAATTGAAGTCATATGGTTTCCAATGCAGTATTACAGTTGCATATGTCCCTTTCAATTTTTGAGAAGTCTACGAGTATGAGATGATGATGCTGTACCCCAATGGCCAATAAGCCCTATCTCTCTTTGTCTAAATTATATCTATATTTGATTAGCATAATTATGTTAAAAAAAAAAAAAAAAAAAACAACTCATAACTTAACTAACATTTTCAAACTTTTGTTCATAGCTTTGGATACTTATACTCTGTTTTTCGTATAGTAATCCTTGTGAGTCCTAAATATCTATTGGAATTGTATATTCTTCTATTCAGAACGAAATTGATGTTGCCATGGTAATACGTTTTAAGAATAGCCCTTGTATTTGGCGTTTACATTCTAAATATAGTAAGTATAGAATAGAAGCATGGCACCAGAATAGAATGTTTTGAAGAAAAACATTATTTCCTACTCTAAAAAGGTATATAAGAACATTGTTGGCCTTTTAAAAAACATGTTTGGGCATTGTGGGCCCCTATTGGCCGAACACAGTACTAGAAAAGTGCGTGGCGAATATCCTTTCTCCTCGACTTCACATCCACCTATGTGGAACCACAATGTTGAACATGTAATAAACTGGCTCTACATCAGAAGCTACTACCTCCTCACATTTATTCCTGTGTCCCTCCAGCCATAAGCAAGCATGGTCCCTGCCGTACTTTATTAGGAAGTAATGACCGTGAGCATATGCGCCGTGTCTTGGACACGTTCCATTACACTTCCGGTTGTTGGTGGCGTCAGCGCCATCTTGCATCTCTCTTAGTGCCATCTGGCGTCCTGTGATGGCCACTTACCTGATGGAGGCACCTTCTGGCGCCCTCACAGGTATCACACGGACTAATTACACAGGTGGCCTTTCATTGCTAATTGCCAGAGCGTCTTTAATTGCCCGTCATTAGGGCGGGCACTTTGAAGTGGATTGCCCCAGCCTCCACGCATGTATACGAATGTCCTACGCTAACTAACACAGAAACTCGTGGGATGAGATATGGATAAGGCTTAGTTGTACTAAGGGGTGGGTGTTTTTCGAAGGTAATTTTAGGGAATCCGTTCCAAGTAGCCGTATCCTAGTGCTGGGCCTATTCATCTCTCCCACTCTCTCTCTATCTGTTATGTAAATATATATAAACACGGCCAGAGGCATGGACTTCTACCAGTCACATGCTTTCTCCCCGTGGCCCCCTAATGGGATAATACATAAAGTTTAATGTAGAAAATGATGCAACTTAAACTGTGAATACATTATCTAAAAATTATAGTTTCTACTAAGATAATCATTTGATCGAAAGTCAGAGCAAAAGTGTCCAGACGTTCATAGTAGTTAACCTTTACATTATGCATGTATTGAGCATGAGTACTTGTGTACATTACATGTCTTACATTTTCAATCTGTAGAATTACACCTACTTGATTTACCTTTTAGTTATAGAGTGTATAGGTACCCACCTGTAGCATCTCCGGTTTGACCATGTACCTGACGTGAGTCTGGCCCAAGGAGTGCAGGATGGGCACCAGGATTGCTGAGTCATCAAGACTCTCCACGGCCGCCCCCAGGGCCTCCATCACCATGGTGGCATGCCGCCGTAACTTCCGCTCGTCTATCCGGAAGTCCAGGGGGTCATTGGCCAAACGCAGGAACAGCGGGCGGAGAGTCTTCTCGTTGTCCAGCAACCTGCCAACAAGAGTACACAATGATTGATGACGTAGTGCACAAGGGTTGGGGCTATTCGCAGAGAACCGTGTCTCTATAGGATGATAGGAATGCAACGCCAGTGGCGTAGGAAAAGGGGGGGCCAGTGGGTCCTGCCCCCCCCCCGATAACTGAGGAGGGGGGCCTGGATATGTTTCCCCCCCCCCCCCCAAAAAAAAAACCCACAAAAAAACCGAAATTGTCAAAACTGTAATATAATACACACAATTTCCAATCCCTACCTCTCCCGCATAGGGAAAAGTGGGGGCAGAGGGTCCTGAGCCCCCAATGAGAATTAAAGGAGGCTCAAATGTCTCTTTTCAATCCAATCCAATACATAGGCGTGCCTGTAATACATCATATATAAAAGCTGATATCTAAAGTTGGTTGGAGTGCCCCCCCCCCCAATGAAGATTTGCTTCCTACGCCTCTGAACGCAAAGAGTTGGCCTTTCAGCCATTAACCATATATTTGCTCAGAATAATGTGGAAACCGTAGCACCACTCTCCCCCTTAGCTCACAGCATCTCTACTCACAGTAACCTCAGTATAGTCAAGGATTATAGCTTCATACACATTATACACGTATGTTTGTTATAAATGATAAATATGTAATCAGGTTCGTTGCACGGAAATTTATAGCATCTGGAATTGGGGAGATCCTTTTCGTAACGTGTATGCATATGCAATAGCTATTAGGGCCTACACTGGAATATTAATACTGTACTACATGAGAAAATAGCAAATCATTCAAACACATCATTTGAAATTACAGAGAAAAACAGACGTGTCACGATTTTCACCCTAGTAGATTCTCTCAGGACATTCACATGCTATACTGATTTGGTGAGAAATCACATCACGTCACGCCTTTATAATACTAATTATGGCATTTCGCGGCATTTCTAGACGTCTCATCCCCAACTGCATTGCGCGATTGCATGCCAGACCTGAAATTGTCACAGAAATGTTTTTTGAAGAGAGTTGGGAGAGTGTCGCTCGGCACAAACTATGTAAGACATCGATCACTGATCGTGATGAATAAATATAAACTGGGAAAATGTCACGTCTGGCTCGACTTCATCAACGGTTTGCGCACAGAGATATACCAAGTGTTGGCATTGTTCAAGTTCTCACGAACTGAGAATACACCTAATGTACTTTGGTTGGTATCAATCAGTGTGTCATTTCATTACAAATGACGTATTCCGTATATGGATTACTTTTTGTATCATAATAATATGTACTCATTTACATGTCTAAATTACTTTAAATCATTTATTTTAGATATAGATAGATAGGTCTTTTTTTCTGCCGTGTTATCAAATGTAGATCCTGACGCTTTGTAGTACTCAATACAGCCGATCTAAATCTACACACAAAATGTTCTCTCTTGAAATCCAGCCTAATGTAATGAGCCCTATAATCAACCCATACATACGCTCCTAATAACTGAGCGCGATAATTGGCATGCTTGATTGAAATACCTCAAGTTCTCCCTTTAAGTACTCAAGAAGTACCCGTGATTAGATGGAGGACCGTGCAATAACAGAGCGGTACATTGAGCCGACATCTGTACCCGTGCCCACAAGAGCTGCTCGCGCCCACCGGAAGTGCAGGCCTTCCCCGGCAGATGTTTGTTGAGAGAGCAGCTCCCAAGTGTACACGTAGAGGGAGTGGGGTTGGAGGGTGGATAATTGCCTCTACATCACCACCTCTGGTAGTTATGACGAGCACATGTCAAAAGCACATCGCCTGGGTAGCCATCTTAAAGCGGGCCTTAAAATGGAGGTAGGTTGGAGCACCACATTGGACCCTCCCCTCCCCTGAGCAGCTCGGGCATTCTATATAGCCCGCACTAATTAGACTTAATTAATGGGAGGTATTTCAGCACCAGGAGATGGTTCTGAATAGGAATCTTTGAATGGGATATTAAGATTACTGTGGGAAAATATGTTATATGTTGTGTTCCATAGAATATTATAGCGTTGCATACTAGTATTATGGTATCTCCTTATAGTATGTACCCAGCAGTACTCACTGTAGGTGGAAGGGAACGGGGTAATATGTTGCTGTCGCTTGCATGGCTCATGCAAACCAAATACACATCAATTACTTAAGGAGAGTGACAAGCGGTATTTCCCTTCAGGGTTCTACTATCCCTTGAGATCACCCTTAATATGCAAACCTCCATCCCAGGAGATTGTGTTGGTCTAAACTGAGTTAACCTCATGAACCCGTATTTTGGGTAGCACGCTCTGCACAGAAGAAAATAATCACAGCGCTTATTGTCAAAACCACACTGGCTGATTCTCCCGATATTAACAAATTGCTGTGACAGATTGTGTCCAATAATGGAAAAATGTCTATGGCAGGTGCCCCCACGTGCTGATGGCCTGAAGGGACAAATTGGTTCCCAATCCTAAGCATGGCCTTTCAAGAAGCATGGATAATGGGAGTAATCCAGAGGCAGTCAAACGAAGAGGAAAACACTAATAAAATTATGTCTTCCATGTCCAAAACATTTCTGGGAGATTTCATGAGGGCTTCAGAACCAGGGATGACGTTCATAATTTAATAGATGCTTGAGCTTTAAAGCTAGGTTCACATTACCATTACTGAAAGCGGCCTTAGAATATATCCCTGCCCCTACCCTCTGGACCTTACTAATGTTCGGTTCAAGCTGAGAATAATTGAGTTAAGATTGGGGATCTTTTGAAGCTCTTAGCAGCCCTTGCTACTACTTACTTAGCCAAAATATTTAAGAACTACTTTGAACACTGTGCACAATGTTTTAGAAAATACCGTGCATGGTAGGAACTTTAGTGTGAGTGGAGAATATGCCCCTAAGTAGCCCCTGCAGCTATGACATTGTCTTTTGCAATGTAATGTATCTCCTAGTGGTTCTGCCTAGTATTCTCTTAGTGTGAAGTGAACCTCGCTGCAGTGTTTCCCAAATTCCTAGACATTACATGCCACATCGATTAACCAGAATTCGAATCTAGTTCTCTAGTGAGCGAGGTCCCTCTATATAATGCTGCAAATTGGTTGTACCATGCTTTGTACCCTTCAGTTAACAATGGAAACTGCGCCAGCCGGTATGTGCTATCAAACTTACATAATCCTGATCCTGAAAATTGGAGACAAAATTGGATGGAGATTTCTGAATTCTGATGCAAGAATATGATAATTGCATTACATATAACAATGACCAAGGTCAGACGCTCGGTCGATGATAATGTGATCAATATTGCTTGGCTTCTACCTAACTATGTGGGGTCAGTCAATTTACACTGGTCTAGGGGGTGCATTTTATGGACATGGATGCTACTCAGAGAGAGTGTCTGTCTACAAGCCAAGAGTGGAGGGCTTGCTTCACTCGTCTTGATTCTACAAGAGACTCCATTCACATTTCCTGCCTCTTTCCTTCCTGCGGTGTGTGAGCCATCTCACACTCTGATAAGTGCCCCAGCCTTCCGCGTTCTGGTGCATAATTCCACTGACGCTTCTGGTTCTGGGTATTGCCCACCATTCCTGTCACAAGCCTCAAGTGATTTCCCCAAAAGAGTGGGAATAGGTACTTTTTGTCCCTTCAGCCTCAGGATTTTTTTTATTGCTTCGTATGGTTGGATACAACTGGATAAAAAACTAGAAGGTGATAATGGAAGAGGACCAAAAAGCTCATCCATAATTCCTTATTTGACATCAGCAAGGAAACAGTATTAGGCATGATGCTGTCTGTGGCCTGCAATGAAACAATTTTCTATACATTGACTTGTGCTCCCAGATTGGATTTGGGGGATCAACATCACCATATGCATGACATTCTTATTCTATAAAATTAAAGTCTTCACTGAAACCTATTACAAATTGATACTGTAACAGGCAGCGGAAAACAGATCAGCCCAACAGGGAATCGAACCCCGGCCTCTCCGCTCTCGAGTTGAGAATGCTACCGCTACACCACAGGGCTAGCTGCTTCTCCACCGCCCTGCTACGGTACTTGAGCTACCACAGGTGGGCAATGCGCTTTCCACCCACGCTTGGGCTGCCCTGAGCGATAAGTGCCCGCTACATTACTCCCCTCCAGACTTTTGCTAGGTCCGCGGACAGACATGTTACGCAGCAATCTGTGATCAAAGGCCCCGGCCCCTCCACTCTCGAGTTGAGAATGCTACCGCTACACCACAGGGCTAGCTGCTTCTCCACCGCTCTGCTACGGTACTTGAGCTACCACAGGCGGGCAATGCGCTCTCCACGCACGCTCGGGCTGCCCCGAGCGATACGTGCCCACTACAATACCTTACTGATACAGATTGGGTCACGAGTATTGTGGGTCATATTTATTACATCCCCTAGATATCATAATCACTCATGATAACATCTGGGTCCATATTGAATGAGATGGGCATGATTAGAAATGTTGATATTCATGAAGAGGCTAATGCAATTGAAAAGGCTTGAGATCATGATTAAAATTGCCTATAGCGTTGATTGAGACCACTGGCGTGCCATGGGGATAGAATAACACACATACCATTGTTCAAATGTTGATCACAGTTTTGTACAATAGGGGCTCTTGCGTATCTGCATGCCCTTAGGGAGCTATCTGAAATTGATGAGTGCTTCCCCCTCCTACTCATTAACATATGTGCCAGCTGTATTCAGGACAATTAGAATGTAACTAGATGCAGTTCCTACAGCACAGGATTCACTACGCAGTGGACAAAAGACTCAGATGTCAAGTTCACCTGGTTGAAATAAAATTAAAGCTTTCTTGCCTGACTTGTTAACAAGATTCTTCACAGTGACAGCTGACTTGTCAGGGAATTACTGGAGAAAATAATGCCACCCAGGTTTGCCCGTCCGCCTCACTGCCTGCATATTAGATTAAAAAGAGAAGATCGGAAATGGAAGGGAAGTCACTGGGGAAAAAAGGTCAAGAAGAAATTATAAACACAAATGCATTATGACCTTAAGCTGATGTGTGTGTCTTAACTTGCCTCAGGACATTGCTCCATTATTAAAGACAATAAACTATGAGTTAACGATGAGGTTTGGTTACATGCAGCTGATATTACATAACATACCAGTCATATATGTTAGATGATGTGAACAGTATCGCTTAGGTTTTACCAAACATTTAGGTCATGGTGTACACTCTATAGAAATGGAGGTCATGTGGAGAGAGTGACTGTCAACAAGCCAGAAGTGGAGGACTGGGCCTCCACACATCTTATTTCTACAATACTCCTTCCTGCAGTGAGTAAGCCAGCTTCCACTCTGATAAGTGTCTTGGCCTTCCTCACTCTCATATATTGTTCCACTGAAACGTTCAGTTCCAGGTATAGCCAAGCCTTCCGGCTCTACACCTCAAGTGATTTCCCCAAAAGAGGAGATGAGTTACCCCGTGCCCTTTCAACCTGCTGCATATGGTTGGAGACAATGGGATAAAACGTTCTGTGGTAATGGAAGCGGACCACAAAGCTTGTCAATATTTTTTCGACACCAGCCGGGAAGCTATGATATTAGCCATGCTGTTGCCTGTGGCCTGCAATAAATTATTTTCTCCTGTTCTGATGTATCTCCCCCGTGGGGTCCTAAATTGGGGCTTATGGATCAACATCCCAATTATATCCCCATTTCTTGTACGGTATTAAATCCTTTTTTTTACGTCCACAGCTATTCTATATATGTGCATCGAAGGAACTGTATTTTCTAGATATCACAAAAGCTTAATCTCTGATGGATAATGAAACTATACATTTTGTTACCAGGAAAAAGAATGGTAACAGTTTAAGAGAGGTAGAGGCTGTATCTATATAAAGCGTTGGTATAGAGAGTGTCAGAAACATTAATAGATGTAGGTATAGAATGAAAAGCATGCGATTGCAGTACATTACCCACAGCAATCAGGGAGACAAGCCTCTGGGGTAGAATAGCAACTAAAACATTGATTAATTATTGATCACAGATTCACAGAAAGTCCATTTGTTTCTGAAGTTCTTTGACATAGAATAGGTGTCTGCCTTCAGGGATCATTGATACATTTATGAGGCCTCACCCCTACTCCTTCCCCACGCACCTGAAAGCTTACCATATTGTGTCAACCACATTAATGTAAATTCAAACGTAACAATGTGTGGTAGAGTGTAAGAGCCACAAGTCAAACAGTGGTAAACAACCTCTCGTTCCAAAGTAAACTGATGGAAATAGGAATCCTTCTTTCCTGACTGCTTAAGGCCACCGTCCACTGGGAAACTTCGGCCGACTAAGCCCATACATTTCCTATATAACTTCGGCCGATTAGAGCCCAGTGGACGGTGGTCATTATCAAATGTGTTTCATGTTGACAGCTGCGCGTCAGAGAATTACCAGGGGGAGTAATGATGCGACCAAGGTCTGCCGAACAGCCTCGTTGCCTGCATGTTACATCAAATGAAATAGCAAAAAGGAAAGGTTAGGGACAGGAATTATGTTTGAGAAGGAGAGTAAGAAGGTGGGTGATGGAGAAATAAGGAGAGGCATAAAGGAAGAAACTGACTTCTAACCAGTATCATAGGTCATTTGTGTATTAAATTTACGTCTGACACACTACGCCCAATGGCCTAATAACCGAGGGTTTGTATCAGGCCGGGGATGTAATATTTTGATTATTGGACAGTATGTTTATAATCAACTTGTGTTTGTGTTAGCCCAGTGGTACTTGGGTGCACATCGAGTGCTGCCCCTTAAACTTCAAAGACTGCAAATGGATAATTCCTAAAGAAGGCCAATGGTGCCAGATATCCAACAGACAAAAGAAGGGGTTAAAAGAAAGAGGGCCGTTAGCATATATCGGAAGGTCAGCCCAAGGGCATCCCAGCTACAAGATTCATCACTTTACTATACATGTTCTAATTCTGCTTGCAGGTCTCAAGTGCTCTACAAATAGGTCTTAACTCAAACTAAAAGCAATCCTTTTTGACATTCAATGATTGAGACTTCAGTGTCATTGTTTTTTGTAAACCTTTAAAATTGCAAGAGAGGAGCTTTGTTCACTTCCTTCCTCCCCCACAGCGCCAAACACCAGAACATGTTAAGTGAATTTAGCCATGAGAGCGAAGCCACTTCAATTCCATGTTCTTTGTAGAAGGAAGTGGAATGCTCCTGGAGAATATGGAGGGTGAGTGGAAGGGTCAATCCATAGTAGCTGGCCATTCTCTGAAGTGGCTTTCTTTCACCCAAATCAAACCGCTTAAGGCCAGCTCCCTGAGCTGCTTTTCTGATGTGACATTTGGAGAGAGCCAATCGAAGTAGTCCTTTGGGATAATTCCTCCGGTGGAACCCACATGAAGGAATAATACTCACTTGGTATTTGTTTGGGGTTGGATTGTTCGAGATTTAGTAAGTTGTTGGCATTGAGGCAGTTGTTTGGTGGGAATACGTATGGGAACCTGGCGAATAATGTCAGGACGGGGGGCTGGAGTAAAGGAAATGCCAAAAGTACTCCACATTTCCAAATTCAGACTGGTCAAAAATGCATCCACTGAAAATGGCTTCGCTGATTCTTTATCTTGATTTTTTATCTTGACAGTTGGCGACAGGAGAGCAACGTGCCCTAGCCTTTGGATAATTCTGCCGTGTCGATCTACAAATAATTGGCACAATAAACCACTAAAAATAACAGCTGTGAACACGGAGGCTTGATAAAAGGGGACAACACTTTTGGGGTTTACACATTATTCTCCTGCATGAGTTATTTGTTTATCAGATATCAGTTGCATTCACTTGCGGTATGGTGTTGATCGGATCATAAGAAAAAAAGTTAAACTACAAGTAATCTAATACTATTCATAGTGTGAGCTTAAGTTGTCTTAATGTAATATGATAACTCACATTAATAGGCTACCTTCCTGTTTGTGTGTGATGTTAATGACTGAATTGTGAGTATGAACTCCATTAAAATGGATACACCTGTCAATTAATAGACCATTGTTCATGACAAGGGAGCCCCAGCCCTCCCACTCTGGTGAAAAGGCATCAATTACTGACAGTACATCTGGGTACCATTTGAGCGAATGAAATCGCAAATACAATGAAAAATTACTTTTTAGGTACTTTAGCTATCCAGCTCAGAAGTCAAGAAGTGTATAGTGTATATAATCCTTGCAGAAGTTACAAGCGTTATAGCCTTCACAAACTAAATTTGAATGCACCCTTTCTTACATCTTGCTGGGAAACTTTACCTCAAGGTTGAAACACAGTGTTCTCGAAATATCGTTTGTGTTCATCTCAGTTCATCAGTTCCTCCATTGAAACCATTTCACACCATTTCTGGGGGAAAGCTTTCAATATTGTGGTCATTCAAACCGAATGCATGATAAACAAACATGACAAGAACACCTGCTAGCTTTATCTTAATAATGAGCTATTTCTGGCACCATACATGGTACATAGTATGATAATAACCACTCAATTTAGCTAGCATGTACTCAATTTAGCTAGTATGAAGGAGCTTTCACAAAGGATATCATGCGTTTGGGGGCCTTTATAAAACAAACTACTTCCACATCCTGTGTGAGGTTTTCGTAATTCAATGTAGATCCACCTATCACTGACAAAGGCATCCGAACGCCACCCCTAGCTATAAAGGATATGACATAGAACATTTATTTGATCCTGTCTATGCAATGTCACACACTGCATCTAGGAGCCTCAATATGGTGATATGAATGGCCTGCACCAATTAGAGTTATTCAGTGGACGAAATTCCAGCACCAGGGTGAGGTTCTGAATAAGCTTGAAGCGTGGACAGCTATAACGGTAGTTTGTGTTATTCATCCTACCTGAATAAACAGTACACATCTTTTACATAAAAAGAGTGACAAGCAGAACTTCCCTTGAGTTTTCTTTTATCCCAGAAGGACCCACTTATCATGCGAACCTCCATCCAAGGTTATGTTAACCTCATGAACCCATAGAGGGAAATAATCACAACGCTTATTGCCAAAACCACACCGGTTGATTCTCCGCATATTAACAACCTGATGTGACTGATTGTATCCATTAATGGAGAAAATCCCTGAAGCAGGTGGCCCAGTGATGCATTGAAGGAACTAATTGGCTACTAATCGTGCACACTTCATATTTTACAGGGGCTTCACAATCAGGGACACCATTCATGTGGTTTTGGGCTTCACAGTGTTCCAGGGTTGGCGACTCCCTGGATCCAAGTCCATACCACGGCAACCCATGGTCCATGGCCCTTAATTATAACAAGGTCACCTGGACCACTTGGGGCCCTCGTGTCATTTTTAAAACACCTTAGCACCTTTTCCTCGCCCCCTCTATCACCCATTGAGGTCCAAACTCCATCCATCATCCTCCATCATCATTCGTTATCCTTCATCATCCTCCACCGTCCACCTCCATAATTCTTCTCCTTGATTAATTTGGGAAAAGGGGTCCCTAGATTTCCCTTAGCAGGACTGAAACTATTTACTTAAACTAACTTTGACGCGAGAAAAACATTCATTCCAATGACCTGTTAGATTGGTTATCCGATTTTTCCTCAGATTGTAAACACTGAAACAATATAATATTTAGGGGATGGAGGTCAATCAAATGTTATCCATGGGTAGTAATAGGTCAAAAAGAGACCCAGTGTGGCCCGACCGAATGGAATAGATAGGAAGGTAAGTATGTTGTTTGTGAACAATTTGACTCATTTCTAGGAAAATTTATTTTTGATTCCCAATTATGGGATGTACTAACTTTAAGCTGCATATTAAACTGATCCTGTTCTTGTACAATATAACAAAGCTACTCTATACTTTAACAAAACACTTACAAAAAACTTGCATTGATATGGTAACTATTCTGTTTGTTAACAGTCATATTTATGTTCTCACCAAAATAAGGTCTGGAAGTCAGCCAGAATAAGACAGTTTCTTGAACTGATACAGTGACTGAAGTCAGAAACTTGGTCATAAATAATGCGTTCAACATTGCTTGGCTTCTACCTAACAGTGTTGGGTCAGTAAATCTGCGTTGGCCAGCGTTCACACGGTATGGAAATGGATGCTGCCTCGCTCGTGCCTGTCTACAAGGCAAGAGTTGAGAGGTGGTTCCAGCGTCTTGCCTCTACAAGACATCCCCTTTGCATTTCCTGCCTCTTTCCTTCCTGCAGTGAGTGAGCCATCTCCATCTCTGATAAGTGCCCCAGCCTTCCCCACTCTGGTGTATAATTCTACTGATGCCTCCGGTTCCGGGTATTGCCTATCGTTCCTGTTATAAGCCTCCAGTGATTTTCCGAAAAGAGAAGGAAGAGATACTTTTCACCATCTCAACCTCAGGCTCTTTGGTTCTTTTGTATGGTTAGATATGGTGGAATAACAAGCAATGGAACAGGGACAAAAAGCTAGTCTATGATCTATTTTACGACACCAGCCAGGAATGAGTATTGGCCTTGATGCTGCAATGTCGCCTTCCATAAATAATCTTTTTATCCCGTTTACTATGTATCACCTGACACATATTGCGATTCTATATCGGGGCTCAGGGATCAACATCGCCATTAAACTCTCATTGTATATGACTATAATACTGTTGCGTCCTCTGCGACATACCAGAGCTGTGTCATAAGATATATTCATCTAAAGTAACCTGTTGTGATATTTAGAAAATGTTATACAGTATTGAATAATACTGTTGGTGTAATGCATTCTCTAAACATCTCATCTTCACCATCAAATGACTGCCTCGAATGTTCATAACCAGTGATAACATGAAATTAAAATGCCATGGGAACAACATTTGGTGCTACATTGTATCAACATTTTATTTGTTTATCGACCAGTTCCCAATGTTCTTTCAAGGTTTTGTGCCAACTGGGATCGATCATAGTTGTACTATAATTGTCTTATCCCTAAGCTATTCAATGTGTACCCTGTCAAACAATCAAACAATGAATGCCATTTTAGGAAGGTTGTGTCATGCAGACATTTGGGTGTAGATTGAATGAGATAGATACCATTATCATTATCATTGGAAAGAATCATTGATCTATCTCGGTAACACGTCCACAAAGGAAAAGATATGGTAAAGAAATGAAATGCTTGACTGAGACTTGTAGGCCAAGATGCCCTTTTGGAAAACACACAATGGTTTCTTGATCCCCACGACCCCTTCAACCAGTCAACATTTCACAGCATTACTCATGTGCTAATCCTATTGAAATGTATGTATAGGTAACTAGATGTAGTAGAGCACAACAGTCATTAGGCAGTGATAAAAGAAATATTCTTATGTCAGCGTCACCCGGTTGAAACGTAAACCTCCTGACTGCATGCTTACCAAACATCCTTCACGTTGACAGCTGACTTGCTGGGGAACAAAAAGAGGTTGTGTCTCCCTATTAGCTTCATTGCCTGCATGTTAGACTAAAAAGAGAAGAGGTTTCAAGGGGAGGAGCTGCTATCTAAGCAGCTATTTTTCAAATCAGAAATAATACCCCTAATACCCAATGCCTTATTAGCAGAGAGATTTACACACACACGAAGGTGTCCATGATGAAGTATAAAACCTCTCATATGGTCTGATGCCAACAGTCCATTGTATACATACAAAAGATGTGAGAAGAGAAGAGGGTTCATTAGCGTAAATAGCAATGTCCAGCCAAGGATAGGCCTTTATCCCTTCTATAGTAATGATCAATTAACTACCGGTATGCAGAGACTGATTGGCGGTACCACGTATTCAACAACTAGGTCTTGACTCGACCTAGAAACAATCCTTCCTGACATTCGGCAAGACTTCAGTGTCATTTCCCCCACTTTCGAGCTTTTAGTATTGGAGCATTGTTCATTTCCTGCCTCACCTAGTCCCAAAACATCAAAAGAATCTAAAGGGATTTGGCCAAGAGGAAAGCCAATTCAATTCAATGTGCTTTGTAGAATATAGTGAAATGTTCCTAGGGAAGGTCTAGGGTATGTTGAATGATCAATCCACAATAGCTGGCCGTTCTCTGAAGCAGCTTTCTTCCTTCTAAATCCAACCGCTTACGATGTCATTTGGTTTGGCTTCCTGGAGTGCCTTGGTGCTGTTACATTTGGAGGGAGCCGACAGAAGTAGCACTGTGTGATAACACCCACAGTGCAACCCACATGAATGGAATCCAAATAATATCTTCTTGGTATGTGTTTGGGCTGGAGTGGTGGGACATGTTTTGGACTGAACCTTTGGTAAAATGATACTGTATGGCAGCTATTTGATGAGTATGAGCGCAGCAACTTCATATATATAATTCCGGGGTCATAGTAGTCCATATCACTAGTCGATGAGCAATGAGGAAAGATTATATTCTGCAATTTGGGACTTTGGCAGGTTCAAAGAGCAAGCTCGGACTACACATTTCACATGCTTTGTTGAGGATTAGTGATATCTAAGGCTAAGCCTCATGTAAACGTTAACTTTAAAACATTTATCACACGCAATTCCAAAAATGTTGGCCACAAAAATGTTAGTGTTAAAATGTTATATCTGCCGACTGTATTGACCAGCAGCTGATAATGAGTTTTTGAGTTTTAAACACTTTTTATTTGGTATATAAAATCTTAATGCACTGGGAATTTTCACACTCTAAGCCAAAATTATGTATAATATGTTTGATAATAATATTATCTGCCAATCTTAATTTGATGACCATGACTTCCCCTTCAGGTTCAACTCACACAATTATAAATCATAGTGTGAGCTATCACTACATAGATAGTTAAATCATGACCTTAGTACCTGCCATAAAATACGCACTTGTAATTTAATGGGTTTTTTTAAAGAACATATGACATACGAAGATAAAGGATATCAGTTGTATTGTAGGCGGGCAAATCGGACCACATGTGTCCTTCCGGTCGTAATACTAGTAATATAGAAATTAAGAAATTTGAATTGAATTGAATAGAAATTGAATTGTAGAGACATTTGTGACAAGCAGTGGAAAAGGGGACATTAGTGCACGTTACAAATCTATTATACAAAAACAATTATGTCATATTTGAGGACTGTTTTGTCCCTTTTCCCTGTCTAGGGTGTGTGTGTGTCGGGGGGATGCGCTGCTACATTATGAAGGGAGTATCATTAGTAAAACGGTGTCAAATGTCGTTTAAAGCACCATTGTGTATGACCAGACTGTGCAGAAGCCGATGGAAAGATATCTATTACCCACGGTTTGTCTAAAACAATAGCAGCTGATAGAATCATAAATACAACATGTGAAATGACTTTCCGGCATGTTAATGGAACCATAGTTGCACAGCTCAGACGTTACCTTCCATGCCTCTCACCTTACACCAATCTGTCAAAGTTCAGGACTGTAACCTTTCTGATTTATACCGTTTATAATAATTATTGTTCATGCACATCAATTCACCCCAGTGTCCCAATGAAAATACTGGTGTATCACATTGCATTCAGTTTCACTGTAGTGTTCCAATGGAAATGCTGATGTTTCGCATTGCATTCAGTTCATCTATCACATTTCCCCTACCTTCTGATCCCAAGAAAACAGCAAAGCTGATAATTTCCAGCGTGATCCTAATAGTGAGCCATTATTTAAGCCCTCTATGCATGTTTGAATATAGGGTACGTTATGGACCGTTCGGGAATCTTGGAGTGTTTTAAATAGATCGCACTAGAAACACAGGAGAAATTGTACATTGAAATGTATTGAACTTTCTTTTTTGTATTAATATTTGATTTGGTGATATCTATAGAATGTGTTCAATAATCTATACAATAGTAGCTCGTATTAAACTGGAGGGCTGTATTGCAATGATTCTTGGGGACCATGTGGCTCTTATCCGTAGACTGCCTTCGTCCATTTCCTTTCTCTGGCAGTGCACGGAGGTGAGGACAATTGACATTGACCTTCCTATATAGGGCCCTATGCAATTGTCCTATGCCCATTTTGCTCAGCCTGTGTCTACTTCATTACTACCATGTCATCAAGTCGACGGTATCAACTAGAAAACCTGTGAGTCAGACTGAGCTCTGCTCAACAAAATGCACACACAAAGTCCGACTTCGTGAAAGGTTTAACAGCTGATGACTATACAGAGATACAGTATTTGGTAATTGAAACAGATCCACTTGCAGAATGATGGTTATAACATTAATTGAATTGCGCTGATACCCTTGCCGTATTCAGATAGGAACTGCCAAAATGAAAATATCCACAGCACCTCTGGGTGTAGGCCTATCCCCTATTGTATTTATATGACACCGTGTCAAAAGTACAGGCTTCCAGTAGCTATATATAGATTAGAATTCAGTAAACAAGTAATTGACTCCCCTGGAGCCATCTTGGATTACTGTAATTCAAATTACAGTATTAGGTTTCGACACTGTGAAATAGGAAGGTAATCCATACAGAGGGGCCCGGTGAAATCCAACACCTTATACATGGCCTTTCTGGTTTCATTTTAATTCCTATGCTGAAAGTATAGCCTAGCCCTTTCGTGCCCAGAACTCCAAAAGTGCGCGCTTTTACACCTATATATGTTCAGGAAAGCACCCTGGGTGCCCTAGGGCTCAGATTGGGATCATTTTAGGACTGCATTAAGCACAATTACATAGGCTTTCTAACGACACCAGTTATCCTATGGTAGCCTGTGTTTGTGTGTTGATGGGGTGCTGGACTAGAAGGTATTATGAGTTTAAAATAAGCTTGAAAGCACTAAAAGTGCGCGCTCTAGGCAGATTAATTACAGAAATATTGATAAAAGTAGTGAAAATATTGATTAAAAATTATTAAAAAATGATTAAAACCTTTTTTTATGTGTTTTTTCTAAGGATTCCAATTACAATGTTGATATCCTTCTGTTTCTTATAGTTATGCCTTCATTTGTAACCCCAAAAGAATGTTTTCTAAGCCAATGTAAGATATTACCATCTAAAAGAGCAAATTCTGGCCTATAGATGGCAATATTGCTTGATATCAGTGAAAAGAATGTTTCTGGTTGTCATGGCAACCGAAGATAGAATATTGTTTTAAATAGTATTGATAGGGGCATTTCAATAGCTTTCAAAAAATATAACATAAAGCATATGTCAGAACAAAATATTTATTGGTTACCCAATCTACCAATGATGATGTAAAAAAACTGACTTTCAACAATAGTTCTGGGCACGAAAGGGCTAGAGGTAACCGAACCCATGGGATATTCTAAGCATAATTATCAGTAGAATATCCAATATGAGATCATGGTAAGGATATTGTATTGCATGTCACTAACAGCGATACAGGGATAGGCGAAACAATGTCTGGCTCATCAGGAGCCACTTTTTGTACATAGCATGTTTTGTGGGTGTGGTAAAGAGCCAATGAGCAGAGGCAGAGAAGACATCCAATACCTTCAGTATCAGCATGCGGCAGGTGCATACGTGCCAATCATTATACAGTCTACCCCCTAAGTAATATAAGTAACCCAAGTAACATCAGCATGCTAGGGCCACCTCAACTCCTACCGAGACCACCCCCTCAATCCAAATAACCTTGGAAGGAACCGTTTTTTCATATTTCTGGTAGTGACCAGTGAAACCATTTTTATCCGAGTCATTATTTAGTACAAATTATGGATTTGTGATGTATCTATACTAAGAAACATGGATAAGAACCAATGAAGTAAAAATGAAATTTCCATCTTTGACACTCCACCGTGTAGGCAGCTGGGCCGATGTTCAGCGATAGGTTCACCCCAGGTACACTCTGCCCTGCTCATTAGTAGTCCACCTTAGGTACACAAGGAATCAACCAATCACAGCCACCAGCTTATAAGCATAGTGGACTACTAATGAGCAGGGCAGAGTGTACCTGGGGTGAACATAAAGCTGAACATCGGCCCAGCGGCTAGTAGCAGCTCTAGGGGTGTGGATGTGTACCTGGGGTACAGTAGGGATGTGTACCTATGGTACAGCACTTAGGGTGAGAAAGTGTACCTCAGGTAAACATTATAGGATGATCACTGTGTACCTGAGGTAGAGTAGACTACTAGTGGGCCTAATTGAGTAATTACACTAAGTTACAGAGACCACAACTCAAACTCCATTCTGTACCTCAGGTACACAGTGGTCATGTAGTGTACCCCAGGTACATAGTGGGCATCCTAGCTACTGTACCTCAGGTACACAGTGGTCACCTTCTGTACCCCAGGTACACAGTGGTTGCCTAGCTACTGTACCCCAGGTACAGTGTGGTTGCCTAGATACTGTACCTCAGGTACACAGTGGTTGCACATGTCATACTAGCATCCCCTCCAATTGCATCTCTAGATGGAGAAAAACACATGTAGTAGCCCCTGGGGGGTGGCTGTTTACCTGGGATACTGTACAGTGTGGCTGTGTACCTGGGATACAGTAGGGTGTGGATGTGCAGCTGCTGGATAACACCATCTGCTGGTGGGGCCAGGAGGCTGCCCTGTGATTGGTAAATTCCTTGTTCACCTGAGGTGGACTACTAATGAGATAGGGGAGTGTACCTGGGGTGAGCATAAAGCTGAACATCGGCCCAGCTGCATCTGGCGGTGGGGGCAGGAGGCTGTTCGGTGACTGGTCAATTCCTTGTTCACCTGAGCCGAGGTGGACTACTATTGAAATGTCGGAGTGTAACTGGGGTGAACATAAAGCTGAACATCGGCCCAGCTGCCCTTGTAGGCTATGAACTGGTACGGCTATACAAGATATCTATACCCTAACACCCATTGCAAGTACCCAATTCTCTATTGTCTCAGGGCTAGCCTAAACAACATAGTTCTCAATGTTCGACCAGGGGGCAGGTCAGTGAATAAAGACTTCGGTCCTTAAGAATAGAGTGTCCATTAGTCGACCGTTTGGGCCTCTGTGCTACCTATGAGCTATTTTGAGAACTATGCTCAGCAGTGCTGTAGTGTGGGTAGCAGGGCCCCACACCTGGGGTATTATTGAATTTGTTTAAATCAGTACCATGGGTCAATCACTTTGGAACCAGAAATCAACCACCTTGAAACAATATTTTGTGAAAGTTACTGGTCTGCCAAAACACACACAAACTCTTCATTTGTCAATTTGCTTCATTATGCAAACAAACCAAATCTATAGTACAGGTTCATTGACAGGTTCTAGAAACTTTTATAGCAAGGGAAAACAAACATGCCATCCAACATTCGTTAAGCAGTGAATCTGCTTTGACCACGGCATACAGCAACTGTGACTTTGCTACCAGAGTCAACTAGAGTCGACTCCCGTAGGGCGATGTCTTTAAATTTCTCTGTGTAGGGAATGGATCCATAGGACCAGACTATTCTGACTGCCCATCACGATACCCTGACATAATTTGGGATTGCAGCCAGGGCCCTGGAGGACAGTGGGTGTACAGTACCAAGACTGACCACTCTGACCACTGGCTATTGTCAAATGACATCTTCAATAGAAGAATGACTGACCACAAGACATATAGCTACTGATTCCTGCTACATATGAGCCTGTGAGCTACTAAGTAGTTCGAACTCCTATTTCTTATGAGCATCATGTTGCAGTATAAGGAACAATATCCTAATTAACTCGGTAATTCTATTTCTGATGACATCTGTTCCCCATCTAATATGTGCTCCGAATCTTTAATAATTCAATTTCTTACTTACTTAAAAAGTCTTGAAATATTGGATTCGGGAAGTTGCAGTATAGTTGTAGGGTGAGAGAACAGAATGGCTGGGAGACCATGTACGATATATTTTGGTGGTGAACATTTGGAGGGATTGGGGAACTGCAACAGGAATTGGGCACCATACAAAATTGTGTAGGATGCATAGGACACCAAGTATGAGCATACATTAAGTGCACACTAAGTATTTACTTACAGGTTAGGTAGCTACAATAGGTATGTACGTACAATAGGTGCAGTATCTACAGCTACCAAGTGCAAGTTAATTACCTACATGCCAGTCGTTGAGTAGAAGCATTCAATAAGTCAAGTATGTATGCTATATTAAGTATAGGCAAAGCAGGGTCATGCAGAAATAATTTATAGTATAGCCATGTGTTATAATTAAGTATGTTAACAGGTAACACCTACGTGCTAAGAATGAGTACTCCTGTGCCCTCCATGTCTCTCTTCACCACCTCCCAGGAGGCTCTGACCAGCTCGATCTGCTCCTTCTCCAGGCACTGGTTGAGCTGACTAGCAGAGATGTGGGTAGAGACTTCACAACCCATTGTCAAAGCTCCAGTGTCCCGCCGGCAGTGTTAATGTACTGAGACCTGCCCTCCACAGCCCTACACGCTCGGCATTCAAGCTGGCACTGAGGCCAACCACAGCCGAGCCGCCTCGCCACCCAAGAAAAGCACTGCTCTTATAGGTATTGTGAGAGAGAGTGGCTCTATGACCATCTGTGGGGAGGCGAGCAGCTCATGCCTGATCTCATTCCACGGGGCACATAGGGGGATCACCCGTGACCAAACATGGGTGCTCCGTGTAGAGTTACATTACTTATTTAGTCCTGGCTCCTACTGCGTGGAGGGCGGGGGGAGCAGGCGGATTAGGCCCTCCTCTGGTCTTCTAATACTATTGAGTTGCAATAAAAACGGGGTCTTTCTTTGATCTCGCAATCAATTCCGTCATATCCCACACTGGAGCGAGTACATATTATATCATTGATGTCTGATGTAATTTTGTTTCAGATGTCAAAGCTAGGCGGGCTCTTTTCCCAGAAGCACCCTATCTCTTTACTCGATACAAGGGGAATGCCATCAGGTTTTCATATGAGTACATTCTGTGTTCCTGTGATTGGCGTATTTTTTTTGTTTAATCCGAGGACGGGTCCTAGATGAGTCGCTATCATCCATGTGTTCCAGTAATCATGACGGAGTGGGGCCTCTTGAGGTGCTGTCTCTCCAAGTCCCATTAGTCGCCTTAATTTGGTTCTGAAACTGAGAAGGAATGAGTGTATTAGCGGCTTAGACGCCCTGGAGCACTGATAGACTATGTACATGTCCTAGCTGGAAGGCCCCCCAGGCTAAAAGGCAAATTGCTTAATATTGTATCCGTTAGCGGATGATAGGGACTTGAAAACACGACTGCGACTGTTAGGTTCTGATCTGAGCTCATGCATAAAAACACAGAATCATGATTAGGCACACGTTTACTGTGCAGAAGTGTGTTTCTTCTAATGTCAATTCTTCTGTTTGTGACGCCATCTCAACAAGGATTGCATTCGAATTACTCAGACAAAAAGTAAACCAAAGAGATTCCCATAAAGATTCCTACTATTTATAACCATTTGAAAGTCTCACACGCTGCTCACGTGCGTATTTAACAGGGTTAGAATAAGAAAGAGGCAGACCTGCCTCATACATTGGCTTTAATTAGCACATGAAATACCTCTGTAAATATCACTGCGGCGTGGGTACTGGAACTATATACCACTCTAGAATTAACCATTAGAATGCATAAACTTTACTACACTAGTAACTGAAACCGAGCTTTGTACTCACATTGATGATTAAGAGTTCAACTCGCGTGAAATGAAGTTACTCCTGGGTATGTTGCAACCTTCCTCCAGTGTATCCCCCACGTCCCTTTAAGATCAGGTATCACCTTGGGGTTGGTGGTGGCGGACAGAGCTGAATGTGAACGTGGTGGTGGTAGTAGCAGTGGTAGGGCAGAGTGGTGCTGGTCCCTTTTGTACATGTACCTTGTCCGATCTCCAGGGCAGACCGTGGAGGACTGATCCCTGCTCTGGCACAGCGCTCCCTCCCTCCTCCCGCTCCTTCACGCACACCGCGTCCTGGGGTGGCCGGGCTACTGGAGGACAGCCATCAGTAGGATAATGAAATGGCACTTTGGCCCTGGCGACGTTGTGTAATGCACTAAGCTAGCGGCAGTGACTTTAGGGTGTGTAATTCGCTGGGATAGAGCTATAGCCCCATCCTCCTGCTCCTAAGCCCACCAACTACCTACCAACCAAGACCCTCCTTCCTCTCCTCCTGTAGCTGATGTTGATGTTACTCCTTAAGGCACATTGGCGTGGCAGTCACACAACAACAGGAGCACGTGTGGGGTGGCTGGGGTGAGGGGAGGCCCAGATGGCATCTGAGTCTGAGTGTCTCTGTGGACCCTGGCTGGGGTTTGGGTGGCGCAGGTGAACAGGGAGACAGACTTGGCATGTCAGAGGTGTGAGAGTGTCGCGTGTGGTGCACGGCTGCACGTGCGCTCTGGGATTGCCACCGCGGCTCGGGCGACGCGGCCTGCAGAATGAGCAGGAGGCGAGCTGCTCTCGTATCCCGCGGCGACAGAGGCGGGCGGCTGGACCAAGGGGGTTGGGGGTGAGCTGAGAGGGTGGATGGGCTGCTGAGTGGGCAGGTTAAGGGACAGAGGTCCTCCAGGCCGTGGCCAGTGACCCTATAGCCGCGGGGCCAGACTGCCTGCCACAATACACTGACTTTACATTCCCACCACAACCCTGGAGGACAGTGAGTGTATAGAGGCGGCTAGCCTGACCCCTCGGCACTATCCAATCTCAATGAGGAGCTAATTGGGCAGAACCACGGAGCATAATTATCGTGTCTCTCCACGTCCAAAATGTAAAAATCATTTCTAGACGTGACAGCCTCAGCCATTATAATCACACTGAATAGCTAAGAAGTTCACTTTTTACACTGTAGTGGGAGGACACATTTTCCATCATTAGCATACTTGGCTTGTCCTTTTAGAGTGAAGATGTTAGAAGGAAGGCTACACAATAGACATAAGAACTTGTATTGTGTGCCATGATATGCCTTTAATTAATTAAATCATTTTACACAGAGGAGTAGTGTTCATCATATCTCTGACGGCTATTCGATGCCAAACCACAACTGCTGAAATCTTGGGAGGCTGAGCCAAAATGATACCAGGTTTTCTGTATAATACTGGCCTCCATATTATGCCTGCCTCCTGCTAGTAGATACGGCTGCCCCCTTCCCTTTGGCGTCGCCACTTAAGACAGTCTGCAAACGATATATCCGTGGGCGCCTGCGGCAAATCAGACAAGATGAAAAACGATTTCCTGTCATAATCGTTTTAGAAGAAAATTGGATTACTTTATCCTTGCCTGAGCCACTCGTAAAAAGGTGAGCAGGTTAGAGCAGTCAGAAGAGCAGCTGACCCGAGCAGTCCGGGTCCCAAGGCAAGCTGCTCCCCCTGACCCAGATATTCACAGTACCTGCCACACACCATTTACCCAGAGCTGTGGACATCAATCCTGTAAGGTACCCGCCTGTGGCACTGAATATAATACAGCCCATCTGGGAGGAAATACCATAGGTCTAATGGAAATGTGGATATCAAAGTAGCCGTACTGCGGACCTTGCTGTATGCTACCGGCTTGTATGTACACCCCCACCCCCATCCTACATCCAGGTATATATGCCTCAGTGCTAAAAGCAAAAGTTGTTTTTGTTGTTCCTCTAAGCTGCCGATGGTAGGGCTGTCGGCGACCTCATCTGTCTCTGCCTGCTGGTCCCTTGTAGGCCCTTAACCCCTGTGGCCACAGCCTGACAGCCCACCACAACCCACTCCAGTACCTATAGCCTGCTTGTCAACGCCGACTTTCAGTGTCCTACTTCCCGAGTACCTCGACAACTGCTCGCCTACTTCATGCCCCGAACAGAGCCCTTCAGATTGAGGATGCCAGTTGCTCTCGGCTTAATTATTGAAAGGCCTTAATTGAAATTCCCCCAGTGGATGCACAGTACTGTACTTTCTTAGATCTACTGTGCACGTATTCCCTTAAAGGAGGTAAATGAGAATGAATGATGGATCCAAGGGGATTTATCCTGATCTCAAGCGGGCGTGCACTGCTGTTAATTGAGAATAATTTACACCAGGTACACCTGGGCTCTATTACAGAATGGCTCTATCTGAGTTTGGTACAGACACCAGAATTCAATAAATGGTTTAGGTTTGGATGAATTCACAATCAGGGGATAAGAATAAAGCGCATATATGATTATCAAAGGTCAATGCAAGTCATGTACAAGCAAAATCGAATATCTGACTTTGAGACGGGGGTTGAATACATTGTATATTATTCGGCAATAGAAACATTCTTTCATGCATAAAGTGACGACCTCCACCATAAGAACCAGCACAGCCATTCATAAGGTGGGTTTGAAGGAAGTTATAACATTGGTGGACAAAAGATGGACAAAGCTGTGTCAGAAACGTGCTACTTCTCAGTGACAATAATGCTCCACAGACGGACTTGAATTACCCACACTGAATCTCAGTGTCAAATCTGTGAAACACGAGCACACTGACGTAAAGAACTGTCAAGTATTATTGTTACGATATGCACAACTTTCCATTCTACATTTAAGGCCACTACTCTTCATTCAACGTCTTTAGATGGCTTTCAATGTCGCCTAAATCATCTGGAATTCGAAAATGAAGAGATGATGGTGGCGTCAATTTTTAAAACGTTGTATTTAGAAAAAGATAGTATTTATTTATTCATCTGTATAAGAAAATATAAAGAATTCGAAACTTCCATAATGTTTTTTTTTATTGAACCAGAAACACAAGTATAAATATTACACATAGATCACTTGTATATATTCCTATTTATTTAAAACATAGTTGTACAATATGGGAAAATGATGTGAAGGATGGGTAAAATTCCCAAAACCAGAGTATAAAACAATCTTAGTAAATACCTTTTAAGCAACATAGTCAGTTTTATAGTATTTCTAATGTGATTTCTTTGTGTCTACAAAAATACCATTTATTTATATATGAAATATTCAAAAATACTATACAATCCGCAATTTTGTTCACAGTTGTCCGATTCTTGATGCGGGTATGGGGGAGCCCCTACATCGGCTAAAACATCTTGGAAGTAATTTGACACGCAACAGCTGCGCAACACAAGGTGATTGAAACCCTATATATAAAGGTGTTTCTATACTGGGCTATGCAGGGACAATGTTAGATGGCAAACTCAGTCCAGATATGTCAACACAGTTAGACACTACCAGCCCCCTGCAGTGAGCAGTTCTAAGTGACTCATGGTGAGCTGTAAACATGACGTGAGGGTAACACGACTAGCTCTGCTGCTGTGATGGAGATGATTCGGAAATCCTAGAAAGTTGCACACAAATTAAAGTTTTAATGCAAATGTCAAGGGTTCTCGGTATAGCTCAAAGCCAATGTATAATTATAGGAGTGAGGCTAATGTAGACCACATGGTGGGATATTCATTCTGCTTCGGCCACTGCAGCTGCGGTGGTGTATGAGAGTCATGGACTGGAAATACAATTGCGATTTATAAATGATAGTTTTGTTTATAGTGTACTTTTATTAAATGGTCAGAATTAAGCATGAATTATTCAACTCTCTACAACACCCCTATCCCCCTCTAATTATTTCATTGTAATTATGACCCTTATTCTACAAAACCTATATATTTGGTAGGATAAGGGCAATCAGTCAGGCCCTTATCCTACAAAATTGCCCTTATCGTACAAAACTGTCCCTGATGCTTTAATTCATTTGTCACCAGGTCTAGCCCAGAGTCATAGGACCTACAGGTATGCTGTAGGATTAAGTTTATTTGATTTCCCTGTGTAATCCAAAATGGCCACCAGGATGGCTTCCAAAGTCTCAGGTTTATTAGATTCCTTTGTGAAATATATGAAAGTAAGGGCTGTCTGGGTGTAGTGCATTTATTAGGCCTGACTGATAGCCCTTGTCTTACAAATCCTCTCTTATATAGGTTTTGTATGATAAGGGTAATTTTGTAGGATAAGGGCTTAACTGATTTTCCTTATCCTACAAAAATAGTATAGGCTTTGTAGGATAATGGCCTGGCTGACAGCCTTATCCTACAAAACTATATATTTTTGTAGGATAAGGGAATTTTTGTAGGATAAAGGCCTGACAGGTGTTTTGTAGGACTAAGGCAATTTTTGCAGGATAAGGGTCTGACTGACAGCCCTTATACTACAAACCTATATGTTTTTGTAGGATAAGGGCAATTTTGTAGGATAAGGGCTTAGCAGAGCCACCAACAGAGATCGGTAAATACAATTAAAATTAGCCCTAGGGGTACCAATAATGTATAAAGTTGGCTAAACAGCATTATGTGGATTTGATTGTAGGGAGCATTTTCCTGCTATATTCATTTCCATCTTGTCCGCCACATTAGCCTAGCCTGGGGAAAGAGCATATCATATTGACCTGCTTGTTATTCCCTCTCAACTGGCATGGTTGGGTAGCTTTCAGTTATCAGACACAGCTGACATTTGCAGTCGGAGACATTGATATTTTTCACATGGAGTTAATTGGAAATACGTGATAATTAGCGTTCAGAGTGCTAATTTGTTGCAGAACAAGAAGTCAGTCTTTGCAAAAACTTTTTTTGCATGCAGGACAGTCAGTCCTGCAGCTAGCTAATTTTGCAGGACCAGATAGATTTCTGCGGGACTGGAGACCAAAATCAAAGTTTTGCATAATATTTAGAATAGAATAGCATTTATAAAAGAAAATTATAACAAAAAATTGCTTTAATTTACCTAGAATATTAGTGTGCACTCTAGAACTTGTAACTTCAGTTCCAGTTGGAATATCTGTAAAGTTCTTACAGTTTTGGAAAGCCCAGAATGTGAAGGACATCTGGTCACTCTGCTGGACCAGGGCCATTTTAGGCGGACATTGCCACTGTCCGGCGTGTTTTGGCAAAGGCTGGAATTATCAGATTTACATAATCAGCTTGGTCATAGCAATGCTGCAAATGGACATAACGTCATTTACCTAGCTTGTCTTCATCAGGTATTATTTGATGCAAATTCAGTTTCAGCAGTTATTGACCTAAATTAAAATGATATTCATATTTATAAATCAGCGCCATGCAGGTGTTTGGATCCCTTTCCTCATGCCATGTAACATGCCGACCAAGTGACTACACCAACTTGGCAGCAAGGGACCTACTGATTGACCTGGGTATGAGGCATTAATTACATCGTAGAGTGATTCAGCAGTGAATCTGAAACTAACACTGTTAGCTATTGAGCAAAGGTGAGGCTTAAAATGTCCAAACAATAAACTGATATGGCAGAACCAGCCTCCTTATAGTGAGCAGCTCTGAGCAGCACAGTGTTAAGGTGATATTATAGCACGCCTGCTGTCAGGGGACCTTAGAGATTCCACAAAATCTAGTAGTCTAACAGTGATTCTCTGTACAGTAAGGTAAAATTAACGTGTTGATTCTAACCTATTCTGAGTTGTCTCCAAATGTTGGTCTGCTTAGATGTTGTTGTCAGGCAATGTGTCCACAAGCAGAGAGCATCCCATAGCTTGAAGGAACATTCTACAGATGGGACCAGGCAATGTGCAGAATCAAATAATTAAATGTTTATATACACGTACAGCCTATAAGAGGGTTGTCACATATAAATATGTTAATCCATTCGTCGTTGAAAAGGGGTAGCTTATTGGGCATACTAAAACCTGACAGCCACGAGGTAGGCCTATATGGTGTTGACATTAAAGTAACCGTGACATAGAAGACAGGAAATCCCATCACATTTTCATCCTTGTCGTTAAGAGCTATATAGTTTATGTCTGTTTCACTGAATTGACGTGGGAAAGCTGTACTAGGAGGCATACAGCGGGAGAAGACTGTGACCAGTATTTTATTTGTGGTGGATCAAAATATGTACGGAGGCGGGAGGCTCGGTGTCAATATTATAGTTATTTCAGACGAGATAAAATGTATTTAATAATCCTGTATCTATTCTCAAAAACAATAATTTGGAGTGTGAAAGTGGCCTTATTCCCATGCGGCAAAAAGCACCCGAACCATTGTGGTACAAAGGGGAATTATTCCCACCTCTAAAATGTCTAATTCTATATCTGAATACCTGCCAATTGGATGGCTGTCCCATATTTTTATCCACGTGGACCGTTAATGAGGATCATTATATTACACCATCAAGACAACATGGTCAGGGATGAGTTAAATATGAATGAAGTCAATTTTGTAGTTTCCATTATGCACGTTCATGGACGGGAGAGAATGATATTATACTTTGAAATATTTCGCCGTAGAAATTAGATTAATTAGACGTAGAATACATGACGCCAGGATACAATGAGGAGTGCTATTGATACCATCCAAGGAGAGAACAGTAAAGGGCTTTCTCTGTTAGAGTATGAGAGATGGTGGATTGAAATAAAAGATACATTGTTAATGTACGTTAAGAGGGTTCTAGACATCCAAAGTGAAAATAAGTTCCTATTGAATCACAGTAGGATCTGGACTGGTAGAAAGCGAAGAACTCCGAATTGAAAAATTATTGATTTGCTTGTTTTTTCATTATGCCTGTCTGGATGTGGCAGCATCAAGGGATCAGACACAGATGACAAATGCAATGATAGCATTTCACATTGAAAGAAATTAGAGCTGGTTTTGGAAATGTTTTTATTTGGGGCACTTTCACAGAGATGGAGAGGACATGTTTCCCAGTAATGTAGAAATTCATGCAATATTGCCCTTTCTGTCTGAACCTGTAGTGAAGAAGCCTGTGCTACGTCTCACCACTGTGAGGGTCACTTTGGGTCCGACTAAAATACCTTATTTAAATACAATATACTAGGACCTAAACTGTGGAATGGGCCCCTAATTATAGGCACATTTTAACTATAAACAATGTGAGATTGGTATGAAATTCAATCATTCTACGCCTTTTTGACTTTGTCTGACAAAGAGCAGATCATGTTGTTATTGGTTGTGAACTAAAATCTGAAATTCCGATGAATTATTTGAAATCGAAATATAATATGCCATTTTCGCACAGTTATTGCCCTAGGAACAAAAGAGTTCAGTATTGTGAGCCTTTTCGTAAGATTTACGGTTTTACAATACAATAATTGGATACACATTGAACTGCATTATAGTACCTGGATAGTGGCCATACTGTTATTTTAGGTATAGTCTTTACCATCTGATAAGAATGAATACCTGGGAGTTAGGATTTGCCTTGACAAATTTCCCTTCATTTCACCAATAATGTTAATAACTTTTTTCATATTCTCACCCCTTTAACAACTTCTGTTATCTTTGAAGACGATATAATAAAGGCATAGGGACATGAATTTGATGAGTGTAAACGAATCAGGACGATTAGGACAAACAATAATTATGTATACGAAATGTGACGTAACCTAGTCCTGATACTTTTGGGGAAATGACCACGAATGCTTTAAATATTCTAAGAGATGTATAACACAAGAATACACTTTGACTCAAAACTGCCTGATATATTTTGCTTGAACATGATCCCGTGTCTAACACTCGTTAGACATAGATCAATTAACCGACGGTCAGATTTATGAATAAATAATGATGTCCAATATTAGGCAATATACTATTTGGATGGACTGATGTTAGAAAGAGGAGTGGATTGACAACAATATCCGGCAGAAGGATGGCATAGAGGCTAATAACCAATATATATTCAGTACGCCATAAATAGTTTCTTACAAGAGATCCCAAGATTATTCTTATGTTACATAGATATTGAGAGATTTTATCCATGTCATGATACAGTATCATCGATTCTATTCGGTAATTCCAAATGTTCCAATGTTTATATTCAACATATCACATCATTCAAATGGTATTTTCTTTCTTCTCTTTCTTCAGAAATAGGCGGTAGGTGCGATCCTGGAAGCATAATATTCCGCTCTTGGAGGCCAGGGTTATTAGAACGTCTGTTTATATTGGACCCTAATATTTACGGTGTCTATCAATGGTTGTAGGGGGTATTGCTGTGGTTGACCCCGACTCCTATTCTCGTTCGTTATTGATAGGTGGCATGTTTCTAGTATAAAACTATAGTGATATTCAGTTATGGTATGAAATTGAGTTCAATATGTGAGGTAGTGACTATGCCTGCTATTGACCGTCATCGATTATAATCTGGGAATTATTTGACAGAGGCAATTAAGGATAAACTAAATAAACTAATTGGTGATAACCCATTGGATCAAGGCAGCTAATTGGTATGGATTATACTAAATAGATTAAAATGATCTAATGTTTCTAATTCTCATTGAATGTTTCTAGGGGAATTACATGGACTAAGATGAACCTGTCCCTTGAAAAGGGCAATTCAATTTGTTAGGAAGACAGACGTTTATTGCCCCACTTAGAATACATAATCTGTTATTTAAATAAGGACTGCAAATTCAGCTTTCATTTACAAGTTGTTACCGTCATCAAACGGTGATACAATATTCTTTTCAGCCATTTCTATAAATCACAGTTCATATCAATTTCAATGTACATTAAATCAATAGCCACAGTGTAATTAGTTATGTAAATTACCATGCGTGTACTGGTCTAATAGGATAAGGAAGGTCATTGAACATTTTGAAGGATGACGTCACTAAAAATGCTCACTTGGTTAAGGGTGACCTCAGAACAATCAAATATCTTGAATTTTTGCCAAGTTAATCATAAAATATGGGTGAAGGGGTCGGCGCAGTAATCTAAATATTTATGGAGAAATGCTTTGTCATCATTGCTACTACATTTCTTATGAGTCAAAGACAATGATTAGAATCAGAAAGCTGGGACTGATTTAATCAAGCGAAGAGTTTCATTTCCTTACGAAATATGACTGAATATTTACAACTACGCAAAATGTGCCAGAGTTGACAATGGTATTGGGTCTCCTTCAATTGAGGGCATTTTCTAATCAGAAATGAAATTACTAACTGTTAAATGAATGCACATTATTCTTAAAGGATAATTGCTACCCCGTGTATAGATGTGTGTCGTTTTTCTTCAACCCTATCCAGGAACTTAGTAAGTGAAAACGTCATGGTAGTTTGGAGGGCAGAGGGAGAGATTGCCCCGGGATTGTCCCTCTTGGTGTCAGTGCAGTGGGGGGTGACACATTTACTTCCTATTGGACCATTTCCTTAAGTACCTTAGTGGTACCTCAATGTGGTACCTAGCTTGTGATAAACAATGCATAACAAAAGCCTATACATTGCCTTCTTCTCCTTACTACCAAAAGTCAAAGTTATGGTTCTACTCTACTTGATCAATGCTCAACTTGTCAAACTTCACGTTGATTAATGCTGGATGGTGAAGCTGAAGGCCGGTTGGTAAATCATCTACATAGTGTGGTTATGGATCCCAGGTGGGTGCAGCTCTAAAGAAGCAGAGCACTTTCTGATTAAGACACAATTGCTCCATTGAGAATACAATGCCAATCACGCATGTTATTCCTTCTAAATAGTATGTTGTAAATGATACCCGACATTATTTCAAAAGCCTTTCCAGCTATGATAGTATATGCCTTTATCCCACAAAACTCTGAGAACTGTTCACATTCAGAACCAGATCCATATAGTTGTATTTAGATGTCATGCCTATCCTATTCCGCATTAGCTAGATGATCACTGTACAGCGCCATCTTGTCTGGTACCAGTGCTCTTTCCACTGCTAGCTATAGAAGCCTGCTGATTAGCTGAAGCTGGTTCCTGTCATGACCGAAATTTGGTGTTTTAGGGGTCATAAACCTTTCAAGTATAGGCCTCTATTGTGGGTCCTAAGATCACCTGTTCAGTTTGGGGGAGTGGTTAGGACTCTGACCTACCAATCCATGCATCATGGGTTCAAATCCATGTCAAGACTATTTTGTTCACACACAATTTTAAGATGTATTTTGGTTGCTCAAATATTGTGATAGTATACAGCTCGGTTGTAAAGATCTTTAACACCTAAAATCTAAGATCTAAAATGGTTTTGTATTGTTGCATTGGGTTTTCTTTGTGAATAATATTACTATTTCTTACCAACTATAAAAAATGATATGTTGCCTTGGCATGGATTGGCCAGTGTCCTAACCACTCCCCCAATGCAACCAGGTGGCATGAGAAATATTCAAATACAACTGATTCAACACCATTTTAGATTACACTATGAATATTGATCTCGTGTAAAGGATCTTTAAAACCGAATTGTATACTATCACAATTTTTGACCTACCAAAAATACATGTTAAAATTATGTGTGAACAAAAAAGCCTAGACATGGATTTGAACTCATGACCCATTGATTGGTAGGCCAGAGTCCTAACCATTCCCCCAATCTGAACAGATGACCTAAGGACCCACAATAGAGGGCTATAACTGAAAGGTTTATGACCCCTAAAACTCCGATTTTAGGCATGACAGGAACCAGCTTCAGCTAAAGGTCTCACAAGGTAGAATAACTGCATCCTGCTAGTGCCCTATACTGCGTGTTAAGAGGCTTGTCCATCCTGATAGTCATTTGACATGCAATGCACCTGGTTTAAGGGCTAAGAACGAGCTCACACATGCCAACGCAGTAAATAGAGAGGACATCACCAGCAGGGATCGAGCAGCTCATACTCATAGTCAGCTGTAAATATTCAGTTAAGGTGCCAAACTAGTACCAGTCTACTGCTGTGATGTAAGTTATGTGCGTTATGTAGATGAGTGTAGCTGTACAGTATGTGATACTGGAAAGAAACCAAAAATACCTCCTTACCCATTGGGCACAAAATTTAGATCAACATTGAATCAACGTTGAATCAACATTGAATCAATATTGACAACCAGTTATCAACGTTAATCCAATGTTTTGTGCCCACTGGGTATATACTGTGCAGCTACAGTATATAAAATTATCGCTGTGCAGCTACACTAACTTCTGACAGTGCAGATACAGTTGGCATTTGCAATGGGGAGATTTCATTGTTTTATTATATAGAAAGAAAGCGGTGGTAGTTAGTGTTCGGATACCCTGCTTCCTATGATGGAATCGCAGTTTGCAATTTCCCGCATGATAATCAATCCTCTTTTGTGGGACATTTTTTCTATAAATATATGATATCATGATGTATTCAGGTTTTCATTGTGCACAGTTTGTCACAGTGGCCGTACTGATAAAGGGATGATATTCTGTTCCACCATCTCTCTTCATATCCGTAGATACAAAAATACAAATTCGGTGTTGCTCTAGATTGATTCTAAGGATTTGTTTATTTCTTTTTGACGTTCCATGTAGGATGACATGACTAATGCGTCTTGCAACCACCTACTTCATAAATTAACCAGCACTATCGTCAAATAGGTAGCCATCACTATAATGCACTTACATAGACTCATCATCCTTTCTTCTTCTTTGTCCCATACAGCAGGTTATGAAAAGATTTACGGACAAACTAAACCCTATGATGCATTGTCATCTTCATACTGTACGAGCCCAATGTAGTAGTAGTAATAGTATATCTCTTTCTCGTGCCGTGATATATGCAGAGAGGCTAAACTGTTAGTAATTGTACATGCAATGTACAGGACCACTGACTGACCTATAGGAATGAGGCCCTATGGATTGCTGATCCTCGGCGCTTCACGGTGGCCTGTATGCTGCCAATGTTATTAGAGGAGCAGATGAGCGGCTCACAATGTCATGCTTTAATTAAATGGGTAAAGCACCAGTAGCCTCTTGTAGTGAGCAGTTCTGAACAGCTCATAGTGAGTTGTAAACATCGTGCTATACGGTGCTATTGCTAGTGCTACTGGTTAATGGTGCAATAACGGTTTGGGGAAAGCCAATCCTGTTAAAACATGGTCACAGAGTAAGGGACTGCGGAATTGGAATGCTCCTGAAAGGGCGACTAGATCGTCTCAGGCTCTGTAGAGACTTGAGACGTGTACTCATGGGCATTCTAGAGTGTTTAATGATAGGTAATAATCCCTCTACAGTCCATACTATAGTCCTCCTACAAATTTGGACGAATATTTGGTTTTGTACTGTTTCGTCAAATTAGCTGTTGAATAGGGATGTGCCTGCCGGCATGAGACTTTCAATAGTGTTACCAGCCAGGATGAATTGTGCTTTTTTCTTGAAGTATCTGCCAGTACGGTACATTTTAATATTATGTAAACTACCCCATTATCAAAGGCAAGGCGCACACCAAACCTATCAAATGTTAAAGGGGAAAATGTACCACATCATATATATATATATATATATATATATATATATATATATATATATATATATATATATATATATATATATATATATATATATATATATATATATTTATTTATTTATTTATTTATTTATTTATTAGAAGGTACAAACTACGTTTCTGAGAAATAATCATCTTCGTGGAAATATAGAATTTAAGGACTACATGCGTAATTAGGTCATTGCATTTAGCGTTAGCACCATAAAAGGCATTGTTATAAAATATTCTTATGAACAACCGTACTGATTCAAATTGATAGAGAGCATTGGGTATAGGAGTAGGACTTTTTCCATTTTACCGTCCTGACCTAATCGCTAGGACCAAGCCCCCATACACCCTCAATATATCTATCACACCAGTCTAGTTTAGACTATACCCTCTTATATAAAGGTTCTATAACTGGAGGCTCTCACGCAAACCAATGCCTGAGCGGGCATATAAATGGATAGGCAGTCACCAACATCTAAAGAACCTTCGCCAGACAACATCTGCAAGCTGGCAAATCTGCCGTAGGCAAGGTAACATGTTAACCAATTATATTCCACAATTCACGAATTCTATCTAAAAATATGAGGCTCACATAGGATCCCAGATTAATAGTGTCTCCCACATACCTGGAGAGCTCCTATGCACAAAAAATGTGGACAAACTCCAGTTCAACATTGAATCAACATTAAGTCAACACTGAACCATGATTGACAGCCAACTATCAATGTTAATTCAATGTTCTGTGCCCACTGGGATACTGCAGCCATAAAACCTCACACTCACCACCAACATGCCACTCAATATTTGACTAGAACAATAGGCTACGAGGAAAACTACATTAGGCCAGAACGTCGCTTTAAGGGAACAGACACATTTGATAATATTATCATTATTAATCGTATCTTGTACGTATGAGAAGTAACTAGAGATCAGCGGGGTGTTTCACAAGGGGGAAATAGATACAATTCATTTTACATGTTTTCTAAGACCAACCTAATATCAGCCAATGTTAATTTTATCTTGGTGTTTCACAAGTTTCAATTGTATCTATAGTCATATACTTAGATACAATTGAAGATAATAATGCAGTTTGTGAAACACCAACTTAAAACTAACATTTGGTAAAAGTAAGTCAACCTTAATAACCATGCAGCATTAATCTTAAATACGCACCCCTTGTATGATGATCACATAGGATCAACATAAGTGTTGTTTAAATGTGCATAACCAGTTTTTCATCCTGAATAAACAGATATTTGCAGGGATTCTTGTGTGTAGTATGACACATATATTGCATGAAAAAACGTGAAAAAAAATATGTAAGGAAAATATTAACGGGCATGGTATGAGCTCCACGCTAATATGCATTGTGAAACACTTATACATTAGTTGTATCTAGATTGTAGGCCAAAGACCCTGACTTAACATCTTGGTTGTAGACCTTTGTGAAACACTTTTTATAAGCAGTATACAATTGGTACCACCAAATGTCGGTCTTAGTGGTTATACATGTATACAATTAACACCTCCTATAGAAACACTTGTTTTACAATTATTGTATGTCCCACTTGTGAAACACCCCACAGTATTCATTATTTTTCTCGAATATCAAATTTTATCATTATAACAAAATTGAAAGTAGTTTGGTTTTTGGCAATGTGAAAGTAAAATAGGATAGGCTCAGGTTCATGTATGTGTATAGCTGCTATACAATATGCCATCGGCACTGGGACAATTTAGTCAGCGCAAAGAAGAAAAAGAGTTATAACCTTCGTTTCTATAGGATATCATATAAATACAAACCTGTGCAAAATTGCCATAGCAGTGTGCTTCTAGAAGACTACACTAAAACGTATGCCACCCACTCATGTTCTTGATGTTAACGTCAGCCCCTATGTCAATTAAAACGTCTAATGGTGAGCACATAATCGTATGGGAAGATCCAGGCAAAATGTGTAGGATAAATGGATAACGGGAATGGGATGGGGTAAACCCATTCGTTGCTTGTACTCAAGTTAAAGGCAAAGCGCTCGCTGCCCCTGTAGTAACAGTCAGAGCTGAGCCAGGACCGCCACTGTGGGCTTAAATAGATTGGTTTGGGGTTTAAACCACAGCCGCTATCAGCCTTGACATCCTTAGCTATATGTCAGCCTCAGAAGGAATAATTGTTTCAAACTTTATATCTTTTACATATAATATAATTCTATATATATAATTATATATATATATATATATATATATATATATATATATATATATATATATATATATATATATATATATATATATATATATATATATATACAGCAGCTCTTTATGCACAGATGCTAATGTTACTCATTTCAATGACTGACTTCCAGGGTAATAATGCAGCACGAAACGAAATACGTGAATACTCCATAACATATGTGGGATGTTTCACAAGGGGACAAAAGATATGATTAATATTACATGTTTTCTAAGACCAACTTACTATCACCCAATGTTAATCTTAACTTACTGTCTCACAAGATTCAATTGTATATACTTAGTTACAATTGAAGATACTAATGTGGCTTGTGAAACACCAACTTAAGACTAACATTTGGTAAAAAAGTAATAAAGTATTGTTTAAATGTGTTAAACCAGCTTATTTTTGTCCTGAATGAATAGTTTTTTTCAGTGATTCTTATGTGCATCATGACACACATATTGTGTGCAAAGTATGGGAACAAATCTATAAGGAAAATATTAGCGGGCATGGTATCAGCTCTACACTAATATGCATTGTGAAATACTTATACATTAGTTGTATCTCGATTGTAGGCCATAAAAAACAGCTTAACATCTTGATTGTAGACCTTTGTGAAACACTTTTTATAACCAGTATACAATTGATACAACCAAATGTCGGTCTTACTTGTTATATACAATTAAGTTCCCCTATAGAAACACTTATTCTACAATTAATTGTATATCACCCACAGGTCTCGTTTATTACCTGGTACTCCTATTGCAGCGTGCCCGTGGTATATGATATGCCTGAATAGAAAATCATCATTTATAAAGGGCAGAGAATATGTTGTTCCCCTCTTGCAGATGTGTTCTTATTTCCCATGCCTCCTATTACTCTCAAATGATATCTAAAAATTGAAGCGAACGTATGATTAATGGAAACACCATAAGACAAAGACATATTGGTGCTCTCCCATGGATTAAATACATAGGAAAAGGTTAAGCCTATGTATGATATATTCTCAAATTGCGTTCAAAATGTACCTTGATACATATCAAATGTCCCGACAGAAATGTAAATTGCACAAGACGAAGCCCATAATGATTGTGTTGTAGTACAACACAGAAAAAATCCCAAAGGATTCCTACGCATTAAGTTTAAAGTGAAATATAATACATGTGCATCAAGAAACGGTTTTGTATGACTACTAGTACTACGGATGAAGTGCTCTGTTCTAAAATCATTTTCAATGGGATAATGGGATATACATTTATCTTTGATCATAGAAACCGCATACTAGAAAACGAGTTTCATCTTTTCATATTCTAAAGGATGCCACAAACGGATAAAACCCTTCTCTGTAGTTGTACATCCGCCTCTGATTCATTGACGTTTCTTTTTGGGAAAGCAGACAACTGAAGTAGCAAAGGTTCATTGTATCTTATACACGAGTAACCAGTTTTGATAGAGTTATCAAAGATTGAACGTGTGATTGACATCAGGGATGACTCAGGGTCAAGGTGATAAAGTGATTGAATTGATGGAGTGAATGACTGAATCTGTAAATATTATTCCAGGAACAATCACTTACTTGTCAAGTCTAAAGCTTTCCTTATGACAAGGCTCTCAGAGAGCCTTGTCATAAGGAAAGTTTACGTTATTGTTAACTCTAAGTGTTTCATAAGGAGCTATCGTTATTTCAGCTCTCTTTAATTGCATTTGCTGTCCTTAAACAGCTAAATTGAGTGTATTTCATTAGAAAATACGAGAGTGTTTTTACAAGAGCAAAATGATATTTAACGAGAGCAATTTTGATTTAAAGACAGCGATTTAGTCTTTCATAAACCATATTTATCTCGACCTTGACTCCTGCTGATAAAGGGGAAAAAAATTGATTCCTTAAACAAAGATGGAGGGACCATGTGATACATGTATCAATGATATTCTATCTCAGATATTGTGGAAAGAAATTGAAAGGAAAACATTTTATTCAAGTTTTACCACCGATTTTGGACTCTGTCTTTTTTTCGCTACGTAATTCCCAAAATATGTCCCAAAATATTTCTCTGCAGCATACTAATTCGAAATTGGTTTATAACTTTATATCTTATTATCATATGGGTGCCCAATTAATTTTCTAATGCTAGCTGAACACTAGAAGAATTATGAAATACACTCCCTTTTCCATGTATACAATATCGTAATTCTGCTATCATTATTTTTGAATGCTATTGTTAATTCCATAAAACTTATGAAAAGGCTCGCTGAGAGCAGGAACGTGTTCCTGGGTCAAACCTACCCTCAAATCATGTGTCACACTAGTATGTTATCACATTTCAGCTGAGCAGGTGTGTGTAGGCAGGCAAGTGGGTGTGGGTAAGCAGGTGGGTGTGGCATCATTGCCCGACTACCTGCATCATCCAAAAAGCGAGTCAGTCGGAATGTAAACAGCGATGATATCTGTTTCAGCTTCCGTGCGTACACATTGCATCCACGATGACAACGGTATTGTACACACAAACCCCTGGTAGGGGAGGGGGGCACTCATTGTTCTTTGTTTTATTCTAGTTTCCAATAGATATATATGAGGGTTATCAATGTTCATAAATGGTAGCAAGTAACTCCCCCCAGTCAATTACCACTGCTTAGATGTCTGAAAAAAGTGTCTTACCCAGCCCTTCCATAGGATTGGCTTTGGTTATCACAAAACCTTTGATTTTTGAGGTTATCAGTTGTCTTCCGCTGCCCATTGGGTTCTATGCTTAAGCGAAATGTGACACTTTGGACGGGAATTGAATTTCGGGGCTTTGGGGGGTTTCTGGGTGGAATCTTTTCTTGAGAAGGACATATTGGGATAGAACATGTCATTAATTTTGGCATCTTTTGATAGTAAAAACGAGAGAAACAATGAAAAATGAGCGAAAATAGAGAGATTTAAATTTTTTTGTTGAGAGAGATGTCCAAAAACGTCACACTTGACTCAGGGAGTACCTTGAGTCAATAAATTTGTTATCCTGATGATCTTACATCTGTCTGTGGTAAAACTACTGCAAGAGAAGCAGCACGTAACAGTTAAACTGTTAATACTGATTTCATAGTTGGCCAGTTATTGACAGTTCAAACTGTCAATAGTGGGATTAAATATCCTTACTGCCAGCAAGAAATAGGAATAAACAGTTGTGGTCAAACTCACTCTGAGAAATGCTCTCGACATCGTTATCCACTCCATCCTACTGGAACATTCGCAGGATACAAGCTGCATATAACAATTACATACAGCTATTCCCATTCAACATCATTGACATAGATAACACACAACAGGGGTTACAATAATCAATAGTATTCAACACATTTTTGTTATAGTGAGATATCTCATGTGCGATTGCACCATTATTCTTATCTAACTAGAGATTTAACGGAGCGCAACAATGCATCAAGGGCTTTAATTATTACAATATGAAAATCTAAATTTTCAGAGGGTTAGCACGTCTTGTTATGAAGGTCTCTCACTGTAATATTATCATGAATTTCCATGTTCCATGTTTGTATACCAGATATCACATAGTTCAAATGGTGTTTTCCCTCCTCCATCTTCAGGGAAGGGCATGGGGTGCTATCTTGGCAGCACACATTTTGACCATGCATGCCAAGTCACCCTACATATTCAACATGTCTGTCAACAGTTGAAGATTGTATTGATTTGGTCGAACCTAATGTCGAACCTAACTACAACATGACTTTCAGAATGATGTAGGTCAAGTACAAACCCAATTTTTAGGAAGGGAGGATTTGAGGATAAATTAAAGAATTAGAATTTAGGTGAGGCTGAGTCTGATTCATCCCTTCACTTAAACTCAAGAATGACACAAATTAGTATCTCAGGAAAATCATAAGCTGTATACACAAGATAGACATGGGAGATTCTCGAGAATAGTGAACATTCTAAGTGACATTTTCAATAGTAATGTTTATTTCCCAAGTTTTACTTGTACAAGTAATAAGAAATTACACAAGTAGAATGATGACCTGAATTTGTTGAGTTTCACTTGTTCAAGAAAGTTTCCAGAAAACGTTCCAGAAATGTTCTGAATTTCGCTACTATCACTCATTCAAAAAACGAGAAATTCCAGGGAATATGAGAAAATGTCCAGAAAACGTTGAAGAAACAGTCTAACATTCTTGTGGGGATCATGACTCAAGAATGGGACAAGTTCTGCTTGAGATTTTGTTTGCAGGTGTAGCGATTCGGGATTGTGCCACAGTGGTGTCGCCCGAAGGGCCACACCACGTGGCAGCACCCTCCTGTAGTGCATACAGTCCAGGCATGGTGGCTGTCGAAAGGAGTCAGATGATTCCATGGTCTAGAGGTAGGATTCTGGCTTGGCAAGCGCAGGGACCCAGGTTCGAATCTCAGTGGAATCTGATCTTTTCGGGCGACTGTTACACTGGAGATTCCACCGAGCGGTCCCACTTCGTGGAAGGGGATCAGAGACTTGGTGTCTGGACCGGTACGGTATAGTTACGCTTCAATCAGCTGGAGCTGGTGACCTTGGAAACAGGGGGCACCCCCAGTGTGTCCTGGGAACAGGACAGCTAACAACCTGGGAGTGGCTAAGTGCTGGTCCAACGGGTTGATTGAAGCTGGCAGGGAGTAGTGTAGCGATTCAGGATTCACCCTCCCGCAGTGAATACTGTACCAGTCCAGACGTGGTGGTGGTCGAAAGGAGTCCATGGTCTAGAGGTAGGATACTCGCTTGGCAAGCGCAGGGACCGGGGTTCGAATCCCGGTGGAATCTGATCTTCTCGGGTGACCATTACGCAGGGATACTACTTCTTTTTAAGAAGACGTTCAACATGTTCCTCATAAAATCTAATCGGCTCAGTGGTCTTCTTATAATATGGTCTACACGATAGGATATAACTTCAAGTAAGGGTGCCTACAGTAGATTATTGTATGGATTCAATCATAGATCATTTAATTCGCTATCCATCAATAGGGTCATAGCAAAGAGACACAGAAGGTACATATGAGAAGACTAGTCAAATTATTAGTACGACGTGGTCAGGTAGAGGAACTAAAATGAACTATCTGTCCCCTCAAAAAGGCGAACGGAATGACCCGATGAGGCATAGACTTATTGTACCTCTTAAAGAGAGTAGTCTGTATTTCTGGGTTATTTATCATTTTAGTAACAGTTGCACAGTCGACAGTTGAGCATGCTCTCAAAACAATCAGTTATCCTTCATACTGAATAAAGTTTCCACTTAGGAAGATAGCAAAAATAGTTGATAAACGAATTTGGATTCCACTTTACTTGATTTAGTGTCAACAACAAGGATAAGAATCAGAAAGCTTGGACTGCTTCAATCGTGCAAATAATTCATTTTGATTACAACATGCAATTGAATATCAATTAGAATCGGTTGCACAATCTGAGTAATTGCACTTGTGTTGGCTGCAATTGAGGTTATTTTTAACTTACCAATTGTTGCATTACATTGTACTATAATCACAATCTTCCCACCGTAAAAGGTGTCTCACAAAGCCACTCTATAAATGAATTATTGCCTATATTGTGTGTATAAAGCCATGGTATCCGTTGACTCGTCGCCACCCTCACCACTTTCGCCTTATGGGTCGGCCAATTTGGTCATCACCAAACCTCAACCAAGTTGGCCATATTGGTCATCACCAAACCTCTGCAAGGTAATGTATGATAATAAAAACATGGCCAGCTTTGGGGAACTTTGATGATCACCAATGTGGCCAACTTTGGTCAGGTTTGGTCTTAACGAAAATGGTGATGACCAAACATCACCAATCATGGCCAAGAGGGACCACGATTTGCCTGGCGCTGTGGCTGCTGCTGATCAATAAAACAGTATAGTCAATTATGTCTCTTTGCTCTCCATGGTAAAATCTCCTCGAGGTCTGCCAAGGCCTCGCTGGTTAGTGTACAGACAGGACACACAAAGTATATAATACAACCTTCTATCAAGACAAGTATTTATGTTATATTCAATAACATAAATACATTGTCCTACAATCATATATTCTCACATGAGGTATCAGGTAATTTAAAGTTATATATTCACTTTAATGATAATTAGATATTTGATTACTATAATACATGCCTACGAAAACTGCATAGGGTGAGGTAAGGTCGTGGCAATTAGTCTGGTATTCGTTTCTATATCATAATAGTGTATACACCAAATATCATCTCAAATGTTGACAGTATTTTCACCGGTATCACAGAATTTGCCCGCTTCATAGACGTGTGCCCCTCTGATAGTTGGGTGAGGAACTGGGTAACAGCTCTCAAAGGTCAGCACAGTTAATGAGCCTCTTACAGAGAGCAGCTCATGATGAGCTCTAAACATGGTCTTAGTGTGATACTACTAGCACTACTGCTGTGAAGGTGCCGTGAGGTCTCTCGAAAACCTAGTAATCCATGAAAAATGGATGGAGAGATCTGCCAACTTGAAATGTCGACGAAAATGTCTTCTATTTTGCTCCCCAATGTTGTAACTCTTGCAGTGATTGAGGAATCCTCTCTCGAAGGTACCTTAAAGGGTACACATAATTATAGGATCCAACTTTTTTTTAAAGGAAGCGAGCAATGTTATAATTAGGAAAAGTAGTTTTTTCGGAATAGTTAAATCTCTACAGCATAGTGAGTAATCACCATGGATGCAGCTACATATCCTGGTAGAGGCAAATATATGAAACCGTGTATTTGGCTGTACTTTGGATTGTAGTCAATGTCTTCTTTCAATCTTGGAGGGAGAAGACTAAAAGGTTTTCTAAGTAAAAGTAGGAAAGACAAGGGATTGGATCAATTGATATGCCGTTAGCGTTATCACCCTAAAAGGCTTCTAGAGATCACAATGTGAAAAACAAATAGCTAATGTTGGGTTCAGATTGGTAGAAGGCATTTCATGGAACTGCCTATCTACATTTAGCCTTCTTGACACATTAGCTTGGACTGAGAATAGAACAGGTATTGACAACCGTAATGGGGCATTAATAGTACCTCACATGAGAAGTAATTGGAAAACGGTGCTAATCGCGTTCAGAAACCTGTTGTTTGAGTCGGAACTGAAAGCAGCAGGTTTGCCTTTTGGCAATGCAGCAACTGATGGTTTTATCATACCTAATAGTCCTTCTTATGAGGAAAGCCGATGGAATTATTCAGTTTTGACCCAGTAGCAGTAAGCTTTATTTCGAAATATTTATGATTATATTATTCTGTTCCATCATTTACTTCTTTCCTTTACAATAATTAAATGATGTGTCAGATGCCACAGGCATAAAATATTATTATGCGCTTTGGGTGTGTGGTTTTAACATATAGAAAATAGTAGCAATGGCATCATATTATGATCTAAATGATGAACATTCATACTGATTGGTGCCTGTAGTAAGCAATAGCTCTATACTATACTAAACCATACATCAGTACATAGAGCTGTATTGTGCACATGATTATGTGCAGAGGAATTAGCAGATTGGCTTGAACATGGTCATATATGAATTTGCGATTCCTGTATGTGTCTGTTATAATAGATAGGAACAGAATTGTGACTACAATACAAAAATGCCAAAGGGGAGAAATGGTCCTGAACAGTGTTATAGACATTGTTGTTGGCTAGTATAAGTACAACATGAGTATCCTTTGCCGTTTCTTTCTCCATTTGATATACAAAGAGATGACTACATTACTTTAGGTCCTGCCACCCACCCATGTCCTTCTGCATCAGTAGATAAACCTTCATCTCCAGATGAAAGTAAATCTCTGAAGGTGGGGCCATATTGTACCCATATTGAGAAGTCCAATATGTATGGGGCTGGGTAGGGCAATGGGTGGGTGTTTGGCAGGCGGGCGTATTATATCCTTCACTTATGGTAGATTCACCATGAGTCGACACTCACTTCAGCCCTTGAAGATGGGTCTTGTTGCCAAAGAACAAAATGTATTTGAGGCTTTAGGTGTGTGTTCACTACATTTTACCATTAGGACAAAAGAAAGGCTTGCCAATTGCTTCACCCATGAGTAAAATGTAGTAAACTTGAATAACTTTGGCCAGGCAAGTGTAATGTGTTTCTCTGGCAAGCGATTTCCTCTTCTTAGAGATACCATGTATCTCTGACCAATACACATACTTATCTTACCAGATGTGTATGAAATATACATGTAAAATGGTCTGGGATAGTGGTTTGTCCAGAGTAGATCTAATTTTTTTAAATTCCAGCGACTGCCTTTCTGGAATGCAATAATGCAATACTGCCTGATCAAGCTGATGACCTGTTCAATCCTAAATATGTCAGAGGTACAGGCCATTACTGCTTGCAGCTGTGCTATGGTATTGGATATGCCTGAACGGCGAATTGTCAGGAAGAGTAGAGCTAATGTTGTTCCCTTCTTACAGAGCTGATCCCCTTAGGTCTGCGTTCATAAATAGAAATAGTAAATACAAGCACTGAGGAGCCTGTTGTATACAGACCCACTCGTGTCCTTTAATGGGAGTTGTAATCCAATTCGGAGTTGCTCACGAGGCTTCTAAGGTTTGTTTGAAAATAGTCTGCGTATGAATGCAACAGGATGGGAGATGATCTGCACTTAAGAATTTCTTATTCTTGATAAGATTCTTTAAGGAATGGTAGTGGAAATGTAAGGGGGGAATTAATTAATGCCTTTCCATGGGAAGCTTTAGAACAATCAGAGTCATATGAACCACTCCTGATTGAGATGGGTTAACAATAGCCTTGGGAAGTCCTGGTGACAATTTATTGTAAAATCAAAGTCAATGATGTGCTCACGGCACAAAAAGAACTAATAACATCAAGGGGCCCTAAAAAGCTCACTGACCATATGAAATAAAATATGAGAGAAACAGGCTTAACTGAATAGAAACGATGCACCTAATGTTGCCTGAATTCTCTAAATATTACCCTTGACTTTATAGTACGCTATCGATATGACTGAGCATATTCCTGTGGGCAGTATCTAGAGGTAAACGCTGGGCTCGTACCCACCGTACCTTTTGCCAACCATGCTACCCCCTGTTAACAAATGTATCGTGTATTCTCGGGTTTAAGAAAACCACAAAAAAAAAACTTTTTTACAGTGTTTCATTTGCACATGTAACTATGTTATACATGTATTTGTAATTGAGCTATATTGCATTGTCCTCCAACACCATCATACCCCAATTTCGAGGTTTTGTGATTAATGTAGTACAATACCGACTTCCTTTCAATTTAAGGGTAGGTGAATTCGTATGTCTAGCATTTTGCACAACCTCAGTGAAATTATAAGGGTTGTTTCGCATACCAATGGCAATTTCAAATTGATAACCTTCACTAAAAGAACATTTGAGGCTACTCCCTGAACAATCATTCATGCAACAGAGCATAGAATAAGAAAGGTCACAACCTATATAGAACTCATATTTGATAAGTAACTCAAACGATTCAGTTCATTTCATAGATCGCTCCTGATATACTTTATGATATCTGGCTTCATGTCTTGGTCTGTAGCAGAATTAGTTGATCTATATCAATTAAATGTGGGCAGTATTTGAAGTCAGTAATGATGCTAACACATAGTTGTTTCAGAGTTATTACAGAAGACTCTCCTCTTATTGTAGATGAGACTGAATTGGACTGAAACGTTGTAGTCTTAATTCATGTTTATATTACATTGTACTACAGGCTTACCATGAATGTATACGTTATAATTAAAGGAAAGGTAACAAGTTCATGTATGGATATACTGTCTATCTATTTGTACAATCGAAATTAACCCCAGTCCACTTCACAGGAGCAAGTGAATTTGTTTATTGTAGAACTTGATGGCAATTTATTATGTGTTATTTCCCACTTTAAGGACAATTTCAAATTAATAATATTTACCTAAATTAATAATTGAGGCGGCTCTCAGAACAATCAAATATTCTTCATCCTGAATTGCATTGCCATTTTTGCCGACCAATAAGGATAAATGATGGGTGGAAAGGCTTATCCGGTAGAACGAAATGACAATTCATAGCTATTTTCAAAGTTTATGGGGAAATGGCGGGTGTAAGGAATCTGATTTAGGGACTGCAGGCGCTTTGTCATCACCGGCTATGGATTCATTTAAGAGTCAAAGACAGTGATTCAAATGAAGGAAATAAGGGTATTTGTTCAGACAACTAGTTGACTGCTAACTATGTACACAGGTGTGTTGCATTTGGAAAGCATTGGTTGAAATTACAACTATATTCAAATCAATACAAATGTAATTTGTTAAATTAACACAATCACTCTTATTCTCATGCATGTGAGATCATAGTACATGCCCTAATTTCATGCTTACCTATAATTGCACACCATTAAAATGTTTTTCATGAACCCAGAACTTAAACAATTATTGGGCCGTTACCACAAGTGTGCCTCTTCCCCCCAGGAAAGTTTTTGTAAGATACCCATCCTCCAACACAAAGGTACAGACCCTGCTATTGCCTAACCAATGGTATCAGAGGCCAGAGATAGTTCTCATGGAAGTTTTCAAGTCGATGCTGCCACTGCTTTTATGTATTCAGCATCCTGTCAGAGTAACCCAGAACAGATACTAACTTAAGTTACCATGACAACGGACATAGAAGGCCGAGCTGGTCTCGTTCACCTCACCTTTCCTCAGCTTGTGATAGAAAGTCTGCAAAAATGTGTCCATGCAACTGTGGAAATAGACATTGGTCTCCCTCTCAGCCATGGTGGCATATATGTGATGGCCAGCCTGGGCCTCTCAAATCTATCCTGGGAATTATGGGGCGAGAGCTGCCCAGTATGTGAGAAGATCTATAAACGATGAAGGGAGTCCTCCCTATTGATGTCAGTGCCGAGGAGGATGACACAGTTAGCCGTCTGACTAGTGGTCAATCATCAGTACCTGGGTCTTGAGACTCCATGTGATTGCCTCAGATCAATAATGCATATTCAATCCCCATTGCTCTCTATTTCCGTTTTCTGCACTCCTCATCAAAATGGGACATTACCTGCGTCCTAGGAAATGCCCTTTCATCTTTTATTGTAGCAAATAGGGGGATGTTTAGTTTGAAGAAAAGGAAAAATATCTCCTGGGATCAACGGAGTAGACCAAGGAAAAGGTCCTTATCTTAAAATCCACAGAGTTAGTCTGGATAAAAGGACCTCTATATTTGAAATCTCTGGAGTTTTCCTTTGGAGTTTATGGAAATACCTCTTATTCTGCAATCCAATAACATTGGATATGCATGCGTATTTTACACTTGACGTCCCCTTTGGGTATTAGGTGTAAGGACTGAATCCCTATCCTTCCTTCTATTCCCTTTAAATCGTCAACTTCCTTAAACCCCCTACCCCCTCACCCTGTTTACGGTTTTATCAGACGAGTTTATGAACGGTGTCATCATGGTTATCAGGAGAGCCTGCAGGGCGATAATTGACCATACATAAATGAGTCTGATAAAAAAAGGTGTATTTTGGACAGGTATGGTGCTGGATTTATCATGGTTTGGCAGCAATCTTATCTCTTCATGGTGGGAAGGTTGACAGGGTGAATACAAGTATATTTACCACCATACTGCACTGCCTCCCTCTGTTTTACTCTGCCAAGCGATGATAAATGCCCCTGAACCTTTCAGTATGGATATTTAATATAGGAACGGGGGCATAAGCATTAGTATGATTGGTACGTGTCTGCATATGTAGAAAGTATTTAGATTCTATTTTAGTTGATACCTGATAGGACACATGCAAGTCAAGACATTATATAGACTGGGATAGTATCAGAAAGGCATTTTTTGCATAGTAGAACGCATTGTATGCGTATATACTGTTTGCCTATAACGTTGAGGGCCCCGATGTTTGCTGTTTATACTTTACACTTTACACTCTCTTGTCTAATTTACCAATAATGAATGGATGGAATGGAACCCCATATCCATTCATTATTAGTTTGACTGATATTTACAAAGAGTATCTGGAGCAAGGACAGTGCCATGTTGATTTTGGCATACCACCAACCCTGCTCTGATTGGTGGAGCTCAGCGGGGAGCACTCATTATTTCAAATGGACTAAACTACTTTCCCCCAACCGATCCGCAGTGTTAAAGTACACGACTGTACTAACGCCGCGCGACTTTTTGTTTTGATAACTAACCGCTCCCCAGCAGACTTAAAGGCTAAGACTTCTCAAACCAAATCGTATAATCCTTTGCCAGGGTCGTTGAGTTTGTATAACACCTCAGTTAAATTTAGAATCGCCCAGGCACAATCCCTGAGATCCAGGATATCCTAGCCCTGTAGGATCGTTTTCCCTTGCAAAGTACCCCAAAAGTAATGGCTCAGGCAACCAAGAAATAGGATGCTGGTTGTTCCCTTCCAGCAATTCACTGCTCTACATAAGTTGCACTGGTGTGACCAGCAGTTAGACTATGCCAGTGGTAGTATACAATACTATTGATACCCACCAGTGCACTGACTGTCTCGACTACCACTTGTGCGTCCACAGATAACGGTATACTACCCCTTGAATAAACCAGATCCCATGGATTCGGTTAAAAAATAACACTTAAATACACAAGGATTCCTTTCTGTATAGTGTATCCCTAGAAGCCTAGTTCAATGATTAATTTAAGGAGGTTATGCTAGCTTTATCCTGGTTTTCAGGTTTTATAGAATGTTTCATACCAAGCCAAGCCTGATTCATGGTCCCCCTACCAATTTCACCTGACCAGGCCAAGTCAACTGGTTCAAGGTAATAGAGTTGTCCAGTTGTGCTATTTATGGCTGATTGGGGATCAAACAAATGCAGTGCCCTGTGCTGGGTGCAGTCAGTAGGGTCTGTAAACTACAAATGTGCAAATTGATCTGAGAGACTGCCAGTGGTACAGTTAGGAACTCTCCTCCAGTCTCAGAGATCGGCCCCTTTAAATATAGGCAGTGTTTCCCTCCCCATGTACCAAGGTCAGAAAGGCTTGGTGGCTAGCACATCCGACTCACACACCACAGGTCCACGGATCGAGCCTGGGTGGAAATGTACCTTTTTAAAAGTGCATATATATGTATGTAAAAAAATGGCTCTAGAATTAATTAACCCTTAGAGGCCCAGTGGCGTAAAATGGCGTGAAATGGCGTATTTTCCACATATCTAAAGTCTGACATGGTTCTATCATGTAAATACTGAGTGTGTACCACTGTAAGATATACCAAAGTTTCCAGAGTGACCTCAGCATCCCATACATGTGCTTGTATTTGTTATCCAACAGATATTTACAATTTTAGAGCAAATAAAGTAGGAAAATGATGTTAAATATCTGCAATTTCAGGTTTGCCCACTGGCTGAGCCTGAGTATTCTCCCCAATGATGATATTATTATTTCTCATCTTAGTTTTCATCATATATTTCTTAATGCAATATGGGAAATGTACATCAAACTATGTAACGGAGCTCAATACCTTGTATGCCATTCCTATGTTGGAGATGTGATACAAGAAGTTCATTGTTGCCATCACAATAGAATAGAGGGTTCCTCCATTGCTCAAATTACTACCAATACAGTATAAAGTTTGATGAATTAAATAAATGGAATGTTTCTGGTTGCTATGGTTACCAAAATTTGCATTTCTTCATACAGAGGACCTAGCATCAGAAAGGTTATTGCAATTGCTTTCAGGAAATGTAATATGAACCCTATGTCAGAACAGTAAAGTTAACTGTTGCAGATTCACTTATGGTGCACTAATCATTTTGTTGATATCTTACTTCGGTCAAATAGTTCTGGGCCTGTAAGGGTTAAACGTAAAGGTAAGTTAAGTCCAACTTCTACTTTTATAATAAAAATAAATAAAAATAAAGATATTGAGTTTCAAAGAAATTATACCAAGAAATGTCTTTTCTTCTGTAACTCGGTAAATCAGGCGTGAACTCTTGTGGTACCGTGTTCGAATCGCCACGAAACATCAGATTTTATGGGTGACGAAATTCCGGAATGGCTCAAAAACACCGGAAATGTGCTGCTAATATCCCTCGGAAGAGTGCTGATATCACTAGATATCAGCACCGGGATATCACCTAAAAAACACAATGAGTGACCTGATTGTGTAATATTATAATACAGTATATCCCCTACCTTGCAATAAAACAATGTCTAAAATGGTTGGACTTCTAGCATTGATACCAAGACACTGACTTTTAAAACTGCAAAAAAATCACATGATACGATGCAATGTTATAGATTGAAATGTATCAACTACTGCAAGATTGCCCAATAAATTCCCATGCAGCAAACTTCTTTATACCTACCTCATCTCTTGGTAAGCAAACTTTGTATTTGCCTCATTGACATCTAAATTTCTAAAATGCACGTGTTTGTCTGTCATGTTGTAATGAAGATAAACAGTAACAACGGCCCTCGAGATAATTATACACGCTCATTTCAGGAGCGGGTCTGCGATTTTATGTATATATGGTGATTCCTTCTTCTATAGGCCTGGTGGCTCTCAGGATATTTTCCTACATAATAGCTTATATAACTGCGGGCTAGGTTGGTCAATGACCAGCTACTATCTTGGCAGAGCACGTGCTTGCCAGCCAAGATCATAGAGGATTTATTCATATCAGACACTGCATAAAATGCAAATTACCAATCAATAATGGCAGATGGTCTAATTCGCCGTGATTTACGGTAAACAAAACAATATATGGTAAAGAGCAAACCGCATGAGAAACTGATGAATCAAAATGCAATTTCGAAAATGGAATGCTAAATAAGGGTTAATATTAAACTCTTCAAATTTACCTGATGTAACGTTCAGGTCAAGAACATGGAATGAGAAAGGTATCTTATATGAAACTCATGATTATCAGAACCTGATCGGTTCCTTTTGCAGTACTTTCTTATACACAGTATGGTATCTGCAGTTGATTTGGTCTACAGTGGAATTTTCCAAGTAAATGCGAGTAGTATTGGCTGGCAGCAATTATGCTAACATGGAATTTAACATGGATTACTTTCAGGGTCAATCACATAAGACAGTGAATTAGAATGGAGCTCATTAGTCGCCGACTTCAACAGATTCGTCGGAAGAATCCCATAGATGCATGTGATAGAATGACTTAATGTTGTTATCATAGGCAAGTTCATTTGTGGACATGCTCTGTTTCTAGTTGAATAACCAAAATGAAACCCATTCCCCTTCAAAGAGGCAATTGAATTAGTCTTTAAGACAGACGTTTATTGTAGAAATTATAGGAAATAATCTGTGTTATTTCTCATTTCAAAGACAATTTCAAATCAATAATGTTTGAATAGTTGAGGCGGTTCTCAGAACAATCAAATATCCTTCATCCTGAATGGAATTTCCATTTTTGCCAACCTAATATGAAATGCTTCAGACTAGCCGGTAGAATGAAATGACAATTCATAGCTATTCCCAAAGTCTATAGGGGAATGGTGGGTGTAAAAAGAAAGAGATTTATGGAATGCTTTGTCATCACTGGCACTTGATTCCTTTGAGAGTAATTTAAAAGATTTATTAGAGATCAAAAAGTTGGGACTGGTGTAATCAAGGGAAAAGAATGATTTGCTTACTCAATTAGCTTGATATTAACTAGACAGTTGTGCTGGACTTGATAAATGCTCTTTCATCAGTGGCAATTTTCATACACAATAAGCACAGGATCAACTGTTGAATTAACATAATTTCAATTTATCATGTGTTCTATAGTGTTATTACTTCATTTATGCTTACATTTTCTATAATTTGACTTAATCAAAATGCATTTCATGACCTCAGAGATGAAATTATCATTGAGGTGTTACCACTGATACCAATATCAATGACAGAGTATTGGGAAAACCCTTCCTATAAAATATCTGCAGTTGATAGGTGGATACAGAAAGGCACATACTTTGCTAATGACCAACTGATAGTATCCTGCAAGTGAAGATAGTTGGTATGGAAGTTGTCACGTAGGGCCTACCACAGCTTTCATGTGGACAGCGTCCAGGCAGGGTATTGAACCAGCCACAGATACTAGTTTAGGTTACCATGACAACGGACATAGCAGGCCAAGCTGGTCTCATCCACCTCACCTGGCCTCAGCTTGTGATGGACGGCTAGCCAAATTGTTTCCAGGCATCCCTGGAAATGGACGTTGGCCTCAGGGATAGTGCCATACATATAAAGGTTGTGCGTATGCTTTCAACTCTATCCAGGAATTTATAGGGTGAGAGCTGCCCAGTAAGTGGGAGGATCTATAGATGAGGAAGTAGGAGTCCTCCCTATTGATGTCAGTGCTGAGGGGATAACACAGTTAGCTGTCTCACTAGTGGTCAATCATCAGTACACTGGTGTTAAAACTCTATTTGATTGCCTCAGATCAAAAGTGCATATTCAATGACCGCCCTTTGCTCTCTATCCCTCCCTCCATTCCCTTCTCTGCACTGAATCTCTCCATTCCCTTCCTGGATCAACCTCCTCACTCCATTGGGTTCTCTCAGTTGCTTCCTCTTTCATACTGCCTCATTCCAATCTCATCTACTCGTGCAGCCACCCCCCCCCCTGACATTGTAAGTCTCTGATATACCCACAGTTATTGATATTGCTTTTTTTTTTCAAATAACTTACCCCTGCATTGTACATCTGATACAATGTTCAGGGTCTGATTACAAGTATATTGTATCATTGCAATTTGTGTCTGCTAGGTAATCACTTGATGCCCTTTTGATGGCTGTGCAAACAAAATATTATCAGCAACAACAATGCTATCTATAATGCAACAGATATGCAGGAGCTATCCCTGCCGGGGGCATCAGCACTTTTCTCTCTGATACTAGAACCTGGTTAACTAAACATGGCGGTATTGATGGAACTGTAACCAAATGTTAGAAATATGGATTAAAAGATCAATCGCAAGGTGGCCCTCATTTATCTCACAATTCTTAATGTTAATTTCATTTAATCAGTCATAGTTTTACATTAGTTTGATAATCACTTTATCAGATTCTAGTTAAGTTTCTGGTTTATCACCCAGCTCTTTAGCTGTCTAAATAAAATCTATGTGATGTAGTGGACATTGAAAGTGTCAGCTCGTAGAGCTCATCAGTAGCCGCTATCACACGTACGAACATCTCCTAGGAAATCAACATCTCCCTTATCTAATAAAATAGAACTCCCTTGCAATAGAATATTTAAAAGTGGGTCAGAGCTGTAGGTCTTCCGGCACCTCCAGCGAGTGACGGGCCCCAGATGGGTTAGAATGGACACCTTTATCAGCAAGAAATGTGTCAGTGTCCAGCACGGCTAGTGTTGCAGTTGATGAGCTTGATACCTTGGGTAGGCTGTTGGGTGATACGAGGTGAAACCATCAATTGAACCTTTAACTGAACTAAGATATCCCTCCCAGTGTACATAACAGGAGCGTCCGTGTATTTATGATAGGGCCATCTGCTATTTACCATATCTTTCAACATGAGATGACATGAATATAGACTTTAGATAACCCATGCCCTACGCCAGCAGTTCCATCAGGGTGTTTACAGCTGCCTGAATAGCCTGAATAGCCCCCCCCCCCTTCTCAAACTCCTGTACGTATAGCCTGAATAAGAGGCTAAATCTCTGAAGCGCTTATGTCACAATTACATAAATATACGTCATTATCCCCTGCGTCGGTGCCTAGTCTCCTAATTAACTTGACCTTGATTAGCACTCTAATGAGCTGCTCTGTATAGGAGGTTTAAGTCCCCTGGTATTATGCTTAAGTACATTGTCTCCAACCTATTCTGGTTGCCTGGTCACAACATAACAGGTTTATATATAGTCTATCGTTAACCCTTTAAGGTTGGCATACCGCTTCAATGCAATACGCCCACTGTCACCATGCTGCATGAATACACCCCTGGCTGGGAACTCACTGGTGTTACCAGGGTAAATACACTCTCGCCAAGTGAGCACAAAATTTAGCTCAATGTTGAATCAACATCGGCCATTGTTTTTTATGTTGATTCACCTCTCTGTGCAATGCAACTCCGGTGAGAAGACTCGTCACAGCTGCATTCATGCCATCCATGTATCAAAGGGCATGACACATTAAAGATGGTATATCAGCTATAATTCGAGGGATTTTTACTCATGCCATATTACTATTGTATAAGGTCTCCTATGAATACTCCCTAACTCTTAAAAGGATTGAAAGTCTCTAAATCTATCAAATTAGCACATGTAGTGCAATACTTTTTGCTGTAGGTCGACACTAAAACCCCCTATGTTGTGGTACTGCATGGCTCAGTGCATTCTCTACCAGGCTAGTTTACCCTGTACTCACCTGGGGGAGTGACTGAGTCAGTGAGGTGAATAAGCAACATTGTTTTCTATCTCAAATCATGCATTTATAGAAAAATATATTTAACATTGAGCACTGCATATCAGCTAAAATAATAACAAAACCCTTGACATAAAAATTATATCCATTTTGAAGAAAATGTTTGGGAAGTCTATTAGCTGATACACCATCTTTAAACACTATCATGTATGGGGCCCTTTATAAATGGCTATGTATACAACGTACCTGATAAGAGCCAATCTAGATAATAGTGAAATATGACTTTAAGCATGATTATAATGGACCTACATTATCAATAAACCAGCTCCGTTCAACGGCCATGTACATGTACTGCTGTACTACAGTCCGACACGGGTATAGTAGTATTGGGAAATGACAAAACGGCCCAGGTGGAGGTGGACTACCACTGATTATTAGAAATGAAACCAGCAACCCTGCGTTATACAGTTGCTAGTACATTGTATACACATACATAACCAAACAGATGCCCAAGTGACCTCCGCAGTTACTCTATTGATATATTATGCTAATTTGCAGCAAATTAGTCATAGATTGTTTCACCTCGTTTTACCCTTGGAACTGTGTGCTCATTTCGTGCATTTTGTGTCATAAGTGTACCATATAAAAGGCGCACACATAGTGGCATTGTGTTCCATGAAACAAGTTTTATTGGATCTAATGATCAATTAATAATTAACTGACCAAACCTGAGCTAGGCGCATTGCCTGTCTGCCGCCAGGACCCCTATTCTAAGTACATTAATTGATTTGACGGTCTTTGTATGAACATATGATCAGCTATGGAGAACTCAATACTAAATTCCCAATCGTATGATAAGTATTGCATATTAACATGAATGCTTATTATTATTATAATCGATTATAACGATGAGATGAGATGAGATGAGGATCAATATGTCGTATGACATTATGTCACTATGAAACAATTAGGATAGTCACGTTTGATGGCCTTCTTGAACTCCCAAAGGGTCTCCATCTGTGTGTATAATGGCTTTAGGCCATTCCAGCGTTCGATGGCCCTATACAGGGCACTTTTTATCACAATAGGTTTAAGGCTCTGTATGACCTTAAGCCTTTTTCCAAGGTGTCTGCGTGTAGGTATGTCTCTATTGTCTATCATGTCCTTCTGTTTTGACAATTGATAACCATATAATAAAAGATGGATGTCTCTCCTCCGATCCAGATAAATACAGGCACTTTTAGCATGTAGCTCTTCTGTTGTGAACAAAGGATTTGCTTCTAATTTAACTTTATATACAGTGCGTAAACCCTTATTTTGTAACAGCTGTAGTTCCCTATTTTCCCCGATTTTACCTCGATCCCAAATAAAATCCCCATAATCAAAGGAGGGAATAACCATTGCCTTGTACATTGCAAGAGCTGTGTCGTTATCTACATGGGTCCTTACTTTACCAAGTTCATTAATCTTATGCCTTATATTACATACCGCCTGTTTCCTATGGCTAACAAAAGTAAGACTAGGGTCTAGAGTGATGCCAAGATACTGGAAAGTATCACATCTCTCCAAGACTACATGATTCATAGTAAACACAGGATTATCATTATGTATGTTATTATATACCATCCATTTGGTTTTCTTCTCGTTAACTGTTAGGCTGTTATCCTTACACCATGCTGAAATTTTGTCTAGGCTAGCTTGCATTTGAATAGGGGATGTAACAGATATGACTGATTCACACAGATTTTAAAAAAGCTCAATCTCACACAAAATGACAAAATATAATGATTAATACTCTAGAGCAAGATATTTAGTCAGTTATTTCCAGCTTTATCATGTTTTGCTAAAATGTAGGAAATGCAATAATTCTTAGAGTCAGCAGTAATTGACATTGATATTAGCACAATATTGGTGTGTGTACTGCTGGTGTGTGCAAGGTCATTCAATCAGGTTCCTAGCATTTTAAAACAGGGCTAACGAGCATATATGTACCTGGTCTATATTTTAACCATTATTTCTATGCCAAGTGAACCTTACTAGAAGGACAGTTGCATTGTCTGCTTCACAATACATTGGGATCCTGTTTAGATACTTATATCTAAACATAGTTATTCTCTTGGTGTCACACATTGCAGGTATTTGTCTGATGCAGTGTCACCTAGACAGACCATAGACATCTTTCCACTAGTGATAATATTTGGATAAAGGTATGACCTTCTACTATTATGTGTACACTATGTTAATTGTCGGCATGAATCACACACAACTTCATCGAGCCTACACTACTATGGTAGGAATCTTAGTGAATAAATTAGCATACACACAACAGCAGAGAGTGCACTGCAAGATTCTGCTATGGTGCTCAACATGATTAGTATTACGCATAACACGCTATGTGCACTTTCCTGAAACTAACTCAACCTAATGTTCTGGGTTGTCGTCATGGCGAACCGTGATATTGCATATAAACTCTCCTGCAAAGTGCATAATAGCCCTGCCCTCCCTTATACCATGGCATGGCTTGATTAATTATACATGCCATATAAGGCGATAGTAGAGCCCTTTCCACACCCACGAGCATTATATGACTTGTCACTCTGATCATGTTAAGAGCCTTTAGGGGACGAATTTTAGGGACATTAGCTTGTTTGTAGATCGTGATGGTGTCTGTAAGATTGATGGACGGCCTGATCTTAATTAACCAAGGAAGTGTTGATACAACATTGTCAGATCAACATTGAGGCAAGATTGACGTAAGGTTTGGAAGGTCTAAGAAATGCATGGCATCACATAGTTTCATTTATTATACACTTTGATGTGACAGTCAGGTCTTGGAGAATAAGTGATGACAATGGAAAAATGATTTCATTACAATATCATGCAATTCAGCTGAAACATGTCCTGCATTTTGCAATGATGACCACTATAGTTATTTCGTTTTCAGTATGGTTTTCACCCAGCTTAAACGTGTGTCACTGAGCTGGCCGAGGGCATGTATGCATACCATCCTGCCTCCTCAATGTATTCTCAAAATGACAATCCATAACAGTTAGTTCAGACATAGCCTGAGTGCACGGCTCTATGGGGAGCCGTGACTGCACATTATTTTCCTAATGCATAGCTGCTCGCCCTTCTACCATAGAATTATCAGGCCATTATGGTTATACGGCTCATTAGTTGCCTATAGTTATAGATAACTGTATAAAATGTTTATGACTGTATGATAACTTTATGAACTATATGTTGAGTATTTGACGACGCTATAGCGGAGAGATCCATATCATCCGATATACATATCTATAATACTGCAGCGCCCATAGTCTAATCTGTCACTGACTAATTAATCGGTCAACAATTGATTAACATTGGTGACACGAGATAATACCTTTCAGTGTAACATGACAGTAGGCTGTCTGTCCTGCCAGCCCTACACTGTGTATGTGTCAACCAGTAACCTCCAGGTAGCCGACAGTAGGCCCTATAGGGTAGATTCACCTAGATTCGGACAGATATCTTGAGACGGACACTTAGTTTTGTGGTTATTTTAAGCTCCTTATTTGCGAATTATGGTAAAGTTTAAGTGTTATTCTTTCCAGAAGACAAACACAATAAGTTGTAGTGTACATGAATATCCTTAAATTTCGCTGTTCGTTCCGAGGTATGTGTCCGACTCATGGTGAATCTACCTTAGGGCTCTATAGGTCTACACTGTTGAGTGGCGGATATTACAATCCACGCATACCTATTTGTATCAGTAGCCTAGCAACTCTACTATGGGGGACTTTTTCTATGGGCAGACTGATTTCTACCTAATATCATGGAGCTAAATTGCAGTATTTGTGTTGTGGACCCCTGACATGGCTTTCAGCGATTGTCTGCGTTTTCAGACAGTTTGTGTCTAGATAGATCAATTAGATTCAGCATGCACTATTCTCATCTAGCATGATAGCTGTGCTTTGTGAGAAGACCTATTCTTCGCATTTTTTTATGCTATAAATGACTTCGAGTTATATTGTCTCGTGGGGAGGGCTCTTGGGGTAATAATTAGGTTATAAACCCTTCTTGGTAAAGGTCTAGTAGGAAGTCTGAAACACCAGTAGTATAGACGATGGGGTCTGTTCGTGACTGGTCACCTCTGGCACAGGAAATTGCTCTTCTGATGCTGCTGGCACATTGCCCTTTGGCCAACAGCACCCTATACTTAAAATGGTCATTTAGTGCTTTCGGTGGAGAATTAGTTCTCTTGGCCACCTTGAGAATTTGTTGAGAAAGAAAACTGGCTATTCACAAGAACACGATGAACACCAATATAGGTATAATTAAATGTGTTTAGTATACCATGGTACAGTAACAGATAATTTTATCAAAATACTATTCTGTAATGGAGAACTTTCAGGGTTGTTTTTTCCCTTTTTTTTGATCAAGTGCTTATTTGCATGTATAAGACCCTCCCACCATTTCACCTTTCCACATATATGTTACATTGGAACTTAGTATATGACTATAACTCACAAAGTAGTGCCCAGTCTCTCTCCAACGGTCATTCAGTACTCGTATGGCCACTATACATTGTATATGTCCTATATCATCAGCTCTGGTACTAGTTTTTGTGTTTGAACATTAAACGTCAATGTTAAAGTTTATTCTATTTCGAAAATATTACCAGTCTGTAACTTTGTTCTAATATTGACAGTCGTGGCAATGGACCTTCAATTGGTGTTGATTCAATGTTCCTGTAGCCAGTGTGTGATACCATTAGAGACTGATGCTGGGTCTGAATGGGGCTTAATCACTGTCTACTTCAACAGTTTGACAGTTAAATCCGAATAGGCCATACCCGAGTGTATTAGAATCAAGTCTGAAGTAAGCGTGCAGATTGGGGATTTTCGTAGCAAGTGACACTAATATAATTAAAGGCCTTTAAGACTGGAAGCAACCTGATGAAATGCTGAAATGTGGAATAATCCAAATAGAAAGCGGGAGAATAAGGTTTTAATGCAATAAGCATGCTAACCACAGTTCCCACTCGGTGTGGTGTAGACCTAGTTATAATCATATTATCTTTGAAATGTGTATTATTAGTGAATTATCGGATCACACGATCTAGTTCCTTCTGCTTTCACAGTGAAAATCAGTATCGCTGATTTTCGTTGAGGTCAGTTAATTAGATCACCTGATAGAATAATGCTCGAACACATGACATTGCAAGAAAAAATTGTTGTCACACGTCATAAGTGGCCCTTAAACCCAGATGACCATGAGTACCGGCGGCTTCTTCTCTTGGGATACAAATTGAAACTAAAAAGTACATAATGTATTGATTTGAGTACAACTGTTACTGCACCACATGTTATAATCACCACAGGGAAAATTGACAAAACATATTGTAATGGACATGTTCTTCATTTGGTGAGTTAGAACTTAAGATTGTCTAAGATTATTTACTCAGCATTAAAACAAAAAAATTTAGATCATAGATTAAGATTGCGCTTAGAACCTTTGTCCGCGCACCTAGGAGAGCTATCACGGACGTGTGGCTTGGAGCTCTACGGGGTTCAATTCCTGCGTCAACCTCCCTCTCAGAATGTTCTCAGACTGGTTGGCGCTGTGGCTCCATCTGCCGACTTTCAGCGCAAGCCATACGTTCACTTTAATAGTTAGTGACGACTGAATTGCTTTATAGTCTAGACATACATGTATGATTGATGATTGATTCATTTTGAAGCACCTACTGGAGGGACAATTAAGCGTACAATGCCATTGTAGGCTGTGCCAAGGGGGGAGGTGATGGTGATTGAATCTAAGAGCTGAGTGAATGTAGAAAGCACGCCCCGACACTTTTACCGAGGTAATGGTTCTTTTACATCCGACACTACACAGGCATAGTTTCAGATGGACAGGCCTTTGGTGTGCTGTATGTCAACCACAGTAGGGGGAGTTCCTAACGTGACACAGCAGGGCGCTAGTGAGATTCGTTCGGGCGACCCGCCACGTCCGACTCCAATGCTCTACCGCCTGAGCTACTCCCCTCCCCCTATACATGCATACACATAAATAGTTCTGATGTAGCCTTTATAAGTGCCTCTCTCCTGGTTCATTGGGACTGATGTTCAGTCCAGTTGTGACGTAGTGTTAGCTTAGAGGATGTATAAATTGTTATTAAAAATTAAGATATCATATTTATTTTGGAGTGGTCGTTTTTTAACAACAGAGGGGGTGGATACAATTTAAAGTGGAAAAGACCCCTCATGGGAGGGAGGGGGGAGTTTAAAGAGACTGATCTCTCTTGGGATAGCGTCAAGATATATAGATAATACCTCAGGTAACATTACATAGATATTTCATTTTATCAGTTTCTGCCTAGCTGTAGACATGCTGGTTACATCCTAACATATTTGAGGACTTTTAACCATGCAAAATTCAAGAAACAGATGAAGAAATTAAAATGCTTCCAGCAAAGAATCCCGTTCTCAATTGCCTTAGCCCAGCAGTGCCACCTATAGTCACTTTGCAGTGGTGTGCAGCTGGAAGAGTGCTACTCAGTGCTGCCGCCTCAAGTTTGCAATCGCTTCATCCCATCAGAAGGTAGAGATTGGTTGAATTAGAAGCTTGCACTGTGTATATTACTAGTAACCCAGATTATCCTAATGACCTACATGTAGGTCACTTACAGTACGCTAATAGGCATATCCCCTTCATACAGAAAAAAGGTTATATATTTCAATTATACCTTAAAGTTCCTGCCTTAAGGATTCCAGAAAACTGTAGAAATCGAGTTGCCACCCAATTTGCGTATGGTTGCCATGGCAACCAAAACACTACAAAACCTAATAAGAGGCAAATTGGTAAATTGGAAAAATGAATCTTGTCATTTTATCAGATAAATGAGTACCTAGTATTCAAGAGTTATTTGATATATAAAACTCATATACATGTATATATGAATCTTCATGCAAAGTTTGGTTGTCATGGTGACATAAGTTCCAGAAATATAGCCGCTTGTTTAAAAGTGACCTACATGTAGGTCGTTAGGAAAATAGGGGGTCTGGTCACCTATGCATATGTACATGGACTGTACAGAGATGAATTGTAATGTTTTTCTTCATTATATTCATAAGGACTTATCCAAAGCTTATCCAATTTTATCATTTGCTCATGCTATATGACCCTCATGATTAAATGTAATATGAGTGACCTTGGCTAAGGTCAAGGTCATTACATTTGACCTTGAATATACAAAACTTACTATCAAATCGTATCTTTTTGATCTATAGTTTAGGAACACAGCAGTTGTTTTCAGTATTAGAGGGTCACAATGCATAATGAAAAAAATCAAAATAATCACTACATATTCAATATGTTGTTACCATGGAAACCATTCCACTAGTATGTGTTGCTAGGCAAATGAACAAGTTGATTTTGGGTATTGCTAATCACCCAGCACTGCCCCTATTTCTAGATATTCGATTTTATTACCATAATGAGTACCCAACGATTGATTTACCAGGGCTCCCTTGAATCAAATTAGTCATTTGAACAGGTTTATTGATTGTTGCTAAGCAGATCAACAACGATTATATCTGTTGCTAGGCAATGACTCTATGTGACATAGAAACACACAGGTCATAATTTGAGAATTAGGCCTTGGTCCCAGCAAAATCTCTAATGTTAATTGTCAAAACTCTTAATTATCAAAATTATTGTCATACTTAGAGGTAGAAATTCTGAAAAAATGATGAAATAACCTTTACGTCTTGTTCATTTAGGGTGATTTTTTTTTTAGCATTTACTTTTATGGTTGCCAGGGAAAATGGTCGCCATGGCACCAGGAGGTTTTGCACGTTTTTTTAAATAATTGCTTTTGAATTCAAGCAGCACTAAGCTTCCTAAAAATGTAACTACATGTATAATTTCTAAATGAGAAAGCAGGTTAAAGTGAGTATCCCAACTTTTGCGGTGAAAAATGTCCACTTCCGGCATGGGGATAAGAATAATGATATTGTGAGACATATGTGAAAGTATCAAAGCTCTATGAAAACTATTTCCATTTAAAAAAAACATCCACAGTAGCAAAAACCTATTTCCACTGAGTAGTCAAAAATAAAGCAATTAGCATGCCTCTCTTCTAAATTACAAGGTGGCAGCTGTGTATAGTGTGTACAAGATATTCCCATTGCAGACCCAGTAGACCGTGAGCCCATTTGATCTTCTATAGTGGATCAGTACCAATCAAAAGTATTAAACCAGACAACTTTTTTTGGCTTGATATCTGTCTATAGATCCCAAATAACTTTGCTTGACATGTCAGTCACCCAGCTTAGCTTCAGAATCTTGTAAAATCTTTAGAAAAATGGAATCTATTCACAACATGCCACCGCCACAACTGGCAGCACTGTAGTCCTATGTCTTAGCATAAGTCCCAGCTGATGAGCTGATGATTTGTCCACTAGGTGGTAGCACCTCTCAGGGATATGGCTTTGCCAACTTCTTGGTTAGGCAATGAATGTGAACATACCAGGCCTTTTTACTAATATAATGGTAATAGATTGAGAATTATTTATCGCCATATTTCCAATGAAACCCAGCAAGATCACTGGGTGCTATCTTGTGCTAGTTTTACCTGATCTCTGGGAGTAGCTGAAAGAGAGACTTAGTGACTCACACAGGAGAGAAAGCACACACATGTTCTCAATGTTGTAAACAATTTACAATGGCAGGTAGCTTAACCCTTTAAGGACAGCATGTTTCTAAAAGATGAAATTGTTGTCATGATGCATGAATGCAGCCCTGAAGAGTAACTTGTCGGTGCTGCACTGATGCATCCTGTTGGCCTTTGGGACTGTCCCAACCCTGTATGGTCGGGATGATGCTTGACTGCAGCACTGGCAAGTTACTTGCATGCATCATGGCAAGCAGGGCTATGATACACTAAGGCATCATATAGTCCTTAAAGCAACACATGATAACACACAGGAGAGAAACCCCATACATGTTCTCAATGTGGTAAAGCGTCTACATGGGGAAGTAGCTTAAAGAAACACAGGAGGTCATACACTGAAGGAAAAACTCACACATGTTATCAATGTTATAAACAAATACAATGGCAGGTAGCTTAAAGCAATACACAATGACACAAACAGGAGAGAAACGTCAGAAATGTTCTCGATGTGGTAAACAGTTTATAAAGGCAAGCCACTTAGAGACAACAATATGCCCCACAGAGGAGAAAAGCCTCACGTGTGTTCTCAATGCTCTCAACTCTTTATATCTAGCTTAAAGACATGCATGATAACCCACCCAGCCGAAAAACCTCACACAGGCTAATATGTCCATTGTGATCATGGGAGGCTCTTAACAAAGTTATTCTATACCCATTTGCTTTCATCAGGTCGGTCCCTAATTCACTATGGGGAGATTTTAGAATCATCACATTTAGGGTTATCATTTAGCATTCATATATAGGAAAACTATCATGGGAGGATATCAACATAAGAGACATGGACTTAGGTTCATTTATCTTGAATATTTTATTCTAATTTTGCTTATAAAGGATTAGATGAACAATATAGCATTACCTACGCAGATATCAGCATATTTTTGTCATCACAGAAATAGCCTCAATCATATGATAAAAACACTATGGCAGTGCTGAAAGGTGTTGTTTACTTTACATGACATACTAGGTAACTATTTTAATGTAACCATAAATAGGTAAGACTGCATATTATGTGTTTTTGTAATTCGTAGCATAAACCTCATGAAATATTTCATTAAAAAAAGATTTTTTAATAATTATTCTAAATATGCAAATGAAGAAATTACAATATAAAGATGTTAAGATGAAAAGCTATGCAAGAGCTTTGATTCAGTTCTATTTTTAGATTTTTATCTCAAATATTAACCTGTATACAGACTGATACCCTGCCTGCGGGAGAATATGAAAATAGGGTGATGTCACTGTACATCTCATAGGATTCTGAAGCTAAGCTGGGCAACCCAGATGTCAAGCAAAATGATTTGGGTACCTTAGACATATACAAATCCAAAAAACAAAGTCTGGTTTACTACACTTCATTGGTACCAAAAAAGTCCTCGGCTTAAGGTCTACAGTAGCTCATTTCCATACATAAACACATTAGTACATTGGCATCTGCACAGGTGGCAGCGTATCTCAGATGGTTTACCACATTGTGGTTTACCAATGCTTGAGTTTTTTCCATGAAAGCTGAAGATCTGGATGTTATTACACACTTTAGATTAAAGCCTTTAAGGCTTTTGGTAACCAGAATTATGCACCCATTTCAGGAGAGAAGTGTATTTTTAGGCTTTCAGGTAATTATTGAGAGAGGCTAATTCTAGTTACCCCATTTGGGATACCAACCTTAACTCCTAACAACTAAAATCTCTAGGATTAGTTGTCAAAATTCTTAAATTGCCTGAATCATTGTCCTGCTTAGGGGTTAAAATGCTGAAAGATAACGAAATAACCCGGTTGCTAGGTAAGATTTTAAAGAATCAACCATGAGTCTTAAAAGTATTTCCTCCTTCATGGAACAGCCCGACCTGATATATCTCTGACGACATTTCTTTACACTAGGTACCACGGATAGTTTGAAGAAACCCTTCCCTGAACAAAATTGTTATACTGGTTAGGAAGCTGATAAAGAATGCTGAAGAATGATGGTAACTATGTTAAGATCCGTTCAGTAGTTAATTTTATATGAATTTTCCAAAAAATATAAGTTTCAGCCATTTAGCATCTTTCATTTTCAATAGCCAATGGGCCAATTTCAGAGTGATATAACACTTATTTTCATGATAATTCGCAGTTGAAAAAAGATATTTCCCAATCAACTATATATGGACATTGTGTAGGGACACTAATATTAGTATTGTAATCGAACGCCTACAAGGTAGTTCGGGCGGCCGGAGCCAGGGGGCACCCCTATCGGAGGCGGACAGTATATAAGCTGTCCTCACCCCCTTGCTCTGGCAGACCTTCTCAGGTCTCTGACTGTATAACATATTGAAAGCATCGAAAGATAATCATATACCGATCGAACCTCATATACCTCAAGGACTAGCTTTATTGTACAGGTGAACGCTAATAAAATCCTGTTTCTTGCATCTCTACATGAAAACTGCAGTTCGAGTCCTTATTTAATCGAATTACCTAAAGACGAACTCTACACTGGTGCCGTGACCAGGATTTTATGTAGGAGATAGCGGACTGACCCTGGCAGAGGCTCAGTCAAGGAACGGGGGGGATGAAGGATCGGGAACCGAGCTGGAAGATGGGGAATTGGACTACACAGTCGCCCAAATAAATGAAATCTGGGATATTGCCTCTCGAATGCATACTCCAGAGAATAAAAAAGGTCGAAAGAGGAGTCTGATTTTTCGAACTCCGGGAGAATTTCCTCCTCCCAGGACGGTGCCGAATACCAATCCGTTCAGAGGGAACCCATGGGCGGACATGCTTCCCTCCGAACCGAACCTCGGACATATGGAACGAGACTTGTCTAGAAGAGGTCGACAGGTCCCTGATTATGACGCCTACTGCGAGAAATTGAAAGCAGAAGAGGAGTCAATGAGGGATCGGCATACAGCCATGAATGAGGATTTGATCCGATTGGCCCACGAAAAAGCAAGGGTCATCGCACAGAACCAGAAGGAAGCTGCGGAATTGAGTGAAGTAAAATCCAGAATCCAAGCGGATAGGAAATATATAAGTGAACAGTTGGCTCTCGAAACTTCTCAGTTGGCCAAGGTCCAACAGAAAGTGAAGACTGCTCAACACAGTCTGACCGAGGAGCAAGCACAACTCCAGAAAGAGAAGGAAGAGGCTCGCCGAAGTCGTGATCTTCGGGATACCTATGAAAGCGAGATCGAACGACAATCCAAAAGGGTCAAGAAAATCAAGGCTGATTACTCAAAGGAAGAGAAAGCCGGCGAGGCCCTGCGGGAACAGTTCGAGCAAGAACGAGAGGCGTTGAAGCAAGCTCGAATCGACATGAAGGCTGACCTCGAAAATATTCAGAAAAAGAAAGATGAGATCAATGATACCTACTTGGCCTATCAGAGTCAGATAGAAGAGATCCGCAAAGAAGAAGAGACTAGGCGCCAGGAACCAATGAATGAGGGAGCCAAGCTGCCTAAACATGTTGCATCCACACCTAGTCCGATATTGACTACGGTAGATCCCATCGAAACACGGGGGGTTGTTTCGGAAGGAAAGTATGAACGAACCCAGGGAGGGACTGTCCCGAATGAGACTTATCGTAAGGTCACGTATGGGGGAACTGAGGAGAAAGAGATCTCTAGCACCCATGATCTGACGAGTGAGGCCCCACCAAAACGAATGAACCACAGTTACGGCTCTCTGCATCCTTTTGCGGACGACACGCTGGCAGGACATAACTATATGGTGCCACCACCACCGGTATATAATATAACCTACCAGTATCGGGCACCATTGCCCGGAGCCGGATCGAACGAAGGACATCAGTCCTATAATGAAGGGGGAGGATCGGTTCCGAGCAGAGGGGCAAGTGGTGCTCCGAGCCCTGGAACAAATCCGGGAGGAGGAGCCAGACCTGTGCCGAACCCTGGTTCGTACGGAGGTTACCCCCCCAGTCCTGAACGAACTCAGCCAAATCCAAGAGGAGGGGCACCCAGACCAGTCCCTGCTCCGAGGAGGTTGACAAAACGATCATCTATGGGCCCGAGGGTTGCTGCCATAGTAGAATCCGATCCTTGTATACAAGGAATGGGGATAGACTGTTGCAGTCGGACCCGGGAAGATGAGTCGGAAATAATGGAATGGAGCCGGAGGCAGTCTGATAGACTGGTATGGAGTCAGAACAGTGCCCGGAAGCCTGTTCGAACTCCCCGGCGGTTCAATGGAGAGAATTGGAAGGAAAGCTACCAAGACTTTTGCGACGATAACCGTTATCATGGGTGGGACAAGGAGGCTTCCTTGGGTCCTCTGATTAAATGGTTGAGCGAAGGTCCGGGACGCATAGCTGTAGATGATTGGCGAGAAACGTATGGGGAAGATGGAAACTATGACCAATTGGTAGCAGCCGCCACACACATCTTTGGGGTGCTGTCCGCGAACGATCCTTGGTCGGAATTCCAGGTACGAACACAGAAACCAAAAGAGTCTCCGAAAGTATTCGGACTGGAGCTTCAAAGATTGTTGCAAAAGGCTCGACCTTATTGGAGACGGGATGATGAATATTTCTTGGATGAACTATTCACACACTTCATAAAAGGACTGAGGGACCCGTCCCATGCGGAACTCGTCCAGAAGGAATGGGGGCGAGGATCCTCAATGGTGGACTTCTTTTTGGCTATCGATCAGCACGAAAAGAAGAAACGACTACTTTCTGGGTTCGTACCCAACCAAAGAGTGGCGTCTGCACATACGGCCGCTCCAGAAGAAAGTGATTCGGACGATGGTTCGGAGGAGGAAAGAATTGCAGCGATAGGGGGAGATAAGTGGGAGCGGAAAAATCGGTGGAAGAAAAATGGTAGTAAACCACCTGAGAAAGAGAAGCCAGTAGAGGCAAGCTCTAAGCCCATCCCTACTCCCCAGGTAGGAGCATCATCAGAGAATGAGAAACGGTTAATGGCCATGATGGAAGAAATGAAAGGATTGTTGGACTACCAGAAACGACCGAAGCTAGATCGAGCAACGGTGAAGTGTTTTAGGTGCCAGGAGACCGGACATTTCGCAGCCGAATGTACGGCCGAGAAACCAGTTTGGAGAGAAAGAAAGAGAGAGGAGGCGGGAAATTAGAGGGGGTTGTCCGTGAAGGCAAGCTGACGACCCCGGATAAAGTATGCCAGGATACAATCCATACGAACGCGATTGAGGAGTCTGTAATGTATCCGCCCAGCAGCATGGGAAATGCTGATGAGCCGAAAACATGTGGGGCTGGGGGTATTGGTGAGACAGTTGCCATGGAGAGCAAAGAAGGGAAACCGATCACCAATAGAGAGGAAGGTTGGGTAGAAGAACTATCCAGGATCGGGGGGATCCGCCTTCCCCAAGGACATCCGTGTCTGGAGTATTTGAAAGGATTCGGATTCAACTTTGACATGACAGACGACATCAAGAGGTTCGCAAGTAATCCCTCTATGATGGGAGGAAAGAGATGGTATGTGTCCGTATCTGTAAACGGCAGAATGGGAGAATTTTTGTTGGATACCGGAGCTAGCCACTCCGCTATGTCGAAAAGATTCTACGATCTGGTGTCGAACATGGATGATGACCTCACAACGAGGGTAAATGCATGTGCGGCTGATGGGAGCAAGATACGAACGTTTGGTAGAACTTGTATGATCATCTTGGTGGGTGGTAGGGAATATGTCATTTCCCCTACTATCGCTGGGATAGAGGATGATGGTATCATTGGGATGGATTTCGCTTCCTTATATGGGGTAAAATTGGACCCCGTCACTGGAATGTTGAAAGTAAATCGTCCCTACAAAGACAGGATACAATGCCTGGCAAGAGAGGTTAGCGGAGTAGCGAGTGTGGTACAGACGGTAAAAATACCTCCCGGAATGGCATGTGATGTGTTAATAGCCTCCAGTAGGATGAAGAGGGGCGTTCCGGGGGTTTTCGAACCTAATGTGACAGTGTTGGGAAAGAAGGGGTTGGAATCGGCCGACACCCTGATAGGCAACATAGCATGGGGGGTGGCCCCTATAACGAACCCGGGTTCGAAAACCATTTATCTAGAGAAAGGCACTGTAGTAGGAGAAGTGATATCCGCGGAAGCGGTCACCAGTAGCCTTGAGAATGGAAGTGGACTAGTCCCGAACAATGAAGAAATGGAAGAAGGATTGAAAAAGTTAATAGAGGGATCCGGAGTAGAGACGGAAGAACAGAGAGAAGCCCTGAGGGAGATGTTAACTGGGTGTAGTTCAGCCTTCGCGCGGCCCGGAGAGCCGTTGGGCCGAACGGACCGAGTCCTACACTCAATTAACACAGAAGGGGCAAATCCAGTAAAGATACCATATAGACGTCTCCCGCTAGCAAAGAAAGTGGTGGCGGAAGAAGAGATTACGAAGATGTTGGCAGAGAGGGTAATAACTCCGAGCACCAGTCCTTGGAGTAGTCCAGTATGTATGGTAACAAAGAAGGATGGGAGTATCCGATTCTGTATAGACTACCGAAAACTGAATGGCTTGACTAAGAAGAATTCGTATCCGCTCCCCCGGATAGATGAGACCATTGATTCCCTCGGAGGAAATAAATGGTTTTGTACGATTGATTTGCAGTCTGGTTATTGGCAGGTGGGCATGAAAGAAGAAGACAAAGAGAAAACTGCGTTTTCGAGCCATGTAGGGTTGTTCCAGTATAACGTGATGCCATTCGGACTCTGTAATGCTCCGGCCACGTTTGAAGCAATGATGGAGACTTTACTGAGTGACTTATTGTGGAAGAAATGTCTAGTATATCTGGACGATGTGATCATATTCGGAAAGACATTCGAGGAATGCCTGGAGAACTTGAAGTTGGTGTTGCAGCGAATAATCTCGAATGGATTAAAGCTGAAAGCTAAAAAGTGTAACATGTTTCAGAAAAGTATTAACTATCTAGGACGGATCATCTCAACAGATGGGGTGAAAGCTGATCCGGAAAAGGTTAAGACGGTAACAGACTGGAGCATTCCTAAAGGACCGAAAGAAGTAAGATCCTTCCTAGGATTTTGTTCTTATTATAGAGATTTCTTACCAGGATACTCCCGGATAAGTTATCCAATACAATGTCTGTCGCACTGGACCCCGGGGAGACGTAAGGAGAAGTTTCCATGGGGGAAAGAACAAGGGGAATCATTCGAACTGATTAAACGGTTGTTCGTGGAAACACCAGTTTTGAAATACCCCACTGCGGATGGTCATTTCATATTAGACACTGATGCGAGCAATGAAAGTATAGGGGCTGCTTTGTCTCAAGTCCAAGATGGGAAAGAGGTTCCAATCGCATTTGCAAGCAATACAATGAGTAAGGCACAAAGGAATTATTGTACGACAAAGAGAGAATTATTGGCAGTGGTAGTATATACTAAGAAATATAAGCACTTCTTGTGGGGATCTGATTTTACTTTACGTACGGATCACTCCTCCCTGCGGTGGTTATTAAACTTTAAGGATGCAGAAGGTATGATAGGACGGTGGTTAGCACACCTATCCGAGTTCGGATTGGACCATAGCCAAATTCAGCATAGAAAGGGGGCTAAGCATGTAAACGCTGACGCGTTGTCGCGAATCCCGGTGAGAAAGTGTCAGAATGACGGATGTGATGATTGTGGGAAGCATAATGCCGTGTTGGCAGGAGTCCGAAAGCCTTTTAGAGATCTCGAACCCGTTATACTAGAATGGGACGAGAACTCCATTAAGGGCTTCCAGGAGAGAGATGCGAATAGTATCCGTCTGAAGATGTTACTTATAGAAGGAAGGATCCCGAGTCGGCCAGCAGTATCGTTGGAGAATAGGGAGATGAGGCGACTAATAGCTCAATGGACAGAGTTAGAAGTGGTGAATGGACTGATCTATAGGTGGAAGACGAATGCGTTGGGAAATAAGTCGAGACAGATCTTTATTCCTACTGCCATGCGAAGGGATATAATGTTCTTTTGCCATGGGCATCGGACCAGTGGCCATTTTGGGAGAAAACGGTCTCTGGAAAGGCTGGCTAGAATGTATTACTGGCCAGGTATGAGTACGGATCTGTTGAGATGGATAGACACTTGTCCGAAATGTTGTACGAGCAAGCCCGGACCTGGGTTGGGAAAAATGCCCTTAACCCAGGAACTGTTTGGAGTAAGGTTCGCAAGAGTGGCAGTAGATATAATTACAGGATTTGTGACAACTCCGGAAGGAAATACATGTATGATGGTAGTAACGGATTACTATACGAAGTATACGAAGGTATTCCCAATGAAGGATCATAAAGCAGCAACTTGTGCTAGAATGTTAGTGAAGGGATGGATACTGTACTTGGGAGTGCCTCTGATGTTGCATAGCGACCAAGGGAGAGAGTTCGAATCGAATCTATGGCAGGAAATGTGTCATCAATTGGCCATTTGCAAGACCCGAACCAATCCGTATCGACCACAGAGTGATGGTCAGGTGGAAAGATTCAATCGTACCCTGATACAGGTTCTGAAGAGTTTAGTAAATCAAGAGATGGATGATTGGGATGAGCAGTGTGACTTTGTTTGCCATGCTTATAATAGCACGGTACATGCGAGTACGAACTGCTCTCCGAATCTGTTAGTATTCGGGGAGGATCTGATTATGCCAGCGGACCTAGTGTTCGGAGTAGTGGGTATGAATCCAGATGTCCCGTGTCAGATCATGTTTGTGGAAGCGTTGAAGGAGCAATTCCGGAAGGCGTACGAATTAGTAAGAAAGGAATTAGGAAAGACAGCTAAATGGCAGAAAGTGGGCTATGATACTAACCTAAAGGTTCGGCGGTTTGCGGTAGGGGACTTAGTAGCGAGATACCACGAACCTCTGGTTGGCATCAAGCTGAGAGATAATTGGGATGGTCCGTGGAGGATTACCCAGAGAGTAAGTGATGATACAGTCCTGATGAGAGATACCTTCGGGAGGAATCAGAAATCGAATGTGGCCCGGTTGAAACCATGGAAGGGGAGAGAGTACTCCTCGGAAATGTTCAAAATGGGACAGGAAGAAAAAGATGAGATGAAAAGGGATTTAGATAGAGTAATCGAGAAGAGGGGCCCGGGTAGGCCCAGGAAAGTGAAGAAGGAAGCGGTGCAAATTAAAGCATCTCCAAAAAGATCGGAGAAAACAAAGAATGTCTCGGCAGGTGTAGACAGGAAGAGAAGGACTGTCCCCTCTGTGGCTAAGAGGGAACGGGCGAAAACCTCTCCGAATGTCAGGTGTAAGGAGAATCCAGTAGGGGTTCGTCGCAGCCCTAGGTTGAGGGTGAGGGGTGCTGTTACCTAACCTGAAACACAACGATGTAATCAGTTAAATATTGTCATAATTACCGGGGCAACCGGGTAATTCGTCTTCTATGTAGGAATGATCACGATAAAAGTCAGAGATCCAACAAACTTACCTGTGAATGTGCCAGTGGGTAATGGACGGATAATCCGGCGGATTAGTAGTTGCTATCCGTATTTAAATCCATAATGACTCGAGATGAATTCGACAGGGCGGTGAGGATATCAGTGCTATAATTACCTGATCGTAATGCGTGACGCGCGGGAAGGATGAATGATTGTTTATATTTTTGCAAGCGCGGGAAACCGAAGTCTCGCCGAATGCGCGGTATCTCGCGAGACCAACGCGCGTGCGCAAAGGTCGACGCGGGTCAGCAATCCGCCATATTTGTTTACGGTTCGCCGGACAGAGCAAGGGGAAGCGTATCAGAGCACAAAAGCGAGGAGATAAAGACTGATTGAAAGTGAACTCGGTGAATAGCAGGTGGGTGAAGTCGCCAGGATCCCGTAGAAAGGGTCCTGGTACCTGTCATTCCGTTATAAACGAGTGAAAGAACTTTTTGAGTGTCACGATGGCTTCGGCGTCTGGCTCTCATTCCGAACGATCGGCCCTCGACGAGGTGTCCGAAGCATTTATGGAGACCGAGGCGATGTCGCCAGTAACCAAGAACGAAGAAAGTGCATTGAATGAGGATATTTCCGAAGCAGAGGAGGTTATGGGAATGGAGATTGAGGAAATCCTGGAACGATCGGAGGAGCCGCTGCTCGAACCGAATCTGGATGGATTTAAATCGAGGTACGACGGTCGGGAAGTTCATATTCACGACCGGATCCTAGAAGGAGACCGAAAGTGTTGGGACGCAACCACTAGGGACTGCGTTCGGCACTTCCTATCCCCGACAGAATACGCAGCACTGCCATCCGAATGGCTGCTGTTTTACAATCGGACTGAGGCTGGACTGCAAGTGAGTCAGTCGTTCCGGAGGGCGATGTTCGATTGCGAAATCGCATATCGGCAGAATCGCCTTCCGAACCTACCACATGTATTGACTGACCATACTGGAATGGGGGTGACCGGAATGGATACCGCGGGAGAGGTATTGTACCGGGAACCCGATATGGAGAAAGAACCCAGGACTGCAGAGGACTGGGTAGAACGAGCGGAGCATCCGGGCACCCCGAGGCTCTACACTCTGGATGGAGACGAGTTGCTTCGTCGACTGGAAGAGTGTTCCGAGCCGGAGGAAAAGTTGAACGGAATCATCAGTACGATGATTCGAGAGGGGACCTATGCCACTAGGGCATATGTTCCCGGGGAAGAGGAAGAGCTGAGCTCTGCTCAACATAAAGAGCGACTGGCTTCCATCCGAAAGGGCAAAGCAATCCTGAAGGCCGCCAAACAAAAAGGTGGTGTGTCAACAGGGAGCGAAACCGAAGGAGAGGAGACCCCAAAGAAAACGAAAGTTAAAGGCGTGAAGGGAAAGACGAAGAAAAAGTCTCTGACCGACACCGAATCTGACAGTGACCAGGGTGCCTTCACACCGGTTCTGTCAGCGAAAGAAAAAAAGAAGTTGAAGGAATCTAAGAAAGACACAAAAATGACTGTGCCTCCGAAAGTGATTGCTAAAGTCACAGAGGTAGTGGGCAGGAAAGATCCTTCGAGTGATAATCCACTGGAGGGACGGATGGCTGCCGTTCAGGCTGCTGCCGCCGCCAAGGTCAGTGGTATTATCAAAGGAGCCACTAAGAAGGCAATCAAAGTGACTGAACCCGTAGATAGTCCGGACGACGAGTCTGGACCAGATTCGGGTGACGAACCTCCGGAAACCGATCCGGATCCAAACACACAGGATCCGGAGGACAAGATGGAGGTTCCGAATGAGGAGGAACCAGAGGAGGAAGAAGAGGGAGAGGGTGAAGAGGGATCAAAAGATGAGGAAGAACGGGAAAGAAATCAACGAATCTGGAGGAATAGTGAGGCGAAGTTCGCACACTTCATTCCGGGTTCGTTCGAGGAATGTGCGAAGGGCAAGAAAGCGTACGGTTGCCCCGAACCCCGTAATATGAATGACGAAAGCGATGACGAGGATTGGATTCGGGAAACCGAAGACGATCCCTTGCCATCAGATTTCTATCTAGAATGGTTCAAACAACTGACCAAATATCCTGAAAGCTACTACATAAGAGACCAGAAGTCGAAATTGCGCTGGGCCTACTTATGTTGGTATCAGAAAGACGGTGAGCGATATTGTCCGTTCACCATTTGTATAGAAGAGAAAGGAACGGACAGGACATATCCGACAGCAATGCGGTTCCTGAGACATCTATGCGAACGGCACTTACACCACACGGTGGTGTACGAATGTGCCAATTCGAAAGGGCAGCGGGATAGCGCAACCTGCAATGGTTGCGTTACTCCCAGAAGGGGTGTGATGCTTCGACATCTGAAGTTTTGCCACAGCCCCGGACTGAGTGCAGCACGCGAGAAAGTAGTGAGTCTGCACGATAAAGTGATGACAGAATATAATAAAATGATCCCTTCGGACTTTAAGCACATCGGCGTGAAGACAGATTCGTTCTGTAATGTGCACGAGTCCACGAAGGGCAAGCTATGTGCGAGAGTTGCCCTAGTGAGAGCTAGAGGTAAATTTCAGATGAAGAACGAACTCTTCTCTAGAGTGTGTGAATGGAGGGGTGATCCACCCAAGGCAAAAATTGACGAGAAGAGGCGAGCTAGCCGCAGCCCAGCAAGTGTCAAAGGAAAGAAATCTCGGTCCGATTCTCCCGAAAGATCGGAGTTTAAGAAGCCACTGGCTGTGGCTCGTGACTCGAGATCTACACAACAGAAACGGAAAGATTCGACTGTATATCAGTCGCCAATGAGTGGGAGGTCAGACTCACGTCCGTCCTCGTCAGCAAGTTCGGCTTCGGCCTCAGCATCAGCGTCAGCCTCGCAGAGTGATAATCCACCTGCTTGGTTCGACCGGAAAGAACCGGCCCGTGAGCCGGAGACTGGTGATTTCCCAGAATTGAGCACACAGAAGGTTCCGGCCCGTGTCGAACCTGTACTGACTCAGATTCCGGACAATAGGCCCCGACTGAGCACGAGACCGGTGGATCTGTATTTTGATCCGAGTGACAAAGTGGTGTGCGCCCAAGCCCAGCAGGCAGTGGACGACTTCCAGGAAACTCAGAGGGAATTGGCTGTCCGATACAACCAGGGGGTGGCGAACTTGTTTGCCCGCTCTCTGGTTGAACAGGAGGCCAGAACCAGAACGAACCTGGAAAAAGATAATGAGGCGCTTCTGGCCGCCGAAACGAATAAAATTCGGAACGAAGCCAAGCTAGCCGCATCACGGACTGCTTTGGCTCAGAAACGCCTGCAGGAGTCAAATGACCGGAACGAGGCTATGAACGTCAAGTTCCAGCAGGTATTTGGAGTGTTCTTGGACGAGTGGGATGGCACCCGCGAATCCGCTCTGGAACTGCTAAAGAACCAGAGTGAGGAGGGGTGAGCCCACGATTCAAGAGTGAGAAAATAGGAGTGATTTGATATTCGAAAGAGAACGAGTTAGTGTAGTATGAACGTCTACTGAACCATCAAACAGCAGTAACCGAAGTACGCAAGCTGAATACGGTGACCATACATCTGAAGAGGAGAGCACCATTCACCCGTTCGGAAGAACGTGTCTGTTCAGTTAGAACAGAGGCAGCAGTACGAAAATGAAGAGGAGAGCACCACTAACCCGTTCGAATGAACGTGCCTGTCCAGTTTGGGACAGGACGGCTGTTGAAGAGGAGAGCACCACACACCCGAGTCCTTCCGAAAGGATGGTACTTCGTGCCTAACCAATGTTGAAAAAGGTTAGGATGGCTGCCCGGATCTTCAGTTTTTTTGTTCCTGTGTTGTTTTTTTGTCATGAGAGATGTCAAATTGTTCTAGTCGCTAATCTATATATGTTTGTATGTATACTATACAAGTGTCCTTAATCATTCGAAATGTGTCGAGCCGTTCGGATATATTACCACCTATGTAAATAATATTAGTTTTGTATATTTTTATATACCCTACTGTGTTCACGACGTAACATAACGCTTTACTAAAATAAACTCAGTTGTATGAGTTTATATTATATTGTACATATATTTAAAAGCGTAAGCGTATGTAATGTCTGGGGGGGGTGGTGTAGGGACACTAATATTAGTATTGTAATCGAACGCCTACAAGGTAGTTCGGGCGGCCGGAGCCAGGGGGCACCCCTATCGGAGGCGGACAGTATATAAGCTGTCCTCACCCCCTTGCTCTGGCAGACCTTCTCAGGTCTCTGACTGTATAACATATTGAAAGCATCGAAAGATAATCATATACCGATCGAACCTCATATACCTCAAGGACTAGCTTTATTGTACAGGTGAACGCTAATAAAATCCTGTTTCTTGCATCTCTACATGAAAACTGCAGTTCGAGTCCTTATTTAATCGAATTACCTAAAGACGAACTCTACAATTGCATAAATATCTTCAGAATATATTCAGACATATTTGTATTGAAATATTGTACAGAAATACCAATGCCTTACCACTGAAAATGGCCATTCTGCCATTTTGACCCCATACCTAGTTCAAGTAATACATACTTGAGGACTTTGGTATTACATGTAATGTATCTACATGTTACATAGAGCATGAATAATTTTTCTCAGATCATTTCCTATGTGTATCTTTTGAGTCATATTCATTTAAAAATGGCAAGATAACTAATATGTATGTTTGTCACAAATGCTATACTGCAAATGGTGCCATAGATCGTTAACTAGCAGTCCAATCCTCTTGTAATTCGAAACACATACTACCCATGACATGTCAACATCAATACCATTATAATCTTTTATGGAAATTAACTTTATTTTTCTTAAGCTTACCAGTATGCTATATAGGATTTGTATAGAAAAATAACTATGATTTAATTTTGCCACTGCACCATCCATAGGATTGCTTAGCTCTCTTCACATGGTTGTAATAACTATTTTAAACTTCAGTGTGAGGGGCGGGACGAACATTTTTTTTCAATAATAATAATATGTTTTTTAACCTAATATTTTCTATTAAATGCTACAAAAGTAATAATTTTTAATAATTTTTGTTCGTCCCGGGGACCACAGTGAAGCATGATGTGTATCCTAATCAATGGTGCTGGTATATTTCATGTGCAATGTATGGTGCAATGGGAAATCCAGTTTATATGACAGAGAGTCAAATCAGCTGCAGGAAAACAGGTGACAAAACCTGTAATTTGACCCAAAGTGACCCCCAGTGAAGACCCATTTGCACATGCATAGCAAGTACAACCTACTTAATACTAATGATATTTCAAACGAGCAGATCCATATATTTCTATTGAGGGGTTTGAGATTTCTGTACATTAATTTTCCTGGTCTCTGGAGGCTTGTAAAGATTGACATCTTTTCTCTGAGGATCGGCGATTTCGCCGCTATGACTCGCTTATGCGCAGTACCTATTTACACTGTTGCACCTGTATATGGGATTGCTGATTTACAATATTGGCGATTATGAAAAGCTTATGTAATATGAATTCTTTGTGCCAGTAAAAATATTGAAAACTGAAATTAAAGTACATTGTAATTAAGTTTAATTAGCTGCATCAATAGTCTGCATCGTATAGTGCTACACTGTGCAGTGGTCATCTAAATAGATTTTTTTTCCAAACTGAGTGTAGGTACGGTAGGTCAATTAGAGCCCGGGATGCTGGGCCTGTATGTGTCACAGTGCTAAACACCTAAAGTGAAATGACTGTTTTTGTGTCACAATAATTACTGTATTAAACCATCCCCCCCCCCAAAAAAAAACCCCACCACTAGGTAGAATACAGGTTTGTTAGTAATATTCTTTTACTTTGCTGTAAAAATAGGCTGGCTAAAAATGGAGACAGGGCCTCTCCTGGAGCATGCCTATTGTCCCTGTAATTTTCATAGGAAATTTGATATTTTCATGTGAAAATCGAAATAATATCCTTGGTGAGGGTCCATAGAATTGAATTCTGAAAACAAATGCTTAATCAATGAAATAGTCTCTAAATGAGAGCAATTTTCCTACAACACACCGTAGGACAAGTCCAGCTAAAATTCCCCAGTATACCCAGCTAACAAAAAAACGTTATTTTACGTCAAAATAACGTTCTAAAACTTTATACAACGTTATGCCATAGTGAGGAGGCTTAGAGAAACGTTAAATAACGTTATATAACGTTATAATATGCTGTATAACGTTTTTTGTTTACTGGGTAGCCAATGGTGTTACACTGCAGTAGGGTGGAGTGGCCGAAAGTGACAGTTATTTTCTGCCAACATGTTATTTTCAGAAAACCATAGAAAATAATCCATCAGTGACAGGTGAATGATGTCTGTGGTTCTGAATTCCACTTGATTCCCTGGCCACACTGTGCAATACATGAGGATATCTAATACTTTCCCGACAATCCGTTATCCTACTTACTCACTGAGTGCTATCCCAATGAACCTAAAGGCTAAAGTATGCCACCCAGTTTTCGTCAGATGGCAGCACAATCACTGAGAGGCCATGCAAGCAGACGCGACTGGGAACACATTCTGACACGAGATTAATGTCCAATGTATGGTAGGAAATACTGAGAGTGAAGAATTGCACTATTCCAAATATCTAATAATAAATATGATATTACTATGACAGTGATATATTACATAAAGCCTAAGTAGAAACCCGCAGCCTTTGGAAGTTGGAAACAATGTAGTGTGGGCCCAGCTAGCAAAACTCGTATGAATCACGTTATCTCTTTTCTCAACAGATATTTACTGCATTTGGTTACGTCATATTGTTGGACTCATTACGTACTATGTGCAAATCTTTAAGACGTGTTTTTGACTCTGTAATATCCATGTAAAAAAATCATGTGTATCTGACGTAAATAAGTTACATGATGTAGACATCATTATCAATTATATATATGATATGTATATACACAATGTAATTTAGATGGCCATGGGTGACATTAATCTGATCTCAGCATAATTATGTTAAAAAACCTGTAAAACTAAAACATTATTTGCACCTATTTTCTCTGTGTGTGGTACTCCATCAGAAGCAAGTAACATCCAGGCAATCAACATAATCAAGGGTTTCTTGCCTGTAGACATCACCAATAGTCCTTTTAAAGGGACGAGTCATTCATTGCTAGAGCTCTGCCATGCAGCTAGCAATGAATGACTCGTCCCTTTAAAAGGCGAAAAGACGAGGATTGGTGATTTCTCTGTCACTTCTTCAGGACTGAAACAGGTATGTCAATTGTCATGAGCAATGATGGACCAACCATAAAACCCCGGGATAAAACCCACCCTGTAGATACTATGCATGAGTATAATTAATAGTTTTAACCATGTTTCCGCTTTGGATGTCAGAGGATCACACCGTGGAGTCAACTTCTCTGTCAGACACTAAGTGTAGTATTTAGATACATGTAATTAGTCTATGTACCATATTCCCCTAGTCTCTGCATGACCCCTAGAATGCCCCCCCCCCCCCCGAGCTCACAAAGTCTCCTCTTTTGGAGGTCCCATGTAACCCATGTAGGCTACGTCACAAGGCCACTTATTTTGCATAACAGAAACCCAGGTCATAGGTCGCTTTTTTGACACCAAATAATAGTGTGGACAATCAAAATCACAAGGTCGGAGGTAACTATTTTATGCAGGTCGAAAAGCCGTCTATAAAGTTTTCTTTTTCTTTTTCCAATATTGAGGACTTGAATTGTTTTTCCTTAGGACCTATATCTTTCTTTTTCAAGGATTATTTGGTCAATAAAAACAAGATGCATTTTGAAAGCCTCCCATTAACCTCAGTAGCCTAAATAAGTATTTGACTTCAGGGAAGAGTTGTTTCTAATTATTCAATGTTTCCTAGTAACGGGAGAAATCAGGGAAATCAGATAAAAACCCTCCATTCATTTCTGGGTTTGATTCTTGTATAGAAACACACTAAAAGAACAAAAAAAAAGAGAACTACCCTAGTAGCCTACACCTAGACGTACCTACACCTTTTTATCCCATGTCCATTTAAAATATCATAGAACCTTTTTAACACGCCTTTAATTAGTATTTTTTAAACCAGAACTATTCCATCCCTTGCAGTGCCGAGTGAGAGCTGCTCTGTAGAAGCCCGCCAGAAGCCTGCATGCAGGCTGGACTCTGGCGGGACCCAGGAGGCGGGAGCCCTGAGCGCGGCTCGCAGTGGCCGCGCGTCCCGCGCACCTGCCTGTACATTCCAATAGGTGACGTCAATCCTCATTACCTGCCATATATGGTACGTCACGTGGTCTAACCATGACGTCAAGGGTATATTCCGACCAAAACGGAACCACACCCGGAAGCAGACTCGTGACTCACGCTGCTCTCCCAGGGCAGCCTTTGGGAGTTGTTTGCTCTTTCCCCAGTTACAAGAAGACTCAACATGTGTTGGGAGAGCAGGCCTGCGGAGAGAGTTCCCCCAAATATGGGGAGGAGGACTTCCAAAAACGTGTAACTGGGTCAAACGTTGGCTGTGCTCGTTTCCCACGGCATGAGAAACGGTAACGCGATCACAGTGAACACAGGGATTTAGTGAGTGCTGAGGAAACGGGGGGCTTCCACAACAATACCAGCCATCCACTATGGACGACCCGAGGACATGTTACCACACTGATAGGCTGTGAACCGCCTGAAACCCTAGAACGTGGCCAAATTGTTGTTGTTGTTGACCTAGTTGGCCACTACGGAGTTGGGATTTACTTATCGGTTCATCACGCCGCCACCTCCCCATGCCATCAACATTGACGTGGAGTTGAGGCCTGTCGTTGACACTTCCCACGGGCCTACACAGTTTGCTGGGGCAGTGGACTTGTGAGTATTCATGGATTTTGATATCTACTTCTCCGGAAATTGATGTTCATCTGAATACACTTGGGTTTCATGTTGCTGGATCAGTGGGGACGAAAGTGATCTCGATCTCTTGTCCTGAGTCCTGTCTTCGTGTTTGAGTTTGACAGTTGTTGAGTTTGACAGTTGAGTTGCTTGCGGTGTGTGTATTAGCCAGGCCTGACTTAGCCTCTATGAGTTTATATGCGTAATTATTACAGTTTTACTAGATCTACAGGTACATGTTTGTTGTGAGATTTTGCCGAATTGTAGGCAGAAGATGACTATAGTATGTAGGCCCTAGCCTAGGCCTACCCATATACAAATTACAATATAGATTCTAGGCTAGGGATTCAAAGATCATGATGAGTAGGCCTCCTCAAAATCTAAAATGATTCCATAAAAATGTAGGCTAGGTTAGGCCTATTCTGCCGGGCCTAGCCCTAAAACTAGTAAAAGCTAAAGCCTAAACAAGGTCAATGACATTGGAGGCATATATCTTTTCTTGTTTCAAATGTTTGTATATATAGTTGTACCCATAATAAACACACAACTGCCAACGACCTATAGAAATTAGGCGAGCCCAAACGGATCTGCATGCAGGGAGTGCATGGGCGATAATACAGGGAGTTCCCATAGCCACAACGTTAAAAAATGCAACAGTGCACTATTTAGGTGACGCAGTCGTAGGCGGATCTTACCTACACCACCACACAGTTCATTTCAGTGGTTGACAGCCCCAACTACAAACAATGTAGAGGGAGGTGGTTGTAGTAATAGCCAGCCAATCCCCTCACTTCTAGTGGTTGGCACTGTTCCAAGAATGTAGGCCCAGTTTGAAAGGAGGGAGGGTAGGGGTGCTCCCTAGACATGACACTATAGTGACACCCCACTCTACACAGTCGGTGTATGTCGCTAGGCCTCAACAGGGTCACAGACAGTCCCGGAACTAGGAGCACGGTCTAGTGAGAAGTGTACGGTATTGTTTGCACAATGGTAACCGCAATGCGCTTCACCCCAGAGACATTTCCTCTTAATTTCCTACAATAATAGACAGGGTTAGTCACACAGAGACATGCAATTGATGTCATACAGATAGGGTGTGTATTCAACTGTCATACGGTATATTTAGGGCCCAAGCTGAGTCAATGATTTACCATAGTCCATACGTAGATCTTTCTGTTGATAGTAATTAATGTGAAAAAATCCAGGCAAAACAAATACAAGCTAGAATATCTACATACAATCAGGCAATGTGAAAGGCCAGACTTAAAAAAGAAAAGCCTTTAGGTCACCGGCACTAAATAGCAAAACTGGGCAGACCCTCATCTTTTTAAAAACATTTTCGAAAATGTTGAATTTTTTTGGGCCTCCATAAGCTTGAGGCGGTGTCTCACGAAATTGGGCCAAGCTGAATGTCTTTGACCGGGTGCCATCTTTGACCGGCCACCATAAAAAGAAAGATTTAAGAAAAATTAATTTCTTCTTTGGTATGTGAGAGATCAAATTTAAAAAAATGGTGGTGGTAATATCTGCTTATATAGCTTCACCTGCCCTAAATAAACCATTTTCTGTCAAGAGGTAAAAGATGGCACCGCGTCAAAGATGGCACCCAGTCAATAGCGTTCAAATTGGCCAGATCTCATGAGACACAGCCTTGAACGTGTGATATTTCTTTCAAAAACATAAGCTCTTGTGGTGGATATCTGTACATGTATGGGATCTACATTGCTAATCACCAATTTATATTTTGTTTTCAGCAGATGGTTCTGCTTTAAAAAGTAAAAATTACTTTAGTCAAAAATGGCATATATACTGGTGCATTGAACCAACCTTCATTATGCATATATACTTGGCTGTGTTCCCAGATACCACTGTAACCAGGTACCTTGGATCTACGTCTTAAATGTGACCCCCAACCTCAATTCGTGAGGTCAGTTCATTGTAGCCCAAACTGTTGTGAATAAGGTTTGTTAATGTGCCTAACGACGCCGATGACTTTTGCAATAAAGTGTATATTTAGCCATGCATGTAGGATGATGATGTACATTAATTTATATACCTGTCATCTCCATGCAGTGATTGTTACCTTTACATCCGTTATTTATATAGTTCTTTGTATACAGGTACGTCACCAATACCCCCAACCCAACCCTTCCGTCCCTTTCTAACATACCGGGTACCTAGTGAGCAGGAGCCATTGTGGGGACTGTTTTCAAGTCAAAGCTCCCCCACGTTGAAAGTGAACTTGTGTGTAGAAAGTGGGACAAGTGACGAGAATAGTTTTGACTCCTGTGACCGGGTGTCGCTGCCTACAAGGTGCAACAATCGGACATAGCTGGTGGGAGCTGAGCCGTGACGTCATCAGTCGTCCGGCACCAGGCCCCTGGATGGTAATGAGACCTTTTGTAATGCCCCCCCCCCCCCACCACACACACACCGCCCTTATACTCATAGACTACTGGAGGAAATAACTGGGACTTGGCAGGCTCTGAGAATGTACTTTGTAAACAAGGTGAATATGAAATAGTGTCTGCGTTTTATGTGTATTGAAATATGTAGAGTTATAAGCAGTGATTTGGGGAGTGTAGGGTGTTTTAATGTTTAATGCAGTGCCATTGATAGGTGGTTCAATGGTTTGTCTACCTCATTCACTTGGGGTTATTAAGGGAACGTTAGATCAACGTTGATATATCGTTTTTCAGATGAGGTTATCGGATTAACTGTAAGTTTACGTTAATAAACGTTAGATTAACGTTCTTTGTTACCTGGGTAATCATGGGATTTCCGTACTATTGAATTACACTAGTTTCCTATAGCAACATGGCTAACATTGCAATATGTCTACGGTATGTTTGCATCTATTTTAATAGTAGGTCTAAATATATATTAACTAAGTAAAGGATAACCCACAAGTAACTGAATCGCTGTAAAAAAAAACAAAAAAACACGACAGACTGGCTGGTGCCCTCATATCAATTGCTCATATGTCCTTTAATACATTAGAGATGAGGTCGAAGCACTGGGTATCCCATTTGTATGATATCTGTTTAATTAGCGTTAACTTTTGTGGGCAACAAGGTGCTTTGACTGTTGTCTGCCCTTTGTTGTCATACTGTACAAATGCAGCGATGTTGAGCAACTCGCCAATGCTGAATTAAGGCAGCATGACGACAAAAGACGTAGTGCATTATTTATTAAAGCATTGTGCAGCCCTTAAATGATTAATCGTAGACCAAGTTAGCTCATCATCACTACATGTACCATCCACAGTGAATTCTAACCGAATATGCTGACAACAGATGAAAATAGAATCCTACGATGAATAGAGAAAGTCGGTGCAATGAGAAAACTGCTCCCAACTAAATTAATGATGATGTCGGCTGATGTGTCTCCTCTGTGTGCCGAATTACTGTCTCCACCTCCCCCTCCTACACTGTTTACCACTGCCGCCCATTGTACGGCGTATTAATAACTACTGTGGGTCAGCACAACACCAGAGAGTGGCACTATAATAGACCACCCCACCACCCCTGAGCCACGTGTATTTATTTAATGTAAAGGGGAACAGGAAGAGCAGCATTTACGGGCTCCCCTAGCAGCTCCTCATCATTACGACCACAGACCTTTATGTTACGACTAAAGCCTTTTAATAGTAAAGGGGGTGAGTCCGGGTAAGACATTGGGAGTGTGGCTAGAAGGGGGGGGGTGGTGATTATTAGCAGTGTATTAATCGTGGTAATCACCACTCATTACCAGTAGCGGTCTCTCCAGGTGGGAGATGCTGATTAGCTAGGTGTATAGTCACCTGTAGGGGGCAGTCGTTATCAGAGATTATAATCAGTGCTCGGTAATAGTGATCCCCCAGATACTAGTGATAATATGACCTCGGCCACCAGCATGATGACAGTAGTAGGTGGGGTATCGGCATCCGCGCTACACATGATCAACTGATCACTGACGGCCACCACCACCGCAGGACACAGAAGGTGCAAAAGGTCAGAAGTGGCCACAATCCCGAAAAGGAGCCAGTTTTTTTGTGTCCCCCCCCCCCCCCCCCCCCCCCCCGCGGCCCTCAACCACCCAACGCCTCACCCAGTAAGGAAAGGAAACACTTGTTGACGAAAAAACTAAGCGTTCTCATCAAAGGCATTGGAAATGGCACTCTGCTGTGCTTCTTTCATGAGGCTGATAACGCCGGGGCCGACCCGTAGTTATTGTCTCTTGGTCGCTAATTACGGCCAGCAAGCGGCGCCGACTCTGTGCCCAAGCCACAACTGTTATTTTGGGGGAGCTGCTCGTTAATGGCGACAGCGTCACCGAGCAGCTCAAAATGTCAACTATTTCCGATTGGGACTTCCGACCGGCCAGACTAAAAATACAAGTATTACAGTAGCCTAAGCAGGGCCCCTGTGTGTGGATGGGGATGGGTCTACTGTTGGGGGGAGTTTTATGTTTTCATTTGGTGAGGGCTGAAGGTGGGTTCTGTAGTTCTTACCCGAGTTCTTGGCATTCAAATCTACTGGTGATCACGAGGATGGGCCACCATGGGATTGGATCATTTGAACAGCTGTGAAGGGGAGTGGGGGGGGGGGGGGTTATCCACTTTTGCCACCATCAAAACCAAAGTTCAAATGGCTATGAAGTACACACAATAAGAAGGCCTAATTTTACACTGTAATGCGTCAGATTTTTCCTTGTTTTAGTATCTCTGATTTTAATTACTACTCCAACCTTTGTCGCTGGGTTAGATAGATCACGGTTTGCACAGGTTGCACACTCCCGAATTTACAACGTTGTTGTTGTTATTTCCGGTTTAGTGGGATTAAAAATAATTGTTATTCTGTATGCATGATCGGATGGACTGCTTCTAATAAGTAAGGGCTAGCGAGATGTTGGTGTGAGGTAGCTCTCCCGTTGTCGCAAAATCGGCCAGCTTCTATTTCTTAGAATCAAGTGTACGAAAAGTATATATCAAATCAGGTTTGGTTGGGTGCCAAACCCCTAGACCTGCCATACAAGGGGGCCCCAAAAAAAGGCTAAAATATCCAAAACCAATGTCTTAAAAATTTGGGCGATTTTGAAGTCAATGCAGCACTATTAAAAGCAGTACACATACTATAGTGCTCTGTTCATGCTGATCGTTGGCATTATAAGTAGGGGAACGTTAACAAATAGCGTCGCCTCGTAGGGGTCAAAGGGGATTTTAGGGTTTAGTGACGATACGTTACCCGGGCCATACTTATATATAGGACAATTTGCCTAAATTTCTTCGACTGGGTGGATCATGGAAAAGGTCCTAAAATAGGTGACGTCTCTTTTGAACATTCCCTTAACCTAGAACTGATTACACCTCAAAATGTGGACATTTAAGTACTCAATGTCATAACACCTCAAACTTGAGACCACTAATCAAGAGTCATTGTTATAAAATGACACACCCTGTCTATATATATAGCTATTCAAACTTAATCATTGTTACCTAAAATGGTGATATTATATAATACATGACATAACTAATCATGCAGTACATGACATTTAAACAATCGCTTGTTCGGTAGTCATTTAACATTGGGTGAAATTTATAAAAAAAAAGCACGAACAATTGTATATTGAGCATATATTTGACAACAAGATAATCAAATATAATATATAAGCTATAGATTAGGGAATGGGGATAAATAGAATAGATGACACGTAAGAAACCTGATATTAGGGAATCTCCTGCTTCTAGCTTTTAGACAACCGCTGAGCATGCACCTATTTTCGGACATATGCTAGTTTTAAGTGTGGCTCGAGAACTCCCATCCTGGCCTCATTCACAGAACATTTGATCCCACACCTGTCATTCCTAGAACATACCTACGACGTCTTTTATCCCACCATTCACTTACCTATATGTGGTAAGATGATTAGAGCTATATGGTGTGTCAGAGACGTGTACAATATGTATTATTTGATCTGGACTGCTTCATATTTCATTCATTGCATTTATGATTAATCAAGACTAAATATACTGATATCAAGGGCGGCTCAGTTGCAGGGTTTCATTCTGCACAATTTATATAACCCCTCATGTCTCCTTCAGAATAATCTGAGATGTTCACAGGTAATACAATATTATGGCTTCGGAGCTGGTCCAAGAACAGACAGCTAGCAGCTATAGGGCCTGTGTGCCAATCACCCAACCAATCGGGTCGTACGGTGTATCATTTGAAAATCTAACAGGTAACTGCACCCCATGGTAGCATGCACAGGAGCACCCAAAACTATAGTTACGGACACTGACCGTCGTGGTATTTCCTCTCATCGGTGATGTAGGCCATGGATCCAGCCATACCTATAAGTGATAATTGGTTGACTCCATACATGTTTGCACCGTCGATGAGACTGAACTAACGCAATGTGATACACGTGTGAATATATGACTGAACATGGGCAGTCCTTTCATCCTGATCGTGGACAGTCCTTGCCGATCGTGCAGTTCTTGCTGATCGTGGGCAGTCCTTGCTGATCGTGGGACGTCCTTGCTGATTATGGGCAGCCCTTGACCACTGCACAAATGTAGTTTAAAAATTATGTATGATGCACATTGTACATGTACAATCATAGTTTGTATGTAATGTATAGATGGGAGTCGTATTTCAATTCACTGGGAGCCAATACGCTTCTCAATTGGTATTTTCTTACACACTGGAGGTAGTCAGTCCATACTCTTCTCTGTGTTTACATATATGTGTGGGTGAGTAGGGTGGGTCATCTTGGGTCAGCTGGTAAAAAGTTACACCACCCAAGTTGATCAGTCAAAGCACTGCATGTGTCTTCATTCATCTGCAGGGGATTTATAGATCTACAGAACATAAAGTGAACACTCAGATTCAGCATATCAAAAATATGCTGAATATTGGCGGGAATAATATCATTTAAATATTTTATTCTATGAAGTTAGATAACTATCATTGACCCAGGGACCCTGGGTCTCTGTGAGACGGTTTTCCAACAAAAAACATAGATTGGTCAGCTGACTTTGAAAATTCACCCTGCTTTTGTTTTTTGGTATTTCTCTCCCAAAAAAAGCTCATCCACATCTCGGGAACTATCTTTCTCTTCCCGTTTTTCCCAAATTTTACGTACAATTTTTTTTCCTAGTGAAAAAAGACAAATAAAAAATGTCAAAAACTACCCAAAAAACAAGTCTCTGTGAACTAATGCTGAAGATAGGCCAGTGACCTTGAATCCTGACTTTAAAAGAGTCACGTTCACACAGACTTCCTATACCTGCAATGGTGAAGAGCAGGTGAGACGTTTTTATGAGACGCTTTTTGGTCAAATAGAGCCTTCCATAAGGGTGCTCTTGGAATCCACGGGCATCAACTTTCGCGCATGTTTTTGCGTGTAGTGCATACAACTTACAGCACAGGCATGTTGAAAACGCTAAAGTTAATGCCCGTGGGTGGTGGTAGATTTTTCTATTTTTTTTTGGTCTGCCAAGTGGGCCCTGGGTCACTTGTGATGTATATCACACAATCCATCTTTATTATTATTAAAGGGGCCTGTTGCTAGTATATTTGGCCCTATATACTACACTATTATATATAAGGGGATTAAATAGTTCCATATGTACGCTGACCCAGTATGATGTGTAGACTTCCCTATAGTATAAGCACCCGGATATGGTCCTAGGGATGGTCCCTGTGGGACGCCGTCGATCCTCCCCTGAGGTATCCCCCTAAATATAGCTGTATACGTCATCCCCATCGTGAACCGGACACGGTCCAGGGCACTGTTACATACAACAGATCCCTCCCGTATGTATTAACAAGGAAGGGGGGTTGTGTAGAAAAATTGTGGTGGCTATACTCATATTGCACTCATTTGGGTCTCCTGTCTGCATATATAAAGTATTGTCAAATTGTTTGATCCATCCTCGAAGACTTTCACAAATGAAAGACCAGATACCTAGAAACTATTGAGAATTGACCAGGATGTCCTTAAGACTGTAACTTGTAAGCTTCGTAAGCTTGTGTTTGCAAACTCGACTGTTATGTAAGTTCATACTGTGTTCGCCTGTGTAAGCTGGCTAGGGCATGCAAACATATGAATAACATGTACATGTACTCAATTCGAAAATTCACCTTTTAATACAATGTCAGGGATATTGAGAGGGCCGCGCCCTGCACCATTTGACACATTCACATCTGTAATGGCGCATTAAATTCCCCAACTGTACGCCCATTTCAAGGGGGCCATTCACAAATCATGTCACCTTTTCTTTTGGATCATTTTCAAGAACCCCGACCCCTAACCCCATGTCACCCAAAGACCCATCCACCCTCTAGCAGGGGATGTCATTTGTAAACGCTCCCTGGCAGTATTCACAATTCCTTTCTCAAATAGTAAAACTATCCATGATTATCCCAAAATGGCGCATTCAATAGCTATAAAGCCTGTCAATATCCCTGCAATATCCTAGGTTGAATGGGGGGGGGGGGGGGGGGCTGTAAACTAGTTTAGTGCACGTTATTATTAGCTGTAGGATCGGGTGGAGTATCAGGTAATCCCACCCCCCACCTGCCCAGATCTGCCTACTTTGCCAGGTAAGATTATCCCCTCGGTTGTCAGCCACATCTTTTACAGCCTGGATCGCTATAGCTTTACGCAACCACCGCCTACACAGTATACTAGTACATGGG